>JARQOD010000007.1:126121072-126160199 GCA_033576555.1 Oophaga sylvatica
TTAATCAGTTCTTCTAGGTACTCTTGCACACAGTTTTTAACGTAATTCAGTAGGAAGGTTGTTCCAAACATCTTGGAGAACTAACCTTAGATCTTCTGTGTATGTCACTTTCGCAAATCCTTTTGTCTCTTTATGTAATTCCAGACAGACTTGATAATGGTGAGATCAAGGCTTTGTGGGACCAGATCATCACTTCCAGGACTTCTTGCTCTTCTTTACACTGAAGATAGTTCTTAATGACATTGGCTGTGTGTTGGGGGTCATTGTCCTCCTGCAGTATAAATTAGATTTCTCCCTGATGTCATTGCTTGATGGTTAAGTATCCGACTCAATTTATCAGCATTGATGACACCAAGAAATGAAGAGCTATATTCAGCATAAAGAAGAACAAGGAAGTGATGACTGGCCACCAAAAAGCATTGATCTCAACATCATCCAGTCTTTCTAGAATTACCTGAAGAGACAGAAGTATTTGCTCAAGCGACGTCCACAGAAGATCTGTGATTAGTTCTTCTATTGCAACGTACTGAGACTGTGTCCCATCTGCAAAGTTGGAGGCATCATGGGAAATGTAGCCTGCATTGTGAAAACTATATAAGAAGGAACAAAGAAATCAATATGGCGGAAAGTCTAAAAATACACAAATAAGCAAAATGTCCACAAGGTAAGAATCTCTACATTATTCTTTAATAATAAACTATACTGCTATATATAGGCAAAAAAAATACTGAATTGCTTCTCTATAAAAATAAAACAATAGGTCATCTTCTGACGGTACATTCCTTTTTAGGTCCATAAGATGGTTAAATCTCGTGATTGTCTAGCAGAGAAAGTACTTTGAGCCATTATTATCATCAAGCTGATTATTTAATGGTAGCCTCAATTAGTAACTTTCTATATAATAACGCACTTGGTTCCTAAGGTTTCCGCCCTGCCCTAAAGCAATTACTGGGGACTTTGAACCTTATCCGACTGCAGTAAATGAGCCGTCCCAATGTGTAATAATTAATCAGCCTTGGAGCAGAAACTTCTTCATGCAAAGCCCTACAGATTGTGCGAGAACTCTCTAGGCTGGAGGAGCAGTAAGAATGTCCACCAGGTATCACCAGTCCGCCATAGATGGCTACTTAGATATCCTGAAAGAGGCGACGAAAAAGGATATCAACACAACAGACGGTGATGGAATGACTCCCACCCTACTGGCAGCCTATCATGGACATTTAGATGTGCTTGAGCTGGTGTGCAACAGAGGGTAAGTAGACAGTGGTATCTGTTAGAAGATCAAGGCCGTATCTCCCGTGTCTTCTTCCAGGTGGGACAATCACTACTTATGACCTCAGTTCCTTGGTCCCTCTTTGCTCTTTAGCCCTTTCCCAGGATAAGAAATACTGTCGTAAGGCTGGGCTTCAAGGGAAATCGTCATTTCTTCTATATGCTTCAATACCATAGACCAGGGTGGGGAACCTCAGGCCCCAGGGCCATTTACGGCCCTCGATGACCTTTTATCTGGCCCCCGGGCAGATTCTCAGGACCGCAGTGCTTTGGCAGGGAGCTGTATTTTGATTGCCACCAGCTCATTAATTTCTACTTGCTCTGTTAGCACTCACACACATTGTTTACTTTTGAACACTGAAGGTCATGCAATGAAAGATTACGTCCTGACACCAGTGCCAGAGTCAGGATGTGCTTTGTGGGCGGAGTTTCTACGGCCCCCGAAGGATGGTATAAATATCCAAATGGCCCTTGGCAGAAAAGAGATTCCTCGCCCCTGCCGTAGACCAAATGATGTAGGTGCAAGTCGACTGGGGGACTAAAAAAAATGGAAAAATATAAAAATAAAAAATTTGTTTCATTTATACAAGTTTGACTCGCCCCTTTTTCCTGTTAAACAAAAATAAAAATAGACATATTTGGTATTGCTGCCTTCGTTAGAGTCTATGAAAAAGTTAAATTAATTACTTTTAATACCTTAAAGAGAAAAAAAAATCAAAATACAAGAATTGCTGTTTTTCTTTCTATGCATGTCCCGCAAAAATACAATAAAAAGCTACCAAAATATTGTATGTACCCCAAAATAGTATCAATAAAAATATCAGCTTACTATGCAAAAAATAAGCCCTCACACAGCTCCATCGATGTAAGAATGAAGGAGTTATGGATCTCAGAAAATGGAGAAACACAAACCAATTTTTTTTTTAAGTACCGATTTTTTTTTTAACCTTTAAAACATAAAAAAATGACATATGTTGTGTATCACAATAAATGTGCTGACCAGAAGATTCATGTTTTCATGTTATTTTTTTACTGCAAAATGGAGCCATAAAAACAAAATTTAAAAAAAAAGTGGCGGAATTATGTTTTTTTTCACCATTTCAATAAACTTGGATTTTGGTTTCCTGTTTTTTATTTCATTGTATGGTAAAATGAATGATATTATTCAAAACTCCAACTCATCCTGCAAAAAAAATCAAGCTCTCTTACATCTATTTCGACAGAAAAATAATTCTGTTATGGCTTGTGGAAGGAGAGCCAGGAACATGCAAAAACGCATAAATAAAAAAAATCACCTACTCATGAAAAGGTTAAATTCCCTTCTTTTTGACCAAAAAAAAAAAAAAAAACTAAAAATTTGAATCCCGGAAGAATCATTTGTGAAACGCACGTCTGGTGTTTGGTGGGTGAGGTTTTGTTATCTATTATTCAGATTCATTATCTGTGACTTTTGACGTGGGTTATACATTGATAGGTATTATGGCATGGACACATCTATGGTATCCACGGTATGGATACTTCTACACGTATATATACTTATATATTATAGAATATTTATTGATGCACACATTTATTGCTTTTATATTATATTAAATATTATATATTACACATGTTCTACGTGTTCGCAGTTGCTTACCCATCAATTTTAGTCTTTTTCTGTATTGCTGGGATTATCTGTACTCATTGTTTTTATGACCTATATGCAATAAAGTTTATTACTTTTTAGTTATTTGCATTATTAACTTTGCCCTTCCACATATTTTTCTTTTCGGTTTCCTTTTAAAAATTCATATCGCCATATTTATGTCCGATCTATCATAATCCACAATGATTTAATTTGTACAGTAAAGCAAAAAAAAAGGATCCAAACTCCCAAATTGCCATTTTTCTGCCTCTTCTTCCCCCCGAAAAAATGACACCAAAAATTATATCAATAAAAACGTCTATTCACCAGGTATAAAAATAATTCCTCACCCAGCTCCACCGACAGAAAAATAAAAAAGTTATGGTTCTCATGAAATGGCCAAGATTTATTTATTTTATTTTTTAATAAATTACAAAAAAAAAGTCACCACTTAAAGTGAAATAGTAAAATAAAAAAAATTGAATTTTGGAATCACAATTATTGTACTAACCTGGAAAATTGTGTTACCAGCTCATTGTTTACCGCACAGTGAATGCCAAAAAACAAACCTCCAAAGTCCACTAAAATTTCCAAAAAAATAATGGCCGCATTTGGAATTTTTTCCTATTTTTCAGTACATCGTAAGGAACAATGAATGATGTCATTCAAAACCATAAGTCATCCTTCAAGAAATCCAGCCATACTGTGGCTGTGTATGAAAAGTTATGGTTCTTGGAAGAAGGGGAGTGAAAAAAATAAAAGGATGAAAACTAGAATTGGCTGGGACCAGAAGGGGTTAATGATTTATGGTAAATGATGTGTAAAGGGTAAAATGAAAGTGAACAACAAATCTTAATAAAGGCATTTGGTTGTGTTTTTAGTAGGCTTTACTTATTGAGGACTATGGACATACAAGTACGTATGGATGAAAGCTGATAATAACATTTTACTGAAGTGACATGAAATTTCAGAGGAGCCGTACACTCGTAATATATAGGATAGGTTTGTGGGATCTGCAGGGAGGGTGACAACGTATGAGTAATTTTTATGGTTTTCCAATATTTCTCTATTTGAAGTCTTAAGATCCTTAGAGGGCATCATAAAGTACAATCCACAGGAAAAAAATAGCAAAATACAATGAATGTTGTACATTTAAAAAGATTCAAGGCCTAGGATCAGCCCTGATCTGTTCTGCCATGTGTGGGGTTTATTAGAATCCCATTAACTTGCATTATATTGTTCTGACTCTGAAAATCCATAACAAATATGAACATGGCTTTAAAGGATTATCTGGCTTAAGTTTTTCAATGTACTTGCCCTCAAATATCATTCTCTGTTCCTTACCGCTTGTCTTAGATGTGCCCAGGCTGTACTTGTACCTGTAATATTTCGTCATGGGTTTGCATCCTCCCACGGCAGCTATGGACACTTATTGGAGAACACCTAGCTGTTGGAGAACACAGCCGTGTGTTATGACTTTACATGTAGAAAGATATCAAATTTTTGATAATTTTTTTAAAAAAAATTGTGACCTTGGAAGATGGGGAATTTTTGGAGCCTAATCACATTGCCTTTCTGAAGGTCGTGCCCTTTTTCCACCCATTAAACAGGACATTTCAAAAATGGTCAATTTTTGCTCCTATTTAATTCCCATTAAGATTTAAAAAGAGAAAACATTAGTTTGATAATAAATGGCTTCACCCAACCACTAACCATGAGTGGGGAAAAAGTTTTGGTGTTATCATTCATATTCTCTGAAAAAAAGCCAAGAAAGCAAGAATTCTGCTGGGGTATGTAAACTTTTGAGCATACCTGTACTTGCAGAAGGCCTACAGCTATCAATCCCTAGTTGATGATTATCTTTATCTGGATCAACACATGTAACTTTTTTCATGATGGTGAGCTGGTCCAGTCCGTCATGTCCTATGGTCACATCCACTTCTTTTAATATATCCACTTCAGCATTTGTACTTTATCCCCGTGTTAAAAATCTCTCCACCCAAAGGGCACAAGGGCACTACAGTGGGCAATATCAAGTCAGGTGTCTAAGTTAATGAACCCACTAAGTTACCATTAATTTTCTGCCAGATGTAATGAAAGAGCCAAATATTTGTACCCAGGTATGGACTGGGGCTAAAATTCAGCCCTGGCATTTGAAATCACACAGGCCCATGTTGTCCCCGTCCTCAAGCACCAGATGGGCTATATTACTAATATTAACCTGGATGGAGGAAAGTAAGCTTTTCTACAAGACCAATATTTCTAATGATACCTGTGGCCTCCTAGGTTAAGTGATGGAGTCAGCGACTTTGTGCTCCATCACAACTCTTAGTAGTATGGGTGTCTTGAGAACAACGATTCTGTTTACAACATAGCAGAAAAGGCAGCTCATGACCAGACAGGCCCTTCTGGCATTTGCCAGAATTGCCAGATGGCCAGTCCGGCCCTGAAAACCATACAGTCAAATGGAGGTATCCTACATCCATCTTGGACCCATTTATGCATATTTCTTTTTCCTCAAGAGAGGGTGAGAGGCTACAGGTCATTTGAATAATTATTTCTACAGGACCCAGATATATATGATAGTTGCCAAGAGAGTATTGGGCATAACATGATTATAATTAGGATGAAAAAAAATGATAAATGTAGGAGTTGTAGGATAATAATCTGGGGGCCCTCATCAATTCACTGCATGAGATCCACTTTATACCTAATGGTCGTTAATCTTCAGAACATGACCTTTGACAAATCCAATATACGTATATATTATATACCATTGACTTGTATGTCTTGCTAGAGCTGAGAACGTACCCTTTTAATCCATGGAGATTCACTCAAAGTCTTGCTGATCAGTATACTTATTGGGTCATTATTTATTGTCCCAGGAATATAAATCCATCCGCGTTATTACGATGCCAGGAAACAATCTCGAATAATATAAATGAAAATGACAATATTGTCAATGGGGAAAATGGGGCAGCAATGCTGGAAATCCGGGTGAAACACTGGATTCTCCACCTGCAAACGTGTGACAAGGATAATTTCATTTTTCCTGTCGGCGTTCTGTGATAATATACATAAGGAAGCTCTGTGTAAGCAATTGAGACTCATAAATCAAGCTTGATTCTGTGACACAATATTCCATCAGCAGGAGGCGAAGAAAATAAATTGCTTATAAGATTTGTCGCATTAAGGCTTCCTCCTGTATATTGTCCCTCACTTCTCTCTAAATTCTGTTTTCTGGGATACAACAAATAAGACAATTTTACCATAATATTAGGACCAACCAATATTCCTATAACAAAAAGAGAGATGCACCTAAGTATCACAAGATAAACCAAAAGAAAAAAGGTGCAACAAAATATCTCACAAATAGGTAAACTTTATTAAATATAAAATATCATAACGAATTTTGATTGAAAACCCTCCCAAGGCTATAAACAGTGTACAGTTAGTATTCCTACATATCTACTGATGTGCTTTCCCTAGTGGTTAACATATATACAGTTGAAACCAGAAGTTTTCATACACTATATAAAAAGACACATCTGCATGTTTTTCTCAATATCTGACATGAAATCGGAATAAACCTTTCCCGTTTTAGGTCAATTAGGATTACCATAATTATTAATATTTGCCAAATGCCAATATAATTATGGGAGAGAATGTTTTAAGGCATTTTTTTATTACTTGCTTTATTACTTATTTTTAGAAAGATAGATATGGAATAGATACAGTAGGTTGATGTTATTGAGATATATAATCAGTGCAGGGCATGTGTCGTTTACTGTACATGTATTTAGATAATAATCCAATAAATTAAAGAAAAAAATGGTGTGGCATCCCCATACTTTTTTTTAACCAGCTGAGTGAAAGCCAACAGCCAAGGGCTGATGTTTATAGTCTGGGAAGAGGGTAATAACCATGGAGATTCCGAGGCTATTAATATCAGTTAACAGCTGTCTACTTAGCCTTTACTGGTTATTAAAACGGGGGACCCCTCCAAAAAATGACGTGAGGTCCCTCTATAAATAATAACCAGCAAAGGCTAGTCAGACAGTTGCAGGCTAATATTAATAGGCTAGGCCCCCTCCCAGACTAAGCACATCAGTTTTCAGCTTAGCCTCCATTTTTCCCACTTGCTTTGGTGCGGTGGCAAGTGAGTTAACAGTATTGGGGTTAATGTCAGCTTTGTATTTTGATGTCAGCTTTATTTTTAGTAGAGAAATAATTTTTCCTGAGAATCAACTCACAGAGTATTGACTTTTTTTATGTTCATTATGTATATTTTATGGATATAGAATTTTATAGTATATTTTATGTAATAGTAGTGTTGGTAATGAATGATGTGTCATGGGTGTGGACATGACCGATTCAGCAACCTCTATGCGGCTTTCCATACTGTGGATTGGTGCTAAAGCTGCCCTTTGCTTCATGTATTGTTTAGGTCTGTATTCTGTGATACTGTTCGTCTGCACTTGTACATAGATTGCTATTGTTCACTCTTCTGTCCTTGTGTTCGTTTCAACAATTCCTAAGGATTTTGACTTTCAAAATATTTTATCCTCTTAAAATAATAAGGTAATCTTAGGGAAATATTGTACGTTCTTCCTAATGTCAAGGTTTGCTGGTTATGTATGAGCTTGGCTGCAAGAACCTTGTAGTTATAACAGGTAAGAATTTACAACATATCATAAACGTATCATGCAGTAAATGATAAAACATGGGCTAATATGTAAAGAGAGATAGAGAGATATATTAACATGCGGTTATGCTTTATAACCCCTGAGAACAAATCATCCACAGACACACTTTTTGCTTTTTTTACACTGGTCCTTAATATTTTTTAACAATAATGGGATTGTCTCGAAATAAAATATTAAATTTGTCTTATAGATACGATACGATACACTTTATTGATCCCGAGGGAAATTATGGTATCACAGCAGCGTTACAACAGCATTACAAACAAACCATTACAAACAGCATTACATAGAGTAATTACTAGACACAGATTTGCACATGACTAACCACAATACGTAACAAACAAAGGTACACAAATCTCTAATCATTTCCATTAGTGCGCCAGTCCTAGGTCATAGTCATCTTTCACCCTTAGTGAATTGTTATACATCCCCATAGCGGTAGGCACAAACGATTTCCTGAATTTCTCCTTCTTGCACCTTGGAAGGATTAGACGGCTGCTGAATGTGCTATTCTGCTTCAAGAACAGCTCGAATAGTGGGTGTGTATTATTGTTTCTTATAGTCCTGCACTTCTTTTGAATCCTATCCTCCACTACTTCCTCAAAAGAGTCAAAATGGAGGCCAACAGCCATGCTCGCCTTCTTGATAAGTTTGATAAGATGCTTTCCTTACCTTTCTTATTGGTTTGCTATACAAGATGAGTATTGCGAGATGACCAGTCTTAATCCTTTCAAGACCTGAGTCTGACGCTTTTTTGTTTTTGCCCTTTTGTTTTTCACTCACCTTGTTTCAAGAGCCATATCTTTTGTATTTTTCCATTTTCATAAACAAAGGAGGCCTTCTTTTTTCAAGATGCATTGTAGAGTTGAATGACTCCGTTCATTTTACCGAATTATGTAGCGAAAAATTGGAAAAAATTCCAAGCTGAGAGAAATAATTACCCCAAAAAATTGCAGCGTGCGCTGGTTTCTTCCAGAAATTGAATGAAACTCGCCTATTTAACTCTATGGGTAAGTGAAAAAATTGGATGCCATACAGAGGGAGACACAATATAGTATCCAAATTTTATTTATACATTGCAATTCTGTAATTCTGTAATATAGGAAAATGTAAATGGTCCTGTAAATGATTAATAGATGTGTAGGGATCGTACTCACTCAGGTGCTGCAGAGGAAACAGGAGGCGTGCTTCTTTAAAAAAAAAAAAGTCCATGTGGGTTTAATTACTCCATAATCCCAGCAGCAACAACAAACGATAAACAGCCTTCAGAGCAGGCAAAACAACACAAAACTGTCCTTAGCTGGGCTCTCTGCTCCCTCAGGCCTGTGGGCACACAAGCTGGGCAATGTCCAGCACGCAGGCTCGATCTGGGGTCACGCAAACAGGAGAACTTCTACTTCACAAGATACAGACCATGTGCCAACCAACAGCCTCCATTATGTAGGCTGTAACCACACCCACGGGTGAGGTATGTGGGTAGCCAGACCCGCCCATCTCGCATAGCTAATCACAACCTGGACCCATGTGCACTAAACAACATCTTAGTGCTTACGTGCACTAAGGCAAAACACTCCGGGTTGCATCGCAGGGAGCAGCAATCTCTGCGACACATACCTCCCATTGACTACACGGCCATTAGCCTCCTTACATACCTCCCCCCTCTGCCTAAAGCTGTGGGGTTTGGCACCTTCCATTACCCGACCAGAGACCCCTCTCAGTCGCCTTTGATAGTACACCCGTCTGTCAAAATTGGACCCTGTCACTGAACCTTTTTGGAACAATGTATCATCTGTCTCCGTCACCTTCTCTGGTAGAGTTGCCCCGTTTCCAAACCATTCTCTCCCTGACCGCCTCCACTGCTTTGTGCGGCCGCAAGACTCCCTTACAGTCGAGCCTACTGTCTGGTCTGAGTCTGACCCTTTGTCACTGAGTCCGCTACAGGGTCTCCTGCCTATGCTACTCAGCACTGAGTTAGTAGAGGATTCACTACCTTTTAGCCTCAGATTGCGTACTTCTAGTTTTTAGAGAACCCCTTTGTCTCTTTATACCTCGGGTTGGAAGTGGTTGCCACCTTCTTTCCATTTCCTGTAGCTGTACCTTAAAGGGAATCTGTCACCCCAAAATTGCCATATCAGATAAAGATATGGCTGAATACAGCGTCCCATAACAAAGCCATCTGTCTTTTCCTTATATTCTGATACCCCCGTTTTCATATATAAATACCTTTGTAAACTTCGTTTTTGTGGTGTCAATCATGGCGGTCAGGTCAGGAAGGCGGCGGTTATTCGCTTCTCCCAACCCCCCGCTCCTCTACTTCTGTCACGTAACGCTGTCTGTGAATATCACAGACAGCGTAAGTTTTCCGCGCTTGCGCTCTGCAGCAGGGCCCCCGCGCTTGCGCAGTCTTATTTGCCCAGCAGTGGGCAAAGTAGTCAAACATTACAGCGCATGCGTCAGACTTCCTGACTTTCCTTGGCCCGGAAGTCATCAGCAATCACTGGACGACTTCCGGGTCAAGTGAAGTGCCAGAAATTACTTGCGCTTGCGAGGTAGTGATAGTGTGCTGGCCCACTGTTGGGAAAACAACACTGCGCACGCGCAAGGGACTTTTACACAGCGCAAGCGCGGAAAGACAACGGACAAGAAAAAAAAAGCTACGTACGCCAAGAATGGAGGAGGGTTGGGGGAAGCGAATAACCGCCGCCCAGCTGACCTGACCGCCCTGATTGGCAGCCCAAAATACCAACTTTACTAAGGTATTTTTATATGAAAACGGGGGTATCAGGCTATAAGGTAAATACCGCTAGCTTTCTTCTGGGACGCACTATTCAGCCATATCTTTAGTTGATATGGCAAAAATGGGGTGACAGATTCCCTTTAATCTGCAGTCTGTCCCGTCCCAGCTGCTCTACCTCACGTAGGTACACCAGCCGATATTCAAGGAGTATTTGAATATTTTTAAGGCTCTCCATTGATCCAACAATGAAGAATGGAACCATCCCATCTTCACCAGATAACTTGGTTCGGTGTCAGCCGGAGTCCTCACTCTCGCCACACTAGACTTATTCACAATTTCTTGCATCACTTGTCCAAGTCTGCCAATGACTTTCCTCACCAGACTTCTGGGCACTTGAACGATGTCTTCCATAAACCCCAGCCGACTTTGAGCATTCCTTGCATGCTCCAGATGTCAAGCAGCTTCTTTATTCTGTAACAGGATCTGTTTAGTGTGGAGACAGTGTAGGTGCATGTCACTCAGGATAGCCACTCGCTTCACTGTGACTGCCCTAGTCGACAGTATAACCAACTGCTGAGTCTCTGGCGCCCAGTTCACACTACACGCCTCCACTGCCTTTCTAAATGCCTCATGCATGGCCTCCTTGGCATACGCTTCTGCATGTCCTCGGTACCTCCACCAGGCACTGGAAGAGTGAAGTCTCACCTTCTGGAATATAGTGTTTGATCTCCTCTTCCTGAGAGTCAGAGCGGTTTTTCAAGACTTTGAGCTCCCTTGTGAGACCGTCTACATGGCTCTTCCCCTACTGGATTTTTTCCTCCCTCGAGGCCACTTCTTTTGTCAGTCTCTCCAGCTCACTCCCCTCCATTGCGATCAGATCGGGATAGCGGGACAGTTCATTCTTGTAACAATTATGTGGGTACAAAGTAATATGCAGCAAGAGTGCGACCGGCACTCATACGTGGAAGTGGAAGTCCAGTAGTAGTATGCAGCAAGAGTGCGACCCGCACATACACGTGGAAGTCCAGCAGTAATAAGAAGCAAGAGTGCGAATGGCACTTATACGTGGAAGTCCAGAACTATGCAGATGGAGGAGATGACACCTTTCATGGAAGTCCAGAAAAACATGAGTGGAGAATAACAGGGAGAAGGTCCTTAATTGTACCTTTTGGGCTGAGAAGTCCCGCACAGCAGCCAGCAACAGAAACAGTCTCAGACGTCTGGACAGTAATTAACCCTAGCCAGGATCCAGAAGCAGCTTAGAAGACTGAAGGCAGCAGGAAGTGGTGAGGCAGAGCACAGAGTAACAAGCAGCAGCAGGAACTCCAGAGGCAAGCCAGGAGGAAGCTCAGAAGCACACAGCAACAAAATACTCAGACAATGAGGATCTCTCAATCTGGATTTAACTAGCAGGACAGACAGGAAGTTCCAGGACAGGGCGAAGTACCAGACTCCATCTTGGACAAGGGCAAAACAGGTGAGCCGCCGCCAGGGCCGTGGAGTACTCTGCACCGAGCCGTCGACTTCTATGGGGGATGTCACGGCGGCCACGACTCGGTCCGTGGCCCTGGGTGCTCACCAAAAAGGGGATATATTTACAGGGGATTAGTGTTCGTATGATGATTCGTGACGCCACCTGTTGTACCTGGTCAGGGTGACCAGCGCTGCCGTGCAGGTCCTCTGGAAGGGATGGTGTTGTTCAGCTAGATGGTAAACCTCCTACAGGTGAGGCTGTGTCCTTCCAGGGCAGATAGATGTAGTAGTGAAGGGATGGTGCTTGTGGATGTAGCAGAGAGGAATGTGCGACCCTGGAATAATTCTAGGAGACAGTCCAAGTGCAGTTCAGGGTTTTTACTCACGGTCTTTGGCCAAAAGACAGATGCCTGCCTGGCACTGTGTCCTCCGGGTGAGTGGTCCAGCAACCCCCAGGTAGATTGGTCGCACTTCCCAGGACTCCCTCTCAGTATGTTCCTTTCTGGCCTTCACTCTCTGTGCTCTTTCTCCTTACTCTTCCTAGCACCTCACCAGGCAAACTCTCAGTTCCAGAAGCTGTGAGCCCTTTCAGTCAACAGATCAATCCTATGTCTGTGCGTACTTGACCCTGTTGTGCAGCCTTTCTGAAGAGATGCTGGTGGTGGTAGCAATGACCCATAAAGTGATCACCGCCGTCGGCTTACTAGCAGGGCGTGAAGCTTTTCCACTAGTCTAGGGGCCGCTCCCTGATGGCCTTGGTCCTTCCTTTTTCAGGATGGGGGCCACGGATGGATAAACCAACCTCCGTGCCTGTTCGGACCCTTTCGCTCACTTCAGCAGATTCTCCCTGAGATGTACTCAGACGGAGACTCAGTCAGTGACTGGCTGCTCTCTAATCTACCACACAGCCTAAGTGCTGCAGCTAACTCCACCCACCCCTCTAGACACCCTTTGCTAACCAGCCTGAGTCAGACCATCCTCCCTAAGGGTCCGTCCTTATGCTCAGCTGGCATGGTGTGTTGGATGCAGGTGTGGAGTCCTAGGGGTGCTCCCTCCTTACCTGAGAGTCAAGTGTCACACCTCTGGGTGAGATGCAACACGTCTGTGGCGACTGTACCCTCATGGGTGCCACACAGGCTCCATGGAACATCCGGAAACCTTACAGTTCTGTAGAGCGGAGAGCTCATTTTTCCGGCCGTCCATGTATTTCTGGAGCTGGGCCTTAGTCTCCTGCTCAATCTTGAGCTCTTGGAGAACTTTATCCCACTCCCCTGCCAGGCAGCGATGCTTGTCCTCTCTCTGGTGAATCTCCTGCTGATGCTGCTCATAGACCTCTCTGGTGTATGCGTTCTTCTTCTCCAAGTCTGCGGACAGTACCCAGAGGGCTTATTCACTTTGTGTCCTCGCTTTCCGCATTAAACTTATTTTTGACTCCAAGGCTGCGATTTCCACATCATCGACCACATTGTCAGTGGTAAGAACTGAAATAAATCAACTTTCTGATGATATTCTAATTTTGTGAGAAGCACCGTACATCACAAAAGCTTATTTTGAAGCTATTGTCCAGCCCTGTATTTTGTACAACTGGGTCCAATGTGGTTTACTAAAAAAAAAAAAATTATATATATATATATATATATATATATATATATTCACCTACCTATCCACTTCATATTGCTGCATGGGTCCCCAGCCAGTCTTGTTTCCTCTTGCGGCAGGGATGGAAGATGAAGCAAAGGGACTGCATGGGTACCCAGGCAGAAGGTCTAAGGAGTCACTGGCCACATCAGTGACCCAATGCAAAATTTGAAACAGGGCAGCCACCAACCATGCATGTTTTTTTATACTGGTATCATATGTGGCAAATAGACTTCGACCCTCAGGAATGAAAAGCCACTGCTGCCCCTGAACCCCTTTTATCTACACCCCGAATACACTCATTGTATCAGCCCCAGAGTTATGTTGTATTCAGCAATTCACACTACAGTAGAAATCGATACTCATACATTTTTATTAGTCCCATTTATAATACTTATGAATACATTGCTACAGAGATCAATGTGACCAGTTCTGAATTCTTCTTTTGGTTTGGTAGATCAATTTTTCATGTTAAAATATTGGAAAGTAAACTGTTTAACGTCTTTTTAGCTGACTAAAGAACAAAAAAAACACTGAACTTGCTAAAGGTGCTGGAAATGCTTTCGGTATACAAATATAAAGTGTTGAGATAATTCTATAAATGCAAATAGAAATTCCACTTAGAAGTATCATCTATTCAGAAACATCTAATGAACATGCAGAGAAAAGAGAAAAGATAATTATGAAGGAAGACACACAAACATGTACACAGGAAGGGAGGCAGCACATTAGTCAGAGGCACTTTCCTGACTTAGTGCAGTGCCACCTCCCCTTCTGTGTACAGGTTTTGTGGCTATCTTCATACCCCCATGTACCCTTCCGGCTTGGTTTGCCCCCTTTTAATGTGCCCAACGGTTAGCCAGAATGGATAGTATAGCCCCTCGCTCTTAGTTTAAGGGTCTGATCAGAGATCATACCCTGTTTTTCCTAGGATTAGAAATTGACATATTAGCAATGGTCTTCCTTTTGCCTGGATAGGGTTCGAGAACCTCTTGCACCTGATTGACGGTTTATGTTCCAGGAGGAAGGTAACCCTTCTACAGATGCAATTGTTACTGGGCTTATTGATTTTCCATTGTTGGGAAAGTTTCTTCACTATGTTTGTCATTAGCAACAAGAGGGGTATCCCTTCCTGGTCATAAAATTAGAATTTAAGCGATCATTGCATCTAGACTTTGTGGTTTGGAAGACTTTTTTATATGTTTTATGTCCGCGGAGGTTTCTAAACAGTATTTAAATTTATTTGCTGAAACTTCAGGGTCAGTCGGTTTCGGAACAGTTCTTGGAGACCAATGGTGCATGACCTGATCTGTGGAAACAACAAGCAAATTTCACCTTACTTAAGTTTTTCCCTTAATGATAGTGGTAGAATTTTGGGACTGGTATTTTTCAAATAAGAGAGTTTGTTTTTGGACAACCTCAGCGTGGCTAATTGTATAAACCGATTGTCTTCATCTTATCTTCCTGTGCTTAGTCTTCTCTGTCACGTAGCCCTCCTGTGCCTACATCAGAGTATATGGTTCCTGGTGTGGCAGATCTCTGAAATTAATAACACCATTGCTAAATCATTGTCGCAATTTAATTGACAGGTTTTCAGAGAGCACCTCCCCAATGTACACCCGTCGGGTTTGCCTTGCATTGCCTCCTTCCATCTGGGACCTAGTAGCGAACAGCTGATGCCCCTAGTTTGGTCCTCTGTTTCTCCTTCCACATGGCAAAGTTCTTATAAGGCATGGGAGGGATGCTGTCTATTAATTAAGGGTAGACCTGTGCATAGTTGTTGTCAATCCAGATTGGACGTCACTATTGATTTTATTTTGCAGCTCATCAGTACAAGTATTTCAGGGTCAGCAGTCCGACAGTGCCTGTCTGGTTTAGTTTTTTATTTTCAATTACTAGGTTAGCCAGATGTTACTGAGGTCTTTATTATAAGACAGGCTTTGAAATTGTGGAAGAGGTCTTATCCAGCAAAGAATGCAGTTGTCCTATATCATTTTTCTTACTGGTCGCATTATTTGCTTCACGTCTTTGGTTTGTCATTTCCGATTTCAGTCAGCAATCCTATCAGCTGAGTTTGGGATTTCTTTTTTCGGTGTGTTACAAATTAGAAAATTGATCTCATTTTCAAAAAACAATTTGGTAGCTGGATTGCTTAATGATGATTGTGGTGGTCTGCGGTACGTCTCCGTATTCGCAAATAAAAAACTGATCCAGTGGGTAGGGGCACTTGGTTCCTTTTCATTCATCGGAGGGCTCTACTTACCCAGTCAAACTTGTCAGCAACTATTTAATTTATAGAAGTGGGGGTAGTTTTTCTTGTCGACTTTAGATCTCTCCCCATTAACAAAATATCAATTTCAGTAGATTTTTCACAAGTGTTTGTTGGCTTCTGGAGCTCAGCCTAAGGATTATGGGTATACTCTTTCCATATTGGGGCTGCTATGGTGGCCACGAGGGCAGGGGTCCAAAGAATTGGTTGGTGTCATTCTGTTTGCTTTGCAAGATATATCAGATCTGACTTATTCATTTAATTTATTTATTACATTCTTAGGTACTGCCAGGACATCCGTGTGGCTGTTAGGCCACTTCTGGGCAGCAAAATGGGCTGAATGTTGCCCAGGTGGGAGAAATCTGAGTTTCCATAGCGTTTACTTAAACTTGAGAGGCAACAGAGGCTTGCAATGGCCTCTGGTTCTCCATGAGGTTGTTGATATTGGGAGAGATGCAGTTGACCTTTGCTCTTACAAAATTGCTGAATTAATTAACATGATGAGAACAAACTTGGAACGCTTTCACGGTTTGTTTCCTGAGCTCCTTCTGGCATTTTCCGAGATTGTCCCCCATGCTGCTTGGCAGGGAACCCGAGATAGTACAGCCTTTGTAAGGTCCCGGAGAACAATAAATGTTCGCATGTCAAAATTTGTTCTGGAAAAGTTTGGTCTTGTAGTAAGACATTGTCAGCTCGAAGTCGACAGTGCTACCCTTCTAAAGGTACTGCCACACTAAACGCTCCCGCTAACGATCACAATAACGACGCATACTAATGCGATCGTTTTTGTGATCGTTTTAATGTCGCTAGTAGCTGCCACACTTAGCGATCTCGTTAACGACGCATAAGCGGTTAGCGATCTCATTAACGACTTTGGCGGTCATTGTGATGTAAAAAACAGCGCACATCGTTCACAAAAGGTGCCAGACACAGCGATATAGGCTCACCAGCGGGACGCCAACGATCTAAATACGTCCAGAACTCTAGTGAACGATCAGCGAGATCACAGCAGGGGCCACGTCGTTGCTACATGCCACACACAACAGCATCACGAACGAGATCGCTAAATAGTGACGTATTTTAGCGATCTCGTTAGCGACGCTGTTTAGTGTGGCATACCCTTAAGCCTGATGTGTATCTTACTGATATTGGCCTCAACATTCTCTTGTCTGGCTATCAGGACAGTATCGAGCAGGCATTGTTCTTGATGGGTGGGAGTCAGAGGCCTGTGTAGGAGTACACATGATCCTGCTTGGCTGGTGAATGATAAAAAAGGAAACAGAGATGTTGTGACTCATTGGCTGTTCATTGAATGAATTTCAGAGCCTTCCTTTTATGGTGAAATTATGCATTTGCATTGCCAATTTTCATCCAGCACTTGGATCAAAATCTGACATGTTTACGAGTTTCTCGCATGTTTGACTCTGGCCTAACAGAGTATTTGATCAAATGTCTTCTAAACCAATCTTTTTTTAATTCTAGGTCTACTCTACTGTAATAATAAGTTATATGCGATCCATAAATCAAAAATTAGCACATCATGTAAAAATGGCTTGTGTAATCAATCATAGTTCTTAGTCATGCTTATCGTGAACTTTCCTCCATTAGTGGTGTGCTGGCATGTTCATCTTGAAATGACTAGTAATTATATCAATGCAGTGTCCCTTTCACAAGAGTGTAAATTGCACTCATTATTAAATTGAGCATGCATTTATACCTTCAATATTTTTAGGAATAGCAACCTAGCTATAATATATCTTTATATATCTTTATAATCATTTTTTACAGAATGATCCTGTCTTAGTCCTGATATTTCCAAGACCGGAAAAAACAGTACCAGAGATATCAGAGTCCGTCTGATATGTGTATATAGCACCTATAAATACGATACACAACTACAAAATACTTGATAAACAATACTTATTTATTAATTGAATATTAAAAAGACACAAAATACATGATATGATATAAATACAGGGGAAGGCAACAAGAATGGAAAAAATGTGTGGGGGGGTTTTAAGGGGTAAGTACGGTATATAATAAACAATTACAATAGCACCAAATTAATGAAAATTTATCCATACATGATAATAGAATATAAATCAATGAAAATAAAAGTTATATAATTATAAGTTCATATAACATGCAGGAACAGTACCATAATTAAAGGTGCAAAAAAATAAAAAAAATAATGAAAAGACAGCTACTGCATAAATTGTATACAAACTAAATATCCTCAAAGTAAAAATAAATAAATAAAGCTGACATATGATAAAATGTGACCACCATTGCACTATAGTGATAACCCACAATGAAATGGGATTCAAAGTAAAACAGTGTATTCAATACAAAGTGCAAGTCTGCAGTAGAAAGTGCATAAGAAGAAGATAGTATACTAACCAGTAGCAGAACCCCGCAGTAGCCCATGCTTGCCCAACGCGCGTTTCGCCTGAGTTTTGACGAGGGACGAGTTCCGGGTGTTGAAGCGAGAGACTCGTGCGAGTTTCTTGCACCACACACGCAAGTGTGATACCGGTCTTAGTCTGAGTCTTCTTTAGTCTTACTGAGGTGAACTTAAATCCAAGGATACAATAGTTCATGGAAAAGTTCTCTAGGAACCTCTGTGTGATGTCAGTAAAAAGGTCCTTGATTTTGCATATTGGGTGTTTTGGTTGTTCTTCTTTTTGGGGTACAATTTGCTATCATAGACTAGTCAATAGGTTTTATTCAATTTTGATGTAGTCTTATAGTTACTGGAAGTTTAGTTACAGGCCATTAACATCAAGATCTATAGGTTCTCCTTTAAGTGTAACTACTGACCCTAATTTGTCTATTTGTCTTTCAGAGGAGATCCAAACAAAAGTGACATATGGGGAAACACACCATTGCATCATGCAGCAGAGAAGGGCCATACTAACTGCGTGGCATTCCTAATTAATTTTGGAGCAAATATTTTTGCATTAGATAATCAGCTCCGTTCACCACTGGATGTGGCTATCCTGAAAGACCGTAAAGAATGTGTCAAAATCTTGGATGGTGCAGCCAGTAAGCAAACATCCTTAAACCCTAAGAAGGTCGCTAGGTTAAAAGATCAGGCTATGAAAGATTCAGAACGTAAGATCAAGGAGTGTGAGAAGCTCCAAGAGAAACATCAGAGCCACATGAACAAAAGCTTTAACAGGAACAAGACAGGTACAGTAAATGCATCGAAAGGAACCTTGTCAGGCTCCGTAGATGCCCAGTTTTCAAGGCCATCGACTGTGAGCACATTGACCAGAAGTCTGAAAGACACATTGCAATTCAAAATAAAAAAGAAAGCTAAAAACACAATGGACACAAATACCATGAGCAATGTAATGTATTTCAAAGATGAAAACACTAGTGGTCAACGCATGAAGGCCACCGATGTCTTCAATGAACATGAAGAGGGGAATATGGATTCAGAGGAGACAGAAAAGCAATCTATTTTTAATCGGCCTGGTCTTGGGAACATGGTTTTTGGGAGAAACAAGGTATCTGGCATTAACACTGATTTTGGTGACACTTTGACACTTGAAGATGACATGGCATTCAAAGTCAACAGTGAGTTGTTTACAGCTGAGGCCAATGATGACGACGAGAATGGTAACGACGTTGATGACAATGAGGTCTGGATTGTAGATGACATGGAACTAGATACAGAAGAAGAAAGTTCCTCCCTTCAGGTGTTCTTGGCATCGAATGGCTTACTTGATTTACATGTCACGCTTCTGAGAGAGAAAATTGATTTAGATTCTCTTCTCATGTGTTCTAATGAAGATCTGCAGAGTATTAATATCCAACTTGGACCAAGAAAGAAACTCCTTAATGCAGTAGATAAAAGGAAAAAAATTCTGAGCAAGCCAGGAGAGATAGCAGACACAAAGCTATAACCATATTTCTGTGGAGGCAATAAATCATGTATATATAATAAATGTATCACGCTCACATTGGTGTCATTAATATCAACACTAGACTGTATAGAGTAATACATTAATGTAAGTTGGTGCCAAGTTGGATAATTGTTTTTGTGGATATGCCATAAATGTGTAGGATCTAAATGCTTCTTTAATTATGTATTACATAGGCATGTGCGAACGAGAACTAAGGGTAATTTGCAAAAGAATATTCAATGTTTATATTATTAAAGAAGTTAATAATTAGAAATAATTAATAAATACCACTAAGTAGAGTTAAGCAAAATAATCCTTAGGAACAGGCTTGAAACCTGGGTAATCTCGAATACCTACTTGTCAAGTGACCTATCAGTTTTCTATGGATGCAGGACTAGAGTCTTGTGAGCCTCCTCCTATTTGCCAGAATCTCCAGCACATCTTCTAATTATCAGGCCCAGAGGGACATCATCATTGCAGTGTGACATACGCATTACATGGTGGCAGGACTATCAAGCAGAAAAGGTGATGGAGGTGTCGGCAAGTAGGAGAAGATTCGCAAGGCTCTGGTGTGGCGGCCATCGACCACCCCTGTGGCTGCTGACTGAGGTCCTACAAATGTTTTTACTCAACTTTACTAACATTATATTTATGTTTCAATGTGCCCTAACCATGTCACCCAATGAACAATGAAAACTTCTAGACAGAGTACCTGTGTGATAGCGATATCTGAAACATCTGTACCATGGAGACTGCCAGGCCCAGCAATAAGTAAATGTTACCGACTAGGCACTGTTAAGACCTAATACCTACTCGGCATGCTTTTGTAACACAAAGAAGGTTGTGTCTCAAAGTCGGAGAAGTTATAGGGACAGTTAAGGAGGGAGGACCAGAAGAGGACAGCAATCAGTTGTTGGCACCCTTGAGTAGGTAGCACAATAATCCTGTATGAAGCTGAAGGACATATCACTGAAGCCAGAGCAGTGAAGAGAGAGGTGACAACAAAAAAGAGGTGGCAGTGGTGACAAAGCGACAGAAAGAGAGTGGAAGTGTGAAAAATAGAGACATATGGAAACAAATGAGAAGATAAACCAGCCTAGCCAAACATCCAGAGAAACCTGAAAGATTCCAGAGTGGGACTGGTGTACCAAAAAGAAGACTAAAGGTATGTTTATACCAAGCTTTTTATGTGGATTTTGGAGACATTTCTGATCTAAAACCTTTTCAAATACTCTTAGAATAAGTTTCCTATTGCTTATAAAACCTTATAGTGCACACAGGGCTGTTTTTTCTACATCCACATTTTTTTCAGTATGGAACAAGTAGCCACATGTCAATTCTCGAGGCATTTCTGCTTACGTAGATAAACACATAAAGCAAATATACAATTGACTCAATAGAAGAAAAACACCCTATGCGCAAAAAAAGTTTAAAAAATACACACAACAAAAAACTTAAATTTTTTTAATTTGATTTGTGCACTTGGATATTTTTCAGCTAGAAAAATCCACGTTATAAAAACCGTATGAACATACCCTTACAGGAAGTATAGATTGTGTTGTTCTCATGTAAGCCATGTTCACACATTCAGTATTTGGTCAGTTTTTTACCTCAGTATTTGTCAGCCAAAATCAGGAGTGGAACAATCAGATGAAAAGTATAATAGAAACACCTCACCACTTCTGTATTTTCCCCCACTCCTGGTTTAGGCTTACAAATACTATTGTAAAATACTGACCAAATACTGAATGTGTGAACGTGATCTAAAGCGGCAGATTTTTGGGGACTTGTCACTAAGGATGAGCAGACCCTTGGATGTGCGGGTTCATCGGGTTCGGCTGAACTGTATTTCAAAGTTCAGTTCTGCATCCGATGTTGACCCCAGACTTGACCCTGAGCCCAAACTTCTGTGCTGACTGTAAAATTGTCATAGTAAGGGCTAGGGGGCCGCAAAAGGAAGCAAGATGGGGTAAGAGCAGGGCAATTGCCCTGTACCCTGTAAACAAATGTGGGTAGGGAAATTACTTAAAATAACATAAAATTAAAAAAATAAAAAATAATAATTTTGAACCAGGAGGCGGAGGTCCAAGTGAAGTAGGAGGTGGAGTAGATGACAGTGGACGTGGCAGTGTAGGTGGAAGAGGCAGGGGAGGAGGTATCCAACACTGTTTTGGGTTTATGCTTTATTTTTGCATACAGTTGTGCTCAAAAGTTTACATTTCCCAGCAGAATTTTTGCTTTCTTGGCCTTTTTTCAGAGAATATGAATGATAACACCAACATTTTTTTTCCACTCATGGTTAGTGGTTGGGTGAAGCCATTTATTGTCAAACTACTGTGTTTTCTCTTTTTAAATCATAATGACAACCAAAAACATCCAAAAGACCCTGATCAAAAGTTCACATACACTGTTGATTTTGGCCTGATAACATGCACAGAAGTTGACACAAATGGGTTTGAATGGCTACTAAAGGTAACATCCTCATCTGTGACCTGTTTGCTTGTAATCAGTGTGTGTGCATAAAAGCTGAGTGAGTTTCTGGGATCCAGACAGACTCTTGCATCTTTCATCCAGCCACTGACATTTCTGGATTGTGAGTTATGGGGAAAGCAAAAGAATTGTCAATAGATCTACGGGAAAACATATTTGAACTGTATAAATCAGGAAAGGGATACAAAAACATATCCAAGGAATTGATAATGCCAATCAGCAGCGTTCAATCTGTGATTAAAAAACAGAAAATCAGGAGCTCTGTGAAAACAAAACTTCGATCAGGTAGCCCAACAAAAAAATATATATATTTTTTTAGGGAACTGACTTAAAAGAACATAAAATAAAAAAAAATAATCTAGTACCAGGAGGCGGAGGTCAAAGTTGGAGTAGGTGGAGATGGGCATGGCAGTGTAGGTGGAAGAGGTGGAGGAGGAGGTAGCCAACACTTGTTTTGCTTTTTTATTTGGGGAGGCCCCAAAATTAAACAAATGGCAAGTAGTGTTGAACAATAGCTGGGTGTTGCTGATATAGCTGTCTAGTCAGCAAAAGGACAAGTCCTATGGGATCCATGCCTGGTTCAATGTTAGTTTCTCCACATTGGCTGTGGACAAGCAGATGCGCCTGTCTGCGATCACAACCACTTACATGCTAGACACATGTTCCAACAGTTCACTTACCGCAGGGCAGGCCAGCACCTCCAAAGCATAAAAGGCAAGCTCAGACTGTGTGTCCAATTTGGAAACCCAGAAGTTATATGGGGCAGACCTATCAGTTAGTACACACATGGTCAAAATTTTTGGTACCCCTTGTTTAATGACAGAAAAACTCACAATGGTGACAGAAATAACTTGAATCTGACAAAAATAATAATAAATTGCTGTAAAAATCTATGAAAATGAACAAATGAAAGTCAAACATTGCTTTTCAACCATGCTTCCACAGAATTTAATAGAAAAGTAAAACTCATGAAATGGTACCCCTGAAAATAATGTGACAAAAGTGACATGTTAAATCTTGGTGTGTCCACTAATTAGCATCACAAGTGTCTACAATCTTGGAATCAGTGAGTGGCCTGTATAGAGGTATACATATACTCACTGTGCTGTGTGGTGACAATGGTGTGTATCACACTCAACATGGACCAGAGGAAGCAAAGGAAAGAGTTGTCTCAGGAGATAATAAAGATAATTGTGGACAAACATGTTAAAGGTAAAAGTTATAAGACCATCTCCAAGCAGCTTGATGTTCCTGTGACTACAGTTGCACATATTATTCAGAAATTTAAGCTCCATGGGACTGTAGCCAACCTCCCTGGACATGGCCGCATGTCCACAAATTGATGACAAATCAAAGAGACGGATAACACGAAGTTTAGTGTTAGGAATCGCAAATGTGAGGACCCTTGAAGTTGGGTTACGAGCTTACATATCTTGGCCAAAATATCGACCAATACCTCATATACTATTTATATATGTTTTTTGCACTTCATTTTTCAGGGTGCAGCCGAGCCCAGTATTTTTTAGCCTTGTAAACTAGGGTGTCTGCCTCATGGGATGCATGTATATAGTGCTGGGCAGCCCGCCTGATCTAATATCATGGGCGTCATTAGTAGGCTGTAAAACCAGACGCTGTGCATTACCTGTGTGTGACCAGCGCCCTGTACAAGCCTCTTCTGTGCAATCAGATACTCATCAGCATTTTGCACCTGTATTGCCGCCATCTTTATCATATGGACACTACTACCACAGACAAGAGGGCAGGAGTATAAAAAAATTGGTTTTAATCACAATACTCCCACAGACACAGGTGCAGAGAATAAAAAAATTGGTTTTAGGCACACTACTCCCAAAGACATAGGTGCAGAGTACACACAGAAAGGCTTTTTTGAAAGTCTGCACACAAAAAAACCTAATACTGTCCCTCAATTCAACTGTGTCCTGTCACTACGCTAAGCAGATCAGAATGGCAGTGGCACCCATTATACAGGTCGGGTCACGTGGTATACTGGCCAATCACAGCCATACCAATACTTGACATGGCTGTGATGGCTCCGGAATTGGCCACAGTCTAAAAGCTTGGTAATTGGATGTGATGCAGGCTTTCAAGAAACTTTTTTTTTGCCACCAAACCTGAACAGTAAACCGGAATTCCGGTAAAAAGTCTGTGTTCGGTGTTCGGTACTGAACACTAGTTGTCCAGTACAAAGCCCAAACTTTGCAGTTCGGGTTCACTCATCCCTACCTCTTACTTGATAAAAAAAATGCATTAAATGCATTGTAAAAATTCCCAAGCTCACCTGATTCTGCCACTCTTTCATTTTGCGCTGTGCAACCCATTTCAAGAGATAGAGTGGATATAGTAGCACACTATTTGAATTTTCTGCTTGTAATCCAACATGGTGTTTCTTCAGTCTTTTCTGGGGGGGTGTGCTTTCATCCCTCCCTCCGGAATCCTGCTAATGACAACTCAGAAACTGATCTAATAGTCTAGCAGTCTCAGACGCTGGTGAGCTGTGATTGGCAGAGTCGAGGAGGGGTGAAAACACACACCCGTAGAGAAGACTGAGAAAACGTCCAGATGGTGTATAAGCCGAGATCTCACATACTGCGCTCCAGAAGAAGCAAATGTGAATATTTCTGCAATAAAGCGAAGCATCACAAAATGTAAAAGACTGGCAGAATCTAGAGAGTTCAGGAATATTTTAAAAGTGTTAAACTAATTTTTTTGAAAGTGTCAGGTCCTTTTTAAATATTCGAGACTTTGCATTGCCTTGAAATATGAAGATCCATTTTTATTATTCCTATTGAGAGACTACCAATTTTCACTGATTGTTTCATACTTCATAAAAAATCCCACTATCATAGTGCAGAGATTGATTGATATGAGAGACCCTTTCCTTACTGCACATATCTGCCCATTTCTTGCCCTTATTCAAGGATTCCCATATGCCAGTGCTCACATTACACTCTACACGTCATGAGCCACCAAAATGGCATGACTCTGTATATGAAGTATGAGTTAAATTATGAGAAGTCACCTTTTTTTTCGCTGGCAATATACCAACAGGTGGCCTGCTGGAGAGCAGCTAGATTTGCCATTTCTTGCTAGAGTACGAACCCAAGGTCTAAAGTCCCTGCTACTGTATTGAGAAGGACATCTGGCACATGACGTGGCTGGTTAGTTCACCTTCCCAAGAAAGATATACTGATAAAGAGTCGGTGTAACCTGAAAAATAAAGAGGCGTTGTCCCAACCATCTCTACCAGATCTATCACTGCAGAGTGGTAAAGTGATGTTGTCCAAGCCTTAATGGGCATTTTGTGTTGTCCTCTGGAAACGTTGCACATAGGTCATGACACTTACAGTATGTACACATTAAAAATATTCTGCTATTATTATGCTTCTTTTTATTTGTCCCCTACTTTATTACATAATGAGAAAAGAAACCGTGAAGGCTTTAAATTTCCATCTTTTTTATTGAATATCAAAAGTTAAAGAGTTTCGTGTGCACTCACGCCTCTACAGGCTAGAGGATTTTTTTGCTGCCTTGTCAATAATTCCACCAAATCAGCCCATTACTTGTCCAGTCTTGTTTATCCCCTACTTTGCTAAGTCAAAAAATGTATTTTAGGAAGAAATAGAGACAGATGGTATAGGGTATGACTACAGGATCATATTTGCTTGTAATCTGTGATAATGGAACAACAAGGTTTGCATAAGATGAGTTGACACAGAAAGGTGGACGATTTTTAACGTAGACCATTTACCAAGCTTCTTCATTTTCATTTAGATTTTGGCAATTTTATGAGAATGCGAAGATCTGAATGAGACAAATGGGCACAGATAAGGCAGTACCTTGGGTACAAGATGGGGTGAGAGTGATGGTAGTGCTAACCTGTTAGGGTTGTGTAAGGAAACAACACCTGTAGAAGTCTGATGTGCCGTAACTGCATCCACATGACTGGAGCAGAGTATCATCAAGATACTTGTTTGGTAAAGTAGAGATTATCACGATGCGCACACGGAAAGGATGACATCCAAGTATAAGCAAGGTTTTTTTGTTCATTGCCAGACCAGAGCCTTTATCAAGGTAAAAAAAGCAAGTGTCAACAATGGTTCTGAAACTTGCTGGTGTGAATAAAAAATCCTTGCCTATACTCTCCGGATCTCCTCCTTTCTAGGAGCTGTAAGCTTTTCAGGGGATATAGCTCTAGGATCGCTGTCTGGGTAGACAGAGTGGCACGAAAACAGTTCATTCAGACAGCAGTTCTGGTAAACACTGGCCGCAACCAGTTTTATTAAAGTCTACAGCCAACAGATAAAAACAAATCATAAACAGAAGACCTGGGCTTGTCCAGCCACTAATTACACTTAGATAGATTTCCCTTTCTATCCGGGTCCCGGCTCTACCAGCCTGGGCCAAAACAACACATATGTTCAGCATTTACCAGCGTGGAGTTTCACAGAGTCTCCTCCTTGTGTCTGAAGGCACCTTCAATGTCCAGACTTGAGAGAGCTCCCCTCCTATTCAGCCGCTATTCGCACGGATTCTCACTGAGACTACTCCTGTGTCCGGGGTACATCGAGCACCCAGACTGAGATAGCTCAAACTCCTGGAGACTGCTTCTTGTGCCTGGACTCCTTGTCCAGACTAAGCGAGCTCCCTGACTGTGTTCCAACACACCTACTTCTGGTCTCCTAATTAACACCTGAGTGATTTCAGGCCTGAGCTGCAAGTGTGTACTGAATGTAAGGTGTAGTGACCTTTCTCTACCACTAGGTCTACAAAGCCACACACCTCCCTTATACCAGTCAGTAAAGTAGCTAGGTGAAATATACACCCCATTCAATACACATACTCTCACTGTCTCACATATCCCCCCCCTCTTCTCCAGACCGGAGGGCTGGTCATCCAGACCGGAGGGCTGGTTAACAATCCAACAGAGACAGTGAACTCTGGACCAGTCATGGCCCTCATCAGCTTCATCTTCACCACTGTCATTTGTATCTTCACCTGAGTCATAGCCAACATCAGCTTTCTCTTCATCTGAAGCATCCGTACTACCCTGTACCCTCCCAGGCCTATGCTCTCTGCGGGCCTCGGGTATCCTGCACGGTTTCATCTTGACCTTAGGGCCGGGCTCAGTTTCGATACAGTGCCTGGCCAGAGAAGTACGACCAGGCACGTCAGAACACCTCTGCTGATTCTTCCACAGAAACTCTCGTACCTCCTGTTTTTGGGGCACTGACCCTGTGTCACCAACTGTCACAGGAGGTATAGGGGTTTTTTCACCTTTCTCTAATTCCCCCTGAACCTTTTTTAGCACATCTACTTTCTTAAATATCAGTTGGTTCATAAATTCTATTTCACAGAACTTAAGCACCTCTGCCATGGTCTCTGACCATTTTGAGCCACACTGTTCCCACAATTGGCACTGTAGAGGAAGCTGATCGTTTTTCTTTTTCGGTACACATAATTCATCCTCTTCTTGTACAGGCTCTTCTGGTAGAACATGCTCAGAAGCCCTACCGTCAGTCTTACATTCTGCCTCTTCAGTCACATCATTATGGTCTCCAATATTTCCATTTATTCCGGCTTTCAAGTTCTCCTTGATAGCGGTATCTGTATACTCAGAACCCGCCGGATTCTTCTCTTCCACCACGTTCTGCATCCCATCTGAGCTCCCGTGTGTCTGCAGCGGCAACGGAGTGACACATCGCTTTTCCCATTTGTTGGGACGTGGCTCCAATGTAGACTCCATGAAAGTGCGCTTGAGCTCACCAACGCCAGCCTGATGTCTCAAAATCTCATCTTGTGACTTATCCAGATCCTTGGTGTCACTCGGGAACACTGCTGGGGCTCCGGGCGCCGAACTTCCAGCCTGAGCTTCACGAGTTGCAGCTACTGATCCGAACCGCAACCCGTCCACGCCGCTGTCTTCGGCAGAAACAGATTCCTGGACAGAGTCAGTCCCCATATCTTCAGTCTTGTTCCTCACAGCTTCACTTGAGACCTCAGCTTCTGATGAGGCATCTGGTTTGGTGTCTACCACTTCTATGGCTTTTTCCACCTCTGCAGCATCACCTTCAGAGTCCTTGGCATGATGCAGATCCACACCGCACACCGACAACTTCTCATCTTCAACAGCATCCACTTGTGCTGTGTTCAGTTTCAGAGTCCTGCCTTTAAAGCTCAGCTCTCCTCCTTTCACCTTAGTCTTCGCCAGGGAACCGGCCAACGGTAAAACATCTTCAGATGCCATCTTCTGTCTGGCTGTAAGGTCAGTATCAGCTTTCTTCTCAGGACTCTCAACCTCCTCTGCTACCATGCCTTCCTCATTTGCACTGGTTGCTTTATTGTCATCAGATGACTCACCATCACTCCCAATATCCCTGCCTGACCCTTTTTCTCAGCCACATCCGGGTCACTTTCAGGGTTATACAATTCATTCTCATTCTCATCCTGCTCACTTTCAGGAGTATACAATTCATTCTCATTCACATCCTGATCTGGAACCTTAGTTAACATGTCATCCACAACATTAACTTCACCATCTGGTCCCTCAAGTATGTGACTATGTGACAACCCCAGCACTATACTTCTATATAGCTCAGGTACTAGGAGCTGACTCACGACCTCTCCCTGGACTTCAGTGTCCCTATACAATAGGCTATTGTCCATGGCAGCATGAGGAAACCTCTCCTCAGAGCCAGGCTCCTGGGAAACCTCATTTAGAACAATCATATTTTCCTGTGCCGTCCTAAGAGAGGGGTCTCGCCACTGCTCACTCTCAAAATTGTCACAGGACACAGGTAAGTCAGGGACACTCGGTTCCCGAGAACCACCATCCTCGTCTCCCAACATCACCTGCAAAGGAATTTCATCACTATCACAGTCATCATTATTATCAATATCATTATCATGACTATGATCAGTATCATCATCACTATCATGATCATCATCACTATCATTATCAGCATCATTATCATGGTCATCATCATTATCATGATCATCATAATCATCATCATTATCATTATCATCATCATCATTATCATGGTCATCATCATTATCATGATCATCATCATCATCATCATTATCATCATCACATAAGTTTAACGGCCCACTAGCATTGTGTTCCGCCCCTCGGGACTGCGCACCCTCAGTAGGAGCTTCATCACACTGTCCATCAGAAACATTTCTCCCCCAGAGACCCTTAGATCGGAGAAAGTCATTACCCAATATGACGGGGTGCACCAGGTTCTTCACTACCCCCACTTCATATGAAACCTCCCCGAGTTTGGGGACCAAGTCCACGGCAGTCTCTGGGTAGACTTTGGTGTCTCCATGGATGCACACCATACTCAGGTGCTTATCAGGGATGAAGTCCCTATCAATCAGGCTGTCACATACGGAAGTCACTGGACTCTCTGAGTCCAAGAGGGCCTGTGCTGGGCAGTCATTTACAACCACCGGGGACCCTGTGGTCCAGTCTCTTTGGCTGAGGTGGACACACACACAGGCTCTGCGCAGGGACAGAGGGATCCGCCAACATCACAACACATAGGCTCCGCCTCTATTGGACAGTTGGCTGCAATTTCACGACATCTCCAACACTGTCCATCACACTCTCCCACCCATATGTCCCCTCGGGCCCGAACCCGCTTATCAGCATACCCCATGTCCCCAACAGCTGGAACGCTCTTACCGCGAGAGTTCAGCGTCTGGGAACTCTGAAGTGACGACCTCTCAGACGGCTGGTCACGGAGACAGTCTTTGCTGGCGAAGGCCTTCTCCATCAGGCTGACCAGACGATTGGCGTCCTGGTGGTCTCCTTGTCCGACCTCTGGCTGTACCTCAGGAGGACATGCTCGGGTGTAGCGGTTCACTATCACCTTTTCAACTCCATAAACAGGTTTGCTGACTGCAGACTCCCAACTGTATCTCCAGTCATGAACTCCCCTGGCACGGGCTGTCACCGTAACACCCAGCCGGGTACGAATCTCCGCTTTCAGCTTGGCATAGTCTTGGCTGTCCTGCTCGCTCAGGTCAGCATAGGCCACCTGGGGCACTCCAATCAGATAGGGTGCGACATCATGGCCCATTCAGATAGGGGCAGATTCTCCTTCTCTGCCAGTCCCTCAAACCTAGTGAGATATACCTCCACATCATCAGAGGTGTCATCTTTTTCAGGGACCGTCTTACCGCCTTCTTTACAGCGGACAATGCAGGTGACTTTGCCACATCACTTCGGGACGCGGCACCGAAATCCTTTTTTTTTGTGCTGCCATCTGCTCAACAAATAACCGGTTATTCTCCTGCTGCTGCTGCAGGAATTGCTGCTGGGCCTGCTGCATGCGCTGCTGGTGCTGCAGGCGCTGCTGCTCCATGCTCCGCTGGGCCTGGACCAGGTACTCAACGAGCTCCTCCATACTGCCGGACTTATCTGTCTCAACCATGGCAGTCTTATGTTGCACATTAACTTGCGCCATTTGTTCAAACAGCGCCTCCATGCTGTCATCCATGCTGTCAGACTTCTCTGTCTCAACAACGGCAGTCTTCACTCAAGACATACACACTCCACAGTCTTTTCCACAGAAAAATTCAGCTCTGCTGTGCAGACACTTTTTTTTTTTTTCTCTGCAAACTCTATTAGGGCTACTGTCTCTTTAAGACTGCTCCAATAGACGTTTCTCTTGACACACTTTTTTTTTTTTTTCTCTGCTGCTATTTCAACAGACTTTACCTTTATTGCTGTCTCTAAGCCACTGTGCTGCACGTACATTCCAGCACCAATTGTATCAGCCACTGTGCTGCCCCAGCATTCTCCGCCAATTGTAAGCTTTTCAGGGGATATAGCTCTAGGATCGCTGTCTGGGTAGACAGAGTGGCACGAAAACAGTTCATTCAGACAGCAGTTCTGGTAAACACTGGCCGCAACCAGTTTTATTAAAGTCTACAGCCAACAGATAAAAACAAATCATAAACAGAAGACCTGGGCTTGTCCAGCCACTAATTACACTTAGATAGATTTCCCTTTCTATCCGGGTCCCGGCTCTACCAGCCTGGGCCAAAACAACACATATGTTCAGCATTTACCAGCGTGGAGTTTCACAGAGTCTCCTCCTTGTGTCTGAAGGCACCTTCAATGTCCAGACTTGAGAGAGCTCCCCTCCTATTCAGCCGCTATTCGCACGGATTCTCACTGAGACTACTCCTGTGTCCGGGGTACATCGAGCACCCAGACTGAGATAGCTCAAACTCCTGGAGACTGCTTCTTGTGCCTGGACTCCTTGTCCAGACTAAGCGAGCTCCCTGACTGTGTTCCAACACACCTACTTCTGGTCTCCTAATTAACACCTGAGTGATTTCAGGCCTGAGCTGCAAGTGTGTACTGAATGTAAGGTGTAGTGACCTTTCTCTACCACTAGGTCTACAAAGCCACACACCTCCCTTATACCAGTCAGTAAAGTAGCTAGGTGAAATATACACCCCATTCAATACACATACTCTCACTGTCTCACAGAGCGCAGCCTGCACTTTCTGATAATCTACACTTTGCCAAATTTTATGAAAGTGGAAGGAGAATTTCAGATCAGTGCACACTGTGTTTATGATATCGGGAGAATACACTCATAAGGCAGAACCCTGACAGCGTCCGCAGTCTAGATTGATGCCTTGGCAGCCAGTGTCAGACTGAAGAACATTGGGCCCACTGGAGGATTTGATTCTGAGGGCCCACCTTTCCCCCCCCACTGAAGAGCCCCACAGCAGCTGCAACTCTACTGAAGGAGAAGCCAGGGCCCACCGGAGGATTCTCCGGTTCCCTGGTGGGCCAGTCCAACCCTGTTGGCAGCCATCCACCAAAGAGAGCCATTGCTAAGAAGTGTATACCGCAGCCTATAGTCTGCAGCTCTTTCCTATACAATAAGCATAGGGGCTCGCTCACACCGGACGAGTGAACTTCGTTAAAAAATCAGAGTGCACTCGAACCAATGCTATTCAATGAGGCAGTGCAGATCTGCGTATTTTGTCTCAGTTTTTATCGGCATGAGACAAAAATTGGCATACGGACTACCAGATTGGCATCCGATTCACAGATACATTACATTTCTGTAGCATGGTCCTATAAAGAATAGCTGCTGAATAAAAAAAACTTATTGCATATGGACAGTGAAAAGTGAGAGAAAATCGTCACGCTCTCCTGGATGAGAAAGGGACCAATTATTTATATGTCAGTGTGAGCGAACCCTTATGCTGACGGTGCCAAAAGAACACATTATTGTCCTCTGTCTTTTATGGGAATGATAAAATGCAGTGTACGTATGTCGGGAAAAGGTCCCAATGCATAAAAGTAGTCTTAAGAGAAGTTAATTGTTCTGACGCGTCAATAAGTGCACATTGGTAAAACAGATACATATCAAATCATATAATAAAACATTAAGAAGACACATATATATCGCATTAAGCCTGAGTGCAGGTTTGGTGCAGTAGTTGCATGTAAACTTATCTGTACACCTCAAGTCTGCATTCAATATGGATAAGTAAATTGTGTTATAACTCCGAGTATCATATGTAATAATGAGATTCAAGACCTGCAGAATAAAGGCAATTTATGCATTGTGTATGACCGCTGTCATTGGCTCAGTATTGAAATGCCATTCCAGATCAACACTGACTTCCATGCTTGATGGAAATGTATGTAAATAACATGGAAATGCAGAAAGATATGAAACGCTATAAAAGCTTATAGGAGCTCAAACACGCTCAACAACTTTATGGCCATTCATTTAAAGGAACACAACATGTTATAATCACCTGAGGCAATGGTGGCTAACTGCTACCCTGAAAACCCCCCATAATAACTCAACGAGTTCGCTGCGCTGTCCTGCCAAACACTCCGCGTTAAAGATGCAGCTCATGCGCAACATTGCAAATAAAATCAGTAACAGAGCACCTTACTATTTTTGGTGGTAGAGGAAAATTTGCTACCTCTGCATTTCCTATAGCTACATCCCTGCGCTGAGGACACTTATTGTCTTGTCCCATGACTTGGGAATCATGGATCAGAATAGTCTTTTTAGCTGCTGCAGCTACTGCTATTATGCGTAATACAAGAATTCATCCTGAGAATAAAACTTCTTCTGGAATCTTCATACGTGCCTCTGCAGTCGAGTTAAGCTATCGGATGAAATCACTTGGTGTGAGTACTGGCTCTATACAGACATCCATAGAAACTGTCTCCAGAGCACCACACTCGCAGTTTAGTTATGGAGTCAGAATATTTATTGCTCTATGTCACACAAGTTGTAAATTATATTTATGCAAAACTCTACAACCTATTGTGTGTAGATTTCAATGTTGATTTCTGGTGTCAGAGAGCGACCATTGGAGAGAACAAAAATGCACAGACACTCCTTTATTATAGTACCGTTTGGTAGCAGAAAATGGAGGTGTGACAAGACAGAAGAACACAATCTTATCAAAACATCATTAACCAACTGCACTTATTGGGTCTTTAGTTACATTATTATTCATATATCATGTAAAGCGAGTGAATTATAATTAATGCCAAAAGCTTCCTCCCTAAAATGTATTTCCGAATACCTCATTTTCCGGACTATAAGACGCACCGGACCATAAGATGCACCCCAAATTTTCATAAGGAAAATAGGGAAAAAAAATTAATGTCATATGGGGGTCTGTCTTACAGTCCGAATTCAGCTTACCGGGTGAAATCAGTAGCGCTGGGGGAGTGGGGTCACAGTGATTGTTCGGTGGTCCGGCGATATGACTACCATCCCAGGTTGGTGCTGCAGGTGCAGTGGCCTCCGGGAAATCCCATTCCAGGCTGGTGTGGTAGGTTCAGCCGTGGTGCTCTGTGGTGCGGTGGGTCTCCACCGGCATCTTGTGAAAGCCCGGAGGCCACTGCATCGCAGAAATAGATATGCGGGGCCTCTGGGAAAATGGCCGCCGGGGGCGGCGCATGCTCAGATTGAGATCTCGGCAATGAGATCTCATCCCGAGATCTGAGGAGATGAGATCTCGTTGCCGAGATCTTAATCTGAGCATGCACCGCCCCTGGCAGCCATTTTCTTGGAGGCCACTGCATTGCAGCAAAGGATATGCAAAGCCTCTGGGCTTTCATAAGATGCCGGTGGAGACCCCCACACCACAAAGCATCACCACCGAACCTGCTGCACCTGCCGCACCAGCCTGAGAAGGGACTGTGATCATCGCCTGGCAGCGTCGGACCAGGACCACGCAGAATCACCTGACTCCAGGTGCCACCACAGTATTTGTAAGTATATTCCAACTACAAGACGCACCCCCATTATCACCCAAAATTTTGGGAGAAAAAAAGTGTGTCTTATAGTCCGAAAAATACGGTATTTTCTGTAGTCTGTTCCAATGGTCCAAATACATTTAGTTGTTTCCAACCTGTCGATTTAGTATAAAGGTTTTGGCACGGAATAGCAGAAGTAGAGATAACAAGAATAAAGAATAAGAAGAATATACAGCACATATTTAAAGCAAGCAGACAAGATGTAGTATTGGTTACAAAAAAGAGTAGATGGTAAAATTCTATTAACATGTAGATATTAAAATGAATGTCAGCAGGTTTTTGCCATTTAATGTGACAACAGCATGAGCAGCAGGTTTGACTATATATATATATATATAATATATATATATATATACAATATTTTTTCATACTGATATTAATTGCATTATTATATTTTTTATGTGGTCTACATTTCACCTACGAATTTCCACATTGAGTCTAAAACTCACTCAAGAATCATTGATGAGATATGTAATATTCTGTTCTTGCAGCTTTTTTGTATCTGTATTCCTATCTTTTGATCTGTATTGTACCATACAGGTCCTTCTCAAAAAATTAGCTAGTATTTCTCCTGACCCTGCATAGAAATAGATGAAGCCGTCACGCTCAGGTGGGGCGAGCTGCCGGCCAGTCCGCATATCGCGGTCCATACTCGGACTATAAAATATGGATGTGTGAAATCCACCCAAGGGAGCAGTCAGAGGGCCGTATAAATCAGACTGAGATTGGAACGTAGTGCACGGACCGACCGTCATCTCTCCTGATCCTGCATAGAAACAGATGAAGTCATCACGCTCAGGTGGGGAGAGCTGCCAGCCAGTCCATGCACTGTGTTCTTATCTTGGTCCAATCTATACAGCCGTCTGACTACGCCCTTACAGGTCCTTCTCAAAAAATTAGCATATAGTGCTAAATTTCATTATTTTCCATAATGTAATGAATACAATTAAACTTTCATATATTTTAGATTCATTACACACCAACTAAAATTTGTCAGGTCTTTTATTGTTTTCATACTGATGATTTTGGCATACAACTCCTGATAACCCAAAAAACCTGTCTCAAAAAATTAACATATTTCAACCGTCCAATAAAATAAAAGTGTTTTTTAAAAACAAACAAAAAAAACATCAAATAATAATGTTCAGTTATGCACTCAATACTTGGTCGGGAATCCTTTTGCAGAAATGACTGCTTCAATGCGGCGTGGCATGGAGGCAATCAGCCTGTGACACTGCTGAGGTGTTATGGAGGCCCAGGATGCTTCGATAGCGGCCTTAAGCTCATCCAGAGTGTTGGTTCTTGCATCTCTCAACTTTCTCTTCACAATATCCCACAGATTCTCTATGGGGTTCAGGTCAGGAGAGTTGGCAGGCCAATTGAGCACAGTAATACCATGGTCAGTAAACCATTTACCAGTGGTTTTGGCACTGTGAGCAGGTGCCAGGTCGTGCTGAAAAATGAAATCTTCATCTCCATAAAGCATTTCAGCCGATGGAAGCATGAAGTGCTCCAAAATCTCCTGATAGCTAGCTGCATTGACCCTGCCCTTGATGAAACACAGTGGACCAACACCAGCAGCTGACATGGCACCCCACACCATCACTGACTGTGGGTACTTGACACTGGACTTCAGGCATTTTGGCATTTCCTTCTCCCCAGTCTCCCTCCAGACTCTGGCACCTTGATTTCCGAATGACATGCAAAATTTGCTTTCATCAGAAAAAAGTACTTGGGACCACTTAGCAACAGTCCAGTGCTGCTTCTCTGTAGCCCAGGTCAGGCGCTTCTGCCGCTGTTTATGGTTCAAAAGTGGCTTTACCTGGGGAATGCGGCACCTGTAGCCCATTTCCTGCACACGCCTGTGCACGGTGGCTCTGGATGTTTCTACACCAGACTCAGTCCACTGCTTCCTCAGGTCCCCCAAGGTCTGGAATCGGTCCTTCTCCACAATCTTCCTCAGGGTCCGGTCACCTCTTCTCGTTGTACAGCGTTTTCTGCCACATTGTTTCCTTCCAACAGACTTCCCATTGAGGTGCCTTGATACAGCACTCTGGGAACAGCCTATTTGTTGAGAAATTTCTTTCTGGGTCTTACCCTCTTGCTTGAGGGTGTCAATGATGGCCTTCTTGACATCAGTCAGGTCGCTAGTCTTACCCATGATGGGGGTTTTGAGTAATGAACCAGGCAGGGAGTTTTTAAAAGCCTCAGGAATCTTTTGCATGTGTTTAGAGTTAATTAGTTGATTCAGAAGATTAGGGTAATAGGTCGTTTAGAGAACCTTTTATTGATATGCTAATTTTTTGAGACAGGTTTTTTGGGTTATCAGGAGTTGTATGCCAAAATCATCAGTATTAAAACAATAAAAGACCTGACAAATTTCAGTTGGTGTGTAATGAATCTAAAATATATGAAAGTTTAATTGTAATCATTACATTATGGAAAATAATGAAATTTAGCACTATATGCTAATTTTTTGAGAAGGACCTGTATATGTTTAATAAAATTTGTATAGTTATTTCTAAATACTTTGGCATTAGCTTACGTTTGTTTGCAGGATTTATATGTTTAGGTTTTGTTTGACAATTGAATATGTATTTTTATTTATTTGTTTTCATTAAAAAAAGCAAAAAAAGCAAAGGGTTTTTTGGCTATTTGGTAAAATTACAACAAAATAAACATATAGTGCAAACATCACGCCACATAATTACCTTGCCAGAGTGTTGACCCTTCAGGCATCAAGAAATAATCTGCAAGCAATTTACGGACTCTGAAGCCAGAAGGGTCATAGCATCTGGGCAAAACCTGTGATACTGTGCCAGGATTGTTGAGCAATCCTCCCTCAGCATCCGCAGATTCAGCCGAATTGTGGATGCTGGTGAAATTGTGTAGTATGACACAGGCGTCAATGACATCATTGATATTTTGCCCCTTAATTGGAGGGCACTAAGAAATACCCTCCCAGTTAGTGCCCAAAATGCCAAAAACGCATTCGACCAGACGGTGTGCCCTAGCAAGCCTGTAATTGAAAATCCGCCTTTGGCGGTCCAGACCCGGAACCAGTATGAATAGGACCGGTTCTCCAGTTGAACCAGGGAGGTTCCCTAGGAGGAGACACACCCATTTCATTGTTCCGAAGCCGACGACCCATTAAGAAAGAATTAATCCAGTTTATTCATAGGCCCCGATATCTATAACCACAAACCGGTAGTTGCTGTCAACGAAAGCCAACAGATCTACAGAAAAGTATTGTTTGCCATTTAGTATTGTCACCCTGAGTTTCAAGCGGCTTCTTGACATGGATGTGTTTGCCGTCCAAAAACACCAATACAGTTTGGAAATTGGGATGTAGTATGTATTCCTCAAAATGCATACCCAGTCTTCAAGGGTTGGCTTAGGCACGACTTTTGGGCCCGTAGACCGTCCCAGATTTCTAGCAGGTATTTTGCACAAAGTCAGAGAGAGTTGACTTCCCCAGAAGAAACTTCAGGGCAAGTGCAGCAGAGGAAAACCATTAAAGGGAAAAATTTGAAGGGTAAATTGAAATTAAAAAAATTTTCATGAACAACCACAAAAAAACTTTGCAACAGAAAATTTAATTTAAGAAAATAATCCCTATTTGTTTTTGGTTCTTTTTTTTTTAAAAAAGGGAGAGTAGCAAGTTACCCAAAAGACGGGGGCCTGTAATACAGTCAAAAAACAATTTCAAAAAATTAAAAAAAACCAGTAACATAATTTGTGTACGAAAAATTTTAGCAAACAGAAAGGTAGATGTGATCCCAAAAAAAAATTTTTTCCCTGAAAACACCCAAAAAAAAACTTCTAATTTTTTAAATTATGTGATGTTGTCCCTCTAATATTATTTGGGAAAAAAAGAATTACACATTTAAAAGTGAACACCCCTTGTTTATCACATATCAATAAAACAATAAAATAATATAGATTTTTCAATTATCTAAGGGTAAGCAGCAGTCGTTCTACAGAAATACTTCCCGAAAATGTGGCTCTGGTGCGCCCAAGCCCCTCCAATAGTTGTCAAAGGTGGTGATGGTCTTTTGCAATAGGGAAAGAATTTTTCCCGGTTCCACTAGGCAAGTTTATATGGGCAAAAAGTCCTCTTTTTAGATATGGGGAAAATTCCCCTCTTGTACATTGGGAGAGGAAGAAGTACCCGAATCTAAAATCCCCCCGAACATGACGCCCAATACTTTGCTCAAATTCACGGGGAAAAGTACTCATTAAACAAACTGGTTCAGGAGTATTGAACTCAAGCCTATGGCTAGCTGTGTAGGATAAAAAACAACGCAGGGCGAAAAAAAAAATTTTCCTATTGAGGATCAACCAAAATATGAATGGGCGCAACGTCTGACCTTTTCTAGAGGGTTTACATACAAAGTATATAGCAAATTGTGATGAAAAACCTTCTCTAAAAAATAACCAACAACAACCTCCCGCCGCAGCAAAAGCTAACCTGACAAAGAGGTTAGCCAGGACCCTGATTATAAAAGAGGGAGAACAATAAACTCCTTGTAAGGTTTTTTGACAGTTCCCGAAAAATCAGTTTTTTTTGTCACCATTTTCTTTCTGTCTTTTCTGCAGCTATCTTGCCCCAGTCAATAGGGTTTCCACTTTCTTTTTCCCCCCGTTCTCTCCTCTTGCTT
>JARQOD010000007.1:126160299-126194647 GCA_033576555.1 Oophaga sylvatica
TGGAATATTTAGCGATTGCCATGTCGCATTTGGAGAGCCCCTGTGTGCCTAACATTGGAGCTCCCCCACAAGTGACCCCATTTTGGAAACTAGACGCCCTAAAGAATTTATCTAGATGCATAGTGAGAACTTTGAACCCCCAGGTGCTTCACAAGTTTATAACGCAGAGCCGTGAAAAAAAAAAATCATTTTTTTTCTCAAAAAATGATTTATTTACCCCACTATTTTTTATTTTCACAATGGTTACAGGAGAAATTGGACCCAAAAAGTTGTTGTCCAGTTTGTCCTGAGTACGCTAGTACCCTATGGGGGGGGGGAACCCTGTTTGGGCACACGTCAGGGCTCGGAAGGGATGTGGTGACGCTTAGAAATGCCGACTGATGGAATGGTCGCGGGCATCTTGCTACGTTTGCAGAGCCCCTGATGTGCCTAAACAGTAGAAACTCCCCACAATTGACCCATTTAGGAAACTAGACCCCGCAAAGAACTTATCTAGATGTGTGGGAGCACTTTGAACCCCCCAAGGGCTACACAGAAGTTTATAACGCCCGGGCTGAAAATAAAAAATCATATTTTTTCCACAATCAGGATCTTTTAGTCCCCAAATTTTTTATTTTCCCAAGGGTAACATGAGAAATTAGACCCCCAAAAGTTGTTGTCCAATTTGTCCTGAGTATGCTGATATCCCATATGTGGGAGAAAACTACTGTATGGTCACACGTCGGGGCTCGGATGGGAAGTAGTGACGTTTTGAAATGCCCACTTGATGGAATGGTCTTCGGGCGTCATGTTACGTTTGCAGAGTCCCTGATGTGCCTAAACAGTAGAAACTCCCCACAAGTGACCCCATTTGGAAACTAGATCCCCCAAGGAACTCCTATAGATGTGTGATAAGCACTTTGAATCTCCAAGTCCTTCACAGAAGTTTATAACGCAGAGCCGTGAAAATATAAAATCATTTTTTTTCCACAAAAATAATTTTTAGTCCCAATTTTTTTTCCCAATGTTAACAGGAGAAATTAGAACCTCCAAAGTTGTTGTGCAATTTTTCCCGAGTACGCTGATACCTCATATTGTGGGTTAAACCACTGTTTGGGCATACGTCGGGGCTTGGAATAAAGGGAGCACTGTTTGACTTTTTGAACGCAAAATTTGCAGGAATCAATGGTGGCGCCATGTCGCGTATGGAGACCCCCTGATGTGCCTAAATAGTGGAAACCCCTCAATTCTAACTCCAAACACTAACCCCAACACACCCCTAACCCCAACCCTAACCCCTACACACACCTAACCCTAATACAAACCCTAATCATAACCCTAACCCCAACACACCCCTAACCCTAATCCCAACTCTAACCATAAACCTACTACAAGCCTAACCCTAATTCCAACCCTAACCCTAATTCCAACCCTAACTCAAATTCCAACCCTAACCGTAATTCTAACCTTAACCCTAATGCTAACCCTAACCCTAGTTCTAACCCTAAGGCTGGGTTCATATTGCGTTTTACCAGCCCGTTCAACACGTAGCGTTGACCGGCTGGTAACGGTATAGCATAACGCGATCGCGTTATGCATACCCGCTAGCGCAGATGAATCAGCAGATAATCAGCCGCGGATCCGCAGCAAAATCAGTCGCGGATCAGCAACAAAATCCGCCGCGGATCAGCAGCAAAATCCGCCGCGGATCAGCAACAAAATCCGCCGCGGATCAGCAGCGAAATTAGCCGTGGATCAGCAGCGAATCCGCAGTGGATCAGCAGCGAAATCCGCCGCGGATCAGCAGCGAAATCAGCGCGGATCAGCAGCGAAATCAGCCGCGGATCTGCAGCGAAATCCGCCGCGAATCAGCAGCGAAATCCGCCGCGGATCCGCAGCGAATCAGCAGCAAAATAAGTCGCGGATCAGCAGCAAAATCCGCCGCGGATCAGCAGCGATATCCGCCACGGATCCGCAGCGAAATCCGCCGCGGATCCGCAGCGAAATCAGTCGCGGATCCGCAGCGAAATCAGTCGCGGATCCGCAGCGAAATCAGTCTCGGATCCGCAGCGAAATCAGTAGCGGATCCGCAGCGAAATCCGCCGCGGATCAGCAGCGAAATCCGCCGCGGATCAACAGCGAAATCCGCCGCGAATCAGCAAAATCAGTTGCGGATCAGCAGCAAAATCCGCCGCGGATCAGCAGCGAAATCAGCCGCGGATCCGCAGCGAAATCAGCGCGGATCCGCAGCGAAATCAGTCGCGGATTCGTAGCGGATCCGCAGCGAAATCCGCCGCGGATCAGCAGCGAAATCAGCCGCGGATCAGCAGCGATATCCGCCGCGGATCCGCAGCGAAATCCGCCGCGGATCCGCACGCGAATCCGCCGCGGATCCGCAGCAAAATCAGCTGCGGATCAGCAGCAAAATCCTAGGAAAAAAAAAAAATCTTTTTTTTATTATTTGTCCCTACCTATGACGGGGGGGTTCATTTACTTTTTTTTATTTTGATCACTGTGACAGTTTATCACAGTGATCAAAATAAATTTTTTTACAATGGAGGGCGCACTGCGCATGCGCCGGCCGGCGGGCGCACTGCGCATGCGCCCGCCATTTTCCAAGATGGCGGCGCCCATGAAGAATCCCGGGCAGCCGCCGGGACGGATCAGGGACATCGGTGGACCGGGAGAGGTGAGTAGGGGACGTCGGAAGGTGAGGGGGGGGGATCGGAAGGTGAGGGGGGTGATCGCAGGAGCAGGGGAGCAGACAGCGACGGCGGTGACCTATCGCTGCCATCTTTCGATGGCGGCGGCCGATCACTGCCGTGACATGGTGTGGGGGGGGTCTGATCGCGGTCTCCAGCCATGGCAGATGCTATTGCAGCATCGGCCATGGCTGGATTGTAATATTTCACCAGTTTCATTGGTGAAATATTACAAATCGCTCTGATTGGCAGTTTCACTTTTAACAGCCAATCAGAGCGATCGTGGCCACGTGGTGGTTAAGCCAACCCCCCTGTGGTGATGCAGTAAGGGTCCTGTTACTGCGGGTCGGGTGACCTTTCAGTGACCCCGGACCCCCGACCCGCAGTAACATGATTTATAGCATGACGCCTACGTCGGCGTCATGGGTCGGGATGTCACAGGTTTTCATGACGCCGACGTAGGCGTCATGGGTCGGGAAGGGGTTAACCAGGGTAACCCCAAAATCACCGGTGAGGGCAAATTGTTCAAACTACCAAATCCAAATTCTCTTGATGAACACCATTAATAGTAAGAGGAAATTTACAGATATGGTGAGTAACATTTTTCAAGGGAGAACCATCCACAGACACCACATTAATAGGGGAAGACAGAAGTTTGGGTTCTAATTTTAGTTTTTCCAAAAATTTCCCATCAATCACATTGAGAGTTGAACAACAATCCACAAATACCCGAAACTCCATTAATTCCTCCTCAACAGCAGTGGTAGCAGAAAGAAAGACACCTTTATTGTTTAAACAAGCTATGCGGGTGAAACTGACCTCATTTTTTTTTCTCTCTTTATTCATTCGAAGCGCACAGTTCTTAATAAAATGGTCAGATTTGCCACAATAGAAACACAAGCCCTTAGCAAATCTGCGTTCTTTTTCCCGAGAGTGAGGTGCCATTGCTCCAATTTCCATCGGCTCTGCAATGTCAGTACATTCCTTCTCAAAACTTGGAGCTGACAAGGCAGATTTACTCTCATTAACCCTAGCACGCAGTCTCCTATCCACCCGTATGGCTAATTGCATAGCCTCTTGCAAGTTACCAGGTATGGATAAGCAATCAGCAAATCTTTAACCCTTTCATTTAACCCTGCAAGAAATAAACTTTTCAAAGCTGAATCGTTCCATCCTACCTGAGTGGACCACCTTCGGAAGTGAGTACAATATTTTTCCACATTACCTGATCCCTGTCTCAAACGTCTCAATTCTGTCTCAGCTGATGAAACACGATCCGGATCGTCATACAATAACCCCAAAGCAGAAAAAAAACTATCCACTGATCTAAAGCATGGATCACTAGGCTGCAGAGAAAAGGCCCATTCCTGAGGTTCTTTGCGCAAAAGTGACATTATGAACCCTATGCGCTGTGATTCATCACCAGAGGATCTGGGTCTCAAACGGAAATACAAACAAGCAAGCATTTTTAAAAGAAAAAAAATCTTGTTGTTCACCAAAAAATAAATCAGGCAAACGTACCTTTGGCTCCACGAAATGTGCTCCAGAACAACTACTCACGTGTTGCTTTATCTCAGCCACCTCCAGAGAGAGTCCCTGCAGGCGTTGAACCAAATCCTGAACCGACACCATGATGGAAACAGAAATCTTTCCTTACAGATTTTTTTTTTTTTCTTGGCTGGACTTACTGTTATGATCTGCTACAAGCACTAAGGAAAGGTGGGAATTCTGTCCCTGCAATAGAACTAAGCTGGATCCCTACAATGTAACGGGGAACCTGATCCTGCGACCAGACCCGCTAAAGTCCTCAGCTAGTCTGAACGAAGACCTATAGTTGCGAGGGAGGAATCCCTACAAGATCTAGGGACTGGGTGAAAAGGTGGACACCTCCTAACAGAAATTGTAGCAGGGAAAATAAAACAGAAAACAAATTACTAAGAGATCCTAAGATCAAGCAAAACTGACAGAGTAAGGCACCTAAGCACCCGGCTAGCTTAAGAGTAGATAATACAATGAAGTCCAGCAAAGCCAGAAGGGCGGAGCCAGACTAAATAGGGTAAAAAGGTCATGTGACCAGCAAACTGAAAAAAACCTAACAAGAGGGTTATAACACTTATATCCTACCATTCAGCGCCAGCTGAAGGCCATTCAGTAATCAGTTCATTACCCCCAGCAACCACCTGAGGGAGCCCCAGCTCAGAAGCCGTCTCCAGCATATTCACAACAGGTTAATCTGCTCTGTTGAGAGCTCCTGGAGCATTAAGGCTCTCAGCTGTGCACCCTGGCTAGCACTCATTGCCAGAAAGCTTTTGCTGCATGGCTGGAGGTTGTTAGTGGTTGTTATTGGATCAGGCATTTGGTGGTTTTATCTGTGAGTGTTGCTAGATTTTGAGTGTCTGATAATTCAATTTCTTCTCCTGCTTTGGTTTAACCTCATCCTCCACTCCCTGATGCATTCCTCTGTTGTATGTGTGGGTATATTTGTATGATTGGTATTTTACTTCATCCCTGTTTTTATTACCTTGTTAGTCTGGTTGATGTATAGCCATACATTACTACTCCCCTTTTCCCTGGGTAGCGGAAGGGTACAGATTGAGGGCAGATTAAGGGGCTAAGGCAAGGTATGTGGCCCCGGCATTTTCACCATCAGAAGTAATCTGGGGAACAGGGAGAGCTAGGGTGCCCCTTGCGTTAGTGACAAGGAACTAGTCTGTTCCTGGGACACCCGACACAGAGTCGTGACACCTGATCTGGTGGCTAATATAGCTAACCTTGATTGAGTTCCCTCCTCTCAAATTCCTCCTCCTCTCTCTTGACTGAGTCTTCCTCGTGCTCATTTTTCAGAAACCGTGCCTCCCTTGATATCAACCTGCATCTGGTATTACAGCTCTGCATCTTTCACATTGATATCTACAATCTAACAACCTAGGGTGCTACTGTTTCTGAAGGAAAAAGCAAACCATTTCTGTAACCCAGGACAACTCTTTAAAGGGTCATTCCCAAAATATTAAGGTGAACTGTTGTGAATGGACTTGAAATGAGTTCTGAGCAGAGGCTCCCTCTGGTGGTTACAAGCGGTACTGGACTGTCCAGTGAAGATTGTGAGGAGTGGGAATCAGGTGTTACTGACTGGTCTTATATAAGGGAGTCGCCTTCCCATCAGGGTTGCCGTGATCAATTGTTCTGGTCTCAATCCTTGAGTCCTGTTTCCTTTGTAGCCTGCTGTGTCGTGTCTGCATCTCCTGCTAACAGATAAGACATTTTCTTCTTCTTGTTTTTGTGCTTGATTTTTGCATTTTGTCCTGCACTTCTGTGGGGGCCTTCAGGGTCCCCTCCGGGGGCTTTTGCCCTCTCAGTTTAGTTCAGCCACTGATATTTGTACTTTTGCTTTTTCCAGTTTTTTCAGTGGCTGCTGTTTTGATTTTGTTACACCAGAGAACTAATTTAGGTGGTAGAGGTCGTGTGATCTCAGGTGATTTTGAAATGAGTAGAGTTGGTGCTTTTCAGGGTTTTTTGGGATTGCAGTAAGTACCCTTCCTATCCTTTTCTATTTAGGTAGTTTGGCTCCAACGTTTGCTCATACTATTTTTCTGTCTGTGTCAGTATTTCATCTTGTCTAACCGCCATTACATGTTTGGGGGCTTTCTATGTTCTTTGGGGATCTGCTCCGGGGCAGATAGCTTTCCTCTTTCTATCTTTAGGTGTAGTTAGTTTCTCAGGCTGTGACGAGGCGTCTAGGACCAACGTAGGAACGCTCCACGGCTGCCTCTAGTTGTGGTGGTTAGTCAGGGTACTGCAATCTCATAGATTCCAACTTCTCTGGTGTATTGCCTTTTTTACCTGCACTCCTCAGCTACCGAAACATAACAGTATCACCGGCCTAAAAATTGAAAATTGTATTGTACTCACAGAAGGGAAAAAATATTGTGAAAGAAAAAAGGTTGTCAGAGTTGTCAGAGATATTTTTCTGTTTGTTGCATTTTTTTCCCTCTGTATCTCTGGGTGCTGGGGAGGATTTTTTTTTCTCTCAATGGAGTTTGCACAGTTGTCTGGCCGTGTGGATCAGCTTGCCACTGAGGTTCGGAGTATTGCTGCCTATCTTGCTAGGTTGCCTGTTGTGGAACCTAGGATTCCCATGCCAGATTTGTTTTTAGGGGATCGAGCTAAGTTTCAGAATTTCAAAAATAATTGTAAATTGTTTTTGCCTTAAAATCTAAGTCCTCAGGGAACGCAGCGCAGCAGGTTCAAATTGTCATCTCTCTCCTGCGCTGGCGATCCTCAGGATTGGGCTTTTTCCCTGACACCTGGGGATCCTGTTTTGAGTGATGTTGATGCATTTTTTCAGGCTTTGGGGTTATTGTACGATGAGCCTAATGTCACTGATCAAGCTGAAAAAGCCTTGTTGGCATTAAATCAGGGTCTTGATGACGCTGAGTTATACTGTCAGAGATTCCGTAGGTGGGCAGTCCTGACCAAGTGGAATGACGACGCTTTGGCGGCCCTTTTTCGGAAGGGTCTGTCAGATAATGTAAAGGATGTTATGGTGGGATTCTCTGTCCCCTCTGGTCTCAATGATTCTATGTCATTAGCGATTCAAATTGACAGACGTTTGCGTGAGCGGAGAAGTATGCGTGGAATGGTGTTGCCTTGTGAACCTGCTTCTGAACCCATGCAGTGTGATAGAGTGGTGTCTGGGGCACAGCGTCATGAGTTTCGAAAGCGCAATGGGTTATGTTTCTACTGTGGTGATGCCTCTCATGCTATTTCAGTCTGCCCTAAGCGGGCAAGACGTTTTGCACGCTCAGTTGTCTTGGGTAGTGTTCAGACTAAGTTTTTATTAACTGTCACTCTGATATGCTCTCTGTCCTCATTTTCTGCTCAAGCTTTCGTTGATTCTGGAGCAGCTATTAACCTGATGGATTATGATTTTGCTAAACGTTGTGGGTTTCCCTTGACACCCTACAGAAGTCTATTCCCCTACTGGGGATCGATTCTACCCCTTTGGCTGAGAATAAACCTCAGTTCTCTACTCAGGTGATAATGAGGGTTGAACCTGATCATCAGGAGTGCTGTAAATTTTTGGTTCTGTATAATCTGCATGATATTATCGTACTGGGCTTCCCTTGGTTGCAGTCTCATAATCCTGTTTTGGATTGGAAATCTGTGTCTGTAACCAGTTGGGGCTGCCAATGTGTTAATACCAACACTCCTGTTTTTTCTGCCTCCTCCCAGGCTCAGGATGTTCCTGACTTTTTGATTGATTTTTCTGATGTGTTTAGCGAAAGTAAATCTGCATCCTTGCCTCCCCATAGGAGCTATGACTGCGCTATTGAATTAGTGCCTGGTAGTAAATTCCCTAAAGGTCGCCTTTTTAACTTGTCTGTACCTGAACATGACGCTATGCGGTCTTATATCAAGGAATCATTGGAGAAGGGTCATATCAGACCATCCTCTTCACCCTTAGGTGCCGGTTTTTTTCTTTGTGGCCAAAAAGGATGGTTCATTAAGGCCGTGTATTGATTATCGTCTTTTGAACAATATTACTGTAAATATCAATACCCGTTACCTTTGATTTCTGACCTGTTTTCCAGGGTGAAAAACGCTACTTGGTTTACCAAGCTTGACCTCAGGGGGGCATATAACCTTATTCGCATTAAGCACGGGGATGAATGGAAGACGGCATTCAATACCCCTGAGGGGCATTTTGAGTACCTTGTGATGCCCTTTGGGCTCACTAATGCTCCTTCTGTCTTCCAGTCCTTCATGAATGACATTTTCAGGGATTTTGTGGATAAATTTCTGATTGTTTATTTGGATGATATCTTGATTTTTTCTAATGACTGGGACTCTCATGTGAAACATGTTCGAACTGTATTCCAGATTTTGAGAGAGAATGCTCTGTATGTGAAGGGATCAAAGTGTCTTTTTGGCGTACAGAGGATCTCATTTCTGGGATTCATTTTGTCCCCATCTCTTATTGAAATGGACCCGGTCAAGGTTCAGGCCATCTGTGATTGGGTCCAACTTACTTCATTAAAGGCTCTTCAAAGATTTTTGGGTTTTGCCAATTTTTATCGTAAATTTATTGGTAATTTCTCGGTTATTGTTAAACCATTGACTGATTTGACCAGAAAGGGTTCTGATGTGGTGAATTGGCCTCCTGAGGCAGTCTCTGCATTTCAGGAACTTAAGCAGAGATTCACTTCTGCTCCTGTTCTACGGCAGCCTGATGTTTCTCTGCCATTTCAGGTGGAGGTTGATGCCTCTGAAATTGGGGCAGGTGCCGTTTTGTCCCAAAAAGATCCAGAGACCTCTAAAAGTATCCCTTGTGCCTTTTTCTCTCGAAAATTTTCTCCTACTGAACGTAATTATGACGTGGGTAATCGGGAGTTACTGGCCATGAAGTGGGCTTTTGAAGAGTGGAGACATTGGCTGGAGGGAGCCAAACATCAGGTGGTGGTCCTTACGGACCATAAGAATCTGGTTTATCTGGAATCTGCCAAGCGACTCAATCCTAGACAGGCCAGGTGGGCCTTGTTTTTCACACGTTTTAATTTTGTGGTTTCCTTTCTTCCTGGCACTAAGAATGTTAAGGCGGATGCCCTCTCGAGGACTTTCCTTGCGGACTCTCCTGAGTTATCTGATCCTTCTGTTATTTTGAAAGAGGGTGTAGTTCTTTCCGCCATCTCACCCAATTTGAGACTTGCTCTGGAGGGGTGTCTGGAGGATAGGCCCGAACGCTGCCCTGTTGGAAAATTGTTTGTCCCGGACCAGTGGAAAAAGAGTGTGATGTCTGAGATTCATTGTTCCGCGTTGGCTGGGCATCCCGGAATTTTTGGTACCAGAGACTTGGTTAGTCGGTCCTTTTGGTGGCCTACCTTGTCTCGTGATGTCAGGGAATTTGTGCAGTCCTGCGGGACTTGCTCTCGCTCCAAGCCTTGCTCTCGCTCTAGTGGTTTGTTGATGCCATTGCCTGTGCCCAAGAGACCATGGACCCATATCTCTATGGATTTCATTTCCGACCTCCCTGTTTCTCAGAGAATGACCGTCATCTGGGCGATTTGTGATAGGTTTTCCAAGATGATACATCTTGTGCCATTACCTAAGTTGCCTTCCTCCTCTGAATTGGTGCCTTTGTTCCTTCAGCACGTGGTTCGTTTACACGGCATTCCTGAGAACATTGTGTCTGACAGAGGAGTCCAGTTTGTTTCCAGATTTTGGAGGACCTTTTGTTCTAAACTTGGTGTTCAATTGTCTTTCTCCTCGGCGTTTCATCCTCAGACCAATGGTCAAACTGAGAGAACAAACCAGACATTGGAGACTTATCTAAGATGCTTTGTGTCTGCTGATCAGGATGACTGGGTCTCTTTTTTGCCTTTGGCTGAGTTTGCTCTTAATAATAGGGCTAGCTCTGCCACTTTGATGTCTCCATTTTTCTGTAATTCTGGGTTTCACCCTCTATTTTCTTCAGGACAGACGGAGGCTTCTGTCTGTCCAGGTGTTGACTCTGTTGTGGAGCGTATGCAACAGATTTGGGACCAGGTAGTGGAGAGGTTGTCCCTCTCTCAGGAGAGGGTCCAGCGGTTTGCTAACCGGCATAGGACTGATGGTCCTCGGTTTAAAGTGGGGGACTTGGTCTGGTTGTCCTCAAGAAATATTCCTATGAGAGTGGCATCTCCTAAATTTAAGCCTAGGTTCATTGGACCTTATAAGATCATGGAGATTCTTAATCCGGTTTCTTTTCGTTTGCTTCTTCCAGGGATATTTAAGATCCATAACGTGTTCCACAAGTCCTTGTTGAAGAGGTTTGTTGAGCCAGTGGTTCCTACTGCTTTGCCTCCTGACCCTGTTCTGGTTGAGGGCAATATGGAGTTTGTGGTTGAGAAAATATTGAATTCTCGTTTTTCTAGACGGAAACTCCAGTATTTGGTTAAGTGGAGAGGTTATGGTCAGGAAGACAATTCTTGGGTGTTTGCTTCGGACATCCATGCTAGGAGACTCATCCGTGCGTATCATAGAACTCATCCTGACCGACCTGGTTGCTCAAGTGAGGGTTCGGTGACCCCTCCTCAAGGGGGGGGTACTGTTGTGAATGGACTTGAAATGAGTTCTGAGCAGAGGCTCCCTCTGGTGGTTACAAGCGGTACTGGACTGTCCAGTGAAGATTGTGAGGAGTGGGAATCAGGTGTTACTGACTGGTCTTATATAAGGGAGTCGCCTTCCCATCAGGGTTGCCGGTGATCAATTGTTCTGGTCTCAATCCTTGAGTCCTGTTTCCTTTGTAGCCTGCTGTGTCGTGTCTGCATCTCCTGCTAACAGATAAGACATTTTCTTCTTTTTGTTTTTGTGCTTGATTTTTGCATTTTGTCCTGCACTTCTGTGGGGGCCTTCAGGGTCCCCTCCGGGGGCTTTTGCCCTCTCAGTTTAGTTCAGCCACTGATGTTTGTACTTTTGCTTTTTCCAGTTTTTTCAGTGGCTGCTGTTTTGATTTTGTTACACCAGAGAACTAATTTAGGTGGTAGAGGTCGTGTGATCTCAGGTGATTTTGAAATGAGTAGAGTTGGTGCTTTTCAGGGTTTTTTGGGATTGCAGTAAGTACCCTTCCTATCCTTTTCTATTTAGGTAGTTTGGGCTCCAACGTTTGCTCATACTATTTTCTGTCTGTGTCAGTATTTCATCTTGTCTAACCGCCATTATATGTTTGGGGGCTTTCTATGTTCTTTGGGGATCTGCTCCGGGGCAGATAGCTTTCCTCTTTCTATCTTTAGGTGTAGTTAGTTTCTCAGGCTGTGACGAGGCGTCTAGGACCAACGTAGGAACGCTCCACGGCTGCCTCTAGTTGTGGTGGTTAGTCAGGGTACTGCAATCTCATAGATTCCAACTTCTCTGGTGTATTGCCTTTTTTACCTGCACTCCTCAGCTACCGAAACATAACAGTGAACCCTATCCATAGGAAAGGGGATAACTTACTGATTGTTTTGGGTCTCACTGCTGGGACCTCTCAAGATTCTAAGATTGGGGCTCAGGAACCCAAGAACAGAGCTCTGCAAAGCCCCTTCTTGAATGGAGCGGAGGTGCGTATGCTCAACCTCCGATTTATGCATTGACTATGGTACTGACGGAAAAGGGCCCAGCAATCGGTACATTATCCCTTAACCCAATGGACAGAAGATAACCCTTTAAATTCTATGTTCAGTGTCTTAAACTATCTTTATGCTATGTATGTACTATTCAGACAAATAATACAACCAGCTCACCGAGTATAATAATATACTCAAAATCTATTAGAAAAATATTCAGAAACGGAATGCGTCACTATCAGATGAATGACTGACAGAATGTAAGCATAAACCCCGAACTACCAGCATGGTGCATAATGGTGACTAATGCTGGAGAAGCAACACCAATTTGTCTCAATTTATGAAGTTGAACTGACAGTTTCCCATATTCACTAATAGTATTCATTATCGAGGCTATAAATTTTAGAACATCCCCAAAATATGATAACATATCATCAGCATATAGGGAGATACGTTCCTCCATATTACTGCATTTAAAATCTATTATTACAACAAACAAGCCAGGGGCTCTATGATAATGATGAAGAGGATCAAAGACTGGGGGCAACCTGCAGTGTGCACCTCCACAATGCGACCGAATCCAACTTTGGTAATAACATCTCAGCATATTTTTGGAAAAATTCTCTGTAAGCCATTCGATTACAATGCCTTTTCATTGGGTATGGATTGTGAGGTGACCTTCAGCTCCTTGAGGGCTTTAGGGTCAGAGGTGGATCCATATGCACACTGGCTTCTGCTGACAACTTGGGCATATTGATATTGTCTAGAAACCTCCCTATTCCAGCGTCCTTATGAGTGGATTTAGATTTTTATACTTCCTCATAATAGTCCCCTATAATATTATAAGTATCTTTTACAAGCTTCCCTTTAGAGGTTTTATAAGATTGTTCTACTGTGGCAAGCAAGTGGCCATCACTTGTCCCCTTTTCAAAATATTTTTGATGGACAAGTAAGTGTTTATCATCCGCCTTAGACAAATCGTATTCTTTGTATGGTTCATGAGCCTCTTTACACATGTATATAGTATTAACAGAGGGGTCTGATATATAGGTTTGCTCATTTTGAGCTCTTTCCTGAAGTTCTTGTGTAATTTTATAAAATTTTAAGCAAAGTTTTATTACTAGGGCGACTATTATTTTACTATGGTTGTAAACGCATAGAGTAGGGTACTGTAGTTTTTATAATCAGATGATCTGGAAGTGTTGTTCTTCACTGATCACTGGTGGCCAATTAAATTTTTTGTGAAAACATCTTACCCCGGATAGCACAATATCCCCAGACTCCTTCTGACTGGCCTCTCTGGTGTCCACATACAGCACACAATTTTTCATCAGAGTATCGTCTAGTTCTCTCCAGTCCGGCCGGCAAGCACCAAGAGCTGAAAAAGAATGTGATCTTATTTAATCTTTATATCACTGAATTCTAAATCTAATAATTGGCTATATTCACTTTAAATCATCCTTAGAGGGAGTCTCTGAGCACAAATGACTGTTAAAACCAAGCACAGGAGCTCAGTGCACCCTTGAAATAGCCAAGTAGTACAGTGGATCTACCCACCTACTTGTTTTCCATCTATTTACGACCTCCTCATCTTTAATTGACGGCTTTGGCTTTCCAGATGCCATAGAAGGGCAGAGAGATGGAAAACATGAAGAAGAGCTGAGCCATGCCTAAGTTATATTGAGTATCAACAGTCATTTTTCTGCTGACAGACTCCCTTTAACTCACTTCTAATTCCGCAAAAACAGAAGAAAGCTACATTATAGTTACCGCTCATATAAGACAGCTACATTATAGTTACCGCTCATATAAGGAACTACAATGCTTTGCTGGATCCAACATATGACGCCATCGGCACCCTAAGGACTGGTAGGACTTATGTGTTAAGCTTTGACTGTGTGCAGGCTATTTTTCCCCATGAAATGGGACTTAATCCACAATGTAAGGCTCATAAGCAGCTGTGAACAGAGACTTCTCGATAAACAGACAGCTTTAAGAACACGCTGTCACATACTACAACCTAACATACTAAAGTAAATAAAAATCTGTATAGCTCTAAAGAGGTTATGCTCCCATATAATTGAAAAAAATACTTTTACATGTGTCCATGTACTTTGGGAAGTTCAAATTGCACAAACCTGTAAGACGACTTCTGCTTTGCTTCTTATTTTTCAAGAGCTGCAAGTTCAGACCTTAGTGGGTGTTTCCTAAGATTCATGATCTTTCTCTGACTTTCATCTCTCAGTGCTATAACCTGTGTGACTCTGTTTCCTTCCCTTTATACGGCCATTATACTGCTTCAGGAGAATTTAGTGTTACATGACTGCCATTCAGTTGAACAGCTGTTCATGGAGTATGTGTGCAAATATCCTTCAGAGAAGAAGAGGACTAGAACTATAGTACCAGCTACTGGAAGTAGCAATCCAAAAAGTCAATATTGACCCTTTACCGAGCCTTGCCACATGACTTAGCATAAAAGCCAAATGAGATACTCTATTTGCAGACACGTGTTTTGGGCTGTTTGCTCCTCTTCAATGCAAAGCACGAGAACTGAATTGGCTCTACGAAAGGCCTCTGACTGGGGTCTAAGGGGTAACGTCTCTCCTTTTGGAGATTGACATGCCAGTGTAAGGAGACTTATAGGCCATGCAACGTTCCTTTGGTAAATGAAAGATGCAAATTGCCTATACAGAGCAGAAGACTAGAACTGTATTGCTACCTATTGGAAGTAGCAGTCTTAAAAGTCAATATCGACCCTTTAACGAGCAATAGTTATAGTCCTCTTCTTTCTGAAGAAGCAATTATTTCAATATTTAATTTCCCAGAGGAGCATTGCATGCTCTGTAAGTCTCCTTACACAGGCATTTCACTTACCACAAGGAAAGACGCTACCCTTTAGACTTCAATAAGAGCTCTTGCTTTGCAATGAGTAGCAACACCCTGAAATATGCGTTTCTGCACATAGACTATCTAGTTTGACTTTTATCTTAAATCACGTGGTAAAGCTCGTTAAGGTTTTATATTGACTTTTAAAATTGCCACTTCCTGTAGGTGGCACTAGAGTTCAAGCCCTCTTCCTCTACGAAGAGTCTATTCGCAAGTTTAATTTCCTAGAGGAGCATTACATGGCATATAAGTCTCTTTACACTGGCATGTCAGTCTCCACAAGGAGAGATATTACTACTTAGACCCCATGTAGTATATGGACAGCTCAAATCTGCCAGGACAACAGCTATCTTCATAGAATGGTTTTTTGCTTGAATCATAATGGGGATTCCCAAATGGCAAAAAATGTTTGTGTTATTGATTGGGGCAGGCTTTGTGAGACAATGCCTCTAAAGGCTTTTCCCAGTTAACTATTTCTGTCTCAGGCTGCACTAAGCTCAGTTTATTCACTGCCCGTGAGGTGCTACCGCTGTATAGTGCGCAGTCTACTGCGTCTCCTGAGCATTTTCATCACCTGTGGATTTCCAGGATTTCGATCATAAGTTAATATGACTAAACCATATTATGCTATGCCTACGTAGGTGGTCAGGGCTTTACCCCTTTAAAGTCATTCGCTGCTATTTAAATTCACATGTATATAATTGTTGTGTATCTCACTGTGACGTATTTTCGTATCTGTTGTATTATTGCCACATTATGTGTTACCACACTGTAAGATATTATGTCTTTTGTATTGTATTTCAGTACAGATTAAGGAAAGTTAGTGCATCCTGTGGGAACATTAGAGGATGGCACTTGTATATAGTATTCATAGACTGGGTAAGTGTAGCTTTGCAAAGGGCCACTAGATGGGGTACACTAGTGGGCTTTGTTAGGTATAGCTGTAGGAAGTTTCTAGATGGTTTAGTACACACCTAGTTAATTGTAGGAGGAGCTGCTGTGGGTTAAGCTAGTGTAGGTTGTAGGAATAGTTCAGGAGGGAAAGCACGCCCGACCAGTCCACAAGGGCTCTAAGCCCAGGACGCCATAGCAGCTACGCAACATTGTTTAAGAAGAGAAGCACGGTCACAGTCAGACAGGTGCTGGATGAGATAGGAGTACCTGGAGAAGTTACAGTTCACGTCAGCAGCAGGAATGGAGAAGGAGACGTGGTCTAAAAGTCGTGCAGGGCACAGAATGTTCATGATGTGGCAGATTCTCAATAGGGCTGAAGCTGGCAAGTCCGGGGCAAAACGGATGAGCGGGATCCCCTATGTACTGAGATCCTACAGTAGTGAGGCTGTGGTACCGCCAAGGGCGCTACTACCCCGTAATGCACGTAAGGGTGAAGAAAGTAAGAAAGGGAAAGAGCAGGAGGAATGCTGTGTGGACTGTGATGTAACTGATGTGGCCGGGACCGTGCAAGAAGAAAGTAAAAGTGTTGGTTTTGCATCAGAACCGGTATCTGTGTCCATTGTTTCATCCTCATGCACTGGAATCAAGTGTGCAGGTGCTGGGTTGCACCGCAGTGGAATCCCTGACCATGGACCAGCAACCAGAACAGGTAGACCGGTAGATGCTGATGGTATCTCTGTGGGAGAGAGGCAAGGACACCAGAGCCCCGGTGTCCTCGGCTATGACTACCATCCTGCCCTCTTCCTATTACAGCTCTGTGCAAGGCATTGTGGGACATGTAGTTACTAAAGCTACTACCTGCATACAGTGGTTGCTATAATCAAGATGGTAGACAATATTATATGGTAGCTTAATTTTGGTCAGGTTTGCCAACCGTCCAGATAATGTCTCAGTAAAAATTTTGGCCGTCTGTGATTTTTGTATAAATTAAGAGAAAAAAACAAATTTAAAGTGCAACATAGTTGAAGAGTGTAGGGATTATTTTCATGTGTTACCGGAGTTTATTCATTTTTCTATATTATTGTCCTTACAGAAAAGAAAATAGTGTTAACTGCAGTACCGTTTATGTGTGCACCTGGCTTGACCCAATCCCCAAAAAGGACGGGTTCTGTAGACATTGTGGCTGTGATAATTACATCAGCATCAGTCACTGCTTCTTGGTCTGTGGAACAAACATGAACTTTTCCTTCTACGGCTCTCGCAAATTTTTCAGCTTTTTCCTTTGTGCGACTCCAAATCCTGACCTTTGTTGTAAGAAAAAGAAAAAAAAAGATTTTCATAGACAGTAATGTTCAGATACTTCTTTACTCTAGGGTTTACTAGGCCACTGGGAGAAGCGTTTTATCACTATAGAGGCGGACATAAAAGAAAATTCCAGCTTTCAAACTGAAATATAAATGTTGGCTAGTGTTGAGCATTCCGATACCGCAAGTATCGGGTATCGGCCGATATTCGCGTTATCGGAATTCCGATACTTAATTCCGATACTTTTTCCATATCGTATACCGGAATCGGAAGTTCCCATAATTCTTTGAGAGGCAATGTGATTTTAGTCAGCCAATGAGGAATCCTACGAAGTGTGGGCACATCCTGTAATGATGCGGTCATCTTAACTAATGGCATGGCTGTGATTGGCTGCTGAAATGATGTCAGAATGCACTATAAAAGGCGCCGCAGCCATTTTAGCGTCACTGTGCTGTGAACTCAGTTAGGGACAGAACGCTGCTGTGCTGACTCTGAGGGACAGTTAGATATTGCGATTTTGTGTACTACTGTGCTTGAGGCAGGCTAGTTTACCAACCGCTGTGTAAAGCTTCATTTTTCCAGTGTTGTTTTAACAGCTCTGTGCAAGGTGTGTGTGTGACAGTGCAGGTGACGCTGCAGTTTGCTCTGCATCCACCGCTGTTTGTAGGCATCTGCACGTGTCACTTTTTTTTTTTTTTTTTTTATTTTATTAGTGGAATTGGTGCAGCTCCATTATATTAGAAAAAAATCAAATCTATTAGTGTGACGTGCTTCCATCCGTATACAATACATTGGTTGCAAACACTATAGAAGTACAGAAAGGAGCTTTTCACAGATTGTGGACAGTTGTGTTTCAGTGTTCACTTCAGTCTGTGTTTTTTACTTTTTTGAGTGCAGATCACGCTCCAGTTACATGTTCAAGCACTGCTGCTTGTACTCTGCTGAGCGTGTCTCAGTGGCTCATCCTTTTCATTTATCTCCAATTGGTTCTGCTACATTCCATTTAAAATAAATCTAATCTATTAGTGTGACGCGCTTCCATCCGTATACAATACATTGGTTGCAAACACTATAGAAGTACAGAAAGGAGCTTTTCACAGATTGTGGACAGTTGTGTTTCAGTGTTCACTTCAGTCTGTGTTTTTTACTTTTTTGAGTGCAGATCACGCTCCAGTTACTTGTTCAAGCACTGCTGCTTGTACTCTGCTGAGCGTGTCTCAGTGGCTCATCCTTTTCATTTATCTCCAATTGGTTCTGCTACATTCCATTTAAAATAAATCTAATCTATTAGTGTGACGCGCTTCCATCCGTATACAATACATTGGTTGCAAACACTATAGAAGTACAGAAAGGAGCTTTTCACAGATTGTGGACAGTTGTGTTTCAGTGTTCACTTCAGTCTGTGTTTTTTACTTTTTTGAGTGCAGATCACGCTCCAGTTACTTGTTCAAGCACTGCTGCTTGTACTCTGCTGAGCGTGTCTCAGTGGCTCATCCTTTTCATTTATCTCCAATTGGTTCTGCTACATTCCATTTAAAATAAATCTAATCTATTAGTGTGACGCGCTTCCATCCGTATACAATACATTGGTTGCAAACACTATAGAAGTACAGAAAGGAGCTTTTCACAGATTGTGGACAGTTGTGTTTCAGTGTTCACTTCAGTCTGTGTTTTTTACTTTTTTTAGTGCAGATCACGCTCCAGTTACATGTTCAAGCACTGCTGCTTGTACTCTGCTGAGCGTGTCTCAGTGGCTCATCCTTTTCATTTATCTCCAATTGGTTCTGCTACATTCCATTTAAAATAAATCTAATCTATTAGTGTGACGCGCTTCCATCCGTATACAATACATTGGTTGCAAACAATATAGAAGTACACAAACGGGCCTTTCACAGCTACTGAACATGGGTTTTTAATTTTTAACTAAAATATGTATTTTTTCAAATGACACAAATATAAGTAATGTTGAAGAGGAATAGTCCTACATCCATTGTTTGCACAATATTACAGGTGTACATCATGTCCCTTAATCAACAATGTATTATTATATTTACTTGTATGCTTTTATTTAAAAGCCAAGAACACAGAAGGATAACCTTCGCACTGCAGCTGTTGTCAAAGTTCAACCCACATTATGCACTTCCAACATTGCAGCATTTGAGGCATGATGTGAGTTGGATTGGTCAAAGTTATGGAGTGAGAAGGTTCACCATCAGTACCCTATAGCATAAGTATGCTTTTGTGTTAGCATTTGTGTTAGACATGTGGATATCTGCCATAATATGTCACAATTATTTAGTTACAGATTTGTTACCAACACTAATCATTGAATGGTTTTAAATTTGACGTTTCACTTGTTTACAGCTTAGAAATAAGGGTGTAGCCTGATATCTATGTGTAGCACTAGCCACTTTAACATGTCATGTTTTTTTAAACATGTGTAGCTAGGTAGCAGTAATTTTTGCCGGACACACAGCAGGGGAACAGCAGGCGTTACTGAACCCCACTATCACTATAGCTTGTGTATTGGTCTGTGGACACGACACTTCTGAGCAGCAACTGGCAGTGTTGTAGCCCAGGGAGTATAGCTCAGGTGGTAGAAAGATGAACATAACAGGAGACATGGAAAACGTTGCCAACCAGTTAGTTAATCTGAAACCGGACAGGCAAATTCAGGCGAGATCCATGCCTAGTTCATTTTCAGAAAAGTAAGCCGTTCTACATTATCGTAGGATAGTCGCATGCAACGGTCTGTTAGTACACCACCTGCAGCAGTAAAGACGCGCTCCGATAATACACTGGCAGCAGATCAAGCCAGCACCTCCAATGCATACTGGCTAAGCTCTGGCCATGTATCCAGCTTAGAGACACAAAACTTGAATGGGGAAGAGCCATCTGGGAGTACACTGAGAGGGCAAGACATGTAGTCTGTCACCATCTTACGGAAATGTTGCCTCCTGCTGACTGGAGCCGTCTCGGATGGTGTAGACATTGGTGGCGCTGCCACAAAACTTCGACACATTTGGAACATACTGTTCTTGCCCTGTGCAGAGGCGCTGCTTGTGCTCCCTCTTGTTGCAGAGCTGTCTCCACTGCCTCGACGCACAGAGCTGCTTTGTAAATCAGTAGCAGCAGCAGTGCTCTCGGCTGGAATGGAGAACATTATGGATTGCACCAGTGTGTCTTGGTACTTCCGCATTTTACGCTCCCGGTTCAACGGTGTGATGAGGCTTTGTAAGTTGTCCCGGTAGCGAGGGTCTAGGAGGGTGTACACCCAATAATCAGACGTGGTGTGAATGTGTTCGATGCGGCGGTCGTTTCTCAGCCACTGCAGCATGAAATCAACCATGTGCTGCAGACTCCCAACTGGCCAAGAAACGTTGTCCCCTGCAAGAGGCGTCATCTCCGCCTGCTGTGCATCACCCCACCCTTGGTCTACATACTGACTAGAGCATTGTCTACCTCCCTCTGGAGCGATGTCTTCCTCCTCCATTGACTCCTCCTCATCCTCCTCACAAAGTCCTTCAAATACATATAAATTTACAAAATTTAAAACTCAAAATTTAAAAACTTTGTATCATAATTCTGTAACATCAGTTTATGGAAACACAATAGCATTACAAAAGGATAGACAAAAAATGTACATTATGTGCTTTGTAAATACATTAAAAGTTTGTAATGGTTATGAAAATATAGACAGCGACTCTGGAGGTTCAATTGTTGATACAGCATGGTACTTTGAAAGTCCTCCAGCCCTTTGTGAGGAACCACGTTGCGCTGACTGTCCAGAAGGTGATGGAATTTGTGACTCCTCATCCTCCACCTCTTCCAAAACCTCATGCCTTAGTGCTTGCAGTGTTTTTTGAAGCAGGCAGATAAGGGGGACAGTCAGGCTGACTAGTGCATCATCTGCACTCGCCATCCGCGTTGACTCATCAAACGCACGCAAAACGTGGCAGATATCCTTCATAGAGTTATTCGCCACTCATTACACTGGCAGTGGCTGCCCATTCATTATAGGATCCAATTCTAATTACTGGTTCTCACCAACATAGCTCTCCACAGCGCAGCACCCCCCTACATCTCCTCCCTTATTTATATTTATCGGCCTAACCGACTGCTGCACTCTGCAAACGACCTTCGACTAACCTCTGCACTAATCCGTACCTCCCACTCCCAACTCCAAGACTTCACCCGCGCTGCGCCAATCCTCTGGAATGCTCTACCCCAAGAAATTAGGACTATCCGCAATTTGGATGGTTTCAGGCGCTCCCTCAAAACACATTTGTTCAGAGCGGCCTATCACATTCACTAATCAAAGTCATTCTATGTATTCTGTGTAAGTGTGTGTGTGTCTCTAGCCCATTCACTATCTCCATCCCTCAGTCCCTTAAGATGGCTGGAACATCATTGTAAATGCACCATTGTATATAAACACCTATACTTTGTATCTCCCCCATCTCATTGTACATTGTAAGCTGTCACGAGCAGGGGCGACTTATTTAGCTTAAATTATTGTATTGTTAACGTTGTTACTTATGACTTGTGTTCTGAAACTGCTAAACTGTAAAGCGCTGCGGAATATGATGGCGCTATATAAATAAATATTATTATTATTCCTCTGAGCTGCTCCCACCACCTTCCTGTTCTTCATGCCATGTTGGGTCTTGGACCTCATCATCTCCACTACCCTCTTCCAACACCTGCTGTTGGGTGGTCTGGCCAGCACCATGCTCAACAGAAACTGGCACCTGGGTCTCATCATCATCATCAGATGCGTTCTGCGGTGTGCTGACCATCGGCACTGTCTCACCCGCCTCTTCAGATTCAGAGAGACACAGCTGTTGCGCATCACTGCATACTCCCTCTTCACATTACAGAATGCTGCTTGGCTGGGCCCCTGTTTGCAAGCCAATAGATTCTGAGAACAGAAGCAGACACTCAGCTGGCTCCTGTACAGAACTCTCTGACTGCCTGGGCAATTTGCCAGGCGGTGAAGAGACAGATGGTTGCCCAACAGTGCTGTGGTCCTGAGAGGAGGTGGAAGCAATTGAAGTCGATGCATTGGCTGAGATCCAAACAACAACGGCTTCAATTTGTTCTTCCCGCAGCAGGGGGGTACTCCGAGCTCCTACAAAAGTGCGCATAAAGGAACGCTCACGGCCCGGGGAAAACTGGTGGATGCTGTGTCACTGGGGGCCGCAGCAGCCACAGAATCCCCACGTCCTCTCCCTGAAGAAACTCCACGACCACGTGCCTTACTCCCTGCCTTCTTCATCTTGGTAGATTGATAAAGAAAGTCTGAAAAGTTATAAGGTCTAAGTGTGGTTATTCCGCAGAGACTGCAGTGAACACTGCACACAACTGTTCACTACCCAATGCGTCTCAGCAGGAAGGCAGTCTGTGCGTCAAAACAAAGGCACAAGCATACATCCATGTACCCTGTTTATACAGCTATATAAAAAAAAATATGTAGTAGTGACGCACACTTTATTGAGGTACAGTATTACATCGCCATTCACCATCTGTGGCTATGCAGTGTCATCTATATATACCTTATCTATCTGTTGTCATGCTTCCAAGTCGACAGTCAGCCATAAATAGCAATTTTCACTATGCACTATGCACTTTTTAAAGGTTATGTTTGTTAATAAAAATGATTATTGCCACATATTATGAGTATTACATGATGGAAATTGTATAATTTTGTATAAAATATTTAGGGACATTATTCAGCAAATGGAACATTTTAGTAATATCACAGATAACTTGTAATGCTGATGATGTTTTGAAGTCAGACATTCATTGTCTATACAATAAAAATGGTGTACATACTGTTACTTATCCATCATTAATGGATTCAGATATGTACTTGTATGCTTTTATGTACAACCGTATAGCAGATTCCTTAACTAATTTATTTTGTGGTTTGCATTGCTGTTCAACATGTTAATGTATGTGTTTATGTTTGTCAATTCTTTATTTATCTAGATATTAGTTTAAATGAAATCATCATCTTATGGTAGTAAAGGTTATCTTTCTCTTGTTTGAAGTATAGACATTTAAAATTGACAGGTAACAAGGAAATTACTTGATCTAGTATTTAAACATCCTCCTTGACCCTGGGCTCCAACACCGCCAGTTGTTGCTCGGAAGTGCTGTTAGCACAGTCAACACTTGCTCCTGTGTTACTGGGGTTCAGTAACGTCAGCTGGTCCTCGGTTGTGCCATTGGCTCTTTTCCTTCTGCTGCCCCTCCGGGTTCCAGCACAGTCAGCTGGTCCTCGTTACTTGCATTGGCTCTTGTACCTTCTGCTACCCGTCCGGGTTCCAGTACCGTCAACTGGTTCTCCGCAGTGCCTTTGGCCTAGGTGCCTCCATCTCGGTATCCGAGTTCCAGCAACGTCTGCTGGTCCTTGGTAGTGCTTTGGAGCACAGGTACCTCCTGCTTAGTAACCGTGTCCCAGTAACGTCAGCTGGTCCTCGGTTGTGCCATTGGCTCTTTTCCTTCTGCTGCCCCTCCGGGTTCCAGTACCGTCAACTGGTTCTCCGCAGTGCCTTTGGCCTAGGTGCCTCCATCTCGGTATCCGAGTTCCAGCAACGTCTGCTGGTCCTTGGTAGTGCTTTGGAGCACAGGTACCTCCTGCTTAGTAACCGTGTCCCAGTAACGTCAGCTGGTCCTCGGTTGTGCCATTGGCTCTTTTCCTTCTGCTGCCCCTCCGGGTTCCAGTACCGTCAACTGGTTCTCCGCAGTGCCTTTGGCCTAGGTGCCTCCATCTCGGTATCCGAGTTCCAGCAACGTCTGCTGGTCCTTGGTAGTGCTTTGGAGCACAGGTACCTCCTGCTTAGTAACCGTGTCCCAGTAACATCAGCTGGTACAAGATTGTGCTACAAATACAAGATACGGAACAAGAGACACAAGAACAATAAGCAGAAGATCTAAAAGCAGAAGAACATGAAGTATAAGACCAAAATGAAGAGCAAAATATATGCTCTAAATTCTAAGCAGAAGAAGACTAAGCAGTGTATGGGGGTGAGTCCGTTCCTCCTCGTGGTGCCCCTGGAAAATGCCTGCTGCTGCAGGCTAAACTGAACACGGACAAATACTGTTGTAATTTAAATCTTTTGTGACAGCAAGAACGGAAGGATGAAAAATTCATACTTTGACAGATTACAAGTACAGGATTCTCTGTCACAAATAAGAATATGATGAAGAAGATGAAGCAGAATATGAATAAGAATAATAGTTTAATAAGAAGAATATGAGTAATGTTAACAAAGATGAATAGCAAGAAGTTTAAGAAGAAGATAAAGAAGGTGAAGATGAAGAATAATTTGATGAAAAAGATGATGCTGCAGAAGATTATGAAGGAGAAAGTGTGTGAAAAGTTAAAAAGGTGAAGATGAAGAGCATGGAAGTTGTGTAATATACATATTTGCCAAAATATAAAAAACGTTAACATTGTCAATTTCTTCGTCAATCCGAACATCTTTAAAAAAAAAATATTTATGCTATTCCATTTGATTGGGTTAAACATCTATGCCTTTAATGTATCCTCAACCTTCCCCAATACATTCTACATTACTCTTTCTTGTTTTCCTTCATGTACAATTAACCAACAAGGCAAGAATGGTTTTTTTTTAATTTCGATATTTTGTTCCCATAGACTTACATGGGACTTCCGGTATCGGTATCGGGTATCGCCGATATTTTAGTGATATCGGCGATACCATTCCGATTCCGATACTTTAGGATATCGGAAAGTATCGCTCAACTCTAATGTTGGCTACATCTGTTATGTTTCGGTAACTGAGGAGAAATAGCAAAAAATAGCAAAAGCGGTAATACACCAGAGAGGCTGGAACCTATTGGATTGCAGTAACCTGAACTAACCACACAACTAGAAGTAGCCGTAGAGCGTTCCTATGGTGATCCTAGACGCCTCGTCACAGCCTGAGAGATAACTACCCCTGAAGGCAGAAAGATGAAAGCTATCTGCCCCGGAGCAGATCCCCAAAGAAAACAGGAAGCCCCAAACATGTAATGGCTTTTAGACAAGAAGAAAGCACGGACACAGACAGAAAATAGAATGAGCAAACGCTGGGGCTCAATCTGTCTAGACAGAAAAGTATAGGAAAGAATTCTGACTGAAATCCAACAAAAACCCTAACAAAAATACCAACACTTCTGATTGCCAAAAAACCTGAGATCACACGATCTCATACACCTAAATCAGATCTCTGGTGTAACAAAACGCTATTCAGCAAATAAAAAGTAACAAAGGAACAAAGCAAAAGTGCAGACACAAACGGAGCACAATTGCAGCGCCAGACCCCCAAAAGGGGACAGGCTGCAGTCCACTGCAAGCAGCAAACCAGCAGAGAAAATCAAACAGAGGAAAAAAAAACAGCAAACACTTATCTGAGGGAGAGCAGGAAACTAGCAGTGCTTCAAGCAAGACCAGAAGGAACAATTGATAACCGGCAAGGCTGCTGGGAACTCAGGCCACTTATATCCTACCATTCAGCGCCAGCTGAAGGCCATTCATTAATCAGTTCATTACCCTCAGCAACCACCTGAGGGAGCCCCAGCTCAGAAGCCGCCTCCAGCATATTCACAACATACATCCTTACCTAGACCTGCTCCATCGATGTCTGCTTCTGTTGCCATGTGCTACCTTATTTACTCCTTGTTCAGCGCTGGTGGTGGTGGGGAAGTTAAGACCAATATCACAGGGAAGACCAGGCAGTGTTCAGCCAGCAACATTGATGAGGTTTGGACTTGTGGTGCCGCTGGTTTGTACTTGTGGTGCTGACCTGTGTAGCTCAGAAGGAGTAATCAGTTCCCTGCTGTGGTCAATGAGGCAGTACCACACCCTATTTAAACTCCCACACTTCTGGGAATTGCCGATCAGGGCAGGTGCAGACGACAGTTTTTCTCCATCTGAGAAAATCAGTCTTAGGCCGGGGTCACACTTGCGAGAACAATGCGAGAAACTCGCGCGAGTCTCTCTCATCAATACCTGGTACTCGGACTGGAGTGTGCGGATGAATGTATTTCTATGCAGCTGATTGCTCCGGTCCGAGTGCCAGCGGCAGTGCCGGGTATTTAACCGAAAGACTCGTGCGAGTTTCTCGCATTGCACTCACAAGTGTGACCCCGGCCTTATTACGCTACTTACACTCTGATCAGATTGTGATCAGAGTGGGATTCAATTTTTTTAGCGGTGGAGAGAAATAACAGAAGTTTCTGCACCTTCCACTCGGTCCGAGGAAAATATTGGTCATGTGGAAGTCCTCATAGATTAACATGGGTGCGAGTGCGATCTGTACAATTAAAGCAGTCATCTGCACGTGCCCTTATAGCTTGGTTTACTCCCTGTACTGTGCTGCTATTCTTCTGTTGTGCTCATCGTTTTCTTGACGTCAGGGTCACCAGCTCCACTTCTATCTCGTGGAGATTACGGTTTGTGGGAATTAAGACAAATCAAATCATCGGTTTTAGAATTTTACAGCATTTTGTCAAGGACGCTTATAATGTTACTGTTACGATGTCAGCGCTAATTGTGAATACGAGCAAGACTACAGGTACGAATGACATTTATAAGTGTCCTACTAGGACATATTGATGCAGCGATGTAGGAGGGGAGTATGAAAATAAAATAAGGAGAAGGTAATATGTGGGTTCAGGAAACCTGGCTACGGGATCATAAACCACAAGAGGTTTCAACGCCATCAATGTTCTATATGACGTCTGAATCACTCCATGAATATTTATATGTCTGTGGTTGGATGTCAAGCTTTATTTCTAGCTTACGTGGGCATTTTTTTTTTACTGAGCTGTTCATGGATTCTAAAATAGCAGAACTGCTTACATATTCAGGAAAAAATAATTAAATATATGTATATTGCGTAATATGACTTATCTGATTCACTTTTAATAAGGAGTGTGGTATACAAAATGCGCAGGCGAGCTACGCAACCTTCAGTTCATTTGACTTCTCTATTGAATGTGACATTCTGTCCACTACCTCCTATGACAGTGGCATGTAAAAGTTTGGGCACCCCTGGTCAAAATGACTGTTAAGGTACTGCCGCACTAAACGCTCCCGCTAACGATCACAATAATGACGCATACTAATGCGATCGTTTTTGTGATCGTTTTAATGTCGCTAGTAGCTGCCACACTTAGTGATCTCGTTAACGACTCATAAGCGGTTAGCGATCTCATTAACGACTTTAACTGTCATTGCGATGTAAAAAACAGCGCACATCGTTCACAAAAGGTGCCAGACACAGCGATATAGGCTCACCAGCGGGACGCCAACGATCAAAAAACGGTCCAGAACTCTAGTGAACGATCAGCGAGATCACAGCAGGGGCCACGTCGTTGCTACATGCCACACACAACAGCGTCACTAACGAGATTGCTAAATAGTGACGTTTTTTAGCGATCTCGTTAATTAGCAACCTTGTTTAGTGTGGCATACCCTTTAGGCCGAAGACACTCTGGCGATTTTAAAATAGGTCCAATTTTGTTCCTGCGAAGTCGGTCGAGTGTCGTGCAAGTGTCTATCATGTAAGTACAATCTGATTTTTCACACCTAGATTCCAATTTACATCCGAATGCAGTGCGATTGCTATCTAAATGCAATGTGATTTTAACTGAGCTCTTACATAGAGCAATTATTTGTCAATTACACATAGTTTTCAAAGGAAATATTCTTCAAAACACACACATCAAATACATATTAATTTTTAGATAGATAGAAAGCCGACAATTCAGCAGCCGCGTACAGTAAAATCACAGCGGGACCCCACAGGATAGAATAGATAGATTACATACAATATATACACATAGAATAGATAGATAGAGGTCAGTGACATATACAATTAGTACAGTGTGTGCAGCTTACTGTTCATGTATTTAATTATTAAAAGATTATTTTTAAAAAAAAATGGAGTGGGCTTTAACCAGCAGAGGGAAAGCCAATGGCTGGGGCAGATGTTTATATCCTGGTAAGAGGGTAATACCCATTGAGCTTCCCAGGCCTTTACTGGCTATTAAAATGGGGGACGCCCCCAAAAAAATGACCAGCAAAGGCTAAGAAGACAGCTACAAGCTGATATTAATAGCCTAGGAAGGGCCATGTATATTGCCCCCCCCCCAGGCTAAACACATCAGCTCGCAGCCGCCCTCGTAGTAGCGCATATATAAGATGTGCCAATACTGGCACTTAGCTTCACTCTTCCCACTTGCCCTGTTGCGGTGGCAAGACGGGTAATAGTTTGGGGGGTTGATGTCAACTTTTTATTGGCAACTGACATCAAGCCCAGAGGTTAGTAATGGAGTGGCGGCTATACCATACCATCTGTACCACATATACAGATATTGTACAAAAACACACACATCCAGAATAAAGATATTTAGGGTAAATACTGTTTTTTTGTGCAGAAAATATTCTGCATTTAACAGTCATTGTAAAATGGATGTGATTTTGTTAAAACTCGTGTGCATTTAAATACACTCATTTTTTGTGCATTTTATCTGTACAGACTTCTATGGAGATTCTGAAAAAAAACACATAAAAGCAGTGCAAAAAAAACAACAACACACGGTTGCATTTTTAAGCGCAGAATAAAAGCTTTCTGTACTATATAAAAAAGTGCTTCTAATCTGCATCAAAGGGAGGAAAAATCCATAAAAAATGCAATAATAACAGAAGATAGTTATTGCGTAGTTGGTAAAGAAAACGTAGCGTTTACGCTACATATGAGCACGGCCTTATTATTGTAATTGCTTCCATTCTGCAAAAACCAAAGTTTAATTAAATATGCTTATTAGTGTGCTCGGTGCACCCTTGGTGTGGCCGAGAGGCTCAGTGTACGGCTCCTCCCATTAGTTTGCATATCTCCACCTCCCTCACTGGTGATTGACGGTGGTGGCTTCCCCGAGCTTCCACTGCAGGCAAACTAAGTAAAGGTGGTGGGCATGCAAAACCAGTGGGCAGATTGGTGTACTGAGCCTCTCGGCCACACCGAGGGTGCACTGAGCAGCCTAATTAACATATTTAAATAAACTTCCAATTTTGCAGAATGAAGGTGTCAATTAGAACAGAAAACATGTATTTTTTTTTATATGGGCTACATCCCCTACAAGACTACGTGCGCAGTTTATACTGTCAGGTTGGCCTCCCTTTAAACATTTCGCCCTCTGCCAATCGCTACTTGCGCAAGAATAAACCCGTTGCTCCCCTCCAGCTTCTCATTCGACTTCATTCAAGGTAGTATTTGGATTTGGCTATGAAAGTGAAAACCTACTATGATTTTAGAACCTTTTGTTTTATTGAATCCCCGACTGTAAAATAAATGACAAATCTAATGGTCTCCGTCACACTGTTGAGAGTAATACGAGCAATTCTGAGTTCACCCAATGCAAGTGCATCGGTTCCTCTTGTTATAATGACGGCTCTTATTTACCTCTTTGAATAAAAACTGCTGCGTGAAGGCTTGGTAATGACTGTGCGCCTGAGCTCCGGAGCCCAGAATGCAGAGCACTTCAGCCGGTGAGGGTTTCAGCAGCTGGAAAAAAAAAAAAAGATAACAGTAACAGGCTAAATACTGCCATTATGAATATATTGTCTATATACAAACTATATGAGGAAAACCATTGGGACACATCTTTATCACTAAATTCAGGTTTTTAATTTAAAGGGGTTGGCCACAATTTTCCATACGCCCTACTTCCCATAGATAAGCATTTCACTGACTACATGGGCAAATTCTGTTGTTCCCTGAGCTGCTTTGTCATCTTAATGTGATCCAATTCTTTTGCTTGAGAGAATCGCACCACAGGTATGGAGAAGATGGAGAACTTAATTTCTCCATCTTCTCCATTGTCTGTATCCATGGTAATCCGAGTTGGCGTTTTTTGATTGGTCGTCCTAAGATGATAGAACACAGAAGGCTCAATAGACTAAATAGATGATGTACAGTAATAGACCAGCTTATAACAACGCAATCATGCTGATGAAATAATAAAGACCCAATTTTTCTATAAGCCTGAATGAAAAGTCAGTAATTACAAGCTCTTCTGGATCTTGAAAATTAGAGCCAATCAGTAAATTTAGGCATCATATTAGTTTTTCACCATCACAAAATTAGTTGAGTTCAACTGTTTTCGTCTCTGAACCAATTTGGCCGTTGAACGGTGTAAACGGCTCGATCCTCTTGGTGGTGTCACCTTGACCTTTTCTTACAACTTTTGAACATTAATTAAGATTTTTCAATTCTTCACTACATTGTGACCTCACCTTTGTCGCAACTGCTGAAACGGCCGCAGTTCTCTTATCAGTAATGACTTTGCCATCGATTACCTAGATCCGAAAGTAACACGACAAAAGAAAAATAGAGAAATAAGTTCGTAAGTAAATCAAGGAGGCAACGCGGACTATACAATGAAAACAGCAATTCTAGAAAATGATGGCAGACTGAAAATAAAGTGTTTAAGCAGCTAATATATTTCAAAATACACCATGACGCTCTGAAATTAAAGGGCCATTTGCGGGACGAATTGTAGTTTTGATAGACATCATTTTGCCATAAAACGCACTGAAAAACGGGGGAAAAAAAAAAAAGATTCCAGTTGCACTCACATTATAAATAAAATCTGCAATTCAGCTATTGTTTTCCAGGTTTTGTTTCTATGAGGTATCAGTGCAGAGCCGGCTGTCAATCAAATTGCTTAACCCCTTCACTCCCCGGGGCTTTTTCCGATTTTTCGTTTTTGTTTTTCGCTCACCTTCTTTCCAGAACCATAACTTTTTTATTTTTCCGTCAATATGGCCATTTAAGGGCTTATTTTTTGCAGGACGAGTTGTACTTTTGAACGACACCATTGGTTTTACCCTGTCGTGTACTCAAAAACGGGAAAAAAATTCCAAGTGTGGTGAAATTGCAAAAAAAAGTGCAATCCCACACTTGTTTTTTGCTTGCCTTTTTTGCTAGGTTCACTGAATGCAAAAACTGACCTACGATTATGATTCTCCAGATCATTACGAGTTCATAGACACCAAACATGTCTAGGTTCTCTTTTATCTAAGTGGTGAAAAAAAAATCCAAAATTTGCTAAAAAAAAAAAAATTGCGCCATTTTTCGAGACCAGTAGCGTCTCCATTTTTTGTGATCTGGGGTCGGGTGAGGGCTTATTTTTTGTGCACCGAGCTGACGTTTTAAGTGATACCACGTTTGTGCAAATATGTTCTTTTGATAGCCCGTTATTGCGCTTTAATGCAATGTCGCGGCGACCAAAAAAAGCGTAATTCTGGCATTTTTTATTTTTTCTCGCTACGCCGTGTAGTGATCGGGTTAATCCTTTTTTTATTGATAGATCGGGCGATTCTGAACGCGGCAATACCTAATATGTGTAGGTTTGATTTTTCTTTTATTGTTTTATTTTGATTGGGGCGAAAGGGGGGTGATTTGAACTTTTAGGTTTTTTTTAGCCCACCTCAAAGCAGGGGATCCTTACCGATGACGTACTATCCCGTCATCGGTAAGGAAGGGGTTAAAATAGAAGAAAATTAAAGTTTTGCAATAGACAAGTAAAAGTCCTGACCTTAATCCTATAGAAATGCTGTGGATAGAGTTGAGCGATACTTTCCGATATCCTAAAGTATCGGAATCGTAATGGTATCGCCGATATCACTAAAATATCGGCGATACCCGATACCGATACCGGAAGTCCCATGTAAGTCTATGGGAACAAAATATCGAAATTAAAAAAAACCCATTCTTGCCTTGTTGGTTAATTGTACATGAAGGAAAACAAGAAAGAGTAATGTAGAATGTATTGGGGGAGGTTGAGGTCTTAACCTTCTTTGTCCTGTTGGTGATGGTACAAAAGCCAATGGAAGTAACGAGGACCAGCTGACTGTGCTGGAACCCGGAGGGTCAGCAGAAGGAAAAGAGCCAATGGCACAACCGAGGACCAGCTGACGTTACTGGGACAGGGTTACTAAGCAGGAGGTACCTGTGCTCCAAAGCACTACCAAGGACCAGCAGACGTTGCTGGAACTCGGATACCGACATGGAGGCACCTAGGCCAAAGGCACTGCGGAGAACCAGCTGACGGTACTGGAACCCGGATGGGTAGCAGAAGGTACAAGAGCCAATGAAAGTAACGAGGACCAGCTGACTGTGCTGGAACCCGGAGGGTCAGCAGAAGGAAAAGAGCCAATGGCACAACCGAGGACCAGCTGACGTTACTGGGACACGGTTACTAAGCAGGAGGTACCTGTGCTCCAAAGCACTACCAAGGACCAGCAGACGTTGCTGGAACTCGGATACCGACATGGAGGCACCTAGGCCAAAGGCACTGCGGAGAACCAGCTGACGGTACTGGAACCCGGATGGGTAGCAGAAGGTACAAGAGCCAATGAAAGTAATGAGGACCAGCTGACTGTGCTGGAACACGGAGGGTCAGCAGAAGGAAAAGAGCCAATGGCACAACCGAGGACCAGCTGACGTTACTGGGACACGGTTACTAAGCAGGAGGTACCTGTGCTCCAAAGCACTACCAAGGACCAGCAGACGTTGCTGGAACTCGGATACCGACATGGAGGCACCTAGGCCAAAGGCACTGCGGAGAACCAGCTGACGGTACTGGAACCCGGATGGGTAGCAGAAGGTACCCATGGAAATTAAAGTTGAGGCAGCAGGACTGTTTGCCGTTCACACAGCAGGGGAACAGCTGACATTACTGAACCCCAGTAACACAGGAGCAAGTGTAGACTGTGCTAACAGCACTTCCGAGAAACAACTGGCGGTGTTGTAACCCAGGGATGAGAAGAGAACATGGTGGAGGCAGCAGGACTGTTTGCCGTTCACACAGCAGGGGAACAGCTGACATTACTGAACCCCAGTAACACGGGAGCAAGTGTAGACTGTGCTAACAGCACTTCCGAGAAACAACTGGCGGTGTTGTAGCCCAGGGATGAGAAGAGAACATGGTGGAGGCAGCAGGACTGTTTGCCGTTCACACAGCAGGGGAACAGCTGACAATTTCTGAACCCCAGTAACACAGGAGCAAGTGTAGACTGTGCTAACAGCACTTCCGAGAAACAACTGGCGGTGTTGTAAACCCCGGGATGAGAAGAGAACATGGTGGAGGGCAGCAGGACTTTTTGCCGTTCACACAGCAGGGGAACAAACTGACATTACTGAACCCCAGTAACACAGGAGCAAGTGGTAGACTGTGTAAAAGCACTTCCGAGAAACAACTGGCGGTGTTGTAACCCAGGGATGAGAAGAGAAAATGGTGGGGAGGCAGCAGGAATGTTTGCCGTTCACACAGCAGGGGAACAGCTGACATTACTGAACCCCAGTAACCACGGGAGCAAGTGTAGACTGTGCTAACAGCACTTCCGAAGAAACAACTGGCGGTGTTGTAGCCCAGGGATGGAGAAGGAACATGGTGGAGGCAGCAGGACTGTTTGCCGTTCACACAGCAGGGGAACAGCTGACATTACTGAACCCCAGTAACACGGGAGCAAGTGTAGACTGTGCTAAAAAGCACTTCCGAGGAAACAACTGGCGGTGTTGTAGCCCCAGGGATGAGAAGAGAACATGGGGGAGGCAGCCCGGACTGTTTGCCCTTTTACACAGCAGGGGAACAGCTGACATTACTGAACCCCAGTAACCAGGGCAAGTGTTTGACTGTGCTAACAGCACTTCCGAGAAACAACTGGCGGTGTTGTGACCAGGGATGAGAGAGAACAGGTGGAGGCAGCAGGACTTTTGCCGTTCACACAGCAGGGGAACAGCTGACATTACTGAACCCAGTACACAGGAGCAAGTGTAGACTGTGCTAAAAGCACTTCCCGGAAAAAAAGGCGGTGTTTTTAACCCAGGGATGAGAAGGGAAAAGGGGGGAGGGAGCGGATTTTTGCCTTCAACAGCGGGGGAAAAGCTGAATTACTGAACCCCCGTAACCAGGGGCAATTTTAGACTGTGCAAAAGCACTTGAGAAAAAATGGCGGGGTTGTAACCCGGGGGTGAGAAAAGAAAAGGGTGGAGGCGCAGGCTTTTTGCGTTACACAGGGGGAACAGCTGAATTACTAAACCCCTAACAAGGGCAATTTTTAGACTTGAACAGCACTTCCGAGAAACAATGGCGGTGTTGTAACCCCGGGGAGAAAGAAAAAAGGGTAGGCAGAAAGGCTTTTTGCCCTTCACACGCGGGGAAACACTGACATTACTGAACCCCAGTAACCGGAGAAGGGAGACTTGCTAAAGCATTCCAGGAAAAACAATGGCGGTGTTGTAACCCAGGGTGAGAAAGAACAGGGTGGAGGCGCAGGACTTTTTTCCGTTTACCAGAGGGGAAAAAGTGACATTACTGAACCCCAGTAACACAGGAGCAAGTGTAGACTGTGCTAACAGCATTCCGAGAAAAACTGGCGGTGTTTTTAACCAGGGTTTAGAAAAGAACAGGGTAGGGAAC
>JARQOD010000007.1:126194747-126215906 GCA_033576555.1 Oophaga sylvatica
TTACCCTATAAATTACTGTTAAAAGGGCCATAATTTATCTGAAAAAAAAAACAACCAGAGAAAGAACATTTAATCCAGCAAATTTTTAACCATTTTCCCATCCATCCTATCACTACACTAGAGACAGAGGAGCATAAAGAGCTTTGGTGCCCCCTGCTGGAGATTGAACTAACTTCGATATTCCTATAAACTTTTGGACATCAATGGAGCACGGTACTCCCCAGCTTTGAGGTCCCGTCGGACGGCTCAAATAAAAGACGGTTGCTTGATGCGAAGGAATGTCAGACGATGTCTTAGTTTCGTAGAAAGTCACCAACTTTGTTGTTAAGGCATCGTCCTCTGCACTATAAGCCGGCATCACCCTAAGAAACTAACATCATATTATGTTAGGATGGGATTAAAAAAAAAATCTCAGTAAATCATCTGTTAGGGCGGGATAAACTTCTCCAATTAGTTTTGTTACGAGAAATTTTCATTAATCAAAGTTTATTGCGTAGATAAATGAGTATACACAACCGTCACAAAAGGTCCGCGAATGGGGTCGCAATAGTCGGAGTTTACACTTTGGCCGAGGGGATCCTTTGGCCACACTTAAAGCTGCAGATTTCTCTCTCTTAACTCTTTGCGGGTTAGTGCCGAAAAGGATCAGGGATCCTGCAGCACCGATCCCATTGGTTAAGGCAAGAGTTCCAGTCCCCCTTTTATTTTTAATTGTGAAAGAGCATTCATGCAAGCGTGCGTTAAACAACACAGCCCTCTCCCCTTTTATCCTGCCGTCACTCACTACACAAAGCAAAGAGTTTTATAGGGGCAAGCCTTTTCTTCACGCAATATATCATTTTGCTCCAATGTTGTAGGGCAAGTCTCGAAAAGCTTTGCAACAGTAGAAACTTCCAAAATAATGCCACATGATGACTTTGTGCTAAAAATTTGAAAATGCCCTGTCGAAGGCCTACAGACTTGGCAGTAGTCACTCCATTGAGCAGGTCCAAGGTAAACCACAGCCTCCATCTGTCCATCCGTTACACAGGGAACGGACTTAAAACCCGCCTGCCTGGCTGCTTCCATGGGGTAATCGTTAGCCGGAGGACAAGCCTTAGACAGAGGTGGTCAAATTAGCGAGATCAGTACCAGGAAGGACAAACCAGAGACAGTCATGACACAAAAACTGTAGCCAGTGGCGTAGCCGAGGTCAGATACCAAAACGACAGAAACAAAGTCAGACAGGCTGAAGTCAAAGTCAGGAAGGAGAAGAAATCAAGCAGAATCAGGATATCAACAAAATATTGGGAGGGAGTTTAAATAGGGTGTGGTGCTGCACAATTGGCAAAGCATAAAGCTGATTACTCTTGCTGAGCTGCTGGACAGCACACACCGGGTCCATTTCAATTCTGCCTGACTGGACAGCACCACAAATCCCAGCCACACTAATATCTTTGGCTTTGCAGCTCCGGCATCTTCCAGAGGCTGTGGCCATGAATCTCGTCCATCACCAGCTCCACCCTCAGAGTGAAATACAGCACAGCCTGGCAAAAGGAGGCAGCTGTCGCTTAAGCAAGTCCAGGTAGAGGGTGTTATAAAATGTAATCAAGAATAAACATTATAATCTCCTAAAGGAAAATAAGATAAAATTCTTTAAAATAAAAGTCCCAAGGTATTTAAAGGGAAGGTGCCGTGATTTTTATTTTTTCATTAATAATAACTGATATATAAATCAATTATTTTTAATTCAAAACTAATTTCACTGTTTTAACAGGGTTGATTTTATTATTTAGCGAACCACTGGGATCTGCCATCTGCATTGCTGGTGTGTAAAAAACATTTTACCTAAAATTGGCAGCCCCCCCACGAGTCTGCCTCGGGGGCCAGTGACTTGTGGGAAAATTAAAAAAAGTGAAGCACTTGGAGAAAAAGGGGGGGTTTTCACAAAATACTGTGGAAAACCCAAAGTCGGCCCTTTTTTCCAGGGGGAAAACCCCATGGGGAAAATTTTTTAAGTGAAACCAAAATTGGGCCTTTTACTTTTGGAGCCCCCGTGGGGGGCCCTTTTACCGGGAAAACACTAGGGGGCCCTTTTACTCTGGAGCCTATTTTTGGGCCCCTTTTTTCTCTGGAGCACTATGTGGGGCCCTTTTTTACTCTGGAGCACTATGGGGGCCCCTTAAAAATAAAAAACCCCAAAGGACCCCTAAAAGGGTTTTTTTTAATGTGGAGCCTATGTGGGGCCTATTATACTTTTTGGGTTTTACTACGGGGAAAATCATTAAAATTGGACACTTTTTTGGGGTTTTTTATACTGTATGGGCACTAGTGGGGCCCCTTTTAAAAGTATGGTGCCAAAAGTCGAGTATTTTTACTGTGGGGCACTTTTATGGGACCTATTATACTGTAGGGAAAAAAATATGGGGGCCCAAAAGATCCCCGTTTGGGCATAGGGGAAAAATCCTTTTATTTTGGGGAGCCAAAAAGGGCCTTTTTTCTTTTTGGGGCCCAATTTTTTTGGGCCTAGGGGGATCCATAGGGAGACAAGGGGTTTTTTTTTTTGGGGGCCCCGGGGTGAATTTTCACTGGAGCCAAATTACCCCTTGGGGCCAAAACGTAACCTTTAAAAGCCAATCTGAGGGCCCAAACTTTTTTTTGGGGGAATTTGGGGCCTATTTTGGGGCCCCCAAAAAATGGGACTCGGGACCTTATATTGGACCTAAAAACCCTTATTTACCCTCCCCCAAAAAAGGGGGGGGTTTCCACCCCTTTTTAAAAATGGGGGGGTCGATTATAAATTCCCCTTTTAGAAATTTCCCCTGTTTGTTTAAATGGAATCATTTAAGGGGCCCCCCCCTTTCCCTTTTATGGAAAAGAATTTTTGGTAAAAAAAAAAACCCCCCAAAGGGAGGGGGAAAAATCGACCTGACAAAACCCCCTTTTTTCTGCAGCCATTTAGCTGTTTCCTTTTCGGAAATTTTCGAGTGCCCCCCTTTTTTTAAAGGGAAAATTTTCCCTTTTTTTTTTTTTTTTTTTTTTAAATTTTTTTTTAATTTTTTCCCCTTTAATTTAAAAAAAACAAACGATAATATAAAAAATGAAAACTTAAAAATACTTTAGATTTCATTTTTTTTAATTTTTTAAAATTTTTTTTTTAAAAATTTGGCAATTCCCCCTTTTTTTCCAGTTGTATCAAAAAAACCGAATCAGCGGGTTTTTTTTGCAGTTTTTGGGTTTTCAAGAAAAAATCCCTAGGGGGTTTCTTTAAAATTAACCCATTATACTTTTTTTTTTTTTTAAATTTTTAAAAACAAAATTTTTTAAAAATTAAACTTCAATTTCCCTTTTAAAATTAAATTACATGTGAAAAACCCCTGGTTATGTTAATAAAAAAAGTGTTGGGGGGATCCTTTTTCCTTTTTCTCTCAAGTAATTTCCCCATCTTTTTTTTTGGGCTAGGAAATTTTAAAAAAGCTCAGAGTTGTTTTTTCTTTTATACCGTATGTGGGGAAAGAATCGATTCCTCGAAATTTTGGGGGCCAAAAATAGTTTGATAAAGAACTTACAGGTCAAAAAGTTTTTTGATGAAGTTTTTGAAAATTAGCCTAGGATAAAGCAGTATTATAGGGGAAAAATTTTTTTGGTGGGTCTTGACAAACATTGCTTCCTACTTTACAAGGTTGGAAAAAAACAAATGATTCAATTTTAAGAAAACACCGCCCTTTTGGTTAAGTCGGGCAAAGGGGGGCCAGACTTTAGGTTTTTCACTCCGGATAGTGGCGCAGAGCTTGGTGGTTACATTTCAATATCAAAGAAAAGAGTTAGAATTTTGGACAAAAAAGCCAAAGGGGCTGGGATTTGCAGTGATTTTGGAAACAACAAAAACAAGGAAAATTGGGGGGTTTTTTTTAGCAACAATTTTTTTTTCGCAATGAAAAAATCCCAATAGCCTTTTTCAAGGGGTTAATTTTTTCAAAACCTTCCCCTTTTTCATTCTCAAGCGTCCCTGCTTTTTTTTTTAGGAACAGTCCATAATATTTTTTCATTGACACAAATCCCCCGGTAGAACTCAGTAAAAAAGGGCCCGGGGTCAACATGCATAAACACGGACGAGTCTCGCAAGTTAATTCCCGGCACTGCCCCCCGGGCCCGGGGGGAGGGGCGTTCAGCTTTTAAGTATTTCTATGTATTTTCTTGCTCCACTCCCGAGTGCCGGCAGCAGTTTTCCGGGGGTTAACATGCGAGGGGTCGTCCCCGTTTCTCGGGGTGTGTGAAAACCCGCCCCCAAAATCCAAAATTTTTTTCACCCCCGCAATATCAAGCGGTGTAGGAACATATACTCTTTGCAAAAGGAAACGGAAAAAATCATAACTATTTATTTACTTTTACAGTAGGGGAATAACTGAGACACGGCAAAAAAAACCCCACTGGTGAGAGGGGTTTAAAACGTTCGATACGTTTTTTTCAAAAAATGGGTTTTTCCCCGGGCCCATATTAGTTTTTACGGCCTTTCGAAATTTTTGTTTCAGATTTTTCGTTTTATGGGGTCCCGGAAAAGGAAATTTTCCCTTTAAATTTTTTGCAAAAGGGAATGTGTTTTTTTGTCACCAAAAAGGAATCCTAAGAAGTGGGGGGCACATCCTGTCCCGCTGCGGGGCATGTTAACTAAGGGGGATGGCTGGTTTGGATCCCAAATTTTATGTAGAATGCACTATAAAAAAGGCGCCCCCCCCCCCCCTTTTTTAGGTCATGTGCTGTGAATTCAATAAGGGACAAAAGGGGCTGCTGTGTGACTCTGGGGCCGTTGGAAATTTCCGGATTTATTTTTACGTGTTTTTGGCAGGCTAGCACCCAACCCCGCTGTGTAAAGTTCCTTTTGCCTAAAAGTGTTTTTGGGGGACAGCTCTGAAGGGGGTTTTAAAGTGAGGTGAGCTGCAGTTTGCTCTGCATGCAACCTGTTGTGGGGATCTGCACATGTCATTTTACAGACTTTTTTTTTTTTTCCTTAGTGAAAATTCTTGGCCCCTTTCAATTTAATTTTTAGTGTGCGCGCTTCCATCCTTTTCCCAAATTTCATTGGTTGAAACACTATAGAAGTAGACAAAGGATAGCCTTTCAAGATTGTGAACGTTTGTTTCAGTGTCACTTCAGTCTGTGTTTTTTTTTTTGAGTGCAAAATCACGCTCCTTTAAATTGTTCAAGCATGCGCTTGTACTCTGCGAGCGTGTCTCGTGGCTCATCCTTTTCATTTATCTCCAATTGGTTCTGCTCCATTCCATTTAAAATATTTTCTATTAGGTGACGCGCTCCATCCGTATACAATCTTGGTTCAAACACTATAGAAGAACAAAGGAGTAGCCTTTTCACAGATTGTGAACAGTTGTTTTTTTCAGGGTTCACTTCGGGTCTGTGTTTTTTTATTTTTTTGAGTGCACTTTCCAAGCTCCATTTTACTTTTTTTCAAGCACTGTGCTTTTTCTCTGCGAGCTTTGTCTCAGGGGTCACCTTTTCTTTTACTCCAATTGGTTTGCTCCATTCATTTAAAATAAACCCTATTTGGTACGCGCTTCCATCCGTACCCAAATTACATTGGTTGAAAAACCACTAAGAAGTAGACAAAGGAGTAAGCCTTTCCAGTTTTGTGAACAGTTGTTTTTTTCATTTGTTCCCCTTCATCTGTGTTTTTTATTTTTTGAGTGCACAACACCTCCAGTTTACTTGTTCAAGCACTGTGTTTTGTACTCTGCTGAGCGTGTCTCAGGGCCTCCTTTTTCATTTATCTCCAATTGGGTTTCGCTCCATTTCCATTTAAAATATAATTTTAATTAGTGTAAACGCCCCTTCCACCGTTTTCAATTACATTGGTTGCAAACACTTTTGAAGTAGACAAAGGGTACCTTTCACCGATTTGTGAAAAGGTTGTGTTTCAGGGGTTCATTTTCAGTCTCTGCGAAAATAACAACACTTAGGCCTTATAATTTTTTTTGACTTCTTTATCAATTTTACCAAATGAAGAAGTCAGGGGAGTAAGGCACGTGGCCCGGGGCCCGGGGGAAGTTTCACCCGGGAGAGGACGTGGGGTTTTTGTGGCTGCGCCGCCCTCAGTGACACAGCTTCCACCAGTTTTACCCATGAGGGGTTCCTTTATGCGCACTTTGGTAGGAGCTCGGCGTTGCCCCCCTTTCTGCTGGAAGAACAAATTGAAGCCGTTTTTTGGTTGGATGCACCAATGCACGACTTCAATTCCTTCCACCTCCCTAGGAAACACAACACGTTGACAACCATCGTCTGTTCACCCCTGTCAAATTGCCCAGGCAGTCAGAGATTCTGTCAGGAGCCACTGAGTCCTGCTTCTGTTCTCAGAATCTTTTTGGCTCGCAAACACGGGCACAGGCAAGCACATTCTGCAATTTAAGAAGAGGGAGATGCAGTGATGCCCACAGCTGTGCTCTCTCAACTGAAGAGGTGGGTGGGCCATGCCATGGCAGCACACCGCAGAACGCTCTTAATGATGATGAGACCAGGTGCCGGTTTTGTGGGCATGGTGCTGCCCAGACCCATCCAACAGCAGAGGTGTTGGAAGGGGAGTGGAGAGATGAATCCGAGACCCAACATGGCGTGAGCAACGGAAGGTGGTGGGAGCAGCTCGAGGAAGAGATTTTCCCAACGTACAAAGAGGAGGGAGGGTAGGCTGCGACTCCTTGCCTGTAGCCCCATTTGGCACCTTTGGGAGCAGTTCTCTTAGAAATGTCAAAATTTGGCGCCCCATGACTTGCACGCGTGGTCTTTTTTGACAGCTTTTAGATGATATTTGCTATGTTCAATGCGCTGTGTAAGCAAAAAAATTAAAAGAGGAAAAAATACAGAACCTGAATACCACAAATATGTGGAAAACATGTACGGACAAAAGCACGTAGCTGATTCCAAAACACACTGGAGTGTAGGCCAACCTACAGCAGCACCTACATCTTTAGGGTCTGTTCGGCCTTACCTCCACTCTCACACCCTGGTTCGGCTTCCTCACAGGTCTCCATGGAAGAACCTCGGTCACTGTTGTCCTAGACAAACTGTTATTCCACCCACTGCAGCAAGTTCACAGTCCGTCACACCCCAGAACAAAAAACAGCCATCGGTAACACAGGCATGGGATAAAAACGGCCATCTCGGCAAAACCATCCACGGAAAAGGTCTGAAATGCTGGCCTTGAAAAAATCCTGTCCCTTGAAATCTGTCTTCAGGCTGGTGGAGACAAGTTTCAGGACTTTATGGCTTGGCATCCCACAATATAATGTCCAAGCCGATTTTATTTCAGCAGGCAATGCCCCCTGCCCTGCAAAAACATGCGAGGGGGAAACATTAAAAATCGCTACTAAACGCCGTCAGTAGCAGGGTCCACCTACCACCATCGTGGACCAGTCCCATGGCCAGGGCGATACCTTTCCCTCACGCCCTTGGGTCAATGTTTGGAGCCGGGTACAGATCTTGCCAGGGCGCTGTGTGTTCTGCCAACTCCAAGGATTGCGGAATCCATCTGTCACATTGATTCTCCTCCTACTCCATTCCTCAGAAATCACGCTGCCGAGCCGTCACGGTATACCTCCACATGGACCCGTGAACGCTTACCTGTTCGACCGATATAGACACCGTGGCCAAACGCAACAGCCCGTAATGAAATTAATTCCCAGGGGAACGAAGCCACAAGCGCGGACTCTGGGGCCACAAGCAAGAGGACGGTGTTTTTGTCAGCTAATCTCAGCCGGCTTTGTGTGTGTGACAATGGCCGAAATTGGGCAGCTTGGGCCTTGGCAACCTCACTCACATACCATGCTGGCCAGTGCTCAACTTGGTCGTCAGAGTTTTTTGAGGGAATCCATCTTGTACCTGCTGCACAAGGTCCGCCTGAGTGCGCTCACTTGCGATTCCACATGGCCAGACGGCATTGCAGCTCGCAATCGATTTGCCTTCCGAACATCGATCATAGTGACTACCCACCAGTGGAATTCCCTTAATTTGTTGGGCGGTTGGTGAGCAGCAGCCAGCGTAAATGGAGTACACTGCAACAGGCCAATCAACTCCAATTTGCGCCGTTCACACTTCCCACTACTGAGTGGGCCCTCTTAAGGACATCTGCACGTTTTGCGTGCGTTTGATGTTCAACCGGAGGGGATGCGATGTGCCTATCAGCATGACTGTCCCCCTTATCGCCTGCTTCAAAATCATGAAAGAACTAAAGGAAGGGTTTTGGAAGGGTGGGGATGAGGGCCCAAATTAAAATTTACCTTCAGACGTCAGGCAACGTGGTTCCTCACAAAGGGCTGGGCAGGGCTCACTTTGTGAGGAGGAGGAGGAGGAGTCAATGGAGGAGGAAGAAATCCCTACAGAGGGAGGTCACAACGCTGTAGTCAGTTTGAGCGAGGGGGGGTGTGCAGAGGAGAAGAGATGACGCCTCTTCCAGAGGAAAGCCTTTGTTGGCCATTGGGGTTGCAGCACAGGTTGATTTCATGTCAGTCCTGAGAAAACCGCCGCTCGCCCACATTCTCAGCAGTCAATTATTGGGTGTCACCCCCTAGACCCCTCGCACCCCCGGGACAATTAAAACCCTCTCACACCCGGTGAACCGGGACCGTAAAAAGGGTACCAAGACCACTGGTGCAATCCATACTGTTGTAATCCGCCAGAGAGCTGCTTGCTGCTACTGCTTTAAAAGCAGCTCTGGCGTCGAGGCAGTTAGCACCTCTACAACAAGAGGGAGCGAAGCAGCGCCTCTACGGGCAAGAACGTATGTTACAAATTGGCAAAGTTTTTGTGACAGCGCCACAAGGTTACCCATCCCGAACGGCCCAGTCACCAGGAAGAAACGTTTCCGAAGATGGTGACAGACACTTGGCTTTCCCTTAATGTACTCCCAGATGCCTCTTCCCTTTCAAATTTTGGGTCTCTAAGTGGATACATGCACAGCTTAGCCAATGATTGGAGGTGGGCTTGCCCTGCGCCAGTGTTTTAATCTGGGCGTGTCTTTAGTGCGAGGGGTGTATAACAGACCGTCGCATGCGACTATCCCAGAGAAGTAGACCGGCTTATTTTCTGAAATGAACAAGGCTGGATTCACCTGAATTTGCCTGCCGTTTTCGATTAAATAACTGTTTGGCAACGTTTTCCATGTCTCCTGTTTTTTCACTTTTAACCCTAAACCCTCCGGGTCACAACAACCCCCCATTTGTTGCTCGTAAGAATTGGCAGGGGTAATGGGGCTCCGGGGGGAGCCTGGTTACAGCAGACAGCGTTTCCTGGCGTGTGGGAAATCATTATCCCCAAAAAGTTGTGCTTCGTGTTGCCGGGTTAGCCACTCTATGGTGCCTGCGTTTAGGTTGATTCCTATGTGTCTGTGGGATATGTAATAAAGGCGGTTTCCATTGTGACAATAGGAAAGCACCACGTGGCGTGTGATTCGGTAATGCGGCGCTTTGGTCCGTCAAACTTAATTTTCATGGGTGCGTTCTTCTACCCGTCCGGGGTCCTACCGTCAATGGTTCTCCCCGTGCCTTTGGCCTGGTGGGTCCTCCTCCCGCATCCGGTTCCAGCAACTCTGGGTCCTTGGTATGCTTTGGAGCACGGTAAACCTCCTGCTTAGTAACCGGCACAGAAATCAGCTGGTACTCGGTTGTGCATTGCCTCTTTTTCCTTCTCAACCCGTCCGGGGTCCAGTACCGTCAAGTGGTTCTCCCCAGTGCCTTGGCCTGGTGCCTCCTCCCTACCGAGTTCCAGCAAGTCTTGGTCCTTGGTATGCTTTGGAGCACAGGTACCTCCGCTTTAACCGTGTACAGTAACCACGGTACTCGGTTGTGCATTGCCTTTTTTTTTCCTTCTGCACCCGTCCGGGGTCCAGTCCTTCAAGTGGTTCTCCCCAGGCCTTTGGCCTAGTTCCTCCATCTCCGCTCCGGTTCCAGCAACGTCGCTGGGTTTGGTTGGTGTTTGGAGCACAGGTAACTCCTCTTGTAACCGTGTCCAGTAACGTCACTGGTATCGGTTTGGGACATTGCCTTTTTCCTTCTGCACCCGTCCGGGGTCCGTCCGTCAAGTGGTTCTCCCCCATGCCTTTGGCCTAGGTCCTCCTCCCGTACCGAGTTCCAGCCGTTGCTGGCCTTGGGTTTGTTCTTTGGAGCACAGTACCTCCTGCTTATCCGTGTCACAGTAACGTCGTGGCTCGGTTGGGACATTGCCTCTTTTTCTGCTCCCGTCCGGGGTCCATACCGTCAAGTGGTTCTCCCCAGGCTTTTGGCCTAGGTGCCTCCATCTCCGTACCGGTTCCAGCAACCTGCTGGTCCTTGGTATGCTTTGGAGCACAGGACCTCCTGTTAGTAACCGTGTCACGTTACGTCACTGGTACTTCCGGTTGTGACATTGCCTCTTTTCCTTCTGCTACCCGTCCGGGGTCCATTACCGCAAGTGGTTCTCCCCGTGCCTTTGGCCTAGGTGCCTCCCCCGTATCCGATTTCCAGCAACACTGCGGTCCGGTAGGCTTTGAGCAAGGTACCTTGCTTAGTAACCGGGTCACAGTAATCAGCTGGTCTCCGTTGTGACAGCCTCTTTTCCTTCTGCTACCCGTCCGGGGTCCAGCACAGCCAGCTGGTCCTCGTTACTTCCATTGTCCTTGCTCCATCTGATACCCTCCAGGTTTCCAGTAACTCAGCTTTTCTCGGGAAATTAGAAACCTTTAAAGACCACCCAAAAAATAACGAAACAAGGACCGAGCCATGAACCAACCAGCCTGAACCCTCACAAAAAAAAAAAAGATTCCCAAAGAAGATCACCAACAGGACAAAGAAGGTTAAGACAAACTACAAATACAGAACAAGAGACAGAAGAACAAAGCAAAAGATCAAAAAGCAGAAGAACAGAAGTATAAGACCAAAATGAAGAGCAAAATATTGCTCAAATTCTAAGCAGAAGAAGACTAAGCGGTATGGGGGATCCGTTCCTCCTCGTGGGTTTTGCCCCCCTGGAAAAAGCCTGCTTGCTGCAGGCAACTGAACACGGACAAATACTGTTGATTTAAATTTTTGTACAGCAAAAACGGAAGGATGAACAATTCATCTTTTACAGATTCAGTACAGGAATCTCGTACAAAAGAATAGATGAAGAAGATGAAAGAGGAAGAAGATGAAGAATTTAATATGAAGAAGATTAAAATTTGTTTAAAATAACAATATGAGTAATGTAAACAAAAACATGAATAGCAAAAGTTTAAGAAGAAGATTAAGAAGGTGAAGATGAAGAATATTTGATGAGAAAATGATGCTGCTGAAGATTATGAAGGAGAAATGTGGCACTGGCAAAAGTTAAAAAAGGTGAAGAGCATGGAAGTTGTGAAACATACATATTTGCCAAAATAGAAAAAAGGTTAAAACATTGTCATTTTTGTTGTCAATCCAAACGTATTTCCAAAAAAATATTTAAAAGCTATTCCAATGCATTGGGTTAAACATGATGCCTTTATTGTCTCCTCAACCCCCCCCCAATACTTCAACATTAGTCTTTGTTGTTTTCCTTCATTACAAAATTTAACCAACAAGGCAAGAATGGGTTTTTTAATGCGATATTTGGTTCCCATAACTTAATTGGCTTCCAGACGGAATCGGATATCGAACGTTTTAGTGCTACGGCGATACCATTTCCGATCCGATATTTTTAGATATCGGCATATCGCTCAACATATGTGAGCAAAAGCTTTACGGACTAAAAATAATAGTGATAATGGCTGTAAGGCGCTGTGAAATATGGCCAACATCAAAGCAAATAATGAAGGTTACCCTACCCTAAGATTTTTAAATAATTGTTAAAGAATAAGCTTACCCTCTGTCTTTGCCACAGGCACAATGGTCCGGAGGGTTGCACCCCCGCCTTCCTTTCCACTAGAATAATAATCAAGCTTTCTCCAGCAAAGGGATCAAAGTTAATACACTAAATACTTACCACTACCTCAGGCCCTAGGAACAACCGTTTCACTAAAATTGAACGTGTAAAAGGTGACTTCAGAGACAACCCCGTCACCAACCATGCAAAATACCAAACAGTGAGAACTTCTCAGCTACTTATCCCCCAATTCTGGTGACCCTCCCTCTCAACCCCCCTCTCCCCGGTTGGGTGACCATTCTGAGGTTACTTTTTATCCTTCTGTGCCGGAACAATTTGATTACCTGCATTTATCGCTTCCACTTTGGCTTATAGAAGAAGCAATGCCACCTTAAAGGAAAACATAGCTGAAAAGTTTTCTGCCATATAAGTTATGCACTACATTTTTTTTCTTCTATTACCGCATTGTCTTTTTCAAAAATGCAACAATTTTTTTTAGTATATATTTAAGAATCAGAGCTGTCGGGCAAGTACATAATAAACAGGACGTAACAAGCCCCATGGGACCTGGTGCAAAATTTGGACCTGGTCCCCCCCGTATGTTGGTAACTGTATGAGTCTGGTAGCATTATAAATCCTATAAGGGCATATGCATCCACCCCATTATATAGTAAGTCCCCCTCCGTACTAATGCCTATAACCATGCCCCCCCTTTCCCCGGTATATATGCCCTTTCCTGGGCCCCTTCCTGGTTAATGCCCCATCCTGGGCCCCTTCCTGGTAAATTTATGTCCCCTATCCGGTATATATCTTCCCATCCTGGCTCATTCCTTGTACACGCTCAAAAAAATAAAAGGAACTCAAATAAACAATCCTGATCTGAAGAATGAAATATTCTCATTGAATAACTTTATTTGTACAAAGTTGAAATTCCGACAACAAAATCACAAAAAATCATCAATGGAAATCAAATTTATTAACCAAGAGGCCTGGTTTGAGTCCCCCCCAAAAAAATTAAAGGGGAATGTAATGTCCTTAAAACAAGTCAAAAATGAGCTCAGTAGTGTGTTGCCTCCATGTGCCTGTATGACCCACTGGCCTGTAGATTTTCCCTAAATGCCGGGCATGCCCTGAGAGGGGCGGATGGTCTCCTGAGGGTCTCCTCCCAGACCTGGACTAAAGCATCCATCAACTCCTGGACAGTCGTGGTAAACGTGAGTTGGTGGATGGGGAGACAGATGTCCTAGTTTCCAATCGGATTCAGGTTGGGAAAACTGGCAGGCCATCCATAGCTTCATGCCTTCATCTTGAGAACTGCTGACAGACTCCAGCCACATGAGGTCTGGCATTGTCCTGTTAGAGAACCCAGGGCCAACCGCACCAAATTGGTTCCAAGGGGCTGAGGATTCATCTCGGTACCTATGCAGTCAGGCTAACCTGGCAAGCACTGAGGGTGTGCAGCCCTCCAAATAAATGCAAACCCCCACATTACTGACCCACGCCAAACCGGCATGCTGAAGGATGTTTGCAGGCCAGATCGTCTCGACAACTCTCCGACTCTTCCTCTGTCACTGTGCTCATGTGAACCTCATCATCTGTCAGCACAGGGCACCATGGCGAATTTGCCAATCCTGGTGTTCGGGGGAAAATGCCAAGCATCCGCACGGTATTGGGGTTTTTGGGGGCCAACCCCCATCGTGGACGTGGGTGCTCAGACCATCCTCATGGAGTCGGTTTCTAACCGTTTGTGCAGAACATGCAATTTGTGGTCTGCGGAGGTCTTTTGCAGGGCTCCTCCTGTTCCTCCTTGCACAAAGGGGGGGTAGAGGCCTGCTGCTGGGTTGTTGCCCTCCTAAGCCCCCTCTGTTTTTTCGGTAGCTGAGGATTCAGGTAAAAAGGCAATAAAACCCCAACAGTTGGAATCTTGAATTGCAGTACCCTGACTAACCCACCACAACAGAGGCAGCCGGGCGTTCCTACGTTGGTCCTAGATACCTGTCCAGCCTGAGAAACTAACACACCAAAGATAAAATAAAAAGCTTCTGCCCCGGGAGCAGAACCCCAAGTAATAGAAACCCCCAAACAAGTAATGGGGTTTTAGACAAGATGAAAACGACCAGAAAGAAAATGTATGAGCAAACGCTGGGGCCCCAAACTAACTAAATAAAAAGGACGAAGGTACTTATGCAATCCCGAAAACCCTGAAAAAGCCCAACTCTACTAATTTCAAAAAACACCTGAGATAACAGACCTCTACCACCTAAATTTTCTCTGGTGAACAAACAAAAACAGCAGCCACGAAAAAACTGGAAAAAGCAAAGTACAAAACATAAGTGGCTAACTAAACTGAAGGGCAAAACCCCCGGAGGGGACCCAGAAAGGCCCCCACGAATTGCAGGCAAAATGCAAAAATATAGCACAAAAACAAAAGAAGAAAATGTCTTTTTCTTTAAGAAGGAATGGAGACACGACACAGCAGGCTACAAGGGAAACGGAAGAAGGATTAAGACCCGAACAATTGATCAACGGCAACCCTGATGGAAGGTGACCCCTTATATAAGACCCCGTCGTAAAAAACCTATTCCCAGTCCTCACAATCTTCATGGACAGACCAGCACCGCTTGTAACCACCAGAGAAGCCTCTGCTCAAAATCATCTCAAACCCATTCACAACACCCCTCCCCTTCTCCTGGTGTATGGGCCTGCTCCTGTAGTGCCTCCAGCCTCTGGACCTATGCTGCAGACACACAAACCTTTACCCACTTCATTGATGTCCTCCGGAGAGCTGCACTACCTGAGCCACTTGTGTGGGTTGTAGCGTCCGTCTCATGCTACCACAGTGTGAAAAGCACAACCATCATTAAAATGACCAAAACACCCAGAAAGCATTGGTATGAGATGTGGGTCTGTGGCCCCACCTGCCAAACCACTCCTTTATTTCTTGATAATTTCCCAATAATTTCCATCTTTTGTATTCAATTTGCACAACAGCATGTAAATTGTTGTAATCAGTTTGCTTCCTAAGTGGACGTTTATTTCACAGAAGTTTGATTTATTGGAGTTATATTCTGTTGTTTAAGTGTTTTCCCTTTATTTTTTTCCAGCTGTTATATTGTCCTCTTCCTATATTCCTTCCTGGAATAAGTTCCCCATCCGGAAATGTCCCCCATCCTGGCATAATCTCCCCATCCTGGTTTCCTTCCGGTATACATGTCCCCCCTTTGTCGCTGTTGTCTAACGAAATTAAAAACCCAAAATATTTTACTCACCTTCCTCGCTCCCCGTTTTGCACACCAATTCTGTACCCGGGACGGGCACGGCTGACATCAACATGCCTGCTATGGGTGACATATGAATTACGCCATGCGCCGCCTGCCAACATACGTCGGCCTCTGATTGGCGCGGCATGTATTGGGGTGCAGGGACATACATTTCAGAAAATGTGCATCCTCGGATACATATCATATCCATCTGAAATAGCTGCTGGCATCAGAGAGCCCCCCTCCTGACCGCGATCATTACACCACTGATAGCAAAGGTCATGCACACAGTCATATCATTGGTCAGATTTAGGCTATGTGCAATACAGTGCCGGCGACCACTAGAGGCATCCGGTTATTTTTCATCTTTAGCTTTTGTAATGGAGCAGGTGATTCCTTGGTATTCTGGTGGCTCTTGTAATTTGGTTTTCATTTGTTCTTGGATGGTAGCCCTGATTCAAAAAGGTCTTTCTGAAGCGACCAAGGTGTTCATCTCTATCCTGGGGTTAGGTAGTTTCACATCTCAGAGACACAGAAGAGTTTGCGAATACAAATGATGGTGACCTTTGACACTCTTAATGCTGGAATGAACCTGTCACATGGATTTATGACGTTTACATCAATTAAGGAATTTACTCCAAAGACCCTGTGAGAGCATCACAAAATATTACCAGACCCCAATCAGAGGGCAAAAAACTTTCACACTCCTTATCTATGAACTGTTCCAATATTTATGTTCATCCCTCTGCCATAATGACTATTCTGCTTCACGTTACTTGTCTTACCTATTGCATTATTTCTGTGCTGTGTTGTGTATAATATGTGATTCTTCAGATTTTGTATTAGTCTAGCCTGATGAAGAGACCTGAGTAGTCTCGAAAGCTTGCAATTTGTTACCATCTTTTTCAGTTAGCCATTAAAAGGTATCAACCACTGAGGGACTTCAATTCTAAATATTTTTCTATCTACTGTCTAACACGGTATCTGGAAGTGCTAAGAGGAGCTGCACCGGAAACTACAACCTTTATTCTACAAAAAGATGCCCGATTACAATCCATATTTCCAGACCCCCCACTACTGTGTTTTTAGGCAGCCCCCAAATCTAAGAAGCATCATTGTCAGAAGCTCACTGTCCTCCCCAACAGCTGCAGGAACCTTTCTTTGCAACAAAAAAATGTAAAACCTGTCCATCTATAAATGACCACGGACAAGATAAAGATCCCCCAACTCCCATCAGGACTACAAGATCCCAGGTACTTTCAGCTGCATCACATCTAATGTGGTGTACTAATTATTTGTACTAAATGTCCGACTGGGGGTCTGTATGTGGGGGAGACCGGCAAAACTGAGCAAGGATGATTCTCATCGCCACACAATAAGGAAAAAAGAATGGATCCACCTGTGGTCAAACACTTTTGTATCCCCGGTCATAGTATGATGACATGACATACTTGTATTAAAAGCAAAATATAAATCTGAGAGATACAGAAAAGTTTGGGAATATAAACTCATGACGACCTTAGACACACTCAGTGCTGGAATGAATGTATCCCATGGATTTATGTCTTTTACTCAATTAAGGAATGTGCTCCTCAGACCTTCTGAGGTCATCACAACAATACCAGACCCCAATCAGAGGACAATAAAACTTTCACACTCCTTATCTATGAATTGTTCCAATATTTATGTTCATCTCTATCTCCCATAATGACAGTTCTGCTTCACGTCACTTGTCTTACCTATTGCATGTTTCTCTGCTGTGTTGTGTATAAATATGTGATTCTTCAGATTTTGTTTTTTGTCTTTGCCTGATGAAGAGACCTGAGTAGTTGGAAAGCTTGCAATTTGTTACCATCTTTTCAGTTAGCCATTAAAAGTATCAACCACTGAGGACTCTCAACTCTAAATATTTTTTCTATCTACTGGCTAACACAGTACAAAGATATACATCTTTCCTATACTTAAGATGATAAGATGATGCTCTCCTATGATCTATAAAACATAATTTTACCTTTAAAATGGAAATGTAATATAATAAAATATACTATCAGATTTATTAATGGAAATTATGTTTTAAATGTAAATAGTGATTCTGTAAGTTGAAAAAGCTTTTTTTTTTATTAACAGCATTCACGTTTTAAACCAATGAGATAGTGACATCTAGTGGCCAAATCAGTCAGATATGGCCATAATATACGAAAACATTATTACAATTACATCAAATAATTTCTGATGCTATTGATGATAAAATACCAGGGTCAGCCTTAGGCTGCGGTCACACTTGCAAGTGTGATGACAGAAACTCGCGGAAAGTCTCTCGCATCAATACCTGGCACTGGAGAAATACATGCAGCCGCACACTCAGTCCCAAGTGCCAGGGAAAGTGCTGGGTATTGATGCAAAAGACTCCCGGAGTTTCTCGCACACACTTGCAATTGTGACCCCGGCCTTAGGCTGAGTAATGCATTGTGCAAAAAGGGCCCCTTGGTGCTCCCACCACATGTTTTTTTTCATTTACCGTATATACCCATGTATAAGCCGAGATTTTCAGCCATTTTTAGGGCTGAAAGTCCCCCTCTCGGCTTATACGCGGGTCATATACGGGGGCGGCGGAGGAGGGGGAGCGGGGTGTCGGATTATACTCACCTCTCCGTGGCCGCAGTCTCTGCAGCCCCCCTGCTTCTCCCACGATCTCCGGTCTCCTTCTGCAGCGGTCACATGGCACCGCTCATTAAAGTCTTGAATATGCACATATTCATGACTTAATGAGCGGTAGCATGTGACCGCTGCAGGACAGAAGCGCTGCGGAGAGCGCCGGGAGAAGAGGAGAGGCTGCAGGGACGCGCCGGCGGAGGGTGAGTAATAGCGATATTACCTGTCCCTCGGTCCACCGCAGCGCACTAATCCCTCGTCCGACTCCTCTGTGTGTGAATGATGAGGAGAGGGCGCGATGCGCCGTTGTTGTGCGCCCCGCCCCCTGCCTGATCATTCACACACAGAGGAGTCGGACCGAGGGACAGGTAAATATCTCAGGTGCCGGGGTCCTGAGCGAGCGGTGACACCCCCGCCTGCTCAGGACACCGGCACCTGGCCCCCACACGAGAGGTATGTCATTTTTTTTTTTCTTTTTTGCAGCAGCAAAAGGCCTATACTATGGGCATAATTGTGCACATATGGGGCATAATCTGGAACTATGGGGGCAAAAAAGGGCAATGGGGGCAAAAGCGTGAACATATGGGGCATAATCTGGAGCATAGGGGGCTAATAGGAGCATAGGGGCATAAACTGTGGAACAAAGGGCAAATCTGGACATATGGGGGCATAATTGGACTAGGGGGGGCATAAGTGTGGAACATATGGGGCATAATTGGAGCAATGGGATAAAACTGTGGAAATATGGGGCATAATCTGGAGCTAGGGGGCATAATATGGAGCATTTGGGGCTAAGTGTGGAACATATGGGGCAAATCGGGATATGGGGGCATAATAGGGCATATGGGGGATAAGTTGTGGAACATATGGGCTAATCTGGACTAGGGGCATAACATGGAGCATATGGGGGCTAAACTGGGAACAATGGGGCATAATCTGGAGCTATGGGGGCTAATATGGGCAAGGGGCTAATAGGACAAAGGGGGCAAAAAAGAGAAATGGGGGCAAACTTGGAAAATGGGGAAAATCTGGAGCAAGGGGGCATAATCTGTGGACATACGGGGGCATAATTGTGGAATAATGGGGGCATAACTGGAGCATTGGGGGCATAATCTGGGAGCATATTGGGCATAATCTGTGGAGCATATGGGGGCTAATCTTTTCACCTAGGCTTATACGCAGTCAATAAGTTTTCCCATTTTTTGTGGCAAAATGGGGGGTCGTTATACACGGGTCGGCATACATGAGTAAAACGGAGTTTCAAAGGATACCCGCTTGAGCAGGAGGGTATATGATATCTTTGGAAAATTGAGGCCATTTCGCTGTTTTTTTTTTTCTAACAGGTCAAGCCTAAAATAGCAATAGCATTTTTCAAATTACCTTCTTTTGCGGCTTTTTAAAATTTGTTTTTCCTCTTTTCTGATGTTATTTTGTGCCGATAGACAGTTGGGCCGCAGTGTGAAGGGCCTCTATTACTTTCAGCAGCTGGTACTCCATATTAATCAGAAAGACGGGTGGACAGCAGTGTGAGCATCTCTTTCTATCTCGCACCTCCAGAAGACAAGTGGACGCTGTAGCAGTCCTTTCTATCTCGCACCTCTAGTATCTCCGTATTAGATCAATTAGACGGGTGGGACAACAGGGAGCGCCTCTTTTTTACCTCAGCACCTCTGGTATATCCAATTTAAACATTAGACAGATGGACAGCAGTGTGATCAGTCTCTTTCTACCTCAGACCCCTGGTATTTTCCGTTTAGACCAATAACATATCAAAAAACTGAACCCACATAAACAGATTCAGTGTGAAAGGTGCTAAACCTAAGCCCAATCATTACATACAAGAAAAAAAGGTAGCACACTGTGCGCTATAGCTTTTTCAAACACAAATATGAAAAAAAAAAATGAATTGCATCATTACCTTAGAAATATGAAAAATTGAGAAGTCTTAGCGCATAAGATAGCCAAATTTGTGAGCCTGATGCCACGTCAAGGCTTTCTGATTCAGGTCCTAACTAAGCCTATCCTCCTTAGAAAAGTCTGTTGCATGGGAACATATAATCCCCCTCCAACTAAAATCTACACTTGTGGAGGGGTGTGAACCTGTTGTAATTAAAAAGCCTGTGCCACCGTGGGTGCTCGGAGAAGGTAAATGAATACATATCAAAAAACTGACCGGCACATTCCAAACAGATTTTAGTGTGAACAGGGCTAAACTAGAGTCACCAAACTCATATACTACAAAAAAAAAAGGACACACTGTGCGCATAGCTTGCAAACATGAAATATGAAAAATATGAAAAATGAATTGCTCTTACCTTAGAAATATGAAAAATTGAGAATTTAGCGCAAAGATGGCCAAATTATGTAGCCTGATAGCCAGTCAAGGCTCTTCTCGATATCATCCTAACTAATGCCTTTCCTCGCTTAGAAAAGTCTGTCTGCATGGGAACATTGAACCTCCTCCAGACAAAATCTACATCCTGTGGAGGGGTTATGAACCTGTTGAATTAAAAACCTGTGACCACCAGGTGGAGTGCTCAGGTAGAATAAATGATACATATCAAAAAACTGACCGGCACATCCAAACAGATTCATGTAACAGGTGTAAACCTAGGCACCAACCTATACATACAAGAAAAAAAGGTAGCACACTGTGCGCATAGCTTGCAAACACGAAATATAAAAATATGAAAAAGAATTGCATCATTACCTTGAAATTAAAAATGAGAAGTCTTAGCGCATAAATGGCCCAAAATTTTTGTGAGCCGAAGCCACGTCAAGCTCTTCTCGAATACAGGTCCTAACAATGCCTATCCCGCTTAGAAAAGTCTGTCGCATGGGGAACATATGAATCCTTCTCCAGACTAAAATTCTCTCTTTTGGAGGGGTATAACCTGTTGAATTAAAAAGCCTGTGACCACCAGGTGGGTCTCATAAAGGTAAAAAGAATACATATCAAAAAACTGACCGGCCTCCAAACAAGATTCATGTGAACAGGTGCTAATTTTTTTATATGTTCATTTACCTTCTCCTGAGCACTCCACCTGGTGGTCACAGGGGTTTTTAATTACAACAGGTTCTCACCCCCTCCACAGAGATGTAATTTTAGTCTGGAAGAGGATTTCATATGTTCCCATGCAGAAGACTTTTTTAAGCGGGATAGGCATTAGTTGGACCTGATTACGAGAAAGCCTTGACGGGCTTCGGCTACATAATTTGCCCTCTTATGCGCTAAGACTTCTCAATTTTTCATATTTCTAAGGTAAGATCAATTCATTTTTTTATTTTTTTCATATTTCGTGTTTGCAAGCTATAGCGTACAGTGTCTACCTTTTTTTCTTTATGTATATGAGTTGGTGCTCTAGTTTAGCCCTTTTTCCCAATCGTTTGGATTTGGGGGCATTTTTTTTAT
>JARQOD010000007.1:126216006-126304270 GCA_033576555.1 Oophaga sylvatica
TACAGTATTTACATCTCACAGACCCCCCATGATGCACCTCTCTATATACATCTCACAGCCCCCTAAGCACCTCTACAGTATATACACTTCAAAGACCCCCACCTCTATAATACACCTGACCTCACACAGACAGCCCCTGACTGTGCTTTACAGGGTTCAGCTCCTCAGAGGTGACTCACAGCCGCCTCGCGCTTCCCGCCCTCACACAGGAGAAGTCTCTCCATGGCAACGGGCACAGCGCAGGAGCCCCGCCCACTCCCGTCATGTGACCCTCGCCACTGCTCCCGCAGCCTCTTCCCCGCCCGCCCTCTCACCGTCTCGCGTCACCGCAGCCGCAGGTCCTTGTCCTCCGTCCAGGGCCGGCTTCAGGTTTTTATGGGCCCCGGGCGAAAGAGCCTCAGTGAGCCCCTTTAACACAGACCGCGATTCATGATGCACAGATACGGCAGAGAAATATGGGTATAGTACAATGCCAAATACTTCACTTCTTACATTACATGAGTGATATCTATTGTAAATTGTACAATAGCTCAAAAACCGCCAAATCCTCACAGCGCACAGTACAGACCGGACAGTACAGTCCTCCATACAATATTATGGGCACCACAGTCTCCCCTCATCACCCATATAATACCCCATGCAGGATGTCACCCCCCATATAAGGCTCCATACAGAATACTGGACCCAAAATAATGCTCCATACAGGATACTGGTCCCCATATAATGCTCCATACAGGATACTGGTCCCCATATAATGCTCCATACAGGATACTGGTCCCCATATAATGCTCCATACAAAATATGGAGCTCTCCTCTGCGCTGTACTCGTTCTGCACTGTTACAGCTCAGGAAAGGGCGCTGTGGAAAGACTCCCCATTATCATCATGATTGCCTCCCCATCATCATCAATGCCTGCCCATCATCATCATCTTCTCCCCATCATCATCAATGCCTCCCCATTATCAGCAATGCCTGCCCATCATCATCTCCTCCCCATCATCATCAATGTCTGCCCATCATCATCTTCTCCCCATCATCAATGCCTGCCCATTATCATCATCTTCTCCCCATCATCATCAATGCCTCCCCATTATCAGCAATGCCTGCCCATCATCACACACAGACAGCACACAAGCACTCTCTCACATACATACATCACACACACACATACATACACACACAAAGCACTGCACTACATACACACACAGAGACACACACACAGAGACGTCTTACCTGTTCAGCGTCCCCGCGCTCTGTGCCACAGCCGGCCGCTGAATGATGACGTCATTCAGCGGCCGGCTGTGAGAGGAAGCGCCGGCGCCCCCTGGAGCCGGAGCTGCGGCAGCGGAGGCACGGGAGAGGTAAGTATTGTTGCCACTTGCCAGCTGCTGCCGGGGCCCTGAGCAGGCGGGGGGGGCCCAGTGGCGGCGCTGACACCGCTCTCCGCGCGGGGGTGCCAGACTGCGAGTGGGCCCCCCGCCTGCTCAGGGCCTCCTGCGGCGGATGGAGCGCCCACCCCGGATCGGATTCGGAGGCGCCGGCCGACTCCGAGGCGCACCGGGACACGTCCCGGTGTCCGGCCAGCACGCCCCTGCGCATTGGACATTAAAGTAAACCTTTCTTCTGCTTTTCATTCCCAGACTAATGGACAGACAGAACGAACCAATCAGACCCTGGAGCAGTATCTCCGCTGCTTTATCTGCCACCTACAAGATGATTGGGTGGATCTACTTCCACTGGCTGAGTTCTCTTATAATAACTCTCAGAGCGCCTCCACTAAGCAGTCTCCTTTTTACTCCAATCTAGGTTATCATGTTATCAATCTAACATTCTTCCTCGATTTCCATAGATACGCCCTTGCCGGCAGTGGCTGAAAGAATCACTTCTTTACAAAAGAATATGGATCTTCTAAAGGAAAATCTAGAATTGGCTCAGGAAAGGTACAAGAAAGCAGCAGATAAATTTCGTAAACCTGCACCAGCTTTCAAGGTAGGAGATTTGGTCTGGCTGTCAACCAGAAATCTTAAAATAAAGATTCCATCGTCTAAATTGGGACATAAGTACATTGGACCTTATAAGATCAGTAAGATTATAAGTGCTGTTGCTTGTCGTCTTCAACTGCCCAGAACTATGAGAATCCACCCTGTCTTTCATGTATCCCTACTAAAGGCTGCAACACCCAATACGTTTCCTGGACGCTCTTCTCCTTGCCCTGACCCAGTGCTGGTCGATGGTCAGGAAGAATTTATGGTGGAAAGGATTCTAGATTCCAGGTTGTACAGAAATCAGTTGCAATATTTGATTAAATGGCAGGGCTACCCAGTGGAGGACAACTCATGGGAACCAGTCAATAATGTAAATGCTCCTCCCTGCTCCGCCAGTTTCATCAGAGGTACCCTGACAAGCCTGGTCTGAGGTCAACCGGAGGTTGTCCTTAAGGGGGAGTAATGTAAGGTTCTTTGTCTCTTTTGACATGTTCCTTGAAACTCAGTTTTCCGTCGCCATTTTGCTTTCTGTCTTTCTGCAGCTCTTGCCCTCAGTTAATATGGAGTTTCCAGTTTTCATGTTCCCGCCCTGATTCTCTCCCTCTTGCTTCTTAAGCAGCCTCAGCTGAACAATCAGTGCTCCTGAATCAAGCCTCAGTCAGCCTGTGACCTAACTCCTGGAAACCTAGGATTTTGGACTCCAGCTATTTCCTACTGAGGAACTTTGGAACACTTTTGGACTTTGGAAACCTGCTGTCTGGTGAATCCATGTTTGCAGAGGAATTACGGTACAGAGAAGAGATCCTGAACCTGCTTGGAGAGTTATTGTAAGCTTGAAGTTACTCTGGCCTGCTGTGTTCTCCTGCCTCTGTTCCTGCAAACTGTGTGACCTTTTCTGCATGCTTGTATGAAGTAATACAAGTCATTTCATATCAACCTATGTCTCATGTGTTTTCCTCGCACCCAAGCACAAGACGCTATAGGAACTGTACACTATACATGACACTGGGTTTCCCTTGGTTACAGTCTCATAATCCTGTTTTGGATTGGAAATCTGTGTCTGTAACCAGTTGGGGCTGCCAATGTGTTAATACCAACACTCCTTTTTTTTCTGCCTCCCCCAGGCTCAGGATGTTCCTGACTTTTTGATTGATTTTTCTGATGTGTTTAGCGAAAGTAAATCTGCATCTTTGCCTCCCATAGGAGCTATGACTGCGCTATTGAATTAGTGCCTGGTAGTAAATTCCCTAAAGGTCGCCTTTTTAACTTGTCTGTACCTGAACATGACGCTATGCGGTCTTATATCAAGGAGTCATTGGAGAAGGGTCATATTAGACCATCCTCTTCACCCTTAGGTGCCGGTTTTTTCTTTGTGGCCAAAAAGGATGGTTCATTAAGGCCGTGTATTGATTATCGTCTTTTGAACAATATTACTGTGAAATATCAATATCCGTTACCCTTGATTTCTGACCTGTTTTCCAGGGTGAAAAACGCTACTTGGTTTACCAAGCTTGACCTCAGGGGGGCATATAACCTTATTCGCATTAAGCACGGGGATGAATGGAAGACGGCATTTAACACCCCTGAGGGGCATTTTGAGTACCTTGTGATGCCCTTTGGGCTCACTAATGCTCCATCTGTCTTCCAGTCATTCATGAATGACATTTTCAGGGATTTTGTGGATAAATTTCTGATTGTTTATTTGGATGATATCTTGATTTTTTCTAATGACTGGGACTCTCATGTGAAACATGTTCGAACTGTATTCCAGATTTTGAGAGAGAATGCTCTGTATGTGAAGGGATCAAAGTGTCTTTTTGGCATACAGAGGATCTCATTTTTGGGATTCATTTTGTCCCCATCTGTTATTGAAATGGACCCGGTCAAGGTTCAGGCCATCTGTGATTGGGTCCAACCTACTTCATTAAAGGCTCTTCAAAGATTTTTGGGTTTTGCCAATTTTTATCGTAAATTTATTGGTAATTTCTCGGTTATTGTTAAACCATTAACTGATTTGACCAAAAAGGGTTCTGATGTGGTGAATTGGCCTCCTGAGGCAGTCTCTGCATTTCAGGAACTTAAGCAGAGATTCACTTCTGCTCCTGTTCTACGGCAGCCTGATGTTTCTCTGCCATTTGAGGTGGAGGTTGATGCCTCTGAAATTGGGGCAGGTGCCGTTTTGTCCCAAAGAGATCCAGAGACCTCTAAAAGTAACCCTTGTGCCTTTTTCTCTCGAAAATTTTCTCCTACTGAACGTAATTATGACGTGGGTAATTGGGAGTTATTGGCCATGAAGTGGGCTTTTGAAAAGTGGAGACATTGGCTGGAGGGAGCCAAACATCAGGTGGTGGTCCTTACTGACCATAAGAATCTGGTTTATCTGGAATCTGCCAAGCGACTTAATCCTAGACAGGCCAGGTGGGCCTTGTTTTTCACACGTTTTAATTTTGTGGTTTCCTTTCTTCCTGGCACTAAGAATGTTAAGGCGGATGCCCTCTCGAGGAGTTTCCTTGCGGACTCTCCTGAGGTATCTGATCCTTCTGTTATTTTGAAAGAAGGTGTAGTTCTTTCCGCCATCTCGCCCAATTTGAGACTGGCTCTGGAGGGGTGTCAGGAGGATAGGCCCGAGCGCTGCCCTGTTGGGAAATTATTTGTCCCGGACCAGTGGAAAAAGAGTGTGATGTCTGAGATTCATTGTTCCGCGTTGGCCGGTCATCCCGGAATTTTTGGTACCAGAGACTTGGTTAGTCGGTCCTTTTGGTGGCCTACCTTGTCTCGTGATGTCAGGGAATTTGTGCAGTCCTGCGGGACTTGCTCTCGCTCCAAGCCTTGCTCTCGCTCTAGTGGTTTGTTGATGCCATTGCCTGTGCCCAAGAGACCATGGACCCATATCTCTATGGATTTCATTTCCGACCTCCCTGTTTCTCAGAGAATGACCGTCATCTGGGTGATTTGTGATAGGTTTTCCAAGATGATACATCTTGTGCCATTACCTAAGTTGCCTTCCTCCTCTGAATTGGTGCCTTTGTTCCTTCAGCACGTGGTTCGTTTACACGGCATTCCTGAGAACATTGTGTCTGACAGAGGAGTCCAGTTTGTTTCCAGATTTTGGAGGACCTTTTGTTCTAAGCTTGGTGTTCAGTAGTGTTGAGCGATACTGCTCGATATCTAAAAATATCGGATCGGAATGGTATCGCCGATATCGCTAAAATATCGGCGATACCCGATACCGATACCGGAAGTCCAATGTAAGTCTATGGGAACCAAATATCGACATTAAAAAAAACCCATTCTTGCCTTGTTGGTTAATTGTACATGAATGAAAACAACAAAGAGTAATGTAGAATGTATTGGGGGAGGTTGAGGAGACAATAAAGGCATACATGTTTAACCCAATGCATTGGAATAGCATTAATATATATTTTTTTGGAATTACGTTTGGATTGACGAACAAATTGACAATGTTGTTAACCTTTTTTCTATTTTGGCAAATATGTATTGTAAGCTTTTCAGGGGATATAGCTCTGGGATCGCCGTCCGGGTAGACGGAGTGGCACGGAAACAGTTCATTCACAGACAGCAGTTCTGGCAAAAGCTGGCCGCAACCAGTTTTATTAAAGTCCACAGCAAACAGAACATAAGCAAAACCAAATCATAAACATAAGCCCTGGGCTTGTCCAGCCACTTACTACACTTAGATAGATTTCCCTCTGTATCCGGGTCCAGACTCTAACAGCCTGTCCCCAAAACAACACATATGTTCAGTAGTTACCAGCATGGAGTTACACAGAGACTCCTCTCAGTGTCTGAAGGCACATCCCACGTCCAGACTTGAGAGAGCTCCCCTCCTATTCAGCAGCTATCCGCATGGATTCTCACAGAGACTACTCCTGTGTCCGGGGTACATCGAGCACCCAGACTGAGACAGCTCATACTCCTGGAGACTCCTTCTTGTGCCTGGACTCCTTGTCCAGACTAAGCGAGCTTTCTGTCTGTGTTCGCAGACACCTACTTCTGGTCTCCTAATTAACAGCTGAGTGGTTTCAGGCCTGAGCTGCAAGTGTGTACTGAATGTAAGGTGTAGTGACCTTTCTCTACCACTAGGTTTACAAAGCCATACATTTCCCTTATACCAGTCAGCAAAGTATCTAGGTGAAATGTACACCCCATTCAACACACATACTCTCACTGTCTCACATATCCCCCCCCTCTTCTCCAGACCGGAGGGCTGGTCATCCAGACCGGAGGGCTGGTCAACAATCCAAAAGAGACAGTGAACTCTGGACCAGTCATGGCCCTCATCAGCTTCATCTTCACTACTGTCATCTGTATCTTCACCTGAGCCATAGCCAACATCAGCTTTCTCTCTCATCTGAAGCATCCGCACTACCCTGTACCCTCCCAGGCCTATGCTCTCTGCGGGCCTCGGGTATCCTGCACGGTTTCATCTTGACCTTAGGGCCGGGCTCAGTTTCGATATAGTGCCTGGCCAGAGAAGTACGACCCGGCACATCAGAACACTTCTGCTGACTCTTCCTCAGAAACTCACGTACCTCCTGTCCTGTGCACTGACCATTGTCACACTATCACAGAAGGTATAGGGGTTTTTTCACTTTTCTCTAGTTCCCCTTGAACCCTCTTTAGCACATCTATTTTCTTGAATATCGGTTGACTCATAAAGTCTATTTCACAGACCTTAAGCTCCTCTGCCATGGTCTCTGACCATTTTAAGCTACACTGTTCAAATGATTGGGACTGTAGAAGGAGCTGATCGTTTTTCTTTTGCAGTACACATAATTCATCCGCTAAGTCTCCAGCTGAATTGTAATGTTCTACCGTAACAACAGCATTCTTATATAGAGCCTTAGACTTATTGAGCAGCATTTGCTCTTGCAACGAAGAGATTCCCTGTATCCTTCCTTTTACTTCATTGACCTTCTCAAGAAGATGCTCATGGCTTTCATCACACTCCTTCATCACAGTTTGGAGTTTTTTCTGAGAAGTCATCAATTCATCTGGTACCTGTTGGACGTCTTTTATGTCTTCGGCCCCTTCTTCAGGCTCTTCTGGTAGAACATGCTCAGAAGCCCTACCGTCAGTCTTACATTCTACCTCTTCAGTCACATCATTATGGTCTCCAATATTTCCATTTATTCCGGCTTTCAAGTTCTCCTTGATAGCTGCATCTGTATACTCAGAACCCGCCGGATTCTTCTCTTCCACCACGTTCTGCATCCCATCTGAGCTCCCGTGTGTCTGCAGCGGCAACGGAGTGACACATCGCTTTTCCCATTTGTTGGGACGTGGCTCCGATGTAGACTCCATGAAAGTGCGCTTGAGCTCACCAACGCCAGCCTGATGTCTCAAAATCTCATCTTGTGACTTATCCAGATCCTTGGTGTCACTCGGGAACACCGCTGGGGCTCCGGGCGCCGAACTTCCAGCCTGAGCTTCACGAGTTGCAGCTACTGATCCGAACCGCAACCCGTCCACGCCGCTGTCTTCGGCAGAAACAGATTCCTGGACAGAGTCAGTCCCCATATCTTCAGTCTTGTTCCTCACAGCTTCACTTGAGACCTCAGCTTCTGATGAGGCATCTGGCTTGGTGACTACCACTTCTATGGCTTTTTCCACCTCTGCAGCATCTCCCTCAGAGTCCTTGGCACGATACAGATCCACACCATACCTTGGTAACTTCACATTTCCAACAGCATCTACTTGGGCTGTGTTCAGTTTCAGAGTCCTGCCTTTAAAGCTCAGCTCTCCTCCTTTCACCTTAGTCTTCGCCAGGGAACCGGCCAACTGTAAAACATCTTCAGATGCCATCTTCTGTCCGACTGCAAGGTCAGCATCAGCCTTCCTCTCAGGACTCTCAACCTCCTCTGCTACCATGCCTTCCTCATTTGCACTGGTTGCTTGATTGTCATCAGATGATTCACTATCACTACCACTATCCCTGTCTGACCCCTTTTTCTCAGCCACATCTGGCTCACTTTCAGGGTTATACACTTCATTTTCATTCACATCCTGCTCACTGTCAGGGTTATACAATTCATTCTCATTCACATCCTGCTCACTTTCAGGGTTATACACTTCATTTTCATTCACATCCTGCTCACTGTCAGGGTTATACAATTCATTCTCATTCACATCTTGATCTGGAACCTTAGTTAACATGTCATCCACAACATTAACTTCACCATCTGGTCCCTGGTTTCCCTCAGGTGGTCCCTCAAGTATGTGACTATGTGACAACCCCAGCACTATACTTCCATATAGCTCAGGTACTAGGAGCTGGCTCACGACCTCTCCCTGGACTTCAGTGTCCCTATACAACAGGTGAGTGTTTATGGCAACATGAGGAAACCTCTCCTCAGAGCCAGGCTCTTGGGAAACCTCATTTAGAACATTTATATTTTCCTGGGCCGTTTTAAGAGAGGGGTCTCGCCACTGCTCACTCTCAAAATTGTCACTGGGCACAGGTAAGTCAGGGACACTCGGTTCCCGAGAACCACCATCCTCGTCTCCCAACATCACCTGCAAAGGAATTTCATCACTATCACAGTCATCATTATTATCAATATCATTATCATGATTATGATCAGTATCATCATCACTATCATGATCATCATCATTATCATTATCAGCATCATTATCATGGTCATCATCATTATCATGATCATCATTATCATTATCATCATCATCATCATTATCACATAAGTTTAACGGCCCACTAGCATTGTGTTCCGCCCCTTGGGACTGCGCACCCTCAGTAGGAGCTTCATCACACTGTCCATCAGAAACATTTTTCCCCCAGAGATCCTTAGACCGGGGAAAGTCATTACCCAATATGACGGGGGGGCACCAGGTTCTTCACTACCCCCACTTCACATGAAACCTCCCCGCGTTTGGGGATCAAGTCCACGACAGTCTCTGGGTAGACTTTGGTGTCTCCATGGACGCACACCACACTCAGGTGTTTATCAGGGATAAAGTCCCTATCAATCAGGCTGTCCAATACGGAAGTCACTGGACTCTCTGAGTCCAAGAGGGCCTGTGCTGGGCAGTCATTTACAACAACCGGGGACCCCTGTGGTCCAGTCTCTTCGGCTGAGGTGGACACACACACAGGCTCTGCGCAGGGAGAGAGGGATCCGCCAACATCACAACACATAGGCTCCCCCTCTATTGGACAGTTGGCTGCAATTTCACGACATCTCCAACACTGTCCATCACACTCTCCCACCCACACGACCCCAACAGCTGGAACGCTCTTACCGGGAGAGTTCGGCGTCCAGGAACTCTGAAGTGACGACCTCTCAGACGGCTGGTCACGGAGGCAGTCTTTGGTGGCGAAGGCCCTCTCCATCAGGCTGACCAGACGATTGGCGTCCTGGTGGTCTCCTTGTCCGACCTCTGGCTGTACCTCAGGAGGACGTGCTTGGGTGTAGCGGTCCACTATCACCTTTTCAACTCCATAATCAGGTTTGCTGACTGCAGACTCCCAACTGCATCTCCAGTCATGAACTCCCCTGGCACGGGCTGTCACCGTAACACCCAGCCGGGTAAGAATCTCCGCTTTCAGCTTGGCATAGTCTTGGCTGTCCTGCTCGCTCAGGTCAGCATAGGCCCTTTGGGGTTCTCCAATAGATAGGGTGCGACCATCATGGCCCATTCAGATAGGGGCAGATTCTCCTTCTCTGCCAGTCCCTCAAACCTAGTGAGATATACCTCCACATCGTCACGAGGTGTCATCTTTTTCAGGGACCGTCTTACCGCCTTCTTTACAGAGGACAATGCAGGTGACTTTGCAACATTACTTTGGGACGATGCACTGCAAGTCTTTTGTAGTGCTGCAACCTGCTCAAAAAACAACCGGTTATTCTCCTGCTGCTGCTGCAGGAATTGCTGCTGGGCCTGCTGCATGCACTGCTGGTGCTGCAGGCGCTGCCGCTCCATGCTCTGCTGCATGCTCCGCTGGGTCTGGACCAGGTACTCAACGAGCTCCTCCATACTGCCGGACTTATCTGTCTCAACCACGGCAGTCTTATGTTGCACATTAACTTGCGCCATTTGTTCAAACAGCGCCTCCATGCTGTCATCCATGCTGTCAGACTTCTCTGTCTCAACAACGGCAGACTTCACTCAAGACATACACACTCCACAGTCTTTTCCACAGAAAATTCAGCCTTGCTGTGCAGACACTTTTTTTTTTTTTTTTCCTTTGCAAAGTCTATTAGGGCCACTGTCTCTTTAAGACTGCTCCAACAGACGTTTCTCCTTTATTGACACACTATTTTTTTTTTCTTTCTCTGCTGCTGTTTCAACAGACTTCACCTTTTATTGCTGTCTCTCGCCACTGTGCTGCACGCACATTCCAGCACCAATTGTAAGCTTTTCAGGGATATAGCTCTGGGATCGCCGTCCGGGTAGACGGAGTGGCACGGAAACAGTTCATTCACAGACAGCAGTTCTGGCAAAAGCTGGCCGCAACCAGTTTTATTAAAGTCCACAGCAAACAGAACATAAGCAAAACCAAATCATAAACATAAGCCCTGGGCTTGTCCAGCCACTTACTACACTTAGATAGATTTCCCTCTCTATCCGGGTCCAGACTCTAACAGCCTGTCCCCAAAACAACTCATATGTTCAGTAGTTACCAGCATGGAGTTACACAGAGACTCCTCTTAGTGTCTGAAGGCACATCCCACGTCCAGACTTGAGAGAGCTCCCCTCCTATTCAGCAGCTATCCGCATGGATTCTCACAGAGACTACTCCTGTGTCCGGGGTACATCGAGAACCCAGACTGAGACAGCTCATACTCCTGGAGACTCCTTCTTGTGCCTGGACTCCTTGTCCAGACTAAGCGAGCTTCTGTCTGTGTTCGCAGACACCTACTTCTGGTCTCCTAATTAACAGCTGAGTGGTTTCAGGCCTGAGCTGCAAGTGTGTACTGAATGTAAGGTGTAGTGACCTTTCTCTACCACTAGGTTTACAAAGCCATACATTTCCCTTATACCAGTCAGCAAAGTATCTAGGTGAAATGTACACCCCATTCAACACACATACTCTCACTGTCTCACAGTATGTTTCACAACTTCCATGCTCTTCACCTTTTTAACTTTTGCCAGTGCCACACTTTCTCCTTCATAATCTTCAGCAGCATCATCTTTCTCATCAAATTATTCTTCATCTTCACCTTCTTAATCTTCTTCTTAAACTTCTTGCTATTCATGTTTTTGTTTACATTACTCATATTGTTATTATTAACCCCTTAATGTCCACTGACGTGCAGAGTCCGTCATGGCAAGGTGCCAGTTCCGGCACCAGGACGGACTCTGCACGTCATGGCTTTGATCTACCACTGCGTGTAAACACGCAGTGGTAGATCAGTGCCGACAGCTGTCACAGACAGCTGACAGGCTCGGCAAGCGGTGCGGGGACCTTTGCCGTCGGTCCCCGCACTCACAGCGCTGTGATTGGTCAGTCAATCTGACTGACCAAACACAGCAGCGATCGCGCAGGAGAAGCTGAAATTTCAGCTTCCCCAGCGCGATCAGTGCAGGAACCGGCGCTGCAGTGGCCAGGCTTCCTGCACTGACAGCCAGGAGCGAAGCCCCCACCGCCCCTGGCTGTTAACCCCCTGACTGCTGCGATCCAGCACGATCGCAGAGCTCAGGGGGGGAGGCAGAGGGTCGGGAGCTCCCTCTGCCTAAGATCAGCACCCTGCACTGTATTTGCAGGGTGCGATCTCTGCCTTGATGACCCGGGGGTTGTCATGACAACCTCCGGGTCATTTAGCTACAGGAAGCTGCTGTGATCATGTCACAGCAGCTTTCCCCATAGGTACAATGCATTGCAATGCCAGAGCATTGCAATGCATTGTAACTGCAATAAAAAGTAAAAAAAGTGAAAGTCCCATAAAGGGACAAGTTGAAAAAAATCATTTTTTAAAAAAAATTGTAAAAAAAATATTAAAAAATAATTTTAAAAAAATCCCCTAAAAAATACACATTTTTATGTAATAAAAAAAAATAAAAACAAAAAAAATACACATGTTAGGTATCGCCATGTCTGTAAAAATCCCATCTATAAAAGCGTAACCCTAGTTAACCCCTTCAGTGAAAGCCGTAAAAAAAACCACAAAAAGTAGTAAATTATACTTTTTCCAAGCGGTATCATCATACCGCTTGGAAAAAGTGCAATAACACGCGATCAAAAAGTCAGATATAAATAATCATGGTACCGCTGAAAACGTCATCTTGTCCCGCAAAAAACAAGCCGCGATATAGCATCATCAGCGAAAAAATAAAAAAGTTATAGCTCGCGGAATAAACTGATGCAAAAATAATTATTTTTTCTATAAAATTCTTTATTGTGTAAAAAACGCCAAAACATAAAAAAATATATAAATGAGGTATCGCTGTAATCGTAGTGACCCGAAGAATAAAGCTGCTTTATCAATTTTACCACACGCGGAACGGGGGAAAAAAAATTAAAAAAAAAACAATTCCTGAATTGCTGGTTTTTGTTCATTCTGCTTCCACAAAAATCGGAATAGGAAGCGATCAAAAAACGTTATGTGCCCGAATATGGTACCAATAAAAACGTCAGCTCGTCCCGCAAAAAATAAGCCCACAGATAACTCTGTCGGCCGAAATATGGAAAAATTATAGCTCTCAAAATACGGCGATGCAAAAAATTCTTACAAAAAATTATTCCAAAAAAAAGCATCTTTTAGTGTGTGACAGAAGCTAAACATGAAAAAAGGAAGTAAATCTGGTATCGCTGTAATCGCACCGATCCGAGGAATAAAGTCGCCTAATCACTAATACCGCACGAGGAACGGCGTAAAAAAGAAAACCAATTCTTCACCTTTTGTAGATTTGTTCATTGTGCCTCCCAAAGATCGCAGTAAGGCGATCACAGTGGTTCCCCCCCGCATATGGGGTATCAGCGTACTCAGGACAAAATGCACAATAGCTTTTGGGGTCCTATTTCTCCTGTTACCCTTATAAAAATAAAAATTTGGGGGCAAAAAGGTAATTTTTGTGGAAAAAAATATGATTTTTTTTATTTTCACGGCTCTACGTTATAAACTTCTGTGAAGCCCTTGGGGGTTCAAAGTGCTGACCACACATCTATATATGTTCCTTGGGGGGTCTAGTTTGCAAAATGGGGTCATTTGTGGGGGGTTTCTACTGTTTAGGCACATCAGGGGCTCTCCAAGCGCGACATGACACCCGCAGACCATTCCATCAAAGTCTGCATTTAAAAACGGTGCTCCTTCCCTTCCGATCTCTGCCATGCGTCAAAATAGTGGTTCCCCCCCACATATGGGATATCAGCGTACTCAGGACAAATTGCACAATAGCTTTTGGGGTCCTATTTCTCCTGTTACCCTTATAAAAATAAAAATTTGGGGCAAAAAGATTATTTTTGTGGAAAAAAATATGATTTTTTTATTTTCACGGCTCTACGTTATAAACTTCTGTGAAGCACTTGGGGGTTCAAAGTGCTCACCACACATCTAGAAAAGTTCCTTGGGGGGTCTAGTTTCCAAAATGGAGTCACTTGTGGGGGGTTTCTACTGTTTAGGCACATCAGGGGCTATCCAAACGTGACATGACACCCACAGACCATTCCATCAAAGTCTGCATTTGAAAAAGGCGCTCCTTCCCTTTCGAGCTCTGCCATGCATCAAAATAGTGGTTTACCCCACATATGGGGTATCAGCGTACTCAGGACAAATTGCACAATAACTTTTGGGGTCCTGTTACCCTTTGGAAAATAACAATTGGGGGTGGAAAGATCATTTTTGTGGAAAAGATATGATTTTTTTAATTTTACTGCTCTATGTTATAACCTTCTGTGAAGCCCTTGGGGGTTCAAAGCTCTCACCACACATCTAGATAAGTTCCTTGGGGGGTCTAGTTTCCAAAATGGGGTCACTTGTGGGGGGTTTCCACTGTTTAGGCACACAGGGACTCTCCAAATACGACATGGCGTCCAATCTCAATTCCAGCCAAAAAAGTCAAATGGCGCTGCTTCCCTTCCGAGCTCTGCCATGCGCCCAAATAGTGGTTTACCCCTACATATGGGGTATCAGCGTACTCAGGACTAATTGCCCAATAACTTTTGGGGTCCTTTTATCCTTTGGAAAATAATAATTGGGATGAAAAGATCATTTTTGTGGAAAAAATATGATTTTTTAATTTTACGGCTCTACATTATAACCTTCTGTGAAGCCCTTGGGGGTTAAAAGCTCTCACAACACATTTAGATGAGTTCCTTGAGGGGTCCAGTTTCCAAAATGGGGTCACTTGTGGGGGGTTTCCACTGTTTAGGCACACAGGGACTCTCCAATTGCGACATGGCGTCCAATCTCAATTCCAGCCAAAAAAGTCAAATGGCGCTGCTTCCCTTCCGAGCTCTGCCATGCGCCCAAATAGTGGTTTACCCCCACATATGGGGTATCAGCGTACTCAGGACTAATTGCCCAATAAGTTTTGGGGTCCTTTTATCCTTTGGAAAATAATAATTGGGATGAAAAGATCATTTTTGTGGAAAAAATATGATTTTTTAATTTTACGGCTCTACATTATAACCTTCTGTGAAGCCCTTGGGGGTTAAAAGCTCTCACAACACATTTAGATGAGTTCCTTGAGGGGTCCAGTTTCCAAAATGGGGTCACTTGTGGGGGATTTCCACTGTTTAGGCACACAGGGACTCTCCAAATGCGACATGGCGTCCAATCTCAATTCCAGCCAAAAAAGTCAAATGGCGCTGCTTCCCTTCCGAGATCTGCCATGCGCCCAAATAGTGGTTTACCCCCACACATGGTATATCGGTGTACTCTGGAGAAATTGTACAACAAATATTGTGGTTCATTTTCTCCTGATACCCTTGACAAAATTTAAAAAAATTGTGTCGAAAGAAAAATTTTGGGAAAAAAAGTTAAATGTTCATTTTTTCCTTCCACATTGCTTCAATTCTTGTGAAGTACCTAAAGGGTTAATAAACTTCTTGAATGTGGCTTTGAACACGTTGAGGGGTGCAGTTTTTAGAATGGTGTCACTTTTGGGTATTTTCTGTCATATTGACCCCTCAAATTCACTTCAAATGTGAGGTGGTCCCTAAAAAAAAATGGTTTTGTAAATTTTGTTGGAAAAATGAGAAATTGCTGGTCAACTTTTAACACTTATAACTTCGTAACAAAAAAAAATTTTGGTTCCAAAATTGTGCTGATGTAAAGTAGACATGTGGGAAATGTTATGTATTAACTAATTTTTGTGACATATCTCTCTGATTTAATGGCATAAAAATTAAAAGTTTGAAAATTGCAAAATTTTCAAAATTTTTGCCATATTTCCGTTTTTTTCATAAAAAAACACAAGTTATATTGAAGTAATTTTACCACTATCATGAAGTACAATATGTCACGAGAAAACAGTCTCAGAATCGCCAAGATCCGTAGAAGCGTTCCAGAGTTATAACCTCATAAAGAGACAGTGGTCAGAATTGTAAAAATTGGCCTGGTCTTTAACCTACAAAATGGCTTGGTCATTAAGGGGTTAAACTATTAATCTTTTTCATATTAAAATTCTTCATCTTCTTCCTCTTCATCTTCTTCATCATATTCTTATTTGTGACAGAGATTCCTGTACTTGTAATCTGTAAAAGTATGAATTTTTCATCCTTCCGTTCTTGCTGTCACAAAAGATTTAAATTACAACAGTATTTGTCCGTGTTCAGTTTAGCCTGCAGCAGCAGGCATTTTCCAGGGGCACCACGAGGAGGAACGGACTCACCCCCATACACTGCTTAGTCTTCTTCTGCTTAGAATTTAGAGCATATATTTTGCTCTTCATTTTGGTCTTATACTTCATGTTCTTCTGCTTTTTGATCTTCTGCTTATTGTTCTTCTGTCTCTTGTTCTGTATCTTGTAGTTTGTCTTAACCTTCTTTGTCCTGTTGGTGATCTTCTTCTGGGTAATCTTTTATTTTTTCTTTGTGATGGTGTTCAGGCTGGTTGGCTTCATGCTCGTCGTCCTTGTTGTCGTCATCTTATTCTGGGTGGTCTTTAAGGTCGTCTAATTTCCGAGAACCAGCTGACGTTACTGGAACCCGGACGGGTATCAGATGGAACAAGAGACAATGGAAGTAACGAGGACCAGCTGACTGTGCTGGAACCCGGAGAGGCAGCAGAAGGAAAAGAGGCAATGTCACAACCGAGTACCAGCTGACGTTACTGTGACACGGTTACTAAGCAGGAGGTACCTGTGCTCCAAAGCACTACCAAGGACCAGCAGACGTTGCTGGAACTCGTATACGGAGATGGAGGCACCTAGGCCAAAGGCACTGGGGAGAACCAGTTGACGGTACTGGACCCGGACGGGTAGCAGAAGGAAAAGAGGCAATGTCACAACCGAGTACCAGCTGACGTTACTGTGACACGGTTACTAAGCAGGAGGTACCTGTGCTCCAAAGCACTACCAAGGACCAGCAGACGTTGCTGGAACTCGTATACGGAGATGAAGGCACCTAGGCCAAAGGCACTGGGGAGAACCAGTTGACGGTACTGGACCCCGGACAGGTAGCAGAAGGAAAAGAGGCAATGTCACAACCGAGTACCAGCTGACGTTACTGTGACACGGTTACTAAGCAGGAGGTACCTGTGCTCCAAAGCACTACCAAGGACCAGCAGACGTTGCTGGAACTCGTATACGGAGATGGAGGCACCTAGGCCAAAGGCACTGGGAGAACCAGTTGACGGTACTGGACCCCGGACGGGTAGCAGAAGGAAAAGAGGCAATGTCACAACCGAGTACCAGCTGACGTTACTGTGACACGGTTACTAAGCAGGAGGTACCTGTGCTCCAAAGCACTACCAAGGACCAGCAGACGTTGCTGGAACTCGTATACGGAGATGGAGGCACCTAGGCCAAAGGCACTGGGGAGAACCAGTTGACGGTACTGGACCCCGGACAGGTAGCAGAAGGAAAAGAGGCAATGTCACAACCGAGTACCAGCTGACGTTACTGTGACACGGTTACTAAGCAGGAGGTACCTGTGCTCCAAAGCACTACCAAGGACCAGAAGACGTTGCTGGAACTCGTATACGGAGCTGGAGGCACCTAGGCCAAAGGCACTGGGGAGAACCAGTTGACGGTACTGGACCCCGGACGGGTAGCAGAAGGAAAAGAGGCAATGTCACAACCGAGTACCAGCTGACGTTACTGTGACACGGTTACTAAGCAGGAGGTACCTGTGCTCCAAAGCACTACCAAGGACCAGCAGACGTTGCTGGAACTCGTATACGGAGATGGAGGCACCTAGGCCAAAGGCACTGGGGAAACCAGTTGACGGTACTGGACCCCGGACGGGTAGCAGAAGGAAAAGAGGCAATGTCACAACCGAGTACCAGCTGACGTTACTGTGACACGGTTACTAAGCAGGAGGTACCTGTGCTCCAAAGCACTACCAAGGACCAGCAGACGTTGCTGGAACTCGTATACGGAGATGGAGGCACCTAGGCCAAAGGCACTGGGGAGAACCAGTTGACGGTACTGGACCCCGGACGGGTAGCAGAAGGAAAAGAGGCAATGTCACAACCGAGTACCAGCTGACGTTACTGTGACATGGTTACTAAGCAGGAGGTACCTGTGCTCCAAAGCACTACCAAGGACCAGCAGACGTTGCTGGAACTCGTATACGGAGATGGAGGCACCTAGGCCAAAGGCACTGGGGAGAACCAGTTGACGGTACTGGACCCCGGACGGGTAGCAGAAGGAAAAGAGGCAATGTCACAACCGAGTACCAGCTGACGTTACTGTGACACGGTTACTAAGCAGGAGGTACCTGTGCTCCAAAGCACTACCAAGGACCAGCAGACGTTGCTGGAACTCGTATACGGAGATGGAGGCACCTAGGCCAAAGGCACTGGGGAGAACCAGTTGACGGTACTGGACCCCGGACGGGTAGCAGAAGGAAAAGAGGCAATGTCACAACCGAGTACCAGCTGACGTTACTGTGACACGGTTACTAAGCAGGAGGTAACTGTGCTCCAAAGCACTACCAAGGACCAGCAGACGTTGCTGGAACTCGTATACGGAGATGGAGGCACCTAGGCCAAAGGCAATGGGGAGAACCAGTTGACGGTACTGGACCCCGGACGGGTAGCAGAAGGAAAAGAGGCAATGTCACAACCGAGTACCAGCTGACGTTACTGTGACACGGTTACTAAGCAGGAGGTACCTGTGCTCCAAAGCACTACCAAGGACCAGCAGACGTTGCTGGATCTCATATACGGAGATGGTGGCACCTAGGCCAAAGGCACTGGGGAGAACCAGTTGACGGTACTGGACCCCGGACGGGTAGAAGGAAAAGAGGCAATGTCACAACCGAGTACCAGCTGACGTTACTGTGACACGGTTACTAAGCAGGAGGTACCTGTGCTCCAAAGCACTACCAAGGACCAGCAGACGTTGCTGGAACTCGTATACGGAGATGGAGGCACCTAGGCCAAAGGCACTGGGGAGAACCAGTTGACGGTACTGGACCCCGGACGGGTAGCAGAAGGAAAAGAGGCAATGTCACAACCGAGTACCAGCTGACGTTACTGTGACACGGTTACTAAGCAGGAGGTACCTGTGCTCCAAAGCACTACCAAGGACCAGCAGACGTTGCTGGAACTTGTATACGGAGATGGAGGCACCTAGGCCAAAGGCACTGGGGAGAACCAGTTGACGGTACTGGACCCCGGACGGGTAGCAGAAGTAAAAGAGGCAATGTCACAACCGAGTACCAGCTGACGTTACTGTGACACGGTTACTAAGCAGGAGGTACCTGTGCTCCAAAGCACTACCAAGGACCAGCAGACGTTGCTGGAACTCGTATACGGAGATGGAGGCACCTAGGCCAAAGGCACTGGGGAGAACCAGTTGACGGTACTGGACCCCGGACGGGTAGCAGAACGCACCCATGAAAATGTAAGTTGACAGGACGCAAGCCGTCCGCAGTTACCGAATCACACAGTCCTACAGTGGGTGCTTGTCCTATTGTCACAATGGAAACAGCCTTTATTTCTTTATTTACATATCCCACAGCACACATAGGAATCACCTAAACTGCAGGCACCATAGAGTCGGCTAACCCGAATGCAACACCACAGCACAACTTATTGGAGGATAATTGACGTTCACACTGCCAGGAAACAGCTGTCGTGCTGTAACCAGGCTGGCCAGGAATCAGTACCCCTGCCAATTACTTACGAGCAACAAATGGCGGTGTTGTAGCCCAGGGAGTAGAGTTCAGGTGGTAGAAAGATGAACATAACAGGAGACATGGAAAACGTTGCCAAACAGTTATTTAATCTGAAAACGGACAGGCAAATTCAGGTGAGATCCATGCCTTGTTCATTTTCAGAAAAGTAAGCCGGTCTACATTCTCTGAGGATAGTCGCATGCGACGGTCTGTTAGTACACCACCTGCAGCACTAAAGACGCGCTCAGATAATACACTGGCAGCAGGGCAAGCCAGCACCTCCAATGCATACTGGCTAAGCTCTGGCCATGTACCCAACTTAGAGACCCAAAATTTGAAAGGGGAAGAGGCATCTGGGAGTACACTTAGAGGGAAAGACAAGTAGTCTGTCACCATCTTACGGAAACGTTGCTTCCTGGTGACTGGAGCCGTCTCGGATGGTGTAGACCTTGCTGGCGCTGTCACAAAACTTTGCCACATTTGTAACATACAGCTCTTGCCCTGTGCAGTGGCGCTGCTTGTGCTCCCTCTTGTTGTAGAGGTGTCTACACTGCCTCGACTCACAGAGCTGCTTTGTAAAGCAGTAGCAGCAGCAGCTCTCTCGGCTGGAATGTACAACAGTATGGATTGCACCAGTGTGTCTTGGTACTCCCGCATTTTACGGTCCCGGTTCACCGGTGTGATGAGGGTTTGAAAGTTGTCCCGGTAGCGAGGGTCTAGGAGGGTGTACACCCAATAATCTGACGTGGTGAGAATGTGGGCGATGCGGCGGTCGTTTCTCAGGCACTGAAGCATGAAATCAACCATGTGCTGCAGACTCCCAACTGGCCAACAAAAGCTGTCCTCTGGAAGAGGCGTCATCTCTGCCTCCTCTGCATCACCCCACCCTCGCTCTACATACTGACTAGAGCGTTGTGTACCTCCCTCTGTAGGGATTTCTTCCTCCTCCATTGACTCCTCCTCCTCCTCATCCTCCTCACAAAGTGAGCCCTGCCCAGCCCTTTGTGAGGAACCACGTTGCGCTGACTGTCCTAAAGGTAATTGAATTTGTGACTCCTCATCCTCCACCTCTTCCAAAACCTCTTCCTTTAGTGCTTTCAGTGATTTCTGAAGCAGGCAGATAAGGGGGACAGTCATGCTGACTAGTGCATCATCTGCACTCGCCATCCGCGTTGAGACATCAAACGCACGCAAAACGTCGCAGATGTCCTTCATAGAGGCCCACTCAGTAGTGGTGAAGTGTGGATGGCGCAAAGAGCGACTTGATTGTGCCTGATGCAGCTGATACTCCATTACTGCTGTCTGCTGCTCACACAACCGCTCCAACATATGTAACGTGGAATTCCACCTGGTGGGTACGTCACATATGATGCGATGTTCAGGAAGGCGAAATCGGCATTGCAGAGCAGCAATGCGCGATCTGGCTATGCTGGAACGTCGCAAGTGAGCGCACTCTAGGCGGACCTTCTGCAGCAGTCCAGCAAGATCTGGATAGTCCCTCAAAAAACTCTGCACGACCAAGTTGAGCACATGTGCCAGACATGGTATGTGAGTAAGGTTGCCAAGGCCCAGAGCTGCCACCAGATTTCGGCCATTGTCACACACTACCAAGCCTGGCTGGAGATTCGCAGGCAAAAACCACACGTCGCTCTCCTGCTTGATGGCATTCCAGACCTCCTGCGCTGTGTGGCTTCGATTCCCCATTGAAATTAATTTGAGGACGGCCTGTTGACGTTTGGCCACGGCTGTGCTCATATCGGTAGCAACAGGTAAGCGTTCACGGGTCCATGTGGAGGTATACCGTGACGGCTCGTGCAGCGATGATTCTGAGGAACTGGAGTAGGAGGAGGAATCAATGTGTACAGACTGGATTCCTGCAATCCTTGGAGTTGGCAGAACACGTACAGCGCCACTGGCAAGATCTGTACCCGGCTCCACAACATTGACCCAATGGGCAGTGAGGGAAAGGTATCGTCCCTGGCCATGGGTACTGGTCCACGCATCGGTGGTCAGGTGGACCCTGCTACTGACGGCGTTTAGTAGCGCATGTTTAATGTTTCCCTCGACATGTTTTTGCAGAGCAGGGACGGCTTGCCTGCTGAAATAAAATCGGCTTGGCACATTATATTGTGGGACTGCCAATGCCATTAAGTTCCTGAAACTGTCAGTCTCCACCAGCCTGAATGACAGCATTTCAAGGGACAGGAGTTTTGCAATGCCAGCATTCAGAGCCTGTGCTCGTGGATGGTTTGCCGAGTATGGCCGTCTTTTATCCCATGCCTGTGGTACCGATGGCTGTTTTGTGGCCTGGGAGTGTGACGATGACTGTGAACTTGCTGCTGTGGACAACAGTGACCGAGGTTCTTCCATGGAGATCCTGTGAGGAAGCCGAACCAGGTGTGTGTGAGCTGGAGGTAGAGGCTCCAACACGACCTGAAGATGTAGGTGCTGCTGTAGGTTGGCCTACATCTCCAGTGTGTCTTTGTAACTCAGCTACGTGCTTTGTCCGTACATGTTTCCACATATTTGTGGTATTCAGGTTACTGATATTTTTACCTCTTTTAACTTTTTGCTTACACAGCTTGCATTTAACATAGCAAATATCATCTACAAGTCTGTCAAAAAAGGACCACGCAGTGCAAGTCATGGGAGCGCCAATTTTGACATTTGTAAGAGAACTGCTCCCAACAGGTGCCAAACTGGAGGCTACAGGCAAGCGAGTCTGCAGCCTACCTCTCCCTCCTCTTTGTACCGTTGGGACAATCTCTTCCTCAGAGCTGCTCCCACCACCTTCCTGTTGCTCACGCCATGTTGGGTCTCGGACTTCATCATCTCCACTACCCTCTTCCAACACCTGCTGCTGTTGGATGGTCTGGGCAGCACCATGCTCCACAAAACCTGGCACCTGAGTCTCATCATCATCATGAGATGCGTTCTGCGGTGTGCTGTCCATCGGCACTGGCTCACCCACCTCTTCAGATTGAGAGAGACACAGCTGTTGCGCATCACTGCATACTCCCTCTTCTTCAAATTGCAGAATGCTGCTTGCCTGTGCCCGTGTTTGCGAGCCAACAGATTCTGAGAACAGAAGCAGAGACTCAGCTGGCTCCTGTACAGAACTCTCTGACTGCCTGGCCAATTTGACAGGCGGTGAACAGACAGATGGTTGCTCAACAGTGTTGTGTTCCTGAGAGGAGGTGGAAGGAATTGAAGTCGATGCATTGGCTGCCATCCAACCAACAACGGCTTCAATTTGTTCTTCCCGCAGCAGGGGGGCACGCCGAGCTCCTACCAAAGTGCGCATAAAGGAACGCTCACGGGGAAAACTGGTGGATGCTGTGTCACTGAGGGCGGCAGCAGCCACAGAATCCCCACGTCCTCTCCCTGCTGAAACTCCACGGCCACGACCATGTGCCTTACTCACTGACTTCTTCATCTTGGTAGATTGATAAAGAAAGTCAGAAAAGTTATAAGGCCTAAGTGTGGTTATTACGCAGAGACTGAAGTGAACACTGAAACACAACTGTTCACAATCTGTGAAAGGCTACTCCTTTGTCTACTTCTATAGTGTTTGCAACCAATGTATTGGATACGGATGGAAGCGCGTCACACTAAAATTTAAATTGCATGGAGCAGCAATAATTACACTGAAGAAAAAAAAAAGAGTCTGTGAGTGACACGTGCAGATGCCTACAGACAGCGTTGCATGCAGAGCAAACTGCAGCGTCACCTGCACTCACACACACCTTGCAGAGCTGTTAAAACAACACTGCAGGCAAAAGGAAGCTTTACACAGCGGTTGGTGCTAGCCTACCTAAAGCACAGTACACTAAATCGCAATCTCTAACTGTCCCTCAGAGTCAGCAGAGCAGCGTTCTGTCCCTTACTGAATTCACAGCACAGTGACGCTAAAATGGCGGCGCCTTTTATAGTGCATTCTGACATCATTTCAGCATCCAATCACAGCCATGCCATTAGTTAACATGACCGCAGCAGTACAGGATGTGCCCACACTTCTTAGGATTCCTCATTGGCTGACTAAAATCACATTGCCTCTCAAAGAATTATGGGAACTTCCGATTCCGGTATACGATATATGGAAAATATAGGAACTAAGTATCGAAAGTCCGATACAGCTAATATCGGCCGATACCCGATACTTGCGGTATCGTATCGCTCAACACTAGTGTTCAGTTGTCTTTCTCCTCGGCGTTTCATCCTCAGACCAATGGTCAAACTGAGAGAACAAACCAGACATTGGAGACTTATCTAAGATGCTTTGTGTCTGCTGATCAGGATGACTGGGTCTCTTTTTTGCCTTTGGCTGAGTTTGCTCTTAATAATAGGGCTAGCTCTGCCACTTTGATGTCTCCATTTTTTTGTAATTCTGGGTTTCACCCTCGATTTTCTTCAGGACAAACGGAGGCTTCTGCCTGTCCAGGTGTTGACTCTGTTGTGGAGCGTATGCAACAGATTTGGGACCAGGTAGTGGAGAGGTTGTCCCTCTCTCAGGAGAGGGCCCAGCGGTTTGCTAACCGGCATAGGACTGATGGTCCTCGGTTTAAAGTGGGGGACTTGGTCTGGTTGTCCTCAAAAAATATTCCTATGAGAGTGGCATCTCCTAAATTTAAGCCTAGGTTCATTGGACCTTATAAGATCATGGAGATTCTTAATCCTGTTTCTTTTCGTTTGCTTCTTCCAGGGACATTTAAGATCCATAACGTGTTTCACAAGTCCTTGTTGAAGAGGTTTGTTGAGCCAGTGGTTCCTACTGCTTTGCCTCCTGACCCTGTTCTGGTTGAGGGCAATATGGAGTTTGTGGTTGAGAAAATATTGAATTCTCGTTTTTCTAGACGGAAACTCCAGTATTTGGTTAAGTGGAGAGGTTATGGTCAGGAAGACAATTCTTGGGTGTTTGCTTCGGACATCCATGCTAGGAGACTCATCCGTGCGTATCATAGAACTCATCCTGACCGACCTGGTTGCTCAAGTGAGGGTCGGTGACCCCTCCTCAAGGGGGGGTACTGTTGTGAATGGACTTGAAATGAGTTCTGAGCAGATGCTCCCTCTGGTGGTTACAAGCGGTACTGGACTGTCCAGTGAAGATTGTGAGGATTGGGAATCAGGTGTTACTGACTGGTCTTATTTAAGGGAGTCGCCTTCCCATCAGGGTTGCCGGTGATCAATTGTTCTGGTCTCAATCCTTGATTCCTGTTTCCTTTGTAGCCTGCTGTGTCGTGTCTGCATCTCCTGCTAACAGATAAGACATTTTCTTCTTTTTGTTTTTGTGCTTGATTTTTGCATTTTGTCCTGCACTTCTGTGGGGGCCTTCTGGGTCCCCTCCGGGGGCTTTTGCCCTCTCAGTTTAGTTCAGCCACTGATGTTTTGTACATTTGCTTTTTCCAGTTTTTTCAGTGGCTGCTGTTTTGATTTTGTTACACCAGAGAACTAATTTAGGTGGTAGAGGTCGTGTGATCTCAGGTGTTTTTGAAATTAGTAGAGTTGGTGCTTTTCAGGGTTTTTTGGGATTGCAGTAAGTGCCCTTCCTATCCTTTTCTATTTAGATAGTTTGGGCCCCAACGTTTGCTCATACTATTTTCTGTCTGTGTCAGTGATTCTTCTTGTCTAACCGCCATTACATGTTTGGGGGCTTTCTATGTTCTTTGGGGATCTGCTCTGGGGCAGATAGCTTTCCTCTTTCTATCTTTAGGTATAGTTAGTTTCTCAGGCTGTGACGAGGCGTCTAGGACCAACGTAGGAACGCTCCACGGCTGCCTCTAGTTGTGGTGGTTAGTCAGGGTACTGCAATCTCATAGATTCCAACTGCTCTGGTGTATTGCCTTTTTTACCTGCACTCCTCAGCTACCAAATCATAACAGGAGTCTCTGTAGTATAATGCACCCCCATATGGAGCCTCTGTAATATAATGCACTCCCCATATGGAGCCTCTGTAGTATAATGCACTACCCACAGGCAGCCTCTGTATTGTAATGTGCACCCCCATATGGAGCCTCTGTAGTATAATGAACCCCCATAGGTAGTCTCTGTAGTATAATGCACCCCCATAGGCAGCCTCTGTAGTATGATGCATCCCCATAGGCAGCCTCTGTATTCTAATGTGCACCCCCATATAGAGCCTCTGTAGTATAATGCACCCCCATATGGAGCCTCTGTACTATAATGCACCCCCATATTGAGCCTCTGTAGTATAATGCACCTCCATATAGAGCCTCTGTAGTATAATGCACCCCCAAAGGCAGCCTCTGTAGTATAATGCACCCCATATAGAGCCTATGTAGCATAATACACTCCCCATAGACAGCCTCTGTACTATAATGCACCCAGAAAACAGGCACAAAAAACAAATGTCCAAAAATAAAATAAAAAATTTTGCAAAAATTGCATGAAGGTAGTAATAATTATAAGGGTATTTAGTAAACATAATTTTGATCAAAAGAATGTACAAGCCATCCCGCCACGTCAAGGCAACCCTTTGTGGGACAGTCCTACTCTAATATTAAAAACCTTTCCACTTGTCAAGTGACGTAAATGTGAACAAGGCAGAGGGACTGAACCCACCAGTTGAAGCATAGGCCAGACAGGATGGATTTCTCAATTCAGAAACAGGGCGGTCCCACCCTTATATGCACAGAATGCACTCTGAACTACATAGAAAACTAGATCTGAACTGAAAAAGTAAGTTGATGTGTATGCAAAATGTAAATGCATATTAACACAGCTTAATAGAGTATATTGTAGAAAAACAGGCTTCAGTTATCAGGCGAAAAGCAAACAGAGGCTCTAAGGATCAAGCAGAAGACAAATGCAGACTCAGCAATATAAGGGTGTTGCCAGTACAGATGATGAGAGTTCACGCCCAGGGATACAGGATCCAGAGGTCCGGAGCCCGGACTGGGCTCCTAGCGGAGAGCAGGCCGCAGTGGTGGTGGGTGTAGAGCAGATTCGGAGAAGTAGAGTCTTTCAGATGGGAGGCAGACCTGTAGTAAACAGGGTATCCCGATGAACAGAAGAGACAAGCAAGATACAAGTCCTTCTAGCTTGGCAGCAGGTGAAGTACGAGATACACAATCAAGGTATAGTGTGCAGAGTCCCTTCATATATGCAGCAGACAGGAAACAAGGAATATCAGACAGGAAACAAGATGGCCCCCGTGAAGCCACTAACTTCATCTTCGATAAGGGCAAAGACCAGGCAAAACAGGTACACACTTCAGTCCTTACATACACAATATTTTCTACATGTGAATACATTGAGAAAGGCATCACAATGTTTCATGAGCTGTACACTTTTTTTTTGTTGTGTATCATCTTTTCATGGAAAGTGGAATTGTCAATTTTGGCAACTTCTCAGAAAGCGCAGAAAAATAAGGGAGTCCTGTCCAACCTTGCTGAATGTTTTTTTGTATGTGATATTGGGTTGTCCCATCATTAGAGCTCTGGTATCTAAGAACATCTAGGGTGCGAGAATGGGCGATAACTGAAAATGAGGTGCGGCTGTGGGGAATACAGATCAATCAATGTTTCGAGAGCGGCATCGCTAAAAGTATGTTGTAACCTATGGACCTGATTGGGACAGAAATCAGGAAAATATACACCGTACGACTATTGTACGACTATTGTACCATTCACTGTCTGTAGAAGTGGTGGTCACACATGCCCACTCCTGCCTCATTCACATAGGGGTTTTCAGGTCTTTCCTGACTAGTAGGAGTATCAGCAGCCGTACATGAAATGTGAGAACTTTTTTGATGACTTGTAGTTGTATATTCAGCAAATTCTTGACTAAAAGGACTGCTGAGTAGTCTCCAGTCTTCCCACAATGACTATCTCTGGGTCTTGCATAGAAATATTAGGCTAAGGGCTGCGCGGTGCCTGGAAACCCGATGTGTACCTTGGTTACCAGTTCCCCTGCAGCAGCGTGCTGGTATCCAACATACACGTCGGGTTTCCAGGCACAGCCCCGCGCATGGAAGCCCGATGTGCACCTTGGTTACCGGCTGATCGCTGGTCTCCTGCCTGCCACACGCAGCGATGCGTGCTGGCCAGAGGGAGACCAGCGATCAAAAAAAAGTCCAGGCATTTCTGACACGACCAGCGATTCACAGCAGGGGCCTGATCGCTGGTACGTGTCAGACATAGCGAGATCGCTGCTGAGATCGCTGTTTAGCAGCGATCTCGTTATGTGAGACGGGGCACAAATAGTTCTCTCCCAAAAAGTGCCAGGTGCCCCACTTTTCAGGGACTCTGCAGGCCTTGTGACAAATTGCTTGGCCTCCAGTCCACCGCCTCTCCTGCAGTGGACAAGCTGCTCTAGCCTGTGGCCACCAATGCTACGTGAGGAACAAGCTCACTTAGGCCGTCAGTTCATAAAAGCTCCTCCAATGGACAGGCTGAAAGCTGGCCATACCCATTACGGTATCTGCACACGTTGCAGATTTGCCTGCGGAATTTTCTTCACAGAATCCGCACCTCTTGGCAGTCAACCAGGTGCGTTTTTTATGCGGATTTGATGCAGCCACCCCATAGAATATAATGCAGCCCCTCCATAGAATATATGGCAGCCCCCTCATAGATGATATTGCAGCCCCCCCTAGAATAATGTAGCCCCTTATATAGTATAATGTAGCCCCTCCATAGAATACAATGTAGCCCTCATATAGTATAATGCAGCCCTAATAGAATATCACGTAGCCCCCTCATAAAGTATAATGAAGCCCCCATACAATATAATCTAGCCACCCATAGAATATAATGCAGCCTCCCATAGAATATAATGTAGCCTCCTCATATAGTATAATGTAGTCCCCTCATAGAGTATGATGCAATCACCCCCTATAGAATATAATAAATATAATACAGCCCCCCATAGATTATAATGTAGCCCTTAATAGAATATAATACAGCCCACCTCCCCATAGAATATAATGTAGCCCCCATATTATATAACACAGCCTCCCCCATAGAATATAATGTATAATGTACCCCCCATGGTATATAACACAGCCACATAGTGTATAGCACAGCTGCATAGCATATTACACAGTCCACATAGCATATAACACAGCCCCACATAGTATACAACACAGCACCACATGGTATACAGCACAGCCCCCTCCCCAGCACAGTACCATGGTATACAGCACAGCCCCACATGGTATACAGCACAGTCCTCCTCCCCCAGCACAGCACCATGGTGTACAGTACAGCCCTACATAGTATACAGCACAGCCCCCCCCAGCACCATGGAATATTGCACAGCCCCACATGGTATACAGTACAGTACCATGGTCTGCAGCACAGCCCCAGCACAGCACCATGGTATACAGCACAGACCCCCCATCACAGCACCATGGTATACAGCACAGACCCCCTCACCATCACAGCACCATGGTATACAGCACAGACCCCCCCAGCACAGCACCATGGTATACAGCACAGACCTCCCCCCAGCACAGCACCATGGTATACAGCACAGACCCTCCATTACAGCACCATGGTATACAGCCCCCCCGAATGGCCCCCCAGTCACTGTTGCATTAAAAAAAACACTCCTCACCTTCTCCTCGTGCCCGCCCTGCTCCCGGCTCCTGTCTCTTGCTCTGTCTGGTACACAGTGAGTGCGCGATGATGTAATCGCGCACCCGCCATGTCAGAGGCAGAGCGGGAATGATGGGAGAGGGAGCGTCAGCTGACGCTCTCTCCTCCATCATTGCTTTGTCTATAGCGCCGGTACAGTTCAATGCGGCGGCGGGGGGAGTCGGCGCTGGGGGCAGATGGGCCCCTCTGCCTCACGGGCCTCATAGCGGCTGCATGTGCAGCTAGCTGAGGGCCCCTGGGGGAGCGGGGGCCCTAGGCAACTGCCTGGGCTGCCTGCCCCTAACGCCGGCCCTGGATAGATTATTGATAGATAATAGATAGATAATAGATGATAGATAGATGATAGATAGATATTAGATATTGCAAAAATAGAGCAGCACAAAAAGCACAAAACAGAGTCCAGGTGCAAAGCTCCCAAAGGCATGAACCAAACCTTCACATTAGGATCCAAGAAACAGGAAAAGCACAGTGTTTTTTCAGAGTGAACAAGAGCTGTTTATTTAGCCCATAAGTGCACTTATGGGCTAAATAAACAGTTCTTGTTCGCTCTGAAAAACCACTGTGCTGTTCCTGTTTCTTGGATCCTAGATATTAGATAGATAGAGATAGATAAAATGGTACATAAATAAACACACACACAAAATCTTCACGCAATATCTTTAATTTAAAAAAAATGGGAAAAAAATGGCGTAGGCGCCCTTACAATTTTCTGCGCCAGAAGGGGAAAGCTGACAGCCGGGGCCAATATTTCTAACCTGGGAAGGGGTTAATGCCCATGGAGTTTCCCAGGCTATGAATATCAGCCCACAGCTAGCCTTTACTGGCTATTAAAATAGAGGGACCCAAAAAGAATGACGTGGGGTCCCCCTATAATTTATAGCCAGAAAGGCTACACAGACAGCTGCGGGCTTATATTCATAGCCTAGGAAGGGGCCATCGATATTGGCGCACCCCCATGGCTAAAAATACCAGCACCCAGCTACCCCAGAATTGGCGCATCTGTACGATGCGCCAATTGCAGCACTTGGCCCCTCTCTTCCCACTGCCGTGTAGTGGTGGCATATGGGGTAATAAGGGGTTAATGTCACCTTGCTATTGTAAGGTGACATTAAGCCCGGTTAATAATGGAGAGGCATTAATAAACACCTATCCATTATTAATCTTATAGTTTGAAAGAGCTAAAAAGGAACACACATAAGAATAAAGTATTTTAATGATATAAAACACAGCACGGTTTTCATATTTTTATTGCACGCCCAGATCCAAGCGACGCCCTCGGTCTCCTATAATAAAAAGTAAAATAATAAACCAACCATATACTCCCTGTCCGACGCAGTCCAATTAATAACGAGTGTCCCATGACGATTTCCCCTATAGAACAGTGACTTCAAGTGATGTCACTGCTCTATAGGGCATCCCAGTGATGAACTGAGAGACAATGGCTCCTGCAGTGCATCACTGAGGTTACCTGAGTTCAGGCTCTCACTTTATGGCAATACTTCATGGGAATTTTCTCACCCAGCATTGCCAGTAAGAGAATGAACTTAAGTGACCTCTCTCCCGGCGGTGGAGCGATACACACCGCAGAGGATTACCTTCGCTGTCAGTGCATAGTGGAGGCCGTGTAGAGCACTGACATCACCCGATGTCAGTGTTCTACACCGGAGATTGTCGTGGGACACTCTTTATTATCTGGACTACGACGGAAAGGTAAGTATAGGTTGTTTTATTATTTTATTTTTATTAAAGGAGACGATGGCATCGGGGACTACGTGATTGGTGAGTATGTACTCTATGTTATGTGTTGTATGTTATATGTATGTTCTGTATGTTATATGTATGTAATATATGTTCTGTATGTTATGTGTATGTTCTATATGTGTTTTTTGTTTTTTTTTTACATTCAACACATTAGCCGGATGATTGGACTACTACTGTCCCATCATTGGCTAATGAGTCAGTCACTGTCAGTGTATCAGGCATAGCCGGATGGGACTCATAGTCCCATCGGACGATGTCTGCATACACACACAGCCCGGCAACCCCCTGCAGAGAGCCCCGGCAACCAACCGCACAGCCCCTGCAGACCCTCCACACAGCCCCGGCAACCCCCACACAGTCCCGGAAACTCCGCAGACCCCCCGGACAGCTCCGGCAACCCCCGTAAGCCCCGCAGACCCCCCCCCCACACACACACATGGCCCCGCACACAGTCTCCACCCACACACTTCCCTACTCCCGATCTGCAGCGTTTCATCCACAGCAAAACCACAGATATTTTTAGACCTACGGTTTTGCTGCCTAATTGCCCAACTCAATGCAAGTCAATGGGTGCAGAAACGCTGCAGTTCCGCAAAAAGAATTGACATGCTGCGGAAAATAAAACGTTGCGATCTCAGACCGATAGAACATCTGTGAGATGTGCTGGAAGAACAAGCCCTACCTGTCACAGCAGGCAGCAGCACCTGGCATACCTGGGCAAGTGTCAGGGTCCATTGTACCAAGGGGTGGAGGGGGGACACTCAGCCCAAACTTCCACTCATGATACATGCTGTATACGCGCATTGCATGTATGTAGCAGGCTCCAGAGCTGAGCCTGCTCCATACAGCACGAATGCCGGCTGTGTTACACAGTGTAACTGCTGCAATCACATTTATTTGAACCCATCCTAGAAGCCTCTGTCAGTAGTGAGATTGACATTTAATAGTAAAGGAATAATTACAGCAAAGCAATGTAGTGTACAAGCCATCGATGGATCGCAGGTTACAGTCCCATTGGGTGATCCAATAAAAACATACAAAAAAAAACAAAGAAATATGTTTTTAAAAATAATTTGGATATTTATTATCACTGCATATGTGTAGCCCAGCTGCGCTTGGTGCCACATGTACCCAGGAGGATGCATGAAAGGTAATTCACAATCACCTGATAAGCACACAACACTTGACATTTTTCCTGGTTCCACCAGAGGGAGCCCTTGAGACAGCAGTGAGATGAAGGCAGTCTAGCTGCGAGTTAGCTAGTCGTTGGTGTTACCTCAGAACAGCAGAACTTCTCAGAACGGAGTTACCTCAGACGAGCTGTGAGGGAGAGTTAAGAACTCCTCAGAACACCGGGGAGAGACTCCTGTCAGATTAGCCTGAGGGCTGAGGAAGTTTGAGTGAGAAGCTGACATCTACTGCTGCCTGTGCTTATGTTAAGTGTGAGAGTAGGACGACAGGCAAGTGGAAAAAGGAAAAGAGAGAGTGACAGAGGTCAACCAGCATTGATAGCTAACCTCCACTCTGCCCTACCGGACACCGGGTCCGAGCTTGCTAGTATCTTCACAGCTAGTGGGAAAAACCGGAGACCCTGGACTTCAAGTCGCAGGGGCCCAGCAGTGCTGATACGTAACTGAGGTTAGGAAGACGGGGTCTGGCAGGTACCGCCATAGAGACACTGTTCTGTCCACAAGAAGACCTCATCACAAGATCAGCCGGGCGTAGCAAAGAGAAGGAGTTAAATGTTGTTTTATGCAAGTTAGAAACTCACACACATCAAGAAGTAAGGAGGCCTTACACCTACTCAGTGATTACTGGACGTGCATCCTCCACCCTGAGCAGCTTCCCGGGACGTGCCTGCAAATATCACCAGTAAAGGTACGGAAAGAGACTCATTGTGTGTGTCTGCCTTATTGCTTGCACCCCCTGCACCGCCATATACCTCGAGGGATCAGTCTTACCTGTGGAAGACTTAACACCTTGCTGCCCAGTAACAACCCCTCAGAGGATTCACCCTGCAGCGCTGGTCACCCTGATCAGAAACCACAGGTGGCGTCACGAACATTTCTAAATCCCCTGTAAATATCCCCCTTGAATGAGCGCCCAGGGCAACGGACCGAGCCGCGCTACCCGTGACCTCTCCCCCATTGAAGTGAACGGGCTCGGTGCCGAGTACCCCAAGCCCTGTACGTGCGACTCATCTTTTGGCGTCACGAACAGGATAAGAAGCTCGCTATATGTGAGTCCCGTGTGCCTAAGTGGACTGTTTTTGTGCAAGTGACTGTGTTACTGTTGTTGTGATTTTTGGCGCCAATTGTCAGCCATTGCCTGCCAAAGTACAGCGCTACAGCGCAAAGAGAAGTGGCGTACCTGCAGAAAGCGCGCGGAGTCCTGGACACGCCCCCAACGCTGACGCGGCGGCAGGTCCTGTGAAGAGCTTCCGTGATCGCTCTGACGTCAGCGCCGGCGACGCAGGTCCTTCCACATCGCTGTGCCTGGCAGAGCTGCAGCCTTCAGGAGAAGGTAGGCCACGCTTAACTAGGAGGGCGCAGACATGTCGCAGCCACAAGCTGACAGCGCGGCCCAGGGCGACCGCTCCGGTGACTTACCCGCCGGCGCTGCAGCGCAGGATGGAAATGCTGGCCCCTCACCAGGTCCGGTGGCCCCGATAGTACCGCTGACGCTCCCATACCTGCCTGGAGCAAAGTGGCTCCCTCAGTATAGCGGTAAGCCGGATACCCTGTCAGGGTTCAAGCGCAAAATATGCAGCATAATGGACATGTACCCTATGACAGAGAAACAAAGAGCTGCAGTGGTATTGGGACAATTGACTGGTGCTGCAGAAAGGGAAGTAGAGACTTGGACAGCTGCAGACCAGGAATCAATGCTTTCAATTTTCTTAAAGCTACAGACTATTTTTGAGGATCGCACTGAAACAGATCTCCGGATGAGGTTTTACCAATGCTCCCAGAGACCAGATGACCGTATTAGGGACTACACCTGCCGGCTACAGGGGGCCCTGCGAGCTCTCAAACAGGTTAACCCTGTAAGCGCCATTAATGAAAGCAAAATGTTGAAGGAACAATTTGTACGGGGACTGAGGTCCCAAGCTGAAAGCAGAACTGTGCACTGGTGGTCCTTGGATCATCCTGACGCTACCTTTGATGCCTTAAAAGATATGGCTATAAAAGGACTGCGACCCTGGAGAAGCCTGAGGTGGCAACCCAGTATCACCCGGGTGAAGCCACTCTAAAGCCAGCAGCATCCACCTTTTTCCCGCTGGTGGAGGAAGCCAAAACGCAGGTGGCGCCCCCTACTGAGTTGGACTGTCTGCACTCAGAAGTGCGCCAGGTGACTAAAAACCTGGCCGCTGTAATGAGTGCCCTGCAACTGCGAAGGAAGAAGGAGGAAAGATCCTGCTAGCTGACTGCCCAGAGGATGTCCCTTGGATGAACCGGAGGAAAAGGAGGACGTCGCCCCACTGGAGGAGGACAACGCCACCCCCAGGAGCGACCCCTGATCAGCACCATCCTCGCCGAGAGATCATCTGCTACCATTGCACCAGAGAAGGTCATCTAGCCCGACAGTGTCCTTTAAACGAGCAGATCCTGGGTCCGAGGGCCAACACCCAGGAATAGACTCATCAGGCCCCTCAGACTGGAACAGCAGGTTTGTGGGAGGAAGACCTTACCTGTCCATCATCCTGGACGGGATCGCAATCCCTGCCCTGCTGGACACTGGATCTCAGGTGACCATCATACCTGATGTCCTGTATAATAAGTTTTGGTCCATGGACAGCCTCCAGCCCCCGAGCCCTGACTTTGTTGTGTATGCCTCTAATGGTCTCCCTGTTGATATACTCGGAGCCAAAAACGTGGACGTAAAGGTGGGCAGAGTGGAGCTGAAGGACCAGGGACTCTTAGTAGTAAAGACTGTAAATGAGGAAAATGGCTTAAATGTGGTTTTAGGTACAAACATTATTAGAAACTGTCTGGGAGAAGTTGTGTTTTTGCTCCAACAGCTCGCTGAAGTTGCCAAGCCAAAGCAAAAGGGAGTGATCCAGAGGGAGATCCGGGCCCTGATGTGCCAGCAGCAAGCGAAGCTGACAGATGGTGAAATTGGTAATGTACGGGTGACAGACCCGAACCCCATTGTGATACCCCCAATGAGTGAAATGCTTATATGGTGTAGAGCAGCAATAGGTCTGAGAGGACAGAACTACCAAGCAGTAGTAGAGCCCCATTGTTCAGAGCACAGACCTACACTCTTGACTGCTAGAGGGTTAGTAGAAGTACGAAATGGGAGAGTACCAGTACGTCTTCTCAACTGGGGAGAAGATGAAGTGAATTTACCACGCTATGCCACAGTTGCTAAATTACATACCGTAGATAACAACTCTATTCTCACGACAGAGTCCTTAGCCTCCCGCCAACCAGCGGAGGATAATGGCCCAGCAACCCAGGTGGAGGATTGGTGTCAGCAGCTCCATGTTGGGACAGACACCACTCCCGCCCACCAGAAACAGGGAGTACTACGGGTGGTACAGGAGTACACACAGGTATTTAGCAAACACCTACTTGACTTTGGGACAATTAAGGGAGTACAGCATCATATCCCTACAGGCAGCCATCCTCCCATCAAAGAGCGGTACAGGCCTATACCTCCAGCACACTACCAGAAAGCTAAGGAAATGTTGCGTGACATGAAGGAAGCAGGGGTGATAAGGGATAGTTGTAGTCCCTGGGCAGCACCTCTAGTCCTAGTTAAGAAAAAGGATGGAAGCATGAGAATGTGTGTAGATTACAGACAAGTAAATCGCATAACACATAAAGATGCATACCCTTTACCACGCATTGAGGAATCCTTAGGTGCCTTAAAAACTGCTAACTACTTTTCCACCCTCGACCTCACTAGTGGGTACTGGCAAGTAGCTGTGGCTGAGGAGGATCGGGAGAAGACGGCTTTCACCACCCCAATGGGACTCTGTGAGTTTGACAGGATGCCGTTTGGACTCAGCAGTGCCCCGGGAACGTTCCAGAGAGTGATGGAGAGTTGCCTGGGACATCTCAACTTTGAAACCGTGTTGCTGTACCTGGACGACATAATTGTGTACTCCAAGACGTATGAGGATCATCTGAAGCACCTGGCAGAGGTATTTGAGTCACTGTCCAAGTATGGGATGAAACTGAAGCCTTCAAAGTGCCATCTGCTCAAACAAAAGGTACAGTACTTGGGACATACAGGTCCTTCTCAAAAAATTAGCATATAGTGCTAAATTTCATTATTTTCCATAATGTAATGATTACAATTAAACTTTCATATATTTTAGATTCATTACACACCAACTGAAATTTGTCAGGTCTTTTATTATTTTAATACTGATGATTTTGGCATACAACTCCTGATAACCCAAAAAACCTGTCTCAAAAAATTAACATATTTCAACCGTCCAATAAAATAAAAGTGTTTTTTCAAAACAAACAAAAAAACCATCAAATAATAATGTTCAGTTATGCACTCAATACTTGGTCGGGAATCCTTTTGCAGAAATGACTGCTTCAATGCGGCGTGGCATGGAGGCAATCAGCCTGTGACACTGCTGAGGTGTTATGGAGGCCCAGGATGCTTCGATAGCGGCCTTAAGCTCATCCAGAGTGTTGGGTCTTGCGTCTCTCAACTCTCTCTTCACAATATCCCACAGATTCTCAATGGGGTTCAGGTCAGGAGAGTTGGCAGGCCAATTGAGCACAGTAATACCATGGTCAGTAAACCATTTACCAGTGGTTTTGGCACTGTGAGCAGGTGCCAGGTCGTGCTGAAAAATGAAATCTTCATCTCCATAAAGCATTTCAGCCGATGGAAGCATGAAGTGCTCCAAAATCTCCTGATAGCTAGCTGCATTGACCCTGCCCTTGATGAAACACAGTGGACCAACACCAGCAGCTGACATGGCACCCCACACCATCACTGACTGTGGGTACTTGACACTGGACTTCAGGCATTTTGGCATTTCCTTCTCCCCAGTCTTCCTCCAGACTCTGGCACCTTGATTTCCGAATGACATGCAAAATTTGCTTTCATCAGAAAAAAGTACTTGGGACCACTTAGCAACAGTCCAGTGCTGCTTCTCTGTAGCCCAGGTCAGGTGCTTCTGCCGCTGTTTATGGTTCAAAAGTGGCTTTACCTGGGGAATGCGGCACCTGTAGCCCATTTCCTGCACACGCCTGTGCACGGTGGCTCTGGATGTTTCTACACCAGACTCAGTCCACTGCTTCCTCAGGTCCCCCAAGGTCTGGAATCGGTCCTTCTCCACAATCTTCCTCAGGGTCCGGTCACCTCTTCTCGTTGTACAGCGTTTTCTGCCACATTGTTTCCTTCCAACAGACTTCCCATTGAGGTGCCTTGATACAGCACTCTGGGAACAGCCTATTTGTTGAGGAATTTCTTTCTGGGTCTTACCCTCTTGCTTGAGGGTGTCAATGATGGCCTTCTTAACATCAGTCAGGTCGCTAGTCTTACCCATGATGGGGGTTTTGAGTAATGAACCAGGCAGGGAGTTTTTAAAAGCCTCAGGAATCTTTTGCATGTGTTTAGAGCTAATTAGTTGATTCAGAAGATTAGGGTAATAGGTCGTTTAGAGAACCTTTTCTTGATATGCTAATTTTTTGAGACAGGTTTTTTGGGTTATCAGGAGTTGTATGCCAAAATCATCAGTATTAAAACAATAAAAGACCTGACAAATTTCAGTTGGTGTGTAATGAATCTAAAATATATGAAAGTTTAATTGTAATCATTACATTATGGTAAATAATGAAATTTAGCACTATATGCTAATTTTTTGAGAAGGACCTGTATTGTCAGCTCAGAAGGAGTAGCGCCGGACCCCGAGAAGGTCACTGCCATCCAGAAATGGCCAGAACAAAGGAATCTCAAGGAGGTGCGCCAGTTCCTGGGACTGACAGGTTACTACCGGAGGTTTGTAAAGGACTACACCAAGAAAGCAACGCCTCTGCAGGACCTTCTGGTAGGACAGCCCCTCAAGAGCAGAAATCCTCCATTCCACTGGGGTAAAGAACAAGCTGAGGCGTTCAAGGAGATGAAGGAGATCCTGACAGGCGATGAGATCTTAGCCTATCCTGACTACAGCCAGCCGTTCCTGCTGTATACTGATGCGAGCAACGAAGGATTGGGAGCTGTCCTCAGTCAGAAGCAAAATGGCTAAGAAAAAGTCATCGCATATGCAAGCAGGAAGCTCCGGCCGACCGAGAGAAACCCAGAGAACTATAGCAGCTTCAAGTTGGAGTTCCTGGCGCTGGTCTGGGCCATTACAGAAAGATTCAAGCATTACCTAGCCTCCAGCAAGTTCACTGCTTACACAGACAATAACCCCTTGACACATCTTGAAACAGCCAAGCTGGGAGCCATGGAGCAACGTTGGATGGCTCGGCTGTCGAACTATCAATTTACCATCAAGTACAGGGCAGGCCGTAAGAATGCCAACGCTGATGCCTTGTCCAGAATGCCGCATGAGTCCGACACGGAAGAGGAATCGGATGACCTAGAAGAGATTGAGCTACCTGCATTCCACAGAAATGGGATGATCCACGAGCAACGAGCCTACAGGAGGCAGCGTGGTAAGACGTTAAACCCTTTACCTCACCACAGCTGGAAGGAGACCCAGAACAGTGACCCGGTTGTCAGCCACATCAAGGAACTGATAACTCAGGAAGGTTCCTCCTTGGAGAAGGATGCGTCTCAACAAGCAAAGCAGCTGTGGAACGAGAGAAGCCGGCTGTTTATCTACCGAGAGAAGCTGTGCCGAAGGTACGTCAACCCCAGAACCCATGAGATGGTATGGCAGATAGTAGTCCCCAGAACAGACATCCAGATGGTGTTGGAAGCCTACCATGATCGAGCAGGGCACTTTGGACTGGAAGAAGCTGGAAACCCTGCTGAAGTGTCGTTTCTACTGGGTGGGAATGCGAAGTTCCATCGAGAAATGGTGTAAAAACTGTGCGTCCTGTAGCCTCCGAAGAAAAGACTACAGTAGCCAGAAAGCACCCCTGCAGCCCATCAAGTCGACTCGTCCCTTGGAGATCGTGGCCTTGGACCATGTCAAGTTGTCACCCAGCAGGTCAGGATACTCATATGCCCTGACAATGGTGGATCACTACTCCAGGTTCCTGGTGGTCGCCCCTGTCAAAGATCTGACAGCTGAACCAGCAGCAAAAACGTTTCAGGCGTATTTCTGCAGACCCCATGGATATCCAGAGCAAGTGTTAACTGATCAAGGTCCTGCCTTTGAAGCCGAGTTGTTTAAGGAATTCTGTCACTTGTAGGGTGTAAGAAGATAAGAACCACACCGTACCACCCCCAAACCAATGGTCTCTGTGAGAAGATGAATCACATAGTCATTGATCTGCTGAAGACGGTACCACTTGAGGAGAGGAATAGGTGGCCAGACCTACTACCTGACCTAGTAGATCTGTACAATCACATACCGGTGAGTTCCACCAACTGCACTCCAGCCTACTTTATGCGAGCAAGACCAGGAAAGCTGCCCATGGATTTGGAACTTGGTGTTGTAGAACCAGAAGCTGATGTTACTACTGAAGATTGGGACACAAACCGACAGGAACAGTACAGGAGAGTACAAGCCTGCGTGGAAGATAGTCTCAATAAAGTAAGGGAAAAGCAAGAGGAGAACTACAACAAAAGTGCGCCAGCTGAACCTTTTATGCCTGGAGAAATTGTGCTAAAAAGAAAAAGAAGAATGCACAAATTGGATGATCAGTGGGAAAAAGAGCCATATGTCGTGCAAAATTCCAAGTTTGACAACAGGAAAACCTGTACCATTAGCAGAGATGGAGGAAAGACGACCACCACGGTATCCAGAGACCACTTAAAACTGTGTCCAGACATGTTAAAACTTCCCGAGGAAGAACCTGTTATGGAAAAAGAGAAACCAGGTGAAGTCATACACACGGACTTAGGAGATTTTCCTGCAGATTGGCCTTGTATCGGGGATGCTGTGATTATTCCAGTACTTCAATTTTACCAACCACAAGATGCGCTTCAACGTCCAGTTGAGCCAGTTGCCGCAGCAGAAGAAATAGTTCAAGAGGAACCTGCTCCTGTAGCACCTCTAGAAGTAGAGTCTCAAGAAATGGAACCTCAAGACGTGGAACTACCAGAAGAATCCCCTAGTGAAACAGAACCGCATCGCCCAGCCACCAGTATGCTTGCCAGATCCCTAGAGAGGTTAAGGCAGTATTACAGTTTGCCAGCACGCAGGACAGATAGGCTAGATGCTACTATACCTGACACCACACCACGTAGGTCAGTACGCACAACGAAAGGAAGGTTACCTGTTAGGTACCAAGAGTAGTCCTAGCAAATTAATCCAGTATGACCCAGACAGGGTTTACTGAACTGTACAAAGTTATGAAGAGAATTGCACTTTATTGAGAATGTTATATGATGATAATGTTTACATGCTGAAGTAGTATACCCCAGTTGGGTAATGTGATATGTGAAATGTGTTTCTTTTAAAGGACTGCGTGGCTGAGGACTTTGCCAGCCCAAAAACTGTAATGTAAATAGTTGGCACTTCGGTGCTCCATCTTGGTTTTACGTAAGCCATTCTACTTCAGAAGAAAAACCCGTATGGTGTGGCCTTGAGTGAGGTTTGCAGCAAAGAAGTCCTGCAGCCCACCCAGGACCACCGTGGGAGGTTTGGTGCGGGTACTCCACAAGTATCCTGTATTTATTTGCACTGTGAAAGTATTCGATATTTTTCTATTGCCATTTGTACACATTGTAACGTTTGAAGTGTCCTTACCTCCCGCAAGGGATGAGTTATGTTTATTGTTATGTTATAAAAATTGTTTTCTTTTTCAGCCCGGGAGTGCTGATATTAACTAGGGGGGATGTGTAGCCCAGCTGCGCTTGGTACCACATGTACCCAGGAGGATGCATGAAAGGTAATTCACAATCACCTGATAAGCACACAACACTTGACATTTTTCCTGGTTCCACCAGAGGGAGCCCTTGAGACAGCAGTGAGATGAAGGCAGTCTAGCTGCGATTAGCTAGTCGTTGGTGTTACCTCAGAACAGCAGAACTTCTCAGAACGGAGTTACCTCAGACGAGCTGTGAGGGAGAGTTAAGAACTCCTCAGAACACCGGGGAGAGACTCCTGTCAGATTAGCCTGAGGGCTGAGGAAGTTTGAGTGAGAAGCTGACATCTACTGCTGCCTGTGCTTATGTTAAGTGTGAGAGTAGGACGACAGGCAAGTGGAAAAAGGAAAAGAGAGAGTGACAGAGGTCAACCAGCATTGATAGCTAACCTCCACTCTGCCCTACCGGACACCGGGTCCGAGCTTGCTAGTATCTTCACAGCTAGTGGGAAAAACCGGAGACCCTGGACTTCAAGTCGCAGGGGCCCAGCAGTGCTGATACGTAACTGAGGTTAGGAAAACGGGGGTCTGGCAGGTACCGCCATAGAGACACTGTTCTGTCCACAAGAAGACCTCATCACAAGATCAGCCGGGCGTAGCAAAGAGAAGGAGTTAAATGTTGTTTTATGCAAGTTAGAAACCCACACACATCAAGAAGTAAGGAGGCCTTACACCTACTAAGTGATTACTGGACGTGCATCCTCCACCCTGAGCAGCTTCCCGGGACGTGCCTGCAAATATCACCAGTAAAGGTACGGAAAGAGACTCATTGTGTGTGTCTGCCTTATTGCTTGCACCCCTGCACCGCCATATACCTCGAGGGATCAGTCTTACCTGTGGAAGACTTAACACCTTGCTGCCCAGTAACAACCCTCAGAGGATTCACCCTGCAGCGCTGGTCACCCTGATCAGAAACCACAGGTGGCGTCACGAACATTTCTAAATCCCCTGTAAATATCCCCTTGAATGAGCGACCAGGGCAACGGACCGAGCCGCGCTACCAGTGACCTCTCCCCCATTGAAGTGAACGGGCTCGGTGCCGAGTACCCCAAGCCCTGTACGTGCGACTCACATATATACTCTGCTCAACAAAATAAAGGGAACATTCAAATAACACATCCTAGATCCAAAAGAATGAAATATTCTCATTGAATACTTTGTTGTGTACAAAGTTCAATGTGCTGTCAGCATAATCACACAAAAATCATCAATGGAAATCAAATTTTTGAACCAATGGAGGCCTGGATTTGGAGAGACCCCCAAAATGAAAGTGGAAACAAGTCAAAATGTTCTCCTGAGGGATTTCCTCCCAGACCTGGACTAAAGCATCCGTCAACTCCTGGACAGTTGTGGTGCCTGACCCACTGCCAAACCGGTCATGCTGAAGGATGTTGCAGGCAGCAGATCGCTCTCCACGGCGTCTCCAGACTCTGTCACGTCTGTCACATGTGCTGAGTGTGAACCTGCTGCCTGCAACATCCTTCAGCATGACCGGTTTGGCAATGTATCAGTAATTGTGTGGGGTGGCATTTCTTTGGAGGGCCACACAGCCCTCCATGTGCTCGCCAGAGATAGCCTGACTGCCATTAGGGACCGAGGTGAGATCCTCAGACCCCTTGTGAGACCATATGCTGGTGCGGTTGGCCTGGTGCCTCCTAATGCAGGATAATGCCAGACCTCATGTGGCTGGAGTGTGTCAGTAGTTCCTGCAAGATGAAGGCATTGAAGCTATGGACTGGCCCGCCCGTTCGCCAGACCTGAATCCGATTGAGCACACCTGGGACAGCATGTCTCGCTTCATTCACCAATGTCACATTGCACCACAGACTGTCCAGGGTTGACGGATGCTTTAGTCCAGGTCTGGGAGGAGATCCCTCAGGAGAACATCCGCCGCCTCATCAAGAGCATGCCCAGGCTTTGTAGGGAGGTCATAGAGGCACATGGAGGCCACACACAATACTGAGCATCATTTTGACTTGTTTCCACTTTAATTTAGTCTGGTTTTGATTTTCATTTTGACTTGTTTCCACTTTCATTTTGTGGTTCTCTCCAAATCCAAGCATCCATTGGTTCAAAAATTTGATTTCCATTGATGATATTTGTGTGATTATGTTGACAGCACATTCAACTTTGTACAGAACAAAGTATTCAATGAGAATATTTCATTCCTTTAGATCTAGGATGTGTTATTTGAGCGTTCCCTTTATTTTTTGAGCAGTATATATATATGTTCAAAAGAAGAAAATATAATGAGTGAATAAAAAAATGAATAAAATGAAAAATAAAATTGAAACCGCTGTTTTTCGGTAATTTCACCTCCTATAAAGACAAAGCAATAAGAGATCAGAAAGCGTATGGGCCCCAAACATGGTGATGGTAAAAACTACAGATTTGGGCCTTAAAAAAAAACAAGCACTGATGCAACTGTATGGAGCCATAAATAAAAAAAGGTACAGATGTTGCAAAACAGGAGATAAAATCAAAAGTGAAGAAGGGCCCAATGGGACATATAAACCTGAAAACTGTAAGTTAGGAAGCCTCCAAATTCCAGGATCTGCTCTTGGGGCCAGATATCACGGGACACCAAGAGACGTCTGGTGGAGTCCCTGCCTTGATCAGAGCAGTTTTCGGAGCATTAGGTGAACCTACACAATATTAGTCAGGTGGTGTCAATGCTATGACTGATCAGCCTTACTATTGGTTTACTTTACCCATGCATTATCATTGACAGTCCCGCCTCTGAGGGCTCTTACCACCATGATATCTGTACTATAATGCAGTTCAATTGATTTTTTTTTTTAGGAAATTAACTAACTTTTGTAAAAGCTGATTAATAAGATTATGCGGTGGGAACCTCATTGTGGCATATTAAAGTAAAAAAAAAAGTTATTTCAAGGAATCTTGTCTGTCTCAATGTCTCTGTGCAATTCCACCTATTTCCACCAGACGGCGACAGCACCCTGGCACAGAGGAGGAAGGTGATGCTGTCACATTATGTGACTGCACAAAGCTGCTCCTGATCTTCCCTGCTCCCTGCATAGAGGTGTCATGGCCTCCTGCTTCACGCCTGTGATCCACTGCCTTTTTTCTTGACTGCTGACACATTTGGACATAAGTAAAGGGTATGCCACACTAAACAACATCGCTAACGGGATCGCTAAAAAAAGTCACTATTTAGCGATCCCGTTAGCGATGTTGTTGTGTGCGGCAGCTGCCAGCGACGAGCTTCCTGCTGTGATCTCGCTCGTCGCTGGAATCGTTCCGGACCCTTTTTTATCGTCGGCGCTCCCGCTGGGTAAGTATATATCGCTGAGTGTGGCACCTTTTTTAGCGATTTAGCGGTACTTTTGTACCGCTAAAGTCGTTAAGGAGATCGCTAACCGCGATAGCGTCCTTAACGATATCGCTAAATGTGGCCGACACTAGCGATATAGAAACAATCCCGCTAGCGATCTCATTAGTATGCGACGCTAACGAGATCGCTAGCGGGATTGTGTAGTGTGGCAGTACCTTTACCCATTGATATTTATATGGACAAAATCTAAGTAATGTAAGATTGGGTAATTACAAATATTCTGCCTCGAGAGCCGGGGATGTGTGGCAGATTTCATTGGCATTTTGCTCCATATTTTGGCCTGATGTGGGAATATCTCGGCTGTCATTGAAATATTGCAGTATCATTTTTCTGTTGCCATTTTTAGGGAATTTTTGTTTCTTAAAGGTAACTTGCCAGGTCCCCAAACGTCAAGGTAACCCATATCAGAGCAGTCCCTAACTGATGTATTTAAAAACCTGGTCATGTGTATAGTACCTGTATGAGCAGGATTCAGACAGGTAATGTCCGATGTATTCTCTCTGGCGGAGAAAATTGTGCGGGAGCCCACGCAATTTTTTTCCGCGATTATAGCCTTAAATTTAACCCCTAGAGCAGGGGTCCCCAACCGCCGGTCCGCGGCCCAGGACCGGGCCGTTGCCATTCTGTTGCCGGGTCGCGGAGCCACGGCACAGAACGCTGGACACACATGGAGCCGGCGGCTGTAGCGCTGTAGTGACAGCTACAGCCGCCGGCTTCATTAGACATCGATACTCACCTTCCGCCGCTGCTTCCCTGTCGGCCGCGGCAGCTTCATCCAGTGCTGAGCGGTGACGTAGTACCGCTCATTAACGTCATGAATATGGACGCGACGCCACTCCCATAGGCGTGGCGTCCATATTCATGACGTTAATGAGCGGTACTACGTCACCACTAAGCACTGGATGAAGCGGCCGCGGCTGACAGGGATGCAGGGAAGTTCAGCGACGGAGCGAGGAGGGTAAGTATGGTGGAGGACGGGGGAGCCAGCCCAGCCATGCAAGGGTGGGAGCGGAGCCTTGTATACGAGGTTGGGAGCGGAGCCATGTATAAGAGGGTGGGAGCGGAGCCATGTATAAGAGGGTGGGAGCGGAGCCATGTATAAGTGGGTAGGAGCGGAGCCATGTACAAGAGGGTGGGAGCGGAGCCATGTATATAGGGTGGGAGCAGAGCCATGTATAAGAGGGTGGGAGTGGAGCCATGTATACGAGGGTGGGAGCGGAGCCATGTATAAGAGGGTGGGAGTGGAGCCATGTATAAGAGGGTGGGAGCGGAGCCATGTATAAGAGGGTGGGAGCGGAGCCATGTATAAGAGGTTGGGAGCGGAGCCATGTATAAGAGGGCGGGAGCGGAGCCATGTACAAGAGGGGGGAGCGGAGCCATGTACAAGAGGGTGGGAGCGGAGCCATGTATATAGGGTGGGAGCAGAGCCATGTATAAGAGGGTGGGAGCGGAGCCATGTATAAGAGGGTGGGAGCGGAGCCATGTATAAGAGGGTGGGAGCGGAGCCATGTATAAGAGGGTGGGAGCGGAGCCATGTATAAGAGGGTGGGAGCGGAGCCATGTATAAGAGGGTGGGAGCGGAGCCATGTATAAGAGGGTGGAAGCGGAGCCATGTATAAGAGGTTGGGAGCGGAGCCATGTATAAGAGGGTGGGAGCGGAGCCATGTACAAGAGGGTGGGAGCGGAGCCATGTACAAGAGGGTGGGAGCGGAGCCATGTATATAGGGTGGGAGCGGAGCCATGTATAAGAGGGTGGGAGCGGAGCCATGTATAAGAGGGTGGGAGCGGAGCCATGTATAAGAGGGTGGGAGCGGAGCCATGTATAAGAGGGTGGGAGCGGAGCCATGTATAAGGCTGGGTTCACATTGCGCTAATGGCAATGCGCTGACGGCATCAGTTACATAGCGGCACTAACGCTATGTAACGGATGCGTTAGCGCACCCATAGACTGCCATTATGTAGCGCATCGCTAACGCATGTCATAATCGGCATGCATTAGAGATGTGCCATCATTCTGTGACGGACCCTCGTACGCGGTCTGCAGCGTTTGGGGGTCTGTCACCGCTAGCACAGATGGAGCATCTGTGCTAGCGTGATCGCATAACGTGATCTTTAAAAGGCACTTGCGTTAGCGCAGTCCGTTTAACGCATGTGTTGAGCGGACTGCACTATCGCAATGTGAACCTATAATCACAAAAAATGCCCAAACAATATAACTCCCTTTAGGGAAAAATATATACCACAGACAAATATAACTATATAAATGGAAACCAACCCGTGATGAAGAAAGGTTCCAAACAGTGGTATATAAAGAAATAGAAATTATCTTTATTGTAACAATATTAAAATCATGCATACAGAAACTGCAAGACGACAAATAAAAAGGAACATGTCTCCTCCATGGGAACAATAACACTTCAGCCTATATAAAATGACAATGTGATGTAAATCTCCAATTATTGCAATGACTAATGGGGGAACATAACTGCACAACATTTCCTTTGTCACCAATTGGCATGACATTAGGTGCGCCTAAATGTACCAAGACCCCTAATGATAATGTAGCAAAAGGGAGACAATATCATGAGTATATACCTATTAGGCTGGTGTCTGTCCTCGGACGTTCCTCTGCCCCGACGCGCGTTTCGCTCTGCTTCCTCGGGGTCTTATCATTAGGGGTCTTGGTACATTTAGGCGCACCTAATGTCATGCCAATTGGTGACAAAGGAAATGTTGTGCAGTTATGTTCCCCCATTAGTCATTGCAATAATTGGAGATTTACATCACATTGTCATTTTATATAGGCTGAAGTGTTATTGTTCCCATGGAGGAGACATGTTCCTTTTTATTTGTGGTCTTGCAGTTTCTGTATGCAATGTGAACCTAGCCTAAGAGGGTGGGAGCGGAGCCATGTATACGAGGGTGGGAGCGGAGCCATGATTACTAAACTACATCCCCGTCCATAGCCCCGCCCCTTATGACCAAAGCCCCGCCCCTGCCACACCTCCATCCCCGCCCTGCCGGGCCATGGAAGAATGGTCTTGCTTGAAGACGGTCCCTGGTGCAAAAAAGGTTGGGGACCACTGCTCTAGAGTTCCAAATATTTCCTAACACAAACTACTAAATTGATTAAACACTGACATATATAAATCGTTTTGATATGACATGGCTAACTATAAACCATGTGTCATATCATGTCGGGTTCGGTAATGATTTTACAGAAGCCGGCAATTGATTTAGTGGCTATTATGCTATGTAGAACTCTGTGAACTATATATATATATATATACATATATATATGTATATATATATATATATAGTTCAATGTGTGTGTGTGTGTGTATCACCAACCAATCGCGAAGCATCTTTCATTTCACCAGAGCTGTTTCAAAGAAGCTGAGCTGTGATTGGTTGCTATGAGCAACAGTTTTCTAACTCCACGACAACACCTCAGCAGACAGTGACTGGGTGGTTCTGACCCCAGGGTCTCTCTTAAAGGGATCATAGGTATGGAAGTGAGGGCAAATCCACTCAGCTCTGTGGTTCTGACCCCAAGGTCTCTTAAAGGGATCATCGGTATGGAAGTTAGGACTGTTCCACTCAGCACTCTGGTTCTGACCCCAGGCCCCTCTTAAAGGGATCCCCAGTACGGAAGTGAGGGCAAATCCACTCTGCGCTTTGGTACTGACCCAGGCCTCTCTTAAAGGGATCTCCAGTATGGAAGTTAGGGCAATTCCACTCAGCGTTCTGGTTCTGACCCCAGGCTCTCTTAAAGGGATCCCCGGTATGGAAGTCAGGGCAATTGCCTTAAAATGCTCTGGTACTGACCCCAGGCCTTTATTAAAGGGATCATTGGTAAGGAAGTCAGGGCAAATCCATCCAGCGCTTTGGTTTTGACCCAAGGCCTCTCTTAAAGGGATCCCCAGTATGGAAGTTAGGACCGTTCCACTCAGCGCTGTGGTTATGAACCCAGAGCCTCTTAAAGGGATCATTGGTATGGAAGTTAAGGCCATTCCACTCAGCGCTCTGGTTCTGACCCGAGGCTGATGGGATGATGTGGGATATTAGGGGTAGTAGTCCAGTGGCTCTGGCTGATGGGATGATGTGGGATATTAGGGGTAGTCCAGTGGCTCTGGCTGACGGGATGATGTGGGATATTAGGGGTAGTAGTCCAGTGTCTCTGGCTGACAGGATGATGTGGGATATTAGTGTTAGTAGTCCGGTGGCTCTGACGGGATGATGTGGGATAATTGTGGTAGTAGTCCGGTGGCTTCGACAGGATGATGTGGGATATTAGTGGTAGTTGTCCGGTGGCTCTGGCTGACGGGATGATGTGGGATATTAGTAGTCCAGTGGCTCTGGCTGACTGGATGATGTGGGATATTAGGGGTAGTAGTCCGGTAGCTCTGGCTGACAGGATTGTGTGGGATATTATAGTGAATGTGGCTATAGATTCAGAGTTATATATAGAGATATAATCATTATGTTATAACTAACCTTAGTTAGTTACTATGCCCGGGCAGCGTAGGGCTCTTTAGCTAGTATATATATATTTATATATACAGGGGTTGGACAAAATAATGGAAACACCTAACGTTTTGGCATCATAATCTTCAAACATGTTATAAACATGCAAACCGTGACATATGGTAATGTTTTGTAGTTGATTATTTGTGTTATGTGATGTGTATGTAAATTAACTGTTTGTTTTGCATAAATGTAAGAACATTGATGAGAACCTGATACCAATGGCAGACCTCTCAGATTTTCAAAGAGGCCAAATTGTTGGTGCTGGTATGGCAGGCGCTAGTGTAACCGAAAGTGCCCGAATGCTTGGCGTGTCAAGAGGTACTGTCTCCAAAGTAATGACTGCGTTTGAAAGAGAAGGAAAAACGTCCGCAGCAAAGCATAGGTCCGGCCGAAAGTCGAAGTTGACTGAGACCGTTGGACTTTAAGGCCTGGGTCTCACATAGCGATACACCAGCGATCCCGACAACGATATGCACTTGTCAGGATCGCTGGTGTACAGGGGCGTGCTGGCCCACCTCCCGGTGCGCCCTCGGAGTCGGCCGGCGCCTCCGAATCCGATCCGGGGTGGGCGCTCCATCCGCCGCAGGACGGAGGCAGGGCCGGCGTCAGCACCCGGCACACCCGGGCCAGTGCCGGGGCCCTGAGCAGGCGGGGGGGCCCACTCGCAGTCTGGCACCCCCGCGCGGAGAGCGGTGTCAGCGCCGCCACTGGGCCCCCCCCCCCGCCTGCTCAGGGCCCCGGCAGTAGCTGGCAACAATACTTACCTCTCCCGTGCCTCCGCTGCCGCAGCTCCGGGCTCCAGGGGGCGCCGGCGCTTCCTCTCACAGCCAGCCGCTGAATGACGTCATCATTCAGCGGCCGGCTGTGGCACAGAGCGCGGGGACGCTGAACAGGTAAGACGTCTCTGTGTGTGTCTCTGTGTGTGTATGTAGTGCGGTGCTTTGTGTGTGTGTATGTATGTGAGAGAGTGCTTGTGTGCTGTCTGTGTGTGATGGGCAGGCATTGCTGATAATAGGGAGGCATTGATGATGGGGAGAAGATGATGATGGGCAGGCATTGCTGATAATGGGGAGGCATTGATGATGGGGAGAAGATGATGATGGGCAGGCATTGCTGATAATGGGGAGGCATTGATGATGGGGAGAAGATGATGATGGGCAGGCATTGCTGATAATGGGGAGGCATTGATGATGGGGAGATGATGATGAAGGGCAGGCATTGATGATAATGGGGAGTCTTTCCACAGCGCCCTTTCCTGAGCTGTAACAGTGCAGAACACAGTACAGTGCAGAGGAGAGCTCCATATTTTGTATGGAGCATTATATGGGGACCAGTATCCTGTATGGAGCATTATATGGGGACCAGTATCCTGTATGGAGCATTATATGGGGACCAGTATCCTGTATGGAGCATTATATTGGGTCCAGTATTTGTGGGGGGTTTCCACTGTTTAGGCAGATCAGGGCTCTCCAAACGCACATGGCGTCCAGCCAATTCTGCTTTGAAAAAGTCAAACGGCGCTCCTTCCCTTCAGAGCTCTGCCATGCACCCAAATAATGGTTTACCCTCACATATGGGGTATCAGTGTACTCAGGACAAATTGTACAATAACTTTTGGGGTCTTATTACCCATGGGAAAATAAAAAATGGGGTGAAAAGATAATTTTTGTGGAAAAAATATGATTTTTTTTAATTTTACGACTCTACGTTATAAACTTGTGTGAAGCACTTAGGGGTTCAAATTGCTCACCAAAGATCTAGATAAGTTCCTTAGGGGGTCTCGTTTCCAAAATGGTGTCATTTGTGGGGGGTTTCCACTGTTTAGGCGCATCAGGGGCTCTCCAAACGTGACATGACGTCCAATCTCAATTCCCACCAATTTTGGTTTGAAAAAGTCAAACGGCGCTCCTTCCCTTACAAGCTCTGCCGTGCGCCCAAACAGTGGTTTTCCTCCACATATGGGATATCGGTGTACACAGGAGAAATTGCACAACTTTATCTGTCAATTTTCTCCTTTTACCCTTGTGATAATAAAAAAAATGTTTGTAAAAGATCATTTTTGTGACTAAACCGTTAATTTTTTCCTTCCAAGTTGCTTCAGCTCCTGTGAAGCACCTTAAGGGTTAATAAACTTCTTGAATGTGGTTTTGAGTACCTTGAGGGGTGCAGTTTTTTTAGAATGGTGTCACTTTTGGGTATTTTCGGCCATATAGACCCTTCAAATGTGAGGTGGTTCCAAAATTGTGCTGATGTAAAGTAGACATGTGGGAAATGTTATTTCTTAACTATTTTGTGTGACATATTTCTCTGTTTTAAGGAAATAAAAATTCAAAGTTTGAAAATTGCAAAATTTTCACATTTCCATTTTTTTTCAAAAATAAACGCAAGAAATATCAAAGAAATTTTACCACTAACGTGAAGTACAATATGTCACGAGAAAACAATCTCAGAATCAGTGAAGATCCGTTGAAGCTTTCCAGAGTTATAACCTCATAGAGACAGTGGTCAGAATTGTAAAAATTGGCCCGGTCATTAACGTGCAAACCACCCTTGGGGGTGAAGGGGTATTCCCATCTTCAAGACCCTATCCCAATATATAGTCAGTGTAATAATAATATTAGCAAATACCTCCAATTAGAAGTGTAGTATAGTTCTTCTGATTATGTCACAGGGCATTGCAGTAGCTTAGGTATCCATGGTTGTGACCACTAACAACTCACTGCATGAGGGGTCGTAACCATGGATACCTGCACTACTGCAATGCCCTGCAACAAAGCTAATCAGAAGAACTATACTACAGTAGTTGTAATTGGAGGTATTCGCTAATATTATTCCATATTGGGGCAGGATCCTGGAGACGGAATCCCCCTATAATCAGTCTCTCGCCCTCCATATGGAGGATCCATTACTAGCAGATGGCCGCAGTATATGGGCACATAACAGACTATAGCAATAGAAACATAACAAATCCCTGCTAATATCCGACCACAGATGTGAGGAAAGGGCTTCACATTCCGCTGAGATGGCGCTTATTACCGCAGCATTTCCTTTTTCTCGGGCGACATTCACACTATGCTCAATACCGGCGGCAATCTAGTGTGAGCAGCGCTGTGCAGTGGGGAGATCCAGGCCAGCCAGGAGGCCCGGGCACCGGCACGTCCCCTCTACAGCCGGGCAGGAGTGTGCTGCCGCCCCCAGGGGAGAGCTCCGGCCTCACGCCCGCCCGCTCAGCATTATCACATCATATGGTGACGAGAAACAGAAAACCCGACCCGATCCGTCACCCCAGAAGGCGCCACTCACAAATGTCACCAAGGCGATCACCGACATAGCTACCGGCCCTGCATTCCGCCCCAGCACCAGCCACGGACAGTGGAACCTTCCGCCGTCTCCCGCTCAGCACACATCCCAGAAGCCTTTGCGCGAGTGATGAGCTCTTCTCTACATCCCAGATAAAACCTTCCAATCTAATCTTTTACAATTCAATAATAACCCAGATCGCTAATAATAAATCGCCGCCATCTCCGTTATTCGTACGTGAAACCGTTGCAGTAAAGCGATTATTTGCATTGAGAGGGACTATATTGTGTAGCGGAGGGACACTTCATATAAGACCATAACTATAAACGGCTGAGCGCAGCGTGAGAGGAGACGTGCTACACTCCTATTGGCTCTCGCTGAGTCTGGTTAGGGAGCGCTAATAAAGCTTGGTTGCAGAGTCATAAACTTCTTTATATATAATCAGTGATGATCGAGAATGGAAAATCATTAACCATTTCACGACCAGACACTTTTTTAAATTTTTTTAGATTTTTTTTTCTCAAATGCTTTTTTTAATAGCTCTAAAATGTTTTCTTTTCTCAACATCCAAATAATTTTTGCCTCTTTTTTAGGTGACTCTTTGAACCTTAGTTTTATGCTTTTATGTCATTTTTATATATTTTTTTCTTTGATATCGAGGGAAAGTGTCGAAAAAAAAAAGGAAATATCTTTCTTGTTTTTCACGTTTTTCTTTTTTGCCCCATATGGGACCCCTATCATATATTCTGACTTGGGCTCCCTGTTCGGTAGCAATTATCTTTATACATTGAATAGTTGGGGGGACGGGGGGCTCCGCGTGGCTAGAAACAGCGATACAGATTGGCCTTTTATTATTTTTTTCATGATTTATTTTACTCGCTGATGTCGCGTCTTTAATTCCTCAGCACTTTACAGACATTATCATTAAAGTCTATGGAGATCCGTGTAAAATGGGTGAGAAGCAGAGGACAGACTTTGTACTTGCAGTTTCCCATCCGCTTTAGGGCCGGTGCTCACCGCCGTATTTTTGGCCCGATTGCTGTCCATCAAAAAATAGGATCGCGCTCGGACCAATATTACTCCATGGGGCGCTGCAGATGAGCGACTATTTTCACTGACCGAATCTGCGTGTGATAAAATATCGCAGTCTGCGCACGTTTTCTACAAAAATCGGATGAGACGCATTCATTCAAGTTTATGGGTGAGAAAAACAATTCGGATGCCGCAAGGAGCCTCAGCATCGCATCCGATATTTACTGACACGTCGCGATTCTGTAATATAGGAAACTGTAAATGGTCAAAAGCCGCTGCTGTAAAAATACTGATTTATGTGGATAATAAGTGAAAAATTGCCCCATTTTTCTGGATGATGATTTTTATACGGTCGTGTGACCCTATACATTACCCGGAGTCAGTGCACAAAAAAGTCAGACCAGTCGCCTCTATCAGTTTTCAACCCCTTCACCCCGAGGGTGGTTTGCATGTTAATGACCGCGCCAATTTTTACAATTCTGACCACTGTCTCTTTATGAAGTTATAACTCTGGAACGCTTCAACGGATCTTCGCTATTCTGAGATTGTTTTCTCATGACATATTGTACTTCATGATCGTGGTAAAATTTCTTCGATAGAAATATGGAAATATGAAATATGGTGAAAATTTTGAAAATTTTGCAATTTTCAAACTTTGAATTTTTATTCTCTTAAAACAGAGAAATATGTCACACAAAATAGTTAAGAAATAACATTTCCCACATGTCTACTTTACATCAGCACAATTTTGGAACCAAAATTTTTTTTCTTAGGAAATTATAAGGGTTAAAAGTTGACCATCGACTTCTCATTTTTACAAGAAAATTTAAAAAGCCATTTTGTTTAGGGACCACCTCACATTTGAAGTCACTTTGAGGGGTCTATATGGCAGAAAATGCCGAAAAGTGACACCATTCTTAAATCTGCACCCCTCAAGGTACTCAAAACCACATTCAGGAAGTTTATTAACCCTTCAGGTGCTTCACAGGAAGGAAAAAATTAACGTTTAACTTTTTAGTCACAAAAATTATCTTTTACAAACATTTTTTTTTATTTTCACAAGGGTAAAAGGAGAAATTGGACAGATAAAGTTATTGTGTAATTTGTCCTGAGTGCGTCAATACCCCATATGTGGAGGGAAAACCACTGTTTGGGCGCACGGCAGAGCTCGTAAGGGAAGGAGCGCCGTTTGACTTTTGCAAACCAAAATTGGCTGGAATTGAGATTGGACGCCATGCTGCATTTGGAGAGCCCCAGATGTGCCTTAACAGTGGAAACCCCCCACAAGTGACCCCATTTTGGAAACTTGACCCCCTAAGGAACTTATCTAGATCTGTGGTGAGCAATTTGAACCCCCAAATGCTTCACACAAGTTTATAACATAGAGCCGTAAAATTAAAAAAATCATAATTTTTTTCCACAAAAATGATATTTTCGCCCCCAATTTTTTATTTTCCCCAGGGTAACAGAAGAAATTGGACCCCAAAAGTTGTTGTCCAATTTGTCCTGAGTACGCTGATACCCCATATGTGGGGGGTAAACTACTGTTTGGGCGCTTAGCATAGCTCAGAAGGGAAGGAGGAAAAAAAAGGAGGAAGCAGAGGAGGCTGCGGAAGGGATAACATTGTCTCAAAGTTCAAGACTGTCGTCACACAGACGAGTGCAAAGGGAGGGTGGATTACTGCGATCGAGGGGGGCTGGTGATAATAGACAAGCTGTTATCAAAGATGCAAGGTGGAGGAGGAAGAGGTGATGGGCAACTGTTGGATGAAGAAGATAATCCTCCCCTCTCTGTTTTTCGTGGTTGGCGGCAGAGGATGAAGGAAATGAGCCTCATTGTTACCCAGCCACCAACACAGCATGGGCTTGAACCTCATGGTAGAGCCCGACATATAAGTGCCTTCTTGCTGCACTATCTGCAACATGATACCAAATCGTTATGATTAGGAATAATGCTGAATACTGGGTTGCATTTTATTAGATCCATGTTATAAAACCAAATTTTGCCAGATGATTCCAGCCCTAGAAAGGGACTTGCGAATGCTGGAGTATCGAAACACGCTTTATACAACTTTATGAGAGCAGTGAAGCATGCAGTTCATATCGCAGCTGTAGACTTCCAACCTCTGGCCGTCAATTCGTCAACGCCAAGACATTAGCAGCAGCAGAAACAGCGGTGGAAGTGGAAGAAGCAATTTCTGTGAGTCGTGTGAGGGGTTGCCAGGCTTAACTGCTCCTCGAGGTAGACTCAGGCATACGGGTGGTTAACGACTCTCGGTAGTTTATTACCTCATAAACAAAAAATAAACGGTAACAGGAAATAAAAATAAACAGTTCATACACCGTCCTGCCCAGGTCCTCTGGGAGAACAAAAATGGCAGCACTCTCTCGCAGTAGGTAGCAATCCGGGGGCTTGCTTTCCTCCACACACATATGCAGAGAAAAAAACTGGATGGACATTTAACTCCCCTCCAGCCACACCCCGGAGGTGGAGATATGGTGAGTAGGCATCTCGCCCATCTCTGGCTTACCCACCATGAAAATCATGCCCATATAGCAACTGGATTGCTTTCAGCTCATATCATGCTGGAGAAAACACTTATGGCTTTCACATCACACAGGAAAGCAATCTTTGTGACACATATCTGCCCTCATGTACTACACCAGTGACCCTGTCACATTCCTTTCACACTTTTTTTAGACTAACTCGTGCACCAACACAACAGAGTCTGTTATGTTACGGTAGCTGAGGAGTGCAGGTAAAAAAGGAAATACACCAGAGCAGTTGGAATCTATGAGATTGCAGTACCCTGACTAACCACCGCAACTAGAGGCAGCCGTGGAGCGTTCCTACGTTGGTCCTAGACGCCTCGTCACAGCCTGAGAAACTAACTACACCTAAAGATAGAAATAGGAAAGCTATCTGCCCCGGAGCAGAACCCCAAAGATAATAGAAAGCCCCCAAACATGTAATGGCGGTTAGACAAGAGGAAATACTGACACAGAAAGAAAATAGTATGAGCAAACGCTGGGCCCAAACTATCTAAATAGAAAAGGATAGGAAGGGTACTTACTGCAATCCCAGAAAACCCTGAAAAAACACCAACTCTACTAATTTCAAAATCACCTGAGATCACACGACCTCTACCACCTAAATTAGTTCTCTGGTGTAACAAAAACAAAACAGCAGCCACTGAAAAAAAACTGGAAAAAGCAAAAGTACAAAACACAGTGGCTGGACTAAACTGAGAGGGCAAAAGCCCCCGGAGGGGACCCTGAAGGCCCCCACAGAAGTGCAGGACAAAATGCAAAAATATAGCAAAAACACAAAATAAGAAATTGTCTTATCTGAAAGCAGGAGATGCAGACACGACACAGCAGGCTACAAGGGAAACTGGAAAGAAGGATTCAGACCAGAACAATTGATCACCGGCAACCCTGATGGGAAAATGACTCCCTTATATAAGACCAATCAGTAACACCTGATTCCCAGTCCTCACAATCCTCACTAGTACCGCTTGTAACCACCAGAGGGAGCCTCTGCTCAGAACTCATCTCAAACCCATTCACAACAGTACCCCCCCATTGAGGAGGGGTCACCGAACCCTCATTTGAGCAACCAGGTCGGTCAGGATGAGTTCTATGATACGCACGGATAAGTCTCCTAGCATGGATGTCCGAAGCAAACACCCAAGAATTGTCTTCCTGACCATAACCTCTCCATTTAACCAAATACTGGAGTCTTCGTCTAGAAAAACGAGAATCCAATATTTTCTCAACCACATACTCCAGATTGCCCTCAACCAAAACAGGGTCAGGAGGCACAGCAGCAGGAACCACTGGCTCAACAAACCTCTTCAACAAGGACTTGTGGAACACGTTATGGATCTTAAATGTCCCTGGAAGAAGCAAACGAAAAGAAACAGGATTAATTATCTCCATGATCTTATAAGGTCCAATGAACCTAGGCTTAAATTTAGGAGATGCTACTCTCATAGGAATATTCTTTGAGGACAACCAGACCAAGTCCCCCACTTTAAACCGAGGACCATCAGTCCTATGCCGGTTAGCAAACCGCTGGGCCTTCTCCTGAGAGAGGGACAACCTCTCCACTACCCGGTCCCAAATCTGCTGCATACGCTCAACAACAGAGTCAACACCCGGACAGACAGAAGCCTCCGTCTGTCCTGAAGAAAATCGAGGGTGAAACCCAGAATTACAGAAAAACGGAGACATCAAAGTGGCAGAGCTAGCCCTATTATTAAGAGCAAACTCAGCCAAAGGCAAAAAAGAGACCCAGTCATCCTGATCAGCAGACACAAAGCATCTTAGATAAGTCTCCAATGTCTGGTTTGTTCTCTCAGTTTGACCATTGGTCTGAGGATGAAATGCCGAGGAGAAAGACAATTGAACACCCAGTTTAGAACAAAAAGTCCTCCAAAATCTGGAAACAAACTGGACTCCTCTGTCAGACACAATGTTCTCAGGAATGCCGTGTAAACGAACCACGTGCTGAAGGAACAACGGCACCAATTCAGAGGAGGAAGGCAACTTAGGTAATGGCACAAGATGTATCATTTTGGAAAACCTATCACAAATTACCCAGATGGTGGTCATTCTCTGAGAAACAGGAAGATCGGAAATGAAATCCATAGAGATATGGGTCCATGGTCTCTTGGGCACAGGCAATGGCATCAACAAACCACTAGAGCGAGAGCAAGGCTTGGAGCGAGAGCAAGTCCCGCAGGACTGCACAAATTCCCTGACATCGCGAGACAAGGTAGGCCACCAAAAGGACCGACTAACCAAGTCTCTGGTACCAAAAATTCCGGGATGCCCAGCCAATGCGGAACAATGAATCTCAGACATCACACTCTTTTTCCATTGGTCCGGGACAAACAATTTTCCAACAGGGCAGCGCTCGGGCCTATCCTCCTGACACCCCTCCAGAGCAAGTCTCAAATTGGGCGAGATGGCGGAAAGAACTACACCCTCCTTCAAAATAACAGAGGGATCAGATAGCTCAGGAGAGTCCGCAAGGAAACTCCTCGAGAGGGCATCCGCCTTAACATTCTTAGTGCCAGGAAGAAAGGAAACCACAAAATTAAAACGTGTGAAAAACAAGGCCCACCTGGCCTGTCTAGGATTGAGTCGCTTGGCAGATTCCAGATAGACCAGATTCTTATGGTCCGTAAGGACCACCACCTGATGTTTGGCTCCCTCCAGCCAATGTCTCCACTCTTCAAAAGCCCACTTCATGGCCAATAACTCCCGATTACCCACGTCATAATTACGTTCAGTAGGAGAAAATTTTCGAGAGAAAAAGGCACAAGGGTTACTTTTAGAGGTCTCTGGATCTTTTTGGGACAAAACGGCACCTGCCCCAATTTCAGAGGCATCAACCTCCACCTGAAATGGCAGAGAAACATCAGGCTGCCGTAGAACAGGAGCAGAAGTGAATCTCTGCTTAAGTTCCTGAAACGCAGAGACTGCCTCAGGAGGCCAATTCACCACATCAGAACCCTTTCTGGTCAAATCAGTTAATGGTTTAACAATAACAGAGAAATTACCAATAAATTTACGATAAAAATTGGCAAAACCCAAAAATCTCTGAAGAGCCTTTAATGAAGTAGGTTGGACCCAATCACAGATGGCCTGAACCTTGACCGGGTCCATTTCAATAACAGATGGGGACAAAATGAATCCCAGAAATGAGATCTTCTGTACGCCAAAAAGACACTTTGATCCCTTCACATACAGAGCATTCTCTCTCAAAATCTGGAATACAGTTCGAACATGTTTCACATGAGAGTCCCAGTCATTAGAAAAAATCAAGATATCATCCAAATAAACAATCAGAAACTTGTCCACAAAATCCCTGAAAATGTCATTCATGAAGGACTGGAAGACGGAAGGAGCATTAGTGAGCCCAAAGGGCATCACAAGGTACTCAAAATGCCCTTCAGGGGTGTTAAATGCCGTCTTCCATTCATCCCCGTGCTTAATGCGAATAAGGTTATACGCCCCCCTGAGGTCAAGCTTGGTAAACCAAGTAGCGTTTTTCACCCTGGAAAACAGGTCAGAAATCAAGGGTAACGGGTATTGATATTTCACAGTAATATTGTTCAAGAGACGATAATCAATACACGGCCTTAATGAACCATCTTTTTTGGCCACAAAGAAAAAACCGGCACCTAAGGGTGAAGAGGATGGTCTGATATGACCCTTCTCCAATGATTCCTTGATATAAGACCGCATAGCGTCATGTTCAGGTACAGACAAGTTAAAAAGGCGACCTTTAGGGAATTTACTACCTGGCACTAATTCAATAGCGCAGTCATAGCTCCTATGGGGAGGTAAGGATGCAGATTTACTTTCGCTAAACACATCAGAAAAATCAAACAAAAGTCAGGAACATCCTCAGCCTGGGGGGAGGCAGAGAAAACAGGAGTGTTGGTATTAACACATTGGCAGCCCCAACTGGTTACAGACACAGATTTCCAATCCAAAACAGGATTATGAGACTGTAACCAAGGGAAACCCAGCACTATAATGTCATGCAGATTATATAGAACCAAAAATTTGCAGCACTCCTGGTGATCAGGTTCAACCCTCATTATCACCTGAGTAGAAAACTGGGGTTTATTCTCAGCCAAAGGGGTAGAATCGATCCCCAGTAAAGGAATAGACTTCTGTAGGGGTATCAAGGGAAACCCACAACGTTTAGCAAAATCATAATCCATCAGGTTAATAGCTGCTCCCGAATCAACGAAAGCCTGAGCAGAAAATGAGGACAGAGAGCATATCAGAGTGACAGTTAATAAAAACTTAGTCTGAACACTACCCAAGACAACTGAGCGTGCAAAATGTCTTCCCCGCTTAGGGCAGACTGAAATAGCATGAGAGGCATCACCACAGTAGAAACATAACCCATTGCGCTTTCGAAACTCATGACGCTGTGCCCCAGACACCACTCCATCACACTGCATGGGCTCAGCAGCTGGCTCACAAGGCAACACCACTCCACGCATACTTCTCCGCTCACGCAAACGTCTGTCAATTTGAATCGCTAATGACATAGAATCATTGAGACCAGAGGGGACAGGGAATCCCACCATAACATCCTTTACATTATCCGACAGACCCTTCCGGAAAAGGGCCGCCAAAGCGTCGTCATTCCACTTGGTCAGGACTGCCCACCTACGGAATCTCTGACAGTATAACTCAGCGTCATAAAGCCCCTGATTTAATGCCAACAAGGCTTTTTCAGCTTGATCAGTGACATTAGGTTCATCGTACAATAACCCCAAAGCCTGAAAAAATGCATCAACATCACTCAAAACAGGATCCCCAGGTGTCAGGGAAAAAGCCCAATCCTGAGGATCGCCGCGCAGGAGAGAGATGATAATTTGAACCTGCTGCGCTGCGTTTCCTGAGGACTTAGATTTTAAGGCAAGAAACAATTTACAATTATTTTTGAAATTCTGAAACTTAGCTCGATCCCCTAAAAACAAATCTGGCATGGGGATCCTAGGTTCCACAACAGGCAACCTAGCAAGATATGCAGCAATACTCTGAACCTCAGTGGCAAGCTGATCCACACGGCCAGACAACTGTGCAAACTACATTGGGAGAAAAGATCCTCCCCAGCACCCAGAGATACAGAGGGGAAAAAAAAAAAAAAAAATGCAACAAACAGAAAAATATCTCTGACAACTTTTCTTCCTTCAAAATATTTTTTCCCTTCTGTGAGTACCATACAATTTTTATGGCCGGTGATACTGTTATGTTACGGTAGCTGAGGAGTGCAGGTAAAAAAGGAAATACACCAGAGCAGTTGGAATCTATGAGATTGCAGTACCCTGACTAACCACCGCAACTAGAGGCAGCCGTGGAGCGTTCCTACGTTGGTCCTAGACGCCTCGTCACAGCCTGAGAAACTAACTACACCTAAAGATAGAAATAGGAAAGCTATCTGCCCCGGAGCAGAACCCCAAAGATAATAGAAAGCCCCCAAACATGTAATGGCGGTTAGACAAGAGGAAATACTGACACAGAAAGAAAATAGTATGAGCAAACGCTGGGGCCCAAACTATCTAAATAGAAAAGGATAGGAAGGGTACTTACTGCAATCTCAGAAAACCCTGAAAAAACACCAACTCTACTAATTTCAAAATCACCTGAGATCACACGACCTCTACCACCTAAATTAGTTCTCTGGTGTAACAAAAACAAAACAGCAGCCACTGAAAAAAAACTGGAAAAAGCAAAAGTACAAAACACAGTGGCTGGACTAAACTGAGAGGGCAAAAGCCCCCGGAGGGGACCCTGAAGGCCCCCGCAGAAGTGCAGGACAAAATGCAAAAATATAGCAAAAACACAAAATAAGAAATTGTCTTATCTGAAAGCAGGAGATGCAGACACGACACAGCAGGCTACAAGGGAAACTGGAAAGAAGGATTCAGACCAGAACAATTGATCACCGGCAACCCTGATGGGAAAATGACTCCCTTATATAAGACCAATCAGTAACACCTGATTCCCAGTCCTCACAATCCTCACTAGTACCGCTTGTAACCACCAGAGGGAGCCTCTGCTCAGAACTCATCTCAAACCCATTCACAACAAGAGTCCAAGTCTTACACGTGGTGAACAAATGGAGAGGATGGTGCAGGAGTATCTAGAACTAAATATCAATACCATCAGGGAGGGTTTGGATCCTTTCACGTTTTTGTCTTCCAAAATGAATGAGTGGCCTGAGCTCGCCTCACATGCCTTGGAGGTTTTATTGTGCTCGGCAGCCAGTGTTCTTTCAGAACGTGTCTTCAGTGCTGCTGGTGGTGTCCTGATGGATAAGCACATCCGGCTTTCCTCTGAAAGTGTAGACCGCCTAACTTTCATTAAGATGAACAAGTCATGGATCTCCAAGGACTTTTGCACCCCAATTGCAGACTGTACAGACTAGGTGATATTGCATTTTTTAGTGTGATGCATTAATGTCACATAACTGCACTCTGTGATATCTGTAGTGTGGCTTCTGTGGCTGCTGCTGCTGATGTTAACAAAAATTTGGGGAAATGTGAACAGTTATGCTTGGTCTACATCTGCTGGGTTAGCTGTAGTGGAAGACGGAACTAGAGGGCTGTGGCAGTCACCTCTCTGTTAGAGCTCCATGCACCACCTGACAGACAGAAAGCGAGTGGCATCTGCATGGAACACTATATGGGGCCCATTGTGTATGGAGCGCTATATGGGGCTTATTGTGTATGGAGCGCTATATGGGGCCCATTCTGCATGGAACCCTATTTTGGGGCCCATTCTACATTGAAACCTATATGGAGCCCATTCTGCATGGAACCCTACATGGGGCCCATTCTGCATGGAACCCTGTTGTGAATGGGTTTGAGATGAGTTCTGAGCAGAGGCTCCCTCTGGTGGTTACAAGCGGTACTAGTGAGGATTGTGAGGACTGGGAATCAGGTGTTACTGATTGGTCTTATATAAGGGAGTAATTTTCCCATCAGGGTTGCCGGTGATCAATTGTTCTGGTCTGAATCCTTCTTTCCAGTTTCCCTTGTAGCCTGCTGTGTCGTGTCTGCATCTCCTGCTATCAGATAAGACAATTTCTTATTTTGTGTTTTTGCTATATTTTTGCATTTGGTCCTGCACTTCTGTGGGGGCCTTCTGGGTCCCCTCCGGGGGCTTTTGCCCTCTCAGTTTAGTCCAGCCACTGTGTTTTGTACTTTTGCTTTTTCCAGTTTTTTCAGTGGCTGCTGTTTTTGTTACACCAGAGAACTAATTTAGGTGGTAGAGGTCGTGTGATCTCAGGTGATTTTGAAATTAGTAGAGTTGGTGTTTTTTCAGGGTTTTCTGGGATTGCAGTAAGTACCCTTCCTATCCTTTTCTATTTAGTTAGTTTGGGCCCCAGCGTTTGCTCATACTATTTTCTTTCTGTGTCAGTATTTCCTCTTGTCTAACCGCCATTACATGTTTGGGGGCTTTCTATTATCTTTGGGGTTCTGCTACGGGGCAGATAGCTTTCCTATTTCTATCTTTAGGTGTAGTTAGTTTCTCAGGCTGTGACGAGGCGTCTAGGACCAACGTAGGAACGCTCCACGGCTGCCTCTAGTTGCGGTGGTTAGTCAGGGTACTGCAATCTCATAGATTCCAACTACTCTGGTGTATTTCCTTTTTTGCCTGCACTCCTCAGCTACCGTAACATAACAGAACCCTATATGGGGCCCATTCTGCATGGAACGCTATATGGGGCCCATTCTACATGGAACCCTATATGGGACAAATTCTGCATGGAACCCTATATGGGGCCCATTCTGCATGGATCGCTGTGTGGGGCCCATTCTGCATGGATCACTATGTGGGCCCTTTCTGCATGGAGCGCTATATAGGGCCCATTCTGCATGGAACACTATATGGGGCCTATTCTGCATGGAGCGCTATATAGGGCCCATTCTGCATGGAACACTATATGGGGCCTATTGTTATGATTTGGTAGCTGAGGAGTGCAGGTAAAAAGGCAATACACCAGAGCAGTTGGAATCTATGAGATTGCAGTACCCTGACTAACCACCACAACTAGAGGCAGCCGTGGAGCGTTCCTACGTTGGTCCTAGACGCCTCGTCACAGCCTGAGAAACTAACTATACCTAAAGATAGAAAGAGGAAAGCTATCTGCCGCGGAGCAGATCCCCAAAGAACATAGAAAGCCCCCAAACATGTAATGGCGGTTAGACAAGAAGAAATACTGACACAGACAGAAAATAGTATGAGCAAACGTTGGGGCCCAAACTATCTAAATAGAAAAGGATAGGAAGGGCACTTACTGCAATCCCAAAAAACCCTGAAAAGCACCAACTCTACTAATTTCAAAAACACTTGAGATCACACGACCTCTACCACCTAAATTAGTTCTCTGGTGTAACAAAATCAAAACAGCAGCCACTGAAAAAACTGGAAAAAGCAAATGTACAAAACATCAGTGGCTGAACTAAACTGAGAGGGCAAAAGCCCCCGGAGGGGACCTGAAGGCCCCCACAGAAGTGCAGGACAAAATGCAAAAATCAAGCACAAAAACAAAAAGAAGAAAATGTCTTATCTGTTAGCAGGAGATGCAGACACGACACAGCAGGCTACAAAGGAAACAGGAATCAAGGATTGAGACCAGAACAATTGATCACCGGCAACCCTGATGGGAAGGCGACTCCCTTAAATAAGACCAGTCAGTAACACCTGATTCCCAATCCTCACAATCTTCACTGGACAGTCCAGTACCGCTTGTAACCACCAGAGGGAGCCTCTGCTCAGAACTCATTTCAAGTCCATTCACAACAGTACCCCCCCCCTTGAGGAGGGGTCACCGAACCCTCACTTGAGCAACCAGGTCGGTCAGGATGAGTTCTATGATACGCACGGATGAGTCTCCTAGCATGGATGTCCGAAGCAAACACCCAAGAATTGTCTTCCTGACCATAACCTCTCCACTTAACCAAATACTGGAGTTTCCGTCTAGAAAAACGAGAATTCAATATTTTCTCAACCACAAACTCCATATTGCCCTCAACCAGAACAGGGTCAGGAGGCAAAGCAGTAGGAACCACTGGCTCAACAAACCTCTTCAACAAGGACTTGTGGAACACGTTATGGATCTTAAATGTCCCTGGAAGAAGCAAACGAAAAGAAACAGGATTAAGAATCTCCATGATCTTATAAGGTCCAATGAACCTAGGCTTAAATTTAGGAGATGCCACTCTCATAGGAATATTTTTTGAGGACAACCAGACCAAGTCCCCCACTTTAAACCGAGGACCATCAGTCCTATGCCGGTTAGCAAACCGCTGGGCCTTCTCCTGAGAGAGGGACAACCTCTCCACTACCTGGTCCCAAATCTGTTGCATACGCTCCACAACAGAGTCAACACCTGGACAGGCAGAAGCCTCCGTCTGTCCTGAAGAAAATTGAGGGTGAAACCCAGAATTACAGAAAAATGGAGACATCAAAGTGGCAGAGCTAGCCCTATTATTAAGAGCAAACTCAGCCAAAGGCAAAAAAGAGACCCAGTCATCCTGATCAGCAGACACAAAGCATCTTAGATAAGTCTCCAATGTCTGGTTTGTTCTCTCAGTTTGACCATTGGTCTGAGGATGAAACGCCGAGGAGAAAGACAATTGAACACCAATTTTAGAACAAAAGGTCCTCCAAAATCTGGAAACAAACTGGACTCCTCTGTCAGACACAATGTTCTCAGGAATGCCGTGTAAATGAACCACGTGCTGAAGGAACAAAGGTACCAATTCAGAGGAGGAAGGCAACTTAGGTAATGGCACAAGATGTATCATCTTGGAAAACCTATCACAAATCACCCAGATGACGGTCATTCTCTGAGAAACAGGGAGGTCGGAAATTAAATCCATAGAGATATGGGTCCATGGTCTCTTGGGCACAGGCAATGGCATCAACAAACCACTAGAGCGAGAGCAAGTCCCGCAGGACTGCACAAATTCCCTGACATCACGAGACAAGGTAGGCCACCAAAAGGACCGACTAACCAAGTCTCTGGTACCAAAAATTCCGGGATGACCGGCCAACGCGGAACAATGAATCTCAGACATCACACTCTTTTTCCACTGGTCCGGGAGAAACAATTTCCCATCAGGGAGGCCGGTGATACTGTTATGATTTGGTAGCTGAGGAGTGCAGGTAAAAAGGCAATACACCAGAGCAGTTGGAATCTATGAGATTGCAGTACCCTGACTAACCACCACAACTAGAGGCAGCCGTGGAGCGTTCCTACGTTGGTCCTAGACGCCTCGTCACAGCCTGAGAAACTAACTATACCTAAAGATAGAAAGAGGAAAGCTATCTGCCCCGGAGCAGATCCCCAAAGAACATAGAAAGCCCCCAAACATATAATGGCGGTTAGACAAGAAGAAATACTGACACAGACAGAAAATAGTATGAGCAAACGTTGGGGCCCAAACTATCTAAATAGAAAAGGATAGGAAGGGCACTTACTGCAATCCCAAAAAACCCTGAAAAGCACCAACTCTACTAATTTCAAAAACACCTGAGATCACACGACCTCTACCACCTAAATTAGTTCTCTGGTGTAACAAAATCAAAACAGCAGCCACTGAAAAAACTGGAAAAAGCAAATGTACAAAACATCAGTGGCTGAACTAAACTGAGAGGGCAAAAGCCCCCGGAGGGGACCCTGAAGGCCCCCACAGAAGTGCAGGACAAAATGCAAAAATCAAGCACAAAAACAAAAAGAAGAAAATGTCTTATCTGTTAGCAGGAGATGCAGACACGACACAGCAGGCTACAAAGGAAACAGGAATCAAGGATTGAGACCAGAACAATTGATCACCGGCAACCCTGATGGGAAGGCGACTCCCTTAAATAAGACCAGTCAGTAACACCTGATTCCCAATCCTCACAATCTTCACTGGACAGTCCAGTACCGCTTGTAACCACCAGAGGGAGCCTCTGCTCAGAACTCATTTCAAGTCCATTCACAACAGCCTATTCTGCATCGAACACTATATGGGGCACATTCTGCATGGAACCCTATATGGGGCCCATTCTGCATAGAACGCTATATATGTTGCCCATTCTGCATGGAACCCTATATGGGGCCCATTCTGCATGGAACGCTATATGGGGCCCATTCTACATGGATCGCTATGTGGGGCCCATTCTGCATGGATCGCTATGTGGGGCCCATTCTGCATGGATCGCTATGTGGGGCCCATTCTGCATGGAGCACTTTATGGGGCTCATTCTGCATGGAACACTATATGGGGCCCATTCTGCATGGAACCCTATATGGGGCCCATTCTGCATGGAACCCTATATGGGGCCCATTCTGCATGGATCGCTATGTGGGGCCCATTCTGCATGGATCACTATGTGGGGCCCATTCTGCATGGAGTGCTATATAGGGCGCATTCTGCATGGAACACTATATGGGGCCCATTCTGCATGGAACACTATATGGAGCCCTTTCTGCATGGATCGCTATGTGGGGCCCATTCTGCATGGATCGCTATGTGGGGCCCATTCTGCATGGAGTGCTATATAGGGCGCATTCTGCATGGAACACTATATGGGGCCCATTCTGCATGGAACCCTATATGGGGCCCATTCTGCATGGATCGCTATGTGGAGCCCATTCTGCATGGATCGCTATGTGGGGCCCATTCTGCATGGAACACTATATGGGGCCCATTCTGCATGGAACCCTATATGGAGTCCATTCTGCATGGATCGCTATGTGGAGCCCATTCTGCATGGATCGCTATGTGGAGCCCATTCTGCATGGATCGCTATGTGGAGCCCATTCTGCATGGATCGCTATGTGGAGCCCATTCTGCATGGATCGCTATGTGGAGCCCATTCTGCATGGATCGCTATGTGGGGCGCATTCTGCATGGAACACTATATGGGGCCCATTCTACATGGAACCCTATATGGGGCCCATTCTGCATGGAGTATAATATGGGGCCCATTTTGCATGGAGCACGTATGTACGGGTCTTGGATTTTAAGCACTACTCCAGCAGTAAAATAAAAAAAATTGGAGTGGTGCTAAACGTGGGTAAAAAACGGATGGCACAGTGATGACGCCAGTACAATGTTTTCTGGCACCGGTATTATGTGGACGTGTGAAAGGGCCTAAGGTTGAAAGAGAAGGCTAAGGTAAGGTTCAGTGAGGTTTAGACATCCGCTGATCATAAAGGTTGGGCACATCCTAGTGATACATCGTCATAATGCTAATATTTCACTATATATTTATCTGATTAGGATGTAATAAAAGAAAACACTTTTGTGATTTCTTTCCACACATCATAACGACACTTTCACTGCATAGTGAACAGAGTAGTGGAAGAGCTGGTCTGGGTCTAAATCAAAATCGATTAGAAGAGCAGCCAGCTGGAAGAAGCAAAATGTTCTATTCTACGGCCTATGAACTGCGGCGAGCCAACTTCCCACGGTACCGTGCCAAAATAACTCAATGACGCTTTTGGTGCACTCTCTTTTCACTAAATAGAAATTCACCTACAATACCCAATTATTCCTTAAGAAGAGAAAGAATCATTACCCACAAAGGGCCGATATGTCATCTGTTCCCAGTAGTCACTAAAGTTTCACTCAACCTATTTAAGAAAATGCATTTTCGGGTTAGTCATCCGGATTCTTTTCCACCAGTGTACAGGATCTGATTTTCATACATTTTTGAACCACGTGTCACCGTTTTATCTGTTTTTGTCTTATGCAAAAAAATAAAAATAACTCCAACTTTTCTAGTTTTTTTTTCAATGGCAATTGGTCAACAAAAAAAAGACGTGAAAATGGGCTTTTAACTCCATCACCCCAAGGGCCATTTTTCGTTTGTTTTTTTTTTTCTTCATTTTTTTTCTCCTCTTCACTCAAGAGCTAACACTTTTTTTTTCTCTCTCAGTTTAGTTGTATGGGTCTTGTTTTTTTGCGGAGGAGTTGTACTTTTGAATGACACTATTCATTTTACCATATGGCATTCTGGAAAACGGGAAAAATAAAATCCAAGTGTGGTGAAATTGCAAAAAAAAGTGCAATTGCACAATTTTTTTTTTTTGGGTTCTTTATTTACCATGTTTACTATATGGTAAAACTTACATATAGTTTTTTTTTTAAGTGGTGAAAAAAAATTCAGAAATTTGTATGAAAAACTTTTTTTTGCTTTTGTCGCCATTTTTCTAAGAACCGTAGAGTTTTAATTTTTCTGGATATGAGGCTTGTTTGAGAGCTTATTTTTTGTGCCCTGAGCTAACGTTTTTACTGATAGCATTTTGGAGTAGATATGATGCTTTCATCATCTCGTATTGCATTTTAGTGCAATGTTGCGGCTAAAAGAACGTAATTCTGGTGTTTTTATTTATTTTTCATTATGACGTTCACTGATCGGATTAATTTATTTTATACTTTGATAGTTCAGATATTTCTTAACGCAGTGATACCAAATATGTATATTTTTAATTGTTTTGTTTTCAATGGGGTTTTCTGTCATATTTTTAAAAACTTTTTATCTACTTTTCACTGTATTTAATTATCCCCTTAGGCGACTTGAAACTGCAATCGTCTGATCGCTTGTGCTCTACATAGCAATGCTTTAGCATTGCTACATATACTATAATCTTCATTCACAGGAAGAATAAAATGACAGGCCATAGGAACTTCAGCAAAACCCTGGCTGTCATGACCAGGGCTGCCACCAAGAATTTCAGACCCCATACTGCAAAATTTACAGGCCACTTTGAGACTCCACCCAGGCTCCACCTCCACCTCTCAAACCTTCCACAGTCTCACCGCCCACTCTTGGAAAAACTCCACTTCTGCACCATGTCCTCACCAATCACACATTAACAGTTCCCATCACCATATCACATAAATAGCCAGCAGCTTTTGTTTTGGCCAGAAGATTTTTTAAGCCGCCACCATGACAAGGTGGAGACTTTTGGCCGGCAGTGGCGTCATAAGTCGGTAATATGTACGCTGATGTCACCTGTAGGCTTGTGATGGGCTGGCGGCTGTTAACTTGCAGAGTGGGAATTCCTTCCCACATGGCAATATAGATTTTGACGAACGTTCAGGTACTGAACCTGCAGAATCCTGCCGCTGGGGCCCGGTGAGCAGAAGAGGGAGTGGGCCCCCTCTGCTCACTGGGCCCTATACATCAACCTCATGGTGGGAACGTAGCTTAAAAGTGTCCTCCAGAAATAGAAAAAAGGAAATGATATTACAAATAAATTTGTACATGAACTAGCAAATCAAAATAATTTTGTCTAGAAAGCTAATCACTTTATTAGTAAAATGGACACTATCTTGTTATGCTGAAAGAGACCTGCCCTAATATGTTAATAGCAGAGAAGCTTGTGAGCACATGCAGTAGAAGCGCGACCCTAACGTGTAGGAAGATTTGCTCCCAGTGGATATTGTGATAGAATACTGGATATACCACAAGTGCTGAGGTAACAAGAGGCAGCTCACGTCTGTCCACCATGACTATCTGATCTAACACTGGATATACCAGGGTGACGAGGTAAGAAGAGGCTGTTCACACTGCTGACTGCGCTGTCTACCTGATTCAATCCTGGAGTTACCATGAATGTTGAGGTATGAAGAGGCTGAACACACTCATGTCCACCATTACTATTTGATATAATGCTGAAGATACCAGGATGCAGAGGTAAGAAGAGGCTGCTCACACTGCTGTCCATCCTGTCTATTGAAACTAATACACAAGATGCCAGGAGTGCTGAAGTAAGAACAGGCTCCTCACTCTGCTCTCCATCCTGTCTATCTGATCTAATACTGGAGATTACAGGGTTCAAATGTACAAAGACTGCTCCCACTGCTGTCCACCCTGTCAAGTTTATCCAATACTCGAGATGCCAGATATACCATGCGCGATGAGGTAAGAAGAGGCTGCTCACACTGCTGTCCACCTTGTCTATCGAAACTAATACTGATGATACCAGGAGTGTTGAGTGTCTATTTGATCTAATCCTGGATTTAACAGGGGTGCCGATGTAAGAAGAAGCTGCTCACACTGCTGTCTACCGTGACTATCTGATCTAATACTGAAAATATCAGGGTACAGAGGTAATAAGAGGCTGCTGACACTCAAATCCACTGTAATTATCTGATCTAATACTGGCGATATCAGGGTGCAGAAGCTGCTCACCCTGCTGTCCGCGCTGTCTATTGGATCTAATACTGAAAATACCAGGGGTGCTGAGGTAGAAAGAGACTGATCACACTGCTGTCCACTCTGTCTATATGATCTAATGTTGGATATACCAGAGGTGCTGAGGTAAGACGAGGCTGCTCACACTGTTGTCCACCCTGTCTATCTGATCTAATACAGGAGATACTAGAGGTGCTGAGATAGAAAGAGACTGCTCACACTGCTGTCCACCCTGTCTATCTGGAGGTGCTGAGATAGAAAGAGACTGCTCACACTGCTGTCCACCCTGTCTTTCTGATTTAATACTGGAGATACCATGTCTGCTGAAGTAAGTAGAGGCTGCTCACACTGCTGCCCAACATGTCTATCTGGCACAAAATAACATCAGAAAAGAGGAAAACAAAATTTTAAAAATGCCGCAAAAAGAAGAGTAATTTGAAAAGATTGCCATTGCGTATTTTAGTGCTTAGACCTGTATAGAAAAAAAAACACAGCAGAAATGGCCTCAATTTTCCAAAGATATCATATACAGCCTCCTGCTCAAGCGGTTGTCCTGTTGAAACTAAATGAAAAAAAACAATGTGGTGGGAGCACCAAGGGGCATTTTTGCACAATGCATTACTCAGCCTAAGGCCGGGGTCACAATTGCAAGTGTGATGCGAGAAACTCACGGGAGTCTTTCGCATCAATACCCAGCACTTTCCCCGGCACTCGGGACCGGAGTGTGCGGCTGCATGTATTTCTCCAGTGCCAGGTATTGATGCGAGAAGCTTTCGCGAGTTTCTCACATCACACTTGCAAGTGTGACCGCAGCCTAAGGCTGATCCTGATATTTTATCATCAATAGTCATCAGAAATTATTTGATGTAATTGTAATAATGTTTTCGTATATTAATGGCCATATCTCCGATGACTGATTTGGCCACTAGATGTCACTATCTCATTGGTTTAAACATGAATGACTGTTAATAAAAAAAAAAGCTTTTTCAACTTAAAGAATCACTATTTACATTTAAAACATAATTTCCATTAATAAATCTGATAGTAATATTTTATTATATTACATTTCCTTTTTAAAGGTAAAATTATTTTTTTTATAGATACATAGGAGAGTATCATCTTATCATCTTAAGTATAGGAAAGATGTATATCTTCGTACTGTGTTAGCCAGTAGATAGAAAAATATTTAGAGTTGAGAGTCCTCAGTGGTTGATACCTTTTAATGGCTAACTGAAAAGATGGTAACAAATTGCAAGCTTTCAAGACTACTCAGGTCTCTTCATCAGGCAGAGACAAAACAAAATCTGAAGAATCACATATTTATACACAAACAGCAGAGAAACAATGCAATAGGTAAGACAAGTGACGTGAAGCAGAACTGTCATTATGGGAGATAGAGATGAACATAAATATTGGAACAATTCATAGATAAGGAGTGTGAAAGTTTTATTGTCCTCTGATTGGGGTCTGATATTGTTGTGATGACCTCAGATGTCTGAGGAGCACATTCCTTAATTGATGTAAAAAGACATAAATCCATGGGATCCATTCATTCCTGCACTGAGTGTATCAAAGGTCGTCATAAGTTTATATTCCCAAACTTTTCTGTCTCTCTCAGATTTAAATTTAGCTTTTAATACAAGTAATTTCATATCCCACATGCTATGACCGGGGATACAAAAGTGTTTGGCCACAGGTAGATCCATTATTTTTTCTCTTATTGTGTGGCAATGAGAATTCATCCTTGTTCTCAGTTTTTGCCCGGTCTCCCCCACATACAGACCCCCAGTCAGACATTTAGTACAAATAATTAGGTACACCACATTAGATGTGATGCAGCTGAAAGTACCTGGGATCTTGTAGTCCTGATGGGAGTTGGGGATCTTTATCTTGTCCGTGGTCATTATAAATGGACAGGTTTTACATTTTTTCTGGTTGCAAGGAAAGGTTCCTGCAGTTGTTGGGGAGGACAGGGAGCTTCTGACAATGATGCTTCTTAGATTTGGGGGCTGCCTAAAACACAGTAGTGGGGGGTCTGGAAATATAGATTGTAATCGGGCATCTTTTTGTAGTAAAGGTTGTAATTTCCGTGCAGCTCCCCTTAGCACCTCCAGATTTGGATTGTAGGTGACCACTAGAGGCACCCGGTTATTTTCGTCTTTAGTTTTGTAATGTAGCAGGTGATTCCTTGATATTCTGGTGGCTCTTGTAATTTGGTTTTCAATTGTTCTTGGATGGTAGCCCTGATTCAAAAAGGTCTTTCTGAAGCGACCAAGGTGTTCATCTCTATCCATGGGGTTGGAACATATACGGTTGTATCTGATGGCTTGGCTGTAGACAATAGAGATTGTTATGTGTTTTAGATGGAAACTGTCCCATTTAAGGTATGTTGGACAGTCGATTGGCTTCTGATACAGGGATGTCTCTATTTCATTGTTCTTTAGCTTAATGATGGTGTCTAAAAAGTTAATTTCAGTGCTGGAATAGTTGAGTGTTAAGTTGATGGTGGGATGAAATTGATTAAACTGTTCGTAGAACGTCTTTAGCTGTTGCTCAGACTCCGTCCAGATGATTAAGATATCATCAATGTAGCGGTAGTAGGCCCGAGGCCTGATGGGACATGAGGACAAAAAGTCCTATGTGATTCTTCAGATTTTGTTTTTGTCTCTGCCTGATGAAAAGACCTGAGTAGTCTCGAAAGCTTGCAATTTGTTACCATCTTTTCAGTTAGCCATTAAAAGGTATCAACCACTGAGGCATCTTAAGTAATTTTCAACCACTGAGGGCTACCAGAACTAGTAGTGAGCTCTATGTGGAGAGTGGAAAGCACCTTGTCAGCACAGTTCCTAGCTATATTACAGCACAGAACCTGTACAGCTGCTTAACGTGTTCCTCTAATTTTAGGTGATTGTTTAGAATAGTTAGTCATGTTTGTCTACATGAGAAATACCACTATTCCTACCTATTACCTTGCATTTTCATTAGTTTTCACCTCTACAGACTATCTTTCATTTTCAGTTGTTTCCGAGCTAGTGAGTTGAGACTAGATTTGGTGTTTCAATGACACAGTACTCACAGACATCATGAGTTCCTACTCTACTGTCTATTTGTTGCATGGAGAATATTATACAGACATACTGAGCAATGTAGCTGGGAATCCAGCAATGGAGTGATACAAAAATATAAGAAAGCAGCAGCACAATCTCTCTTTCTGCCTGTTTTTTTACTCTTCTTCTCTCTCCTTCAGTCCTTTCCCTCCCATCTCCAAAGACATTGAAGACATTATTAATCTGACCTCTTTGTTAACTGGTGGCCCTTTTTTTTTTTTTTTTTTGCCGAAAGCATATCTGACCTGGGTTTTTTCAGAGTGGATGGTGAGTTTAGGAGGTTCTTAGGCAATGGGTAGGGAAGAAGAGTCTCATGAATTGGAGAATAAAGCATATTTCTATGATAAGATATGTTACAAATTTGCTTATATTTGCTTCTACTTTTAATTTATGCAAAGTATGCTGAAACAGCAGTGATTTAATATAAAACAGCTTCTAGATTCCTCCACAAATATCGGTCTATCTCAATCTTGCTTCATGGACAAGAACTGGACTTACACACGTGGTCAAAATTGTTGGTACCCCTCGTTTAATGACAAAAAACTCACAATGGTGACAGAAATAACTTGAATCTGACAAAAGTAATAATAAATCAAAAATCTATGTAAATAAACAAATGAAAGTCAGATGTTGCTTTTCAACCATGCTTCTACAGAATTTTAAAAAAATACAACTCATGAAATAGGCCTGGACAGAAATGATGGTACCCCTGAAAATAATGTGACAAAAGGGACATGTTAAATCAAGGTGTGTCCACTAATTAGCATCACAGGTGTCTACAATCTTGGAATCAGTGAGTGGCCTGTATAGAGGGCTACAGACACTCACTGTGCTGTTTGGTGACATGGTGTGTATCACACTCAACATGGACCAGAGGAAGCAAAGGAAAGAGTTGTCTCAGGAGATTAGAAAGAAAATTATAGACCAACATGTTAAAGGTAAAAGTTATAAGACCATCTCCAAGTAGCTTGATGTTCCTGTGAATACAGTTGCACATATTATTCAGAAATTTAATCTCCATTGGACTGTAGCCAACCTCCCTGGACGTGGAGCAGAAGGAAAATTGATGACACATCAAAGTGATGGATAATATGAATGGTAACAAACGAGCCCAGAAAAAACCTCTAAACAGATTAACGATGAACTTCAAGCTCAAAGAACATCAGTGTCAGATCGCACCATCCGTCATTGTATGAGCCAAAGTGGACTTCATGGGAGACGACCAAGGAAGACACCATTGTTGAAAAAAATCTTGAAAAAGCCAGACTGGAATTTGCCAAACTACATGTTGACAAGCCACAAAGCCTCTGGAGAATGTCCTATGGACATGAGTCGCACAACACCAGGGTTATGGGGTACTCGGCACCGAGCCCGTTGATGTCTATGGGAAACGTCACGGGTAGCACAGCTCGGTCCGTGCCCTGGACGCTCACTTTAAATGTGGGATATTTACAGGGATGATAGAATGTTCATGTAGTTTGTCGTGACGCCACTTGTGGTATCTGATCAGAATGACCAGCGCTGCTATGCAGATCCACTGGAGGGTTAATAATGTGCAGCTAGATGTTAAGCCTTCCACAAGTAAGGCTGATTCCTCCAAGGCAGATAGATGTATAAGAATGCAGGACAGATGGGGACCCGGCAGTCAGGGAAAATAAGGGAGACACACACATAAGTCAGTTTGGTACCTTTACTGTAGATGTTGCAGGCACTTCCCGGAGTACTGTAGGGTGAAGGATGCACATCGAGATTCCTCCACTGGTAGGTGTATGGCCTCCTGTCCTCTGCCTTTTAGTAGTGAAGTCCTGACCTGCTTGTAGCTGGGTCTAACTTGGTCTCCGTCTTGCACCTGGCTGATCTTGTGATTGGACCTTCTCGCTGAAAGTACACAGTCTCTGCTCACAGCGTCCTGCTTGCCAGACTCTGTCCTCCTGATCCTGCTACGTATCAGCTCTGTGGTACTCCTGGGACTTGTAGTCCTCCAGGAACTCCGGTGTTCTCCTAATAGGTCGTGGAGATCCCTATAGGCTCGGACCCCGGTGTCCGGTGATACTTGCTGAGACGGGCTATTGAGGTCCCTTTGTCTCATTAACTTCCACTCGCCTTCGGCCTACCTGGATCCTTACACGATCACACACGCTGGCAGTTGGTAGGCTGCCACTTCGCCGCTCTTTAAGCGTCGGCACGCTTTCCACAGAGCTACACTTCTAAATTCAGCTCTGACTAGGCTGGAGTGACTTCTCTTTCACTCTTACTAGACTCCACTTACTTGGAACTGAATAGCCCTGCAGCCTCACTACCTCAGCTCTGCACGTCACTTTCTGCAGACTGACTGAGCTCTCTGAGATGGCTGCTCAGACACTGTCTCAGACTCAGAGACGACTCCCTAGAAACTGAAACTAAACTTCTTTTTATATGCCTAACACAGCTCCCTCTGGTGGTCTTTAGGGTAGCTGTACGTGTGTGTATGTGCATAATGACCTCTAGTGGTATCCTCTTTCAGTGCACCCTTCTGGGAGATATGGATTCAGTCACAGCTGGGCTCCACATTTCCCCGTAGTAGAACTCAGCACTCCGGGGCTGAAATACAAAAACAGATAACAATAAACATTGTATAAATAACTCTTCCTTTACAGGAGGTAAGGCACTCTTGAACGGTTGCATAACGGTAAATAAACAACTATATACATTAACACAATGAGGAATTGAGGAATTGAGCAACCATAAAAGTCCCAGTCTCTTTTGGAAAAGGATGCTCAAAAGGGAAGAGAAAACAAGTAAAAAATAATGTCCATCCACTTGTTTCAGTATCAAAAGGGAAAACAGATTAATAAATAACAATATAATAAAGCATAGTATAAGCAAAAATATATACATTTATGTACAGTGGTTCTTGATAATTATGTACATGTGTTAGGCCCTACTCTCTGTACCTAACAGGTATTTGCCCCCTTGTTGTGCGTACTGACCTACGTGGTGCAGTAACCTGTGAGGTAGCAGTTTCCCTGTTTGGTCTGCGTGAAAGTGAATTATAGAATTGCCTTAACCTCGCTACTGGACTGGCAAGCACACTGTGAGCTGGGTGAACCGGCTCGACTTCTGCAGGGGATCCTCCTTCCTGAGATTCAACTTCTTGGGATTCCGCTTCTTGGGGTTCCACTTGTTGAGGTTCTGCTGGGGCAGGTTCCTCTGGTACTGACTCTACTGCAACAACTGGTGCAACTGGATGTAGAGGTTCTTCTTGTGGTTGATAGAATTGAAGCACGGGAACGATTACGGCTTCTCCAATTCTGGGCCAATCCGCGGGGAAATCTCCTAAGTCTGTATGTATGACTGCTTCATCACGCTCTTCCTGATTAACAACAGGTTCTTTTTCCTGAAGCTTAATGGGTTCGGACACAACATTAGGTGATCTCGGGGGACAGTTGCAGTCGTTCTTCCTCCATCCTTGCTAATTATGCACGTTTTCTTGTTGTCAAACCTTGAATTTTGTATGATGTAGGGCTCTCTTTCCCATTGATCATCGTTTGTGTATCCTCCTCTTTCTTTTTAGTACAACTTCACCAGGTGCGAAAGGTTCAGCTGGCGCACTTTTGTTGTAGCGATCTTCTTGTTTATCCCTTACTCGATTGAGACTTTCTTCAATGCAGGCTTGTACTTTTCTGTACTGTTCCTGTCTGTTTGTGTCCCAGTCTTCAGTAGTCACATCTGCTTCCGGTTCTACAACACCAAGCTCCAGATCCATGGGCAGCTTTCCTGGTCTTGCCCGCATGAGGTAGGCTGGGGTGCAGTTGGTGGAACTCACAGGTATGTGATTGTACAGGTCTACCAGGTCAGGTAGTAAGTCTGGCCACCGATTTCTCTCTTCAAGTGGTACAGTCTTCAGTAGGTCAATGACGATGTGATTCATCTTCTCACAGAGACCATTAGTTTGGGGGTGGTACGGTGTGGTTCTTATCTTCCTACACCCGTACAAGTGACAGAACTCTTTGAATAATTCGGCCTCGAAGGCTGGGCCTTGGTCAGTTAGCACCTGCTCAGGATATCCGTGTGGTCTGCAGAAACACGCTTGGAACGTCTTTGCTGCTGTCTCTGCCGTCAGATCTTTGACAGGGGCGACCACCAGGAACCTGGAGTAGTGGTCCACCATAGTCAGGGCATAGGAATATCCTGACCGGCTGGGTGACAACTTGACATGGTCCAGGGCCACGATCTCCAAGGGACGAGTCGTCCTGATGTGTTGCAGGGGTGCCTTCTGACTACCGTAGTCCTTTCTTCTGAGGCCACAGGGTCCACAGTTCTGGCACCACCTCTCGATGGAGCTGCACATTCCCACCCAGTAGAAACGACACTTCAACAGGGTCTCCAGCTTCTTCCAGCCAAAGTGTCCCGCTTGATCGTGGTAGGCTTCTAACACCATCTGGACGTCTGCTCTGGGAACTACTATCTGCCATACCATCTCATGGGTCCTTGGGTTGATGTACCTCCTGCACAGCTTCTCACGGTAGATGAACAACCGGCTCCTCTCATTCCACAGCTGCTTTGCTTGTTGAGGCGCATCCTTCTCCAAGAAGGAACCTTCTTGAGTTATCAGCTCCTTGATTCGGCTGACAACTGGATCGCTGTCCTGAGTCTCCTTTCCAGCTGTGGTGAGTAGTGTTGAGCATTCCGATACCGCAAGTATCGGGTATCGGCCGATATTCGCGTTATCGGAATTCCGATACTTAATTCCGATACTTTTTCCATATCGTATACCGGAATCGGAAGTTCCCATAATTCTTTGAGAGGCAATGTGATTTTAGTCAGCCAATGAGGAATCCTACGAAGTGTGGGCACATCCTGTAATGCTGCGGTCATCTTAACTAATGGCATGGCTGTGATTGGCTGCTGAAATGATGTCAGAATGCACTATAAAAGGCGCCGCCGCCATTTTAGCGTCACTGTGCTGTGAACTCAGTAAGGGACAGAACGCTACTCTGCTCACTCTGAGGGACAGTTAGATATTGCGATTTTGTGTACTACTGTGCTTGAGGCAGGCTAGTTTACCAACCGCTGTGTAAAGCTTCATTTTGCCAGTGTTGTTTTAACAGCTCTGTGCAAGGTGTGTGTGTGACAGTGCAGGTGACGCTGCAGTTTGCTCTGCATCCACCGCTGTTTGTAGGCATCTGCACGTGTCACTGACTCTTTTTTTTTTTTTTTTTTTTTTTATTTTGTGGAATTGGTGCAGCTCCATTATATTAGAAAAAAAAATCAAATCTATTAGTGTGACGTGCTTCCATCCGTATACAATACATTGGTTGCAAACACTATAGAACTACACAAAGGAGCTTTTCACAGATAGTGAATAGTTGTGTTTCAGTGTTCACTGCAGTCTGTGAGGTTTTGATTTTTTGAGTGCAGATCACGCTCCAGTTAGTTCTTCAACCACTGCCGGTTGTAGTCTGCTGAGCGTGTGTCACTGCCTCATCCTTCACATTTTTCTCTAATTGGTGCTGCTCCATTTTAGTGGAAAAAAAAATCAAATCTATTAGTGTGACGCGCTTCCATCCGTATACAATACATTGGTTGCAAACACTATAGAACTACACAAAGGAGCTTTTCACAGATAGTGAATAGTTGTGTTTCAGTGTTCACTGCAGTCTGTGAGGTTTTGATTTTTTGAGTGCAGATCACGCTCCAGTTAGTTCTTCAACCACTGCCGGTTGTAGTCTGCTGACCGTGTGTCACTGCCTCATCCTTCACATTTTTCTCTAATTGGTGCTGCTCCATTTTAGTGGAAAAAATCTAATCTATTAGTGTGACGCGCTTCCATCCGTATACAATACATTGGTTGCAAACACTATAGAACTACACAAAGGAGCTTTTCACAGATAGTGAATAGTTGTGTTTCAGTGTTCACTGTAGTCTGTGAGCTTTTCATTTTGTGAGTGCAGATTACGCTCCAGTTTGTACTTCAACCACTGCCCGTTGTAGTCTGCTGAGCGTGTGTCACTGCCTCATCCTTCACATTTTTCTCTAATTGGTGCTGCTCCATTTTAGTGGAAAAAAATCTAATCTATTAGTGTGACGCGCTTCCATCCGTATACAATACATTGGTTGCAAACACTATAGAACTACACAAAGGAGCTTTTCACAGATAGTGAATAGTTGTGTTTCAGTGTTCACTGTAGTCTGTGAGCTTTTCATTTTGTGAGTGCAGATTACGCTCCAGTTTGTACTTCAACCACTGCCGGTTGTAGTCTGCTGAGCGTGTGTCACTGCCTCATCCTTCACATTTTTCTCTAATTGGTGCTGCTCCATTTTAGTGGAAAAAAAAATAATCTATTAGTGTGACGCGCTTCCATCCGTATACAATACATTGGTTGCAAACACTATAGAACTACACAAAGGAGCTTTTCACAGATAGTGAATAGTTGTGTTTCAGTGTTCACTGTAGTCTGTGAGCTTTTCATTTTGTGAGTGCAGATTACGCTCCAGTTTGTACTTCAACCACTGCCGGTTGTAGTCTGCTGAGCGTGTGTCACTGCCTCATCCTTCACATTTTTCTCTAATTGGTGCTGCTCCATTTTAGTGGAAAAAAATCTAATCTATTAGTGTGACGCGCTTCCATCCGTATACAATACATTGGTTGCAAACACTATAGAACTACACAAAGGAGCTTTTCACAGATAGTGAATAGTTGTGTTTCAGTGTTCACTGTAGTCTGTGAGCTTTTCATTTTGTGAGTGCAGATTACGCTCCAGTTTGTACTTCAACCACTGCCGGTTGTAGTCTGCTGAGCGTGTGTCACTGCCTCATCCTTCACATTTTTCTCTAATTGGTGCTGCTCCATTTTAGTGGAAAAAAATCTAATCTATTAGTGTGACGCGCTTCCATCCGTATACAATACATTGGTTGCAAACACTATAGAACTACACAAAGGAGCTTTTCACAGATAGTGAATAGTTGTGTTTCAGTGTTCACTGTAGTCTGTGAGCTTTTCATTTTGTGAGTGCAGATTACGCTCCAGTTTGTACTTCAACCACTGCCGGTTGTAGTCTGCTGAGCGTGTGTCACTGCCTCATCCTTCACATTTTTCTCTAATTGGTGCTGCTCCATTTTAGTGGAAAAAAATCTAATCTATTAGTGTGACGCGCTTCCATCCGTATACAATACATTGGTTGCAAACACTATAGAACTACACAAAGGGGCCTTTCACAGATACTGAACAGTTGTCTGCAGGGTTCACTGTAGTCTGTGAGGAATAACCACACTTAGGCCTTAACTTTTCTGACTTTCTTTATCAATCTACCAAGATGAAGAAGTCAGTGAGTAAGGCACGTGGTCGTGGTCGAGGCCGTGGATTTGCAGCAGGGAGAGGACGTGGGGATTCTGTGGCTGCTGCCGCACCCAGTGACACAGCATCCACCAGTTTTCCCCGTGAGCGTTCCTTTATGCGCACTTTTGTAGGAGCTCAGCGTACCCCCCTGCTGCGTGAAGAACAAATTGAAGCCGTTGTTGGTTGGATGGCAGCCAATGCATCGACTTCAATAGCTTCCACCTCCTCTCAGGACCACAGCACTGTTGAACAACCATCAGTCTCTTCACCGCCTGCCAAATTGCCCAGGCAGTCAGAGAGCTCTGTACAGGAGCCAGCTGAGTCTCTGCTTCTGTTCTCAGAATCTGTTGGCTTGGAAACAGGGGCCCAGCCAAGCAGCATTCTGGAATGTGAAGAAGAGGCAGTATGCAGTGATGCGCAACAGCTGTGTCTCTCTGAATCTGAAGAGGCGGGTGAGCCAGTGCCGATGGTCAGCACACCGCAGAACGCATCTGATGATGATGAGACTCAGTTGCCAGTTTCTGTTGAGCATGGTGCTGGCCAGACCACCCAACAACAGCAGGTGTTGGAAGAGGGTAGTGGTGGAGATGATGAGGTCCAAGACCCAACATGGCGTGAGGAACAGGAAGGTGGTGGGAGCAGCTCTGAGGAAGAGATTGCACCAACGGTCCAAACAGTAGGGAGAGGTAGGCTGCAGACTCGCTTGCCTGTAGCCTCCAGTTTGGCACCCGTTCGGAGCAGTTCTCTTACAACAGCCAAACCGGGCGCTCCCAGGACTTGCTCTGCGTGGTCCTTTTTTGATACAGTTGCAGATGATATTTGCTATGTCAAATGCAAGCTGTGTAATCAAAAAATTAAAAGAGGTAAAAGTGTCAGTAACCTTAATACAACAAATATGTGGAAACATGTGCGGTCAAAGCACTTTGTTGAGTTACAAAGACACACTGGAGATGTAGGCCAACCTACAGCAGCACCTACATCTTCAGCTCCTGTTGGAGCCTCTTCCTCCAGTTCACACACAGCTGGTAAGGCTTCCTCAAAGGATAGCCATGGAAGAACCTCTGTCACTGTTGTCCAGAGACACAGTGTTATTCCACCCACAGGTGCAAGTTCCCTGTCATCCTCACACACCCAGGCCACAAAACAGCCATCGGTAGCACAGGCATGGGATAAAAGACGGCCATACTCGGCAAACCATCCACGAGCACAGGCTCTGAATGCTGGCATTGCAAAACTCCTGTCCCTTGAAATGCTGTCATTCAGGCTGGTGGAGACTGACAGTTTCCGTGAATTAATGGCATTGGCAGTCCCACAATACAATGTGCCCAGCCGATTTTATTTCAGCAGGCAAGCCGTCCCTGGTCTGCAAAAGCATGTTGAGGCAAAAATTAAACATGCGCTACTAAACGCCGTCAGTAGCAAGGTCCACCTGACCACCGATGCGTGGACCAGTACCCATGGCCAGGGACGATACCTTTCACTCACTGCCCATTGGGTGAATGTTGTGGAGCCGGGTACAGATCTTGCGAGTGGCGCTGTACGTGTTCTGCCAACTCCAAGGATTGCCGGAATCAAGTCTGTCCACATTGACTCCTCCTCCTACTCCAGTTCCTCAGAATCATCGCTGCAGGAGCCGTCACGGTCTACCTCCACATGGACCCGTGGACGCTTACCTGATGCGACCGATATGAGCACAGCCGTGGCCAAACGGCAACAGGCCGTTCTGAAATTAATTCCCATGGGGAATCGAAGCCACACAGCGCAGGAGGTCTGGAATGCCATCAAGCAGGAGAGCGACGTGTGGTTTTTGCCAGCGAATCTCCAGCCAGGTTTGGTAGTGTGTGACAATGGCCGAAATCTGGTGGCAGCTCTGGGCCTTGGCAACCTCACTCACATACCATGTCTGGCACATGTGCTCAACTTGGTCGTGCAGAGTTTTTTGAGGGACTATCCGGATCTTGATGCACTGCTGCACAAGGTCCGCCTAGAGTGCGCTCACTTGCGACGTTCCAGCATGGCCAGATCGCGCATTGCAGCTCTGCAACGCAGATTGCGCCTTCCTGAACATCGCATCATATGTGACGTATCCACCAGGTGGAATTCAACGTTACATATGTTGGAGCGGTTGTGTGAGCAGCAGCCAGCAGTTATGGAGTATCAGCTGCATCAGGCGCAATCAACACGCAATTTGCGCCGTCCACACTTCACCATTAATGAGTGGGCCACTATGAAGGACATGTGCCACGTTTTGCGTGCGTTTGATGAGTCAACGCGGATGGCGAGTGCAGATGATGCACTAGTCAGCCTGACTGTCCCCCTTATCTGCCTGCTTCAAAAAACACTGCAAGCAATAAGGGATGAGGTTTTGGAAGAGGTGGAGGATGAGGAGTCACAAATTCCATCACCTTCTGGAAAGTCAGCGCAACGTGGTTCCTCACAAAGGGCTGGGCAGGGCTCACTTTGTGAGGAGGATGAGGAGGAGGAGTCAATGGAGGAGGAAGACATCGCTCCAGAGGGAGGTACACAACGCTCTAGTCAGTATGTAGAGCGAGGGTGGGGTGATGCAGAGCAGGCAGAGATAACGCCTCTTGCAGAGGACAGCGTTTCTTTGCCAGTTGGGAGTCTGCAGCACATGGTTGATTTCATGCTGCAGTGCCTAAGAAACGACCGCCGCATCGCCCACATTCTCACGACGTCTGATTATTGGGTGTACACCCTCCTAGACCCTCGCTACCGGGACAACGTCAAAAGCCTCATCACACCGTTGAACCGGGAGCGTAAAATGCGGGAGTACCAAGACACACTGGTGCAATCCCTAATGTTCTACCTTACTGCCGAGAGCACTGCTGCTGCTACTGCTTTACAAAGCAGCTCTGTGCGTCGAGGCAGTGTAGAGAGCTCTGCAACAAGAGGGAGCACACGCAGTGCCTCTGCACAGGGAAAGACCAGTATGTTCAAAATGTGGCAAAGTTTTGTGGCAGCGCCACAAATGTCTACACCATCCGAGAGGGCTCCAGTCAGCGGGAGGCAACGTATCCGTCAGATGGTGACAGACTACTTGGCTTTGCCTCTCAGTGTACTCCCAGATGGCTCTTCCCCATTCAAGTTTTGGGTCTCTAAGCTGGATACATGGCCAGAGCTTAGCCAGTATGCATTGGAGGTGCTGGCTTGCCCTGCTGCCAGTGTATTATCGGAGCGCGTCTTTAGTGCTGCAGGTGGTGTACTAACAGACCGTCGCATGCGACTATCCTCCGATAATGTAGACCGGCTTACTTTTCTGAAAATGAACAAGGCATGGATCTCGCCAGAATTTGTCTGTCCGTTTTCAGATTAAATAACTGGTTCGCAACGTTATCCATGTCTCCTGTTATGTTCATCTTTCTACCACCTGAACTCTACTCCCTGGGCTCCAACACTGCCAGTTGCTGCTCAGAAGTGTCGTGTCCACAGAACAAAACACAAGCTCTACTGTTAGTGGGGTTCAGTAACGCCAGCTGTTCCCCTGCTGTGTCAACGGCAAGAAGTGTCCTGTTCCCGACACATGGACAGAAAAACACATGACCAACATGCTCCAAATAGGGAAGAGCCGTCACCCTGCTTGTTATGCTGAAAACATGAAATTGTGAAGTTTTGCAGGCCTAGAATGATAAATTTTTAAGAAAAATATGGACAAATAATAATTTGTCATCACAGCGCATATCTGCACATGTCTATTAGAAATGGTAACAAAAAATAAAACATAGTCTACTCTTCACATTTTTAAATTAATGCATAAAAGTACATTTCAGACTTATGAATTAATGCTTTTAAAGGAACTTTATCTGTACCTGTAAGATAATGCACTCAATGGATGTACGAATCATTACATCCTCATCATCATCATGACGAGTTTTATTTATGACAGACATTATAAAATACACATACTGATGCCAACTGTAACTTCAAACACCATATATGAAATGGCCAGCATGTAAACATGGTAATAATGTCCAATAATAAATTATTACATCTAGAAAGTGCATCATGCATACTGACAATAGGTACTTATACCTGCAAGTGCTGTTGAAACAACCACAAGAGATATAAATTAATACTGGTATATAGGTATCACAGTGCATAGTTACTCATGGACAATGTTGATGTAATACTGTATCTCAATTAAGTCAGCGTCAACCATTAGGCTTGTTAGTCTTGTACATTGTTAAAGAGGGAACGTAATTTTTTGGTTTGTCATAGGTGTAGTATTACACATTAAATTATTACTGCTGTATTTTTTTTGGCGTCCCTAGTGCGCAATAACGCAGCCTAACCTCACATTTGATAGTCAGCTAATTGCCACACGCTACCCTACCCTACGCGTGACAGTAGGAAGGTAGTGTTGACGGATAAAGCTTTGCGCAAACAGACATTCTTTTACCCTCTTCAACACTCTACAAGCAAAAAATGCATGATTTCAGCCGCAGACTTTATTGACGTACAGTATAACATCGGCATTACCCATCAGAGGCTGTCCACTGTGTGATACAGACATAGAATATACCTTTGCTATCCGTAGCCTTTGTTTCACCTACACTTGCAGGCACACACTTAAATTGTGACAAACAATGCCTAATGTTTTTTTAAATGGTTATTTTTTATTGTACATTATTGTGTCATCAATCACATTGATGAGTCCATGCTGGACATGTCATACATGCTATAGAAAGTTACGATTTTATGAACTTAAATAATTAAATTGTCTGTGACTGTCACATAAAATTTGCGATGATGATGATGAGTGACTATTACAAAATCCATTGTCTTCACTATGTTATAGTTTAACATTGCGTTCCTTAAGCATTATTCATAAAAAAAAAATGTACTTTTATTCTTAAATGTACAACACTATATTTTGTTACCAATTTTTTGGGTGTTGTGTTGTTCCATTTATTTTTGGCATGTGCATATATGCGTTTATATTGTATTTTCTTTATTTTTCCTTCTTGAAATTAGAAAACATGTGTATCTTTGTACCGTGTTAGCCAGTAGATAGAAAAATATTTAGACTTCAGAGTCAGCAGTGGTTCATACCTTTTTATGGATAACTGAAAAGATGGAAACAAATTGCAAGCTTTCAAGGCTACTCACGTCTCTTCATCAGGGAAAGACTAACTAAAAAAATTAAGCATCACATATTTCTATACACAACAGGACACAGGAATATTGCAATAGGTAAGACAAGTAAGTGACGTGTATCAGAACTGTCATTATCTCACAGGGATGAACATAAATATTCAAACAGTTCCTAGATAAGGATAGAAAGTTTGATTGCCCTCTCATTGGCGTATTTTTTGGGGTTTTCATGACCCTGGAAGGGCATAGACGCAGATTCCTTAATTGATATAGAATGACATAAATCCATGTGATCTATTCATTCCATCACTAACAGTGTCAAAGGTCATGATGAGCTTATATTCTGAAACCTTTGTACGTTTCTCATATTTGAAGTTATATTTTAATAACAGTAATTCCATATCCATGATGCTATGACCGGGCGGGCATACAAAAGTCTTTTGCCACAGCTAAATTCATTAATTTATCTGTGATTGTGTGGCGCTGATAATTCATCCTTGTTCTCCTTTTTGTTGCCGGTCTCCCTCACTTGTCCCTCCCTCACTTGTCTTAGCTATTCCTGTGTCCTGTTGTGTGTAGAAATATGTGATTCTTCATTTTTGGCTTTACTCTTAGCCTGATGAAGACACCTGAGTAGTCTCGAAAGCTTTGAATTTGTTACCATATTTTCAGTTAGCCATTAAACGTTATCAACCACAGAGGACTGTCAAGTATAAATATTTTTCTATTCTTGTAATTGAAATTTATCATTTTATTGTTGTAGTAAAACTTCATTTATTCTTGTTTGAAGTACATACATTTGCAATGGCCACGTAACAAGGCAATAACTCAATATTTTATGCCTACACCCTCCTTGACCCTGGGCTCCAACACCGCCAGTTGTTGCTTGGAAGTGCTGTTAGCACAGTTAACACTTGCTCCTGTGTTACTGGGGTTCAGTAATGTCAGCTGTTCCCCTGCTGTGTGAACGGCAAATAGTCCTGCTGCCTCCACCCTGTTCTCTTCTCATCCCTGGGTTACAACACCGCCAGTTGTTTCTCGGAAGTGCTGTTAGCACAGTTAACACTTGCTCCCGTGTTACTGGGGTTCAGTAATGTCAGCTGTTCCCTGCTGTGTGAACGGCAAATAGTCCTGCTGCCTCCACCATGTTCTCTTCTCATCCCTGGGTTACAACACCGCCAGTTGTTTCTCGGAAGTGCTGTTAGCACAGTCTACACTTGCTCCTGTGTTACTGGGGTTCAGTAATGTCAGCTGTTCCCCTGCTGTGTGAACGGCAAATAGTCCTGCTGCCTCCACCCTGTTCTCTTCTCATCCCTGGGTTACAACACCGCCAGTTGTTTCTCGGAAGTGCTGTTAGCACAGTCTACACTTGCTCCTGTGTTACTGGGGTTCAGTAATGTCAGCTGTTCCCCTGCTGTGTGAACGGCAAATAGTCCTGCTGCCTCCACCCTGTTCTCTTCTCATCCCTGGGTTACAACACCGCCAGTTGTTTCTCGGAAGTGCTGTTAGCACAGTTAACACTTGCTCCCGTGTTACTGGGGTTCAGTAATGTCAGCTGTTCCCCTGCTGTGTGAACGGCAAATAGTCCTGCTGCTCCACCCTGTTCTCTTCTCATCCCTGGGTTACAACACCGCCAGTTGTTTCTCGGAAGTGCTGTTAGCACAGTTAACACTTGCTCCCGTGTTACTGGGGTTCAGTAATGTCAGCTGTTCCCCTGCTGTGTGAACAGCAAACAGTCCTGCTGCCTCAACTTTAATTTCCATGGGTACCTTCTGCTACCCATCCGGGTTCCAGTACCGTCAGCTGGTTCTCCGCAGTGCCTTTGGCGTAGGTGCCTCCATGTCGGTATCCGAGTTCCAGCAACGTCTGCTGGTCCTTGGTAGTGCTTTGGAGCACAGGTACCTCCTGCTTAGTAACCGTGTCCCAGTAACGTCAGCTGGTCCTCGGTTGTGCCATTGGCTCTTTTCCTTCTGCTGACCCTCCGGGTTCCAGCACAGTCAGCTGGTCCTCGTTACTTTCATTGGCTCTTGTACCTTCTGCTACTCATCCGGGTTCCAGTACCGTCAGCTGGTTCTCCGCAGTGCCTTTGGCCTAGGTGCCTCCATGTCGGTATCCGAGTTCCAGCAACGTCTGCTGGTCCTTGGTAGTGCTTTGGAGCACAGGTACCTCCTGCTTAGTAA
>JARQOD010000007.1:126304370-126338036 GCA_033576555.1 Oophaga sylvatica
TTTAATCACTCCCCCAGCCAGCTTATATTGACAGCTGAACTGGGCGTGCACATACATTAGGTAATGGTGTTTTCCAGGACATATTAGCAAATCATTTATTACAGTAAATACATTTTGTCACGTACCATAGTTTATGTCAAGTTGACCAACTAATTATCTATCTAAGGAATTCACTATTCATCATGTCTATCCTTTGATGGACCCCCAAACTGTCGTCATTAACAGTCATAACTTTATTACTTTACTTACTGATTGATTGTAGGTTTGATCGTCATTCACCTATGCTCATTATTTGCTATTCCCATCATTAAGGTGATATTACTCTGATTATCTCATAGTCCACAAGAATGTCTTGTTGGCTAACCTTTGATACATGTCATGTTGCTAGTTAAGTCAGCAAATAATGTCTTGGTGGAATATAGAGAACTGATTTCTTAAAGGGATTATTGTATGAGAATATATAAAAGGGTATCAGAATATAGAAGGGTCTCCTGAATTCCCTATCAAGTGGAAACCCCCCAATTCTAACACCAACACACCCCTAGTCCCAACCCTAATTCTAACTTTAGCCCCAACCCTATTCCTAATGGGAAAATGGAAATAAAGACATTTTTTAAATTTTATTATTTTTCTTAACTAATGGGGTGATAAAGGGGGGTTTGATTTACTATTTATAGCAGGTTTTTATGTTTGGCAGCTGTCACACGCTAAAACACGCTTTTTACTGCAAATAATAGTTTTTGCATCACCACATTTTGAGAGCTATAATGTTTGCATATTTTGGCCCACAGAGTCATGTGAGGTCTTATTTTTGCGGGACGAGTTGACGTTTTTATTGGTACCATTTTTTGTCACGTGACTTTTTTGATCGCTTTTTATTACGATTTTTGGGAGGTTAGCATGAACAAAAATCAGCAATTCATGAATTTCTTTTGGGGGGTTTTCGTTCCGGGTGGGTAGAGATAGCAGTTTATTCTTGGTTAGTACGTACGTGATACCATTATATTTTTAAAGTTGCGATTTAGCATAAACTTTTATGAAGATAACAAGCTCGCATATAATTTATTTTGCTGATGATCTGTTTCTTTTTCAGACGATACGTTTTACGTACATGTTTATCATAATCTTTTATCGGTGTATCACTTCTTTCGGAATGATTAAAATTTTTATTCTTTTATTTTAAGGTTCGTTAAACGGGTAACAATTAGTGAGTACAGTTTTCATAGGGCAAAGTATTTCCTGATGAAGGCCTGTTTTCCGAAATATGGACTTTTTTGTACATTTTTATTACATATACATGAGTATAACCATGATTTTCAGCCTATATTTTAAGATGTTAATTTCTCCTTCTCTTGTTTATTCGTAGCGTTACAGTTCTTTTTAGGGGGTTAGACATGCAAATTGTTGGATAGTCTTCAGCTGTACTCTGTATAACTCAACTTCGACCGTTGCCACAGGTTCTAGCAGCCCTTGTCTTTTAGTTCGAGTCCAGTATTAGCCATAGGTGGGAACGCAGTCATTAAAGTCATGAAAGGATATCACGGTGGACTTTTTGCGCAGTTTGAAACACTGGAAACTGCACAGGGGACCAATGAGGACCATGGGAGAACAGGCAGAGACGCGCCGGCGGAAGGGTAAATATAAGCGATATTTACCTGTCCCGTTCCGCTGTGTCCTCGGGTCCTCTTGCTGCGATGTTCAGGCAGAGGGCGCGATGACGTAGTTACTGTCGCAGCGCCCTCTGCCTGATCATTGACTGCTGGAGGACCCGGAAGACAGCGGCGGAACGGGAGACAGGTAAATATCGCAGGTGCTGGGGCCCTGACCGAGCAGTGACACCGGCACCTGTCCCCCATAGCGCGCCGGTGTCCCCGCCTGCTCAGGACACCGGCACCTGGCCCCCCAGCAACGAGAGGTGAGTATGTCTTTTTTTTTTTTTTTCGGTTGCAGCAGCAATTGAGGTCTATACTATGGAGCATCTATGGGGGCATAATCTATGGGGGAATAATCTATGGGGCATTATCTATGGGGGAATAATCTATAGGGTATTATCTATGGAGCATCTATGGGGGCATAATCTATGGAGCATCTATGGGGGCACAATCTATGAAGCATCTATGGGGGCATAATACATGGACAGCATATAGGGCATAATCTCATTTTCCACCCTAGGCTTATACTCGAGTCAGTAAGTTTTCCCATTTTTTTGTGGCAAAATTAGGGGGGTCGGCTTATACTCGAGTATATACGGTACATAAATGAATTTATTGGGGAATATTTTATTTTTCTTTGGGGATTTTTATTATTTTTACACGTTTATTTATTTTTTTTTTTACATTGTCCCAGGGTGGGACATCACTATATAATGTCAGATCACTGGTCTGACAGTTTGCTTAGCACTCATGTCAGACCAGCGATCTGACAGGCACTGCAGCAGTCTTTCTCTGCTCCTGCTCCCAGCAGGCACTGAGGAAGCTGCCTCCAGAAGGACCCCGTCGCCATCTTGGATCCGGGGTCCTGCAGGGAGGAAGCCCTTGGAACAGCGCGATCACATCGCGCTGTTCTGAGGGTCTCAGGGAAGCACGCAGGGAGCCCCTTCCCTGTGCCCCCAGTACACTGTGATCATGTTTGATCGCAATGTTCCGGGAGCGGTCCTGGCGGGTGTCAGGTGTGATAATTAGCTGACACTCGGACGTGCGCCCGGGAGTGCGTCCGATCGCATGTGACATACTATCCCGTCCATGATCATACGGGCCGAGATACCATGGACGGGATAGTACGTCCGATGTCAGAAAAGGGTTAAAGAGAACCTGTCATTAGATTCATGCTGCCTGACCCACAAGCAGTATAAGTATGGGTGCATGATTGCAGCCGGGTATATTTTACTCTATATGCTGCTGCGTTTCTGACAAAATCTAGTGTGACTCCACCCCGCCTCAGATGATTGACAGGTCTCTATGTACGCACAAGAGACTTGTCAGTCACCTGGATAAGGCTTGGACCGCATCAAAGTCGGTCTCTGAAATGGCTTCTCAAGCAAAGGGAGCGATTCCTCAAAGTTTTGTCAGAAATTGGTTGCTCAAAAGAAATAAAGTTGTGACTTTTGGCGTCCTCACTCCATTGTCACCCAGCTCTGAAAAAGTGGGATTGGGTGGGGACGTGGCCGCACCCACTCGTCAAATTCATGACTTGTAGCGGTCACTTCACAACAAGTCTTAGGCTGGGTTCACACTTGCATTCTGCGGTTCTGCGTATGGCTGCATACTTCCTCCTTTAAGCTCCGCCTACTTCCGCACTTCCGTTTAGCTCCACCTACTTCAGCATGCATCCTGCGTACCTATCTTTAACATTGGGTACGTGGGGACATGCATTGTATGTGGATGCGTCCACGTGCATTGTTTTGACGTGCCCGCCGAACGCGACATGTTGCATTTTTGTGAGTTTGACTTGCACGTCAATAGCACGCATCCACATACAACGGATGTCCCTGCTTACCCAATGTTAAAGATAGGTACGCAGGACGCATGCAGAAGTAGTTCTTTGGTTCATGGTTCTTTATACCCTATCCTTGTATGCATGGCTCCTCCATCTCTGTCCTGGTATGCATGGCTCCCTCCTCCCTGTCCTAGTATGCACGGGCTCCCTTGTCCGGTCCCATCCCTGTATGCATGGCTCCCCGTCGCTGTCCTGGTATGCATGGCTCCCCCATCGCTGTCCTGGTATGCATGGCTTCCCCGTCGCTGTCCTGGTATGCGTGGCTCCACCATCGCTATCCTGGTATGCGTGGCTCCCCTGTCGCTGTCCTTTTATGCATGGCTCCCCCGTCGCTGTCCTTGTATGCATGGCTCCCCTGTCCTTGTATGCATGGCTCCCCCATCGCTGTCCTGTTATGCAAGGCTCCCCTGTTTTTCTCCTTGTATGCATGGCTCTCCTGTCGCTGTCCTGGTATGCATGGGCCCAGTCCCTGTCCTTGTATGCATGGCTCCTTATCCTCTATCCTTGTATGCATGTTTCTTATTTTAAAAAAAACAAACATCATACTTAACTGCCTGCGCGCTCTCGCAGCATCTCATTCCGGCGTCTGCAGATCTTCCGAGCGATAACATGGCCTCGCAGGTAATGAATATTCACTAAAAGTCATGGTTGCTGGTTTGGCAGTGTGGAGGTCAGATCTGAAATGTCATGTCCAGGACCTGGTCGGATTTTATCTGCACTCGCCCTTCTGGCGCCATAGGAGTGATTCAGATATGTTTCAGGTATGTTTGCGTTTTATACAGTCTTGCTTTTAATACATTTAGAAGGCCGTAATGGCACAGCGTATATAAAAAACGTAGAGTAGAACTGCCCCATATGAGAGTGATGTGGCTCAAAGAATTGATCAATTGTTTGCTAAATGTCTCATTTTAAAGTACAGTTAGAAATCAATATGTGCATATGCACTTTATGTATTGCGTGCTGACCACAGGCAGCGCTGGCTTCTTGGCTGTATGTTATGAATAATGAATATTCACTCCACGCCTATGGGAGTGGAGAGACGTGCATATTCATTACCTTAATGAGCGGGGCCACGTGATTGCTCGGCCGGAAAAGCTGCTGTCGCTGGAACCAACGAGATGCAGCGAGGGGCGCACAGGAAGATGAGTCGGATGAGTGCTGGAAGAATATTCTTTTCTCTTAGCAGTGGGCACAGTTATAGCCGCCGGCTCCTGTCTCTGTGACCCGCTGCTCCGCCGTTCTCCCTCTCCCGCCCGCCCTCTGGGACAATTGACGTGTGTATAAGCCAAGGGGGGCGTTTTCAGCACAAAAAAAGTGCTGAAAACCTCTTCTTATCCACAAGTATATCCGGTAATAATCTTTATTTTTTATAGCGCTAACATATTCCGCAGCGCTTTACAGACATTATCATCGCTGTCCCCGATGGAGTCACAACCTACATTCCCTATCAGTATGTCTTTGGAATGTGGGGGTTCATGCAGCCCAGGAATTTCCAGGAACTGGAGGCTTTTTGTCAAGAAGAGTGGGCAGCTTTACCATCTGAGGAAATAAAGGCCCTCATCTACAACTACCACAAAAGACGTCAAGCTGTCATTGATGTTAGATGGGGCAATACACGGTATTAAGAAATGGGGGGTATACAACTTTTGATGAGGGTCACTGGGATGTTTTGGTTGTCATTAGGATTTAAAAAGAGAAAACACAATAGTTTGACAATAAATGGCTTCACCCAACCACAATAGAGTTTATTTAATTTTCGGTATCCATGATTAAGGACTGGTGTATAGTCAGAAATGTGCAGGAAATTTATACTATATTGCTGGATGGAATTTAAGATGTCATTCACTTTTTAACCGCACTGGGATAAACTTCTATTTTATACCTGGATTTTTTTGTCTGGAGGAATTTTTTCTTTTGGATCTGTACAGCATGGAGTGTAGCGAGAGTGGCTTCCCCTGTACCGGAAATCATACTCATAAAACAGGGGTGAGCTGTTTTTTTCTTTTTTTGCAATTTTAGAGGCAGATGATTTCTGAATATCACATCCATCATCTGCTGGCAGAGATGCGGGCTTAGTTATTGAGCTTGCATCAAGGTCATAGTTGCCAACCGTCTGTAAATTTACGGACAGTCCATAAAAACCTGATGCTTTTCTCTGCTGTCCGTAGCGTCCGGCAGAAAAAAACACCGTCCTGTGAATTTCCTTCCACACCCCTGAAATTTGTACTGTGCATGCGCTAAAAAGGCTGCCATGTGCAGTACAAACAGGACCTGTCCCGGAAGAAGACTAGAAGAGTCATGTGGGAGCCTGAAGGGTGGTGGCAGAGAATGGCGGAGTTCTGCTGCAGATCTTCCTGCTCCCGGCTAGCTGAGCTGATGATCTGGGATGATCTTTAACCCCTTCCCGACCCATGACGCCGACGTCGGCGTCATGAAAACCTGTGCCATCCCGACCCATGACGCCAACGTCGGCGTCATGCTATAAATTATGTTCCTGCGGGTCGGGGGACCGGGGTCACTGAAAGGTCACCCGACCCGCAGTAACAGGACCCTTACTGCATCACCACAGGGGGTTGGCTTAACCCCCACGTGGCCACGATCGCTCTGATTGGCTGTTAAAAGTGAAACAGCCAATCAGAGCGATTTGTAATATTTCACCAATGAAACTGGTGAAATATTACAATCCAGCCATGGCCGATGCTGCAATAGCATCTGCCATGGCTGGAGACCGCGATCAGACCCCCCCCACACCATGTCACGGCGGTGATCGGCCGCCGCCATCGAAAGATGGCAGCGATCGGTCACCGCCGTCGCTGTCTGCTCCCCTGCTCCTGCGATCACCCCCCCTCACCTTCCGATCCCCCCCCCCCCCTCACCTTCCGACGTCCCCTACTCACCTCTCCCGGTCCACCGATGTCCCTGGAACCGTCCCGGCGGCTGCCCGGGATTCTTCATGGGCGCCGCCATCTTGGAAAATGGCGGGCGCATGCGCAGTGCGCCCACCGGCCGGCGCATGTGCAGTGCGCCCTCCATTGTACAAAAATTTATTTTGATCACTGTGATAAACTGTCACAGTGATCAAAATAAAAAAAAAGTATATGAACCCCCCCCTGTCATAGGTAGGGACAAATAATAAAATAATTTTTTTTTTTTTTTTCCTAGTGGATTTTGCTGCTGATCCGCAGCTGATTTTGCTGCGGATCTGCGGCGGATATCGCTGCTGATCCGCGGCGGATTTCGCGGCTGATCGGCAGCGGATTTCGCGGCTGATCCGCGGCGGATTTCGCTGCGGATCCGCGGCTGATTTCGCTGCTGATCCGCGGCCGATATCGCTGCAGATCCGCGGTGGATTTCGCTGCTGATCCACGGGGGATTTCGCTGCTGATCCGCAGCGGATTTCGCTGCTGATCCGCGGCTGATTTCGCTACTGATCCGCGGCGGATTTCGCTGCTGATCCGCGGCGGATATCGCTGCTGATCCGCGGCTGATTTCGCTGCTGATCCGCGGCGGATATCGCTGCTGATCCGCGGCTGATTTCGCTGCTGATCCGCGGCAGATTTCGCTGCTTATCCGCGGCAGATTTCGCTGCTGATCCGCGGCGGATATCGCTGCTGATCCGCGGCTGATTTCGCTGCTGATCCGCGGCTGATTTCGCTGCTGATCCGCGGCGGATTTCGCTGCTGATCCGCGGCGGATATCGCTGCTGATCCGCGGCTGATTTCGCTGCTGATCCGCGGCGGATTTCGCTGCGGATCCGCGGCTGATTTTGCTGATCCGCGGCGGATTTCGCTGCGGATCCGCGGCGGATTTCGCTGCTGATCCGCGGCTGATTTAGCTGCTGATCTGCGGATCCGCGGCGGATTTCGCTGCTGATCCGCGGCGGATATCGCTGCTGATCCGCGGCTGATTTCGCTGCTGATCCGCGGCGGATATCGCTGTTGATCCGCGGCTGATTTCGCTGCGGATCCGCGGCGGATTTCGCTGCGGATCCGCGGCGGATTTCGCTGCGGATCCGCGACGGATTTCGCTGCGGATCCGCGGCTGATTTCGCTGCTGATCCGCGGCAGATTTCGCTGCTGATCCGCGGCGGATTTCGCTGCTGATCCGCGGCGGATTTCGCTGCTGATCCGCGGCGGATTTCGCTGCTGATCCGCGGCGAATATCGCTGCTGATCCGCGGCGGATATCGCTGCTGATTTCGCTGCTGATTCCCCCGCGGATTTCGCTGCTGATCCGTGGCGGATTTCGCTGCTGATCCGCGGCGGATATCGCTGCTGATCCGCGGCTGATTTCGCTGCTGATCCGCCGCGGATTTCGCTGCTGATCCGCGGCGGATATCGCTGCTGATCCGCGGCTGATTTCGCTGCTGATCCGCCGCGGATTTCGCTGCTGATCCGTGGCGGATTTCGCTGCGGATCCGCGGCGGATTTCGCTGCTATATCCGCGGCAGATTTCGCTGCTGATCCGCGGCAGATTTCGCTGCTTATCCGCGGCAGATTTCGCTGCTGATCCGCGGCGGATATCGCTGCTGATCCGCGGCTGATTTCGCTGCTGATCCACGGCTGATTTCGCTGCTGATCCGCTGCGGATTCGCGGCGGATTTCGCTGCTGGTCCGCTGCGGATATCGCTGCTGATCCGTGGCTGATTTCGCTGCTGATCCGCTGCGGATTTCGCTGCTGATTTTGCTGCTGATCCGCGGCGGATTTCGCTGCGGATCCGCGGCGGATTTCGCTGCTGATCCGCGGCTGATTTAGCTGCTGATCTGCTGCGGATCCGCGGCGGATTTCGCTGCTGATCCGCGGCGGATATCGCTGCTGATCCGCGGCGGATTTCGCTGCGGATCCGCGGCTGATTTCGCTGCTGATCCGCGGCTGATTTCGCTGCTGATCCGCGGCGGATTTCGCTGCTGATCCGCGGCGGATTTCGCTGCTGATCCGCGGCTGATTTCGCTGCTGATCCGCTGCGGATCCGCAGCGGATTTCGCTGCTGATCCGCGGCGGATATCGCTGCTGATCCGCGCTGATTTCGCTGCTGATCCGCCGCGGATTTCGCTGCTGATCCGTGCGGATTTCGCTGCGGATCCGCGGCGGATTTCGCTGCTTATCCGCGGCAGATTTCGCTGCGGATCCGCGGCTGATTTCGCTGCTGATCCGCGGCAGATTTCGCTGCTTATCCGCGGCAGATTTCGCTGCTGATCCGCGGCGGATATCGCTGCTGATCCGCGGCTGATTTCGCTGCTGATCCACGGCTGATTTCGCTGCTGATCCGCTGCGGATTCGCGGCGGATTTCGCTGCTGGTCCGCTGCGGATATCGCTGCTGATCCGTGGCTGATTTCGCTGCTGATCCGCTGCGGATTTCGCTGCTGATTTTGCTGCTGATCCGCGGCGGATTTCGCTGCGGATCCGCGGCGGATTTCGCTGCTGATCCGCGGCTGATTTAGCTGCTGATCCGCCGCGGGATTTCGCTGCTGATCCGCCGCGGATTTCGCTGCTGATCCGTGCGGATCTCGCTGCTGATCCGCGGCGGATTCGCTGCTGATCCGCGGCGGATATCGCTGCTGATCCGCGGCTGATTTCGCTGCTGATCCGCGGCTGATTTCGCTGCTGATCCGCGGTAGATTTCGCTGCGGATCCGCGGCGGACTTTCGCTGCTGATCCGCGCGGCATTCGCTGCTGATCCGCGGCGGATTTCGCTGCTGATCCGCGGCGATTTCGCTGCTGATCGCGCGCGGATTTCGCTGCTGATCCGCGGACGCATTTGCTGCGGATCCGCGGCTGATTATCTGCTGATTCATCTGCGCTAGCGGGTATAGCATAACGCGATCGCGTTATGCTATACCGTTACCAGCCGGTCAACGCTACGTGTTGAACGGGCTGGTAAAACGCAATATGAACCCAGCCTTAGGGTTAGAACTAGGGTTAGCTTAGGGTTAAGGTTAGAATTACGGTTAGGGTTGGAATTTGAGTTAGGGTTGGAATTAGGGTTAGGGTTGGAATTAGGGTTAGGCTTGTAGTTAGGTTTATGGTTAGAGTTGGGATTAGGGTTAGGGGTGTGTTGGGGTTAGGGTTATGATTAGGGTTTGTATTAGGGTTAGGTGTGTGTAGGGGTTAGGGTTGGGGTTAGGGGTGTGTTGGGGTTAGGGTTGGAGTTAGAATTGAGGGGTTTCCACTATTTAGGCACATCAGGGGGTCTCCATACGCGACATGGCGCCACCATTGATTCCTGCAAATTTTGCGTTCAAAAAGTCAAACAGTGCTCCCTTTATTCCAAGCCCCGACGTATGCCCAAACAGTGGTTTATCCCAACATATGAGGTATCAGCGTACTCGGGAAAAATTGCACAACAACTTTGGGGGTTCTAATTTCTCCTGTTAACATTGGGAAAAAAAATTGGGGACTAAAAATTATTTTTGTGAAAAAAAAATGATTTTATATTTTCACGGCTCTGCGTTATAAACTTCTGTGAAGGACTTGGAGATTCAAAGTGCTTATCACACATCTATAGGAGTTCCTTGGGGGATCTAGTTTCCAAAATGGGGTCACTTGTGGGAGTTTCTACTGTTTAGGCACATCAGGGACTCTGCAAACGTAACATGACGCCCGAAGACCATTCCATCAAGTGGGCATTTCAAAACGTCACTACTTCCCATCCGAGCCCCGACGTGTGCCCATACAGTACTTTTCTCCCACATATGGGATATCAGCATACTCAGGACAAATTGGACAACAACTTTTGGGGTCTAATTTCTCATGTTACCCTTGGGAAAATAAAAAAAATTGGGGACTAAAAGATCCTGATTGTGGAAAAAATATGATTTTTTTATTTTCATGCTCGGGCGTTATAAACTTCTGTGTAGCCCTTGGGGTTCCAAGTGCTCACCACACATCTAGATAAGTTCTTTGCAGGGTCTAGTTTCCAAAATGGGGTCACTTGTGGGGAGTTTCTACTGTTTAGGCACATCAGGGGCTCTGCAAACGTAACAAGATGCCCGCAGACCATTCCATCAAGTCGGCATTTCAAAGCGTCACTACATCCCTTCCGAGCCCTGACGTGTGCCCAAACAGTGGTTCCCCCCCACATATGGGGTACTACCAGGACAAACTGGACAACAACTTTTGGGGTCCAATTTCTCCTGTAACCATTGTGAAAATAAAAAATAGTGGGCTAAAAAATCATTTTTTGAGAAAAAAAAATGATTTTTTATTTTCACGGCTCTGCGTTATAAACTTCTGTGAAGCACCTGGGGGTTTAAAGTGCTCACTATGCATCTAGATAAGTTCCTTAGGGCGTCTAGTTTCCAAAATGGGGTCACTTGTGGGGAGCTCCAATGTTTAGGCACACAGGAACTCTCCAAATGCGACATGGCAACCGCTAAATATTCCAGCATATTTTCCATTCAAAAAGTCAAATGGCGCTCCTTCCCTTCTGAGCCCTGCCGTGCGTCCAAACAGTGGTTTATGACCACATATGAGGTATCTGTGTACTCAGAAGAATTGCCCAACAAATTTTAGGATCCAATTTATACTGTTGCCCATGTGAAAATGAAAAAAACTGAGGCTAAAAGAAAATTTTTGTGAAAAAAAAGTACTTTTTTTTTTTACGGATCAATTTGTGAAGCACCTGGGGGTTCAAAGTGCTCACTATGCATCTAGATAAGTTCCTTAGGGGTCTAGTTTCCAAAATGGGGTCACTTGTGGGGAGCTCCAATGTTTAGGCACACAGGGACTCTCCAAATGCGACATGGCAACCGCTAAATATTCCAGCATATTTTCCATTCAGAAAGTCAAATGGCGCTCCTTCCCTTCTGAGCCCTGCCGTGCGCCCAAACAGTGGTTTATGACCACATATGAGGTATCTGTGTACTCAGGAGAAATTGCCCAACAAATTTTAGGATCCAATTTATACTGTTGCCCATGTGAAAATGAAAAAAACCGAGGATAAAGAAAATTTTTGTGAAAAAAAAGTACTTTTTTTTTTTTACGGATCAATTTGTGAAGCACCTGGGGGTTTAAAGTGCTCACTATGCATCTAGATAAGTTCCTTACGGGGTCTAGTTTCCAAAATGGGGTCACTTGTGGGGGAGCTCCAATGTTTAGACACACAGGGACTCTCCAAATGCGACATGGCAAGTGCTAAATATTCCAGCATATTTTCCATTCAAAAAGTCAAATGGCGCTCCTTCCCTTCTGAGCCCTGCCGTGCGCCCAAACAGTGGTTTATGACCACATATGAGGTATCTGTGTACTCAGGAGAAATTGCCCAACAAATTTTAGGATCCAATTTATACTGTTGCCCATGTGAAAATGAAAAAAACTGAGGCTAAAAGAAAATTTTTGTTGGAAAAATTAAAATGTCCATTTTTTCCTTCCACGTTGCTTTAGTTCCTGTGAAGCACCTGAAGGGTTAATAATCTTGAATGTAGTTTTGAGTAGCTTGAGGGGTGCAGTTTTTAGAATGGTGTCACTTTTGGGTATTTTCTGCCAGGGTGGATTTGATTTAAATCAAACTGATTTAAATCACGATTTAAATCACTAGTCAGTAAGGCTTGATTTTAATCAGTGATTTAAATCAAAGTTTCTACCTAAACTAGTTCTTGCTACTTTAACATGCAAGTAGATGAAGATTTTTAGAATCACTTTTTATATTACTTTTTTCTCCCCAGTTGAATAGGTTAATCATTCATATTTGGACACCACTGTTCTGTTGTACTTAGGAAGGAGAAAAATAATCCTGACCTTAATAACAATTTAAATAGATTTATTCAACTGAAACAATAACAACATTACAGCATAAGTTATTTGCTTAAACAAACATCCATGTTTGTTAACTAATTTGGCTAAACAAAATATATATATATATTTTAAGAAACTTAGACTGTCAGCCCAGCCGACACATAAAAAACTTAAATACTACTGTCCCTGCTGTCCTCTGTAGCTCACTCGTCGTCATCTTCATCATCATCTTCTTCTTTGTTCCTATTCATAATCTGGAAAAGAAAAACAAGCTTTCCTGCTTTATTGGGACTCCCAACCGATTTCTCAATTTAGAATGAATGAGTCCAAAGGAAGAGAATATTCTTTCAACGCCTGCAGAAGAAGCTACTGCTGTTAAAAGTGAAATCATTACTTGAACAGTCTCTAAATCCAAGCGCTTAAGTGACTTCCACCAGTTTACTGGTGTGACCTTCCTTAAAATATCTTCAGCAAACATATATTTCTTGAATGGTTCCCCCTTAGCTCTGAAGTTTATTATAGTTGGCATTAAAGATGGATGATTGCTGGATACCCATGTCATAGCTAACTCCTCTTCCTCAGCACTTAGGTTTTTACCCTGATATTGGATATTGACAATATTTGCCAAAAAATGAGCTGGAGTCAGTGCTTGTCCCATTCGTTTGTTTACTGCTTGTAATTTAATTCTGTCCATGTGTAGTTCTGTTTTTAAGTGTTCACTCAGTTCCTTCAAAATTTCAACAGCATCCGCAATAAAACAGCTATTTTTCTGTATTTTGTTTAAAGCTTGAGAGATGGGTTTCAGGAAGCTCAGCATATGTTCAACATTTCTCTTAAGCCCAATGTTGAGGATTTTGGCCGTGACAGTGCCATCTATTTTATCTCGATTTTCTTCACAAAGTGTCATCAGAATAGGCCAGTTTTTGATATACTGCTCAAAACAGTCCACCACAGAGTTCCATCTAACATCTTGTGGGAGCGTTCGCTTGGTTCCACCCATCCTTTTCAGAGCTGCTGCAGCAAAATGATTATTACGGAAGTATTTAGCAATTTCAACAACATTAGCCTTTATTTCTGGAACACTTAAGTCTTTGGCTAAGAGGTGCAGCAAATGAGCACTGCAACCATATGTTATTAGCTTTCTATTCCCTCCCTGCTCTTCTAAATTTCTTCTCATCTTAGATACGTTTGCAGCATTGTCAGTGACCAAACTGCGTACTAGACATTTGAATTTTTGTTCACATGTTGTTATAGCTTTTACTGCCACTTCTTGTAAGTATTCTGCTGTGTGTGCATTTCCTGACGTATCAGTTGTTTGTGCAAGAAGACTTTACCTTCTTCTGTTGTTATACAAGCACATACAATAGGATCATTGTGGACATTACTCCACCCATCAATACTTAGGGTTAACAATTTTACCCTCCAGAGCTGTTGTACATTGCTCCATTTCTCTGTCATACACTTGATCCAGCAGTTTCCCTGCAACATCAGCTCTGCTGGGTGGACTGTATCCTGGTCTCAGTGACTGAACCATATTAATGAAATGTGGGTTCTCAGTCAGACGGAAAGAAGAGTTCGTTGCATAAATAAACTGGGCAATTTTTTCATCAATCAACTCTTTTTCTAATCTGCTAGTTCTTATCACAAACCTATATATGGTGGTTCCAGGAGGTAAAGGTTTTTTCTTCCTTTTGGGTGATGGTGATATGTGGCTGTGGGTGTCTGATGATGATGCTGCTGCTAATGAAGCACTATCCTGGATGGATAACTCTGAAACTGTAGAACAGGATGATGGTGATCTTGGAGGTGGATAGTTTCCAGAATCCATGAATTCCCCTAAGCAAAAAAAGTCAATGCTGTTATATTATTGTTTATACAATTTCTGCTTATTGTACACAACACAGCACTGCCCCAAAAGGAATATTTGTTTTTCTTCATAACTGTACCAAATGACAGTAACATGCAGTAATAATAAGAAATATAATTTTTCTCACACATAACAGTTCAGTCTTTAGAAATAGGATTCAATAAAAATGTTTACCAACCTGAAGATCCTGCCTGTTCAGAAGTGTTTCTTTGGTCATCTTCATCACCGCACTTCTCATGATGTTGCCTCATTCGCGCCACCAGGCCTTGCATCTCTTTGTTGTTGCATCGTTTGCATTTTGCACGCATGCCTTCCTTACCGATAGGCGAAGGAGCTTCATTAAAATATTCCCAAACTGGGTCTCTTTTACGGCCTGCTGCCATTATAAGGAAAGAATGTAATAAACCTCAGATCGTACACACAAACAGATCCAGACTTGTCTGTCTGTGGCTATGCTGCAGTATTGTGCTCAAAGTTTCACTTTCATTTTCTTGTCTGCTTGCCCTTCCTCCTCCTCACACTTAGATTCACATTCTTCTTGTGTTGTGCAGATCTATTCCACTCCAAACAATCAGAAACATATTGTCTAACTTCTTGGACTTGGCACTGAAGGGGTTGATTCTGTATTCATATAGGTTTGTAGAACAATAGGATTAAGGTCTTTTTCTCAACTCTGTTCATGTTGTAACATTTTTGCCGTGAAGAAGAGGCTGGGACCTCTGCGGAGTCAAATTCAGTTTTGAGAACTGCGTAAGTAAAGCGAGCGTCTGTGATAATATAGGAGAGAAACTGCCCACTAATCCTACAGAAACCTCTGGAAGAGCATGGCATTGTGAATGTTACACATATACAGCCTTTATTCTACTGAGTTAAACAACTCAGCTTTATCTCATGATGGAAGAACCTTTGGATGGTAAAATATTTTCCTCAAAAAGCAGTTTATTGAAAAAAATCTGATTTAAATCAAAAAAATCCGATTTAAATCAAAAAAATCCGATTTTTTGATTTTTTAAAAAAATCATTGATTTTTATCCACCCTGTTTTCTGCCATATAGACCCCTCAAAGTGACTTCAAATGTGAGGTGGTCCCTAAAAAAAATGGTTTTGTAAATTTTGCTGTAAAAATGAGAAATCGCTGGTCAACTTTTAACCCTTATAACTTCCTAACAAAAAAAAATGTTGTTCCCAAAATTGTGCTGATGTAAAGTAGACATGTGGGAAATGTTATTTATTAACTACTTTGTGCCACATAACTCTCTGGTTTAACAGAATAAAAATTAAAAATTTGAAAATTACAAAATTTTCAGAATTTTCGCCAAATTTCCATTTTTTTCACAAATAAACGCAAAAATTATCGACCTAAATTTACCACTAACATGAAGCCCAATATGTCACGAAAAAACAATCTCAGAATCGCTAGGATCCGTTGAAGCGTTCCTGAGTTATTACCTCATAAAGGGACACTGGTCAGAATTGCAAAAAATGGCAAGGTCTTTAAGGTCAAAATAGGCTGGGTCATGAAGGGGTTAAAAAGCATCCATCTAGAACATTCCACATGAGTTTTCCTTCTGTCTTTGACCTTTACATTATTACTTTCACAGCTTTGTAATCCAGGCAAATATCTGAAGAATATCAATACTGAAGCCATAATGGAGAAAGGAAAACGTGATGTGTGGGATGATGAGTGGTGCAAAGAGGACGTTCCTACAGGTAACTGCCCCAGTGAGGAGTCACCACTAAATAAAGCAGAGAAGACTCAATATCTCCTCATTCACCAGACTGGACAATTGAAGTTTTATGTTTTTTTGGCCACATATTTCCCCATTCAGCTAAAATATAGATTATATGTGGCTGACAATGTAATGGCACAATATGTAATAAGACCGGTTGTGTATCTATAATATGGATTTAAGAATAGACTGGGATGATAGATCATCAAAGACGCGTGACACCTCATTGGCATTGTCTCTAGTTTAGTGTTTTACATCATATTCATCATGGTTCTGGTTCCAGGATTTATATATAACCTAAGTAACTTATTTGATATAATGAACTAGCTGGAGGTTAAAAAAAACTGTTTTATAACAATTGTCTCATAGTCACAGTCAGGAATAGATTATAAGAGAAAGCAGAGAATTTCCTGGGCTTATCCAGCTTTATAGTTTCTCCATGGCCATGACTTCCTAATACACGACCATACGGCTCCTCTGTTCTGCATGGAGCGGTCAGCGATTGTGTGAGACGGACACCACCTAGTAGTACTGACATCTGAGCATTTCTCTATGCACAAGTGACACAATATTAGCAAGTCCTAACTCTGTCACATGGGTGATGGGGCTCCAGTGGTTAATATGAAGTGTTCACTGAAGCATAGACATAATTTCCACAGCATAAACCACAGGATGCAATATGGAAACCAATTATGCCTTATTATTCTACAACAGTCCAGACCACAGACATAGACATGTAATTAGAGATGTTAGTGTAGAGAATACTTACCTGAGTCTGCTGACCGCACTGTCTCCGAAATCCACCATAGCCATGACAGTTCGGCCAAGCATTCATCTATTTTCTATGGGGAGAGAGAACAAAGCTGCTTCCATATCATGAATCAGTGCTTGCAATACCTGCCTGTGTAAATCAACCCCTAAAGATAACCTGTCCGCTACAAAAATGCTATTTACCTGTAGATATATTGGTAATCTGTAGGTAAATAGTATTTAAAGCATGTTAGGCTGTTTTACTGGGAGAGCGGCTACCAGGAGAAATTGAAGTTATATTTTCCCTGCAGCCGCTCGCTTCCAGTCATTGAGGTGGTGTACGAAGCTCTAACAGAGAAAGGTGACTTCTACAGCCCTCTACTTCTGAAGAATAAAATCCAGCGGCTGCAAGGAGAATAAAATTTCAATAATAAGCAGTGATTGATGATATAGGAAGGTGATTGGGGCTTATTAGCTTTCATTTTGATGATGGAATGATTTGTTTATCTCATGGCTTTTTTATTATTGCAGAACATCCTCAATTTATACAAAGGGGATGATGCGCTGTCAACAACAATAATTATTATTCTTATATAAAATATGCTACCAATGAGAAATGTTTTATTATTTGATGTTTGCACTGGCCAATGATTGAGAATGAACATAAGCACAATTGATTCTTTGTGAAATCATCACATCATGTAAATTACACTTCAGTCAGTTATTAATAGAACTTTGTTACACACTTTGCAATTTCTATGTAGTTTTTTTATTTTTACTTTTCTTAATGGTTTTTATATATAGATAAATATAAGTATTAAGGTTATTTGACTAAAAAATCACATCAGTTATATTCTTGACAGATGGCCATACCAGGAGCTCCAAAATCCCAAAAAGCATTGCACAACACCCATACGAAGAACATGCCAACATCTCAGACATGGGTCCTTTTAATGTACAATGTCCTAATTCATCACAGACTGTTAAACAAAATAAAAGCCACAGAAGAAGTGTGGAAAATAAAAAAGCTCCCACAAGGAAGAAGCCACTTTCATGTTCGGAAGGTGTGAAATGTTTTACTAAGAAATCACATCTTGCTACACATGAGAGAATTCATACAGGAGAGAAGCCATTTTCATGTTCAGAATGTGGGAAATGTTTTCCTAAGAAATCACATCTTGTTAGACATGAGAGAATTCACACAGGAGAGAAGCCATTTTCATGTTCAGAATGTGGGAAATGTTTTGGTGTGAAATCACATCTTGTTAGACATGAGAGAATTCACACAGGAGAGAAGCCATTTTCATGTTCAGAATGTGGGAAATGTTTTGGTGAGAAATCACATCTTGTTACACATGAGAGAATTCACACAGGAGAGAAGCCATTTTCATGTTCAGAATGTGGGAAATGTTTTGGTGAGAAATCACATCTTGTTACACATGAGAGAATTCACACAGCAGAGAAGCCATTTTCATGTTCAGTATGTGGGAAATGTTTTGCTGAGAAATCATATCTTGTTAAACATGAGAGAATTCACACAGGAGAGAAGCCATTTTCATGTTCAGAATGTGGGAAATGTTTTGGTGAGAAATCACATCTTGTTACACATGAGAGAATTCACACAGGAGAGAAGCCATTTTCATGTTCAGAATGTGGGAAATGTTTTGCTAAGAAATCACATCTTGTTACACATGAGAGAATTCACACAGGAGAGAAGCCATTTTCATGTTCAGAATGTGGGAAATGTTTTGGTGAGAAATCACATCTTGTTACACATGAGAGAATTCACACAGGAGAGAAGCCATTTTCATGTTCAGAATGTGGGAAATGTTTTGGTGAGAAATCACATCTTCTTACACATCAGAGAATTCACACAGGAGAGAAGCCATTTTCATGCTCAGATTGTGGAAAATATTTTACTCTAAAATTACATCTTGTTAACCATGAGAGAATTCACACAGGAGAAAAGCCATTTCCATGCTCAGAATGTGGAAAATGTTTTACAGACAAATCATCTCTTCTTAAACATGAGAGAATTCACACAGGAGAGAAGCCATTTTCATGTTCAGAATGTGGAAAATGTTTTACAGTTAAATCATCTCTTCTTAAACATGAGAGAATTCACACAGGAGAGAAGCCATTTTCATGTTTGGAATGTGGGAAATGCTTTACTCTGAAATCAACTCTTGTTATACATGAGAGAACTCACACAGGAGAGAAGCCATTTTCATGTTCAGAATGTGGAAAATGTTTTACAGATAAATCATCTCTTGTTACACATGAGAGAACTCACACAGGAGAGAAGCCATTTTCATGTTCAGAGTGTGGGAAATGTTTTACAGATAAATCTAATCTTGTTAAACATGAGAAAATTCACACAGGAGAGAAGCCATTTTCATGTTCAGAATGTTGGAAATGTTTTAAAGAAAAATCATCTCTTGTTACACATGAGAGAATTCACACAGGAGAGAAGGCATTTTCATGTTCAGAATGTGGGAAATGTTTTACAGACAAATCACATCTTGTTACACATGAGAGAATTCACACAGGAGAGAAGCCATTTTCATGCTCAGAATGTGGAAAATGTTTTACTGTAAAATCACATCTGGTTACACATGAGAGAATTCACACAGGAGAGAAGCCATTTTCATGCTCAGAATGTGGAAAATGTTTTGCTGAGAAATCATCTCTTGTTACACATGAGAGAATTCACACAGGAGAGAAGCCATTTTCATGCTCAGAATGTGGAAAATGTTTTGCTGAGAAATCACATCTGGTTACACATGAGAGAATTCACACAGGAGAGAAGCCATTTTCATGTTCAGAATGTGGGAAATGTTTTACAGACAAATCATCTCTTCTTACACATGAGAGAATTCACACAGGAGAGAAGCCATTTTCATGTTCAGAATGTGGAAATGTTTTACAGACAAATCATCTCTTCTTACTCATGAGAGAATTCACACAGGAGAGAAACCATTTTCATGTTCAGATTGTGGGAAATGTTTTACTGTGAAATCACATCTGGTTTCACATGAGAGAATTCACACAGGAGAGAAGCCATTTTCATGCTCAGAATGTGGAAAATGTTTTAAAGACAAATCAAATCTTCAAACACATGAGAGAATTCACACAGGAGAAAAGCCATTTTCATGCTCAGAATGTGGAAAATGTTTTAAAGACAAATCAAATCTTCGAACACATGAGAGAATTCACACAGGAGAAAAGCCATTTTCATGTCCTGAATGTGGGATATTTTTTTCATCTAAATCTCATCTTGTTAGACATCAGAGAACTCACATTAGGAAGAAGGCATTGTAATTCTTTAGTGACAAAACCTAATTTTTGAAATCTGGCTAGAGATGGGCAGACACTTGGATGTTCAGGTCCGGCAGGTTTAGCCGAACAGTTACAAAAATTTCGGATTCGGGTACCAGAACGGTACCCAAACACCATTCACTTGAATTGGGGGCCCGAACATCCAGTGTTTGCTAAGCTTTAATGTGCATGCATTACAGTGTGGCAAACGCCACTTCTGATCAGCGGGGAAATCCTCCCCACCGTCAGAGAGCAGTGGTTCTCATGCTGTCAAAACACAACGTGATTGCTCAGCTGTACTCGGAGGAGGTATAAAGTTTACCTCCGGTCATTGGTGTCAGCTGATGGGACTAAGCTCGCATCATCTGTTACCTGCATCCACTAATTACAGTGAGAGCAGGAGCGGCAGATGCGACTTCTCATCTGCTGCTCCTGCGCTGTAATTTAAAAAAAATGGCGTGGGTTCCCCTGTATTTTTGCTAACCAGCCAGACAAAACTCGCAGCTGGGGGCTGCAACCCTCAGCTTCAGCAAGAGTAGAGGGGTTCCTATGCTTTTTTAATTATTTACATAAATTAAAAAAAAACGGCATTGAGCCCACCCATTTTTTGCAACCAACCTTGCTAAAGCTCACAGCTGGGGGCTGGTATTCTCAGGCTGGTAAGGGGCCATGGATATGGCCCCCCCAGCCAAAAAACAGCCCAAAAAATGCACCAGTGATCGGAGGTAAACTTTATACCTCCGATCACAGCTGAGCGCTCGTGCTGTTTTTTGACAGCGTGGGAACCTCGGCTCTCTGACTCTTTTTGTAATAATACTGATGGAATGTCACATATCTTGGTTATTCTGAAAATATTTTTTTTTCTTACATGTGCTTTATTTTGGTAATAAATAAAAATATGCAATATTCAAACTTTGAATGTTTATACCTGTAAACCGTATGGTTTTACTGTATAAAGAAAACTTACCAAAACATTTACCTTATGTCTTCTATGTCAGTAATTTTTCAAACATCCTTTTATTTTGTTAGAAGGGTTAAAAGTTTAGTAGTTCAGTATTTTTTCAATATTTTAGGGCAATGTGCAGAACTCGTTTTTTATGGAACAATTCAGTTTTGAAGTGACTGAGGGGCTAATATATTGGGGATTCTCTTAAATTATGTTATGTTAATTATCCAGGTGATTCCCGTCCTGCTAATTCATTCAGTCTGCATAACGGCAAACCACAAGAAAGGAGCTTTCAACTTAATTCGCAGATGTTCCATTCGTCACATTATGTGAATCAGCATTTGATTTAGCTTCAACTGTAGAGCGAACACTGGAATAATGGATATATACTAAGATGTTTTTCCTTCTATTAAAGAAAAAGCAGACATCAGCATTTAGCATAATAATCTCACCACATATATATAAATTTATGCTCGCAAATTTAGATGATCTAGTCCCTAATATAAAAATTAAATTTTGCAAATTCAGGTCTTTGGAGATGGACTTGTAGCCTTGAGATTGCTCATGCTTCCTCACAATTTGGTTTCTTAAGTCCTCAGACAGTTCTTTGGTCTTTCTTTTCTCCATGTGGTACACACAAGGACAGAGGTTGAGTCAACTTTAATCCATGTTAACTGGCTGCAAGTGTGATTTGGTTATTGCCAACACCTGTTAGGTGCCACAGGTAAGTTACAGGTGCTGGTGATTACACAAATTAGAGAAGCATCACATGATTTTTCAAACAGTGACAATACTTTTGTCCACCCCCTTTTTTAGTTTTGGTGTGGAATTATATCCAATTTGGCTTTAGGTCAATTCTTTTTGTGTTTTTTCATTGAAGACAAATTAAATGAAGATAATACCAAAGAATTTGTGTTTGCAATCATTTTCAGGAAGAAACAGTATTATCTGACAGAATTGCAGGGGTGCCAATACTTTTGGCCACCACTGTATATACATGTCACTGAGACACTATATATATCTACAGGGGTTGGACAAAATAATGGAAACATCAACAAAAGTTAGTTTAATATGGTGTAGGTCCACCTTTTGCGGCGATTACAGCCTCAGTTCTCCGAGGTATGGATTCATACAAGGTGTGAATTGTTTCCAAAGGAATTTTAGCCCATTCTTCAGTTAAAACACCCTCCAGTTCTTTGAACAATGATGGTGGCGGAAATGTCTAACTTGAATCTCTAAAATCGACCATAAATGCTCAATAATGTTGAGGTCTGGGGATTGTGGGGCAGGTGAGCTGCTCAACTTCATTAGAAGGTTCCTCGTGCCATGCTATAACGATTCTAGCTGTATGAATTGGTGCATTATCATCCTGAAAGATGGCGTTCCCCTCCGGGAACAGTGCTTGAACCATAGGATGCACTTGGTCGCCCAAAATGCCTAAATAATAGCAGCTGTTAATTGTTCCATGAAGGGATATCATTGGCCCGGCTGATCTCCACGAAATAGCACCCCAGATCATCACAGAACCTCCGCCATGTTTTACGGTTGGGAGAAGACAGTTTGGATGGAATGCTTCTTTCGGCTGTCTCCAAACGTATACGCGGTCAGAGGTCGGAAAAAGGGTAAACGATGATTCGTCTGAGAATATCACGTTTCAACGGCTCGAGGGACCAATTCTGGAGGTTTCTTCACCACTCTAAACGCTTGGAAACATTTGTCATTGAGAGCAGCGGTTTTCGAATTGAAGCTCTTCCGTGGAATCCGGATTTGTTCAGCTCCCGACAAACAGTTTTCGTGGAAACTGGGTTCTGTAGGTGTTCATTGAGCTCAGCAGTGATTTTCGGAGCCGTGGTCTTGCGATCCTCTCACAATTCGCTTTAAGCCCCCGTCTCACACGGCTACTGAGTCACTAGTTTTGTGACGCAGCAGCGATCTCCCCAGCGATATCGCTGTGTGTGACATTCAGCGACGATCAGCTCCCCTGCTGGGTATCGCTGATCGTCGCTGAATGTCCTGGACATTTTTTTGATTGCTGGTCTCCCGCTGACAGGCACGCATCGCTGCGTGTGACAGTCGGGAGACCAGCGATCCGCTGGTAACCAAGGTACACAGCGGGTTTCCAGGCGCAGGTCTAAAAACGCATGGGAAATCCGCACAAAAAACGCGTAAAATCCAGGTCGTTTTACCTGCGGATTTACCAAAATCTGCACAGAAAATTCCTCACCAGAATCCGCACCCTGTGCTTTGCTGCGACGTTTTTTCCTTCTCTTTCAAACGCAGTCATTACTTTGGAGACAGTACCTCTTGACACGCCAAGCATTCGGGCACTTTCGGTTACACTAGTGCCTGCCATACCAGCACCAACAATTTGGCCTCTTTGAAAATCTGAGAGGTTGCCATTGGAATCAGGTTTCATCAATGTTCTTACAATTATGCAAAACAAAGTTAATTTACATACACATCACATAACACAAATAATCAACTACAAAACATTACCATATGTCACGGTTTGCATGTTTATAACATGTTCGAAGATTATGATGCCAAAACGTTAGGTGTTTCCATTATTTTGTCCAACCCCTGTATATATAAATATATATATACTAGCTAAAGAGCCCGATGCTGCCCGGGCATAGTAACTAACTAAGGTTAGTTATAACATAATGATTATATCTCTATATATAACTCTGAATGTATAGCCACATTCACTATAATATCCCACACAATCCCGTCAGCCAGAGCTACCGGACTACTACCCCTAATATCCCACATCATCCAGTCAGCCAGAGCCACTGGACTACTAATATCCACATCATCCGTCAGCCAGAGCCACCGGACAACTACCACTAATATCCCACATCATCCTGTCGAAGCCACCGGACTACTACCACAATTATCCCACATCATCCCGTCAGAGCCACTGGACTACTAACACTAATATCCCACATCATCCTGTCAGCCAGAGACACTGGACTACTACCCCTAATATCCCACATTATCCCGTCAGCCAGTGCCACTGGACTACTACCCCTAATATCCCACATCATCCCGTCAGCCAGAGCCACTGGACTACTACCCCTAATATCCCACATCATCCCGTCAGCCAGAGCCACCTGACTACTCCCCGTAATATCCCACATCATCCCGTCAGCCAGAGCCACTGGACTACTACCCCTAATATCCCACATCATCCCGTCAGCCTCAGGTCAGAACCAGAGCGCTGAGTGGAATGGCCTTAACTTCCAAACCAATGATCCCTTAAGCCTGGGGTGAGAATCAGCTCTGAGGGATTTACCCTAAATTCCATACTGGAGATCCCTTTAAGAGAGGCCTGGGTCAGTACCATAGCGCGGAGTGGATTTTCCCTCACTCCTATACCGGGGATCACTTTAAGAGGCCCTGGGGTCAGAACCAGAGTACTGAGTGGAATTGGACTAATTTCCATACCAATGATTCCTTTAAGAGGCTCTGGGTTCATAACCACAGCGCTGAGTGGAACGGTCCTAACTTCCATACTGGGGATCCCTTTAAGAGAGGCCTTGGGTCAAAACCAAAGCGCTGGATGGAACAGTCCTAACTTCCATACCGATGATCCCTTTAAGAGACCTTGGGGTCAGAACCACAGAGCTGAGTAGATTTGCCCTCACTTCCATACCTATGATCCCTTTAACCCCTTAACGACCGCCGATACGCCTTTTAACGGCGGTCATTAAGGGTACTTAAACCACAGCGCCGTTAATTAACGGCGCTGTGGAAAAAGTGAATAGCGCCCCCCAGAGGCGCATTTTCTCCGGGTCTCGGCTACCGGGGGTAGCCGAGACCCCGGAGAACATGAATCGGGTCGGTTTTTACCGACACCGATGTTGTGATCGCCGTTATTAACCCTATAACGGCGACCGCAACAAAAAAAAAAGAAAAGTGCCATTTAATTTCTCTGTCCTCTGATGTCATAGGACATCAGAGGACAGAGAAAAAGGGTCCCCGGGACCCCCATGTGGCCCCCGATGTCCTGAATGTGGCCCCAGGGCCCTCCGGTGTCCCCCGGGGCCGGCGCGATGAAGAAAATGGCGGACGCATGCTCAGTGCGCCCGCCGCTATGTGCCGCTATGTGCTGGGGGGATGGGCAAATATTCTCTGGGGTCTCGGCGTATTCACCGATCCCGGTGTTGCGATCGCGTCTATGCAAGCATAGACGCGATCGCAAAAAAAAAAAAAAAATGATTTCTCTCCCCTCTGATGTGATCGCACATCAGAGGGGAGAAAATGAGGGTCCACAGGTCCCCCGATCGCCCCCACCCTATACCTCCCGGTGTCCTCCGTCCTCCCGCAGGCCCCAGGATCCCCGCGTCTTCCTGCAAAAAAAATGGCGGGCGCATGCGCAGTGCGCCCACCGATCTGCTTGGCGGCAGATTAAAAAATTTTTTCATTCATTCTCCAGAAAGTACATTTTGATCACTGTGATAAACTATCACAGTGATCAAAATAAAAAAAACAGTACATAACCCCCCATTTATCACCCCCTTAGTTAGGGACATATAATAAAAAATAGAAATTAATATTTATTTTCATTTTTCTATTAAGGTTATAATTAGGGTTAGGGTTATAATTAGAGTTAGGGTTATAATTAGGGTTAGCATTAGGGTTAGGGTTAGCATTAGGGTTAGGGTTATAATTAGCGTTAGGGTTAAGCTGGGTTCATACTGCGTTATGGCAGTCCGTTAGACGGACTGCGTTACACCACGGTATAGCGCGGTGTAACGCAGTCCGTTAACGCTGCCATTCACCCCCATTTGAGGGCGCATCGCGAGGCATGCGTTTGCGACGTGCCATCATTCAGTGACGGAGCCTCGGACGCGGGCTGCAGCGTCTGGGCTCCGTCACCGCTAGCACAGATGAATCATCTGCTGATTCCTCTGCGCTAGCGGGTATAGCATAACGCGATCGCGTTATGCTATACCGTTACCAGCCCGTCAACGCTATGTGTTGAATGGGCTGGTAAAACGCAAAATGAACCTAGCCTTCGGGTTATAATTAGGGTTAGAATTAGGGTTAGGGTTACAATTAGGGTTAGGGTTAAAATTAGGGTTAGGGTTACAATTAGAGTTAGGGTTACAATTAAGGTTAGGGTTACAATTAGGGTTGGAATTAGGGTTGGGATTTAGGTTAGGATTAGGGTTGGGATTAGGGTTAGGGGTGTGTTGGGATTAGGGTTGGAGCTAGAATTGAGGGATTTCCACTATTTAGGCACATCAGGGGTCTCCAAACACGACGTGGCGTTCAAAAAGTCAAATGGCGCTCCCTCCCTTCCGAGCCCTGCCGTGCGCCCAAACAGTGGTTTACCCCAACATATGGGGTATCAGCGTACTCAGGACAAATTGCACACCAATTTTGGGTTCTAATTTCTCCTGTTACCCTTGGGAAAATAAAAAATAGCTGGCTAAAAAAATCATTTTTGAGAAAAAAAATGATTTTTATTTTCACAGCTCTGCGTTGATAAATTTCTGTGAAACACTTGGGGTTCAAAGTGCTCACCACACATCTAGATAAGTTCCTTACGGGGTCTAGTTTCCAAAATGGGTCACTTGTGGGGGTTTCCACTGTTTAGACACATCAGGGGTCTCCAAACACGACGTGGCTTTCAAAAAGTCAAATGGCGCTCCCTCCCTTCCGAGCCCTGCCGTGCGCCCAAAGAGTGGTTTACCCCAACATATGGGGTATCAGCGTACTCAGGACAAGTTGCACACCAATTTTGGGGTTCTAATTTTTCCTGTTACCCTTGGGAAAATAAAAAATAGCTGGCTAAAAAAATAATTTTTAAGAAAAAAAATGATTTTTTATTTTCACAGCTCTGCGTTTATAAATTTCTGTGAAACACTTGGGGTTCAAAGTGCTCACCACACATCTAGATAAGCTCCTTGGGTGGTCTAGTTTCCAAAATGGTGTCACTTGCAGGGGTTTCTACTGTTTAGGTACATCAAGGGCTCTGCAAACACAACATGACGCCCGCAGAACATTCCATCAAAGTCTGCATTACAAAATGGCACTCCTTCCCTTCCAAGCACTCCCATGCGCCCAAACAGTGGTTTCACCCCACATATGGGGTATCAGCGTACTCAGGGAAAATTGCACAACAACTTTTTGGGTCCAATTTCTCCTGTTACCCTTGGGAAAATAAAAAAAATAGCGGGCTAAAGAATCATTTTTGAGGAAAAAAATGATTTTTGATTTTCACGGCTCTACGTTTATTAATTTCTGTGAAGCACTTGGGGGTTCAAAGTGCTCACCACACATCTAGATAAGTTCCTTAAGGGTCTAGTTTCCAAAATGGTGTGATTTGTGGGGGTTTCGACTGTTTAGGCATATCAGGGGCTCTCCAAACGCGACATGGCGTCCAATTTCAATTCCAGCCAATTTTGGTTTGAAACAGTCAAACGGCGCTCCTTCCCTTCCAAGCTCTGCCATGCACCCAAACAGTGGTTTACCCCCACATATGGGGTATCAGCAAGCTCAGGACAAATTGCACAAAAACTTTTGGGGTCTTGTTACCCTTGGGAAAATAAAAATTGGGGTGAAAAGATTGTTTTTGTGGAAAAAATATGATTTTTTATTTTCACTGTTCTATGTTATAAACTTCTGTGAAGCACTTGGAGGTTCAAAGTGCTCACCACACATCTAGATAAGTTCCTTAGGGGGTCTAGTTTCCAAAATGGGGTCACTTGTGATGGGTTTCCACTGTTTAGACACATCAGGGCCTCTACAAACGCGACATGGCATCCAGCCAATTCTGCGTTGAAAAAGTCAAATGTCGCTCCTTCCCTTGCAACCTCTGCCGTGCGCCCAAAAAGTGGTTTACCCCCACATATGGGGTATCGGCTTAATCAGGAGAAATTTCACAACAAATTTTGTGGTTCATTTCAGTTGTGAAAATAAAAAAAATAGGTTCCGAAGTAAAGTTTTTGCAAAAAAAGTTAAATGTTAATTTTTTCCTTCCACATTGCTTCAGTTCCTGTGAAGCACGTAAAGGGTTAATAAACTTCTTGAATGTGGTTTTGAGCACCTTGAGGGTGAAGTTTTTAGAATGGTGTCACTTTTGGCTATTTTCTATCATATAGACCCTTCAAAGTGACTTCAAATGTGAGGTGGTCCCTAAAAAAAAATGATGTTGTAAAAATGAGAAATCGCTGGTCAACTTTTAACCCTTATAATTTCGTAACAAAAAAAAATTTTGGTCCCAAAATTGTGCTGATGTAAAGTAGACATGTGGGAAATGTTATTTATTAAGAAATTTGTGTGACATATCTCTCTGATTTAAGGGCATAAAAATTTAAAATTTGAAAATTGTTAAATTTTCAAAACTTTCGCCATATTTCCGTTTTTTTCATAAATAAACACAAGTCATATCAAAGAAATTTTACCACTAACGTGAAGTACAATATGTCATGAAAAAACATTCTCAGAATTAGCTGGATTCGTTAAAGCGTTCCAGAGTTATAACCTCATAAAGTGACAGTGGTCAGAATTGTAAAAATTGGACCGGTCATTAAGCTGCAAAATGGCTGTCACTAAGGGGTTAAGAGAGACCCTGGGGTCAGAACCACCCAGTCACTGTCTGCTGAGGTGTTGTCGTGGAGTTAGAAAACTGTTGCTCATAGCAACCAATCACAGCTCAGCTTCTTTGAAACAGCTCTGGTGAAATGAAAGATGCTTCGCGATTGGTTGGTGATACACACACACATTGAACTTTATATATATATATATGTATATATAGTTCACAGAGTTCTACATAGCATAATAGCCACTAAATCAATTGCCGGCTTCTGTAAAATCATTACCGAACCCGACATGATATGACACATGGTTTATAGTAAGCCATGTCATATCAAAACGATTTATATATGTCAGTGTTTAATCAATTTAGTAGTTTGTGTTAGGAAAAATTTGGAACTCTAGAGCAGTGGTCCCCAACCTTTTTTGCACCAGGGACCGTCTTCAAGCAAGACCATTCTTCCATGGCCCGCAGGGCGGGGATGGAGGTGTGGCAGGGCGGGGCTTTGGTCATAAGGGGCGGGGCTATGGACGGGGATGTAGTTTAGTAATCATGGCTCCGCTCCCACCCTCGTATACATGGCTCCGCTCCCACCCTCTTAGGCTAGGTTCACATTGCGTTAGTGCAGTCCGCTCAACACATACGTTAAACGGACTGCGCTAACGCAAGTGCCTTTTAAAGATCACGTTATGCGATCACGCTAGCACAGATGCTCCATCTGTGCTAGCGGTGACAGACCCCCAAACGCTGCAGACCGCGTCCGAGGATCCGTCACAGAATGACGGCACATCTCTAATGCATGCCGATTATGACATGCGTTAGCGATGCGCTACATAATGGCAGTCTATGGGTGCGCTAACGCATCCGTTACATAGCGTTAGTGCCGCTATGTAACTGATGCCGTCAGCGAGCGCATTGCCATTAGCGGAATGTGAACCCAGCCTTATACATGGCTCCGCTCCCACCCTCTTATACATGGCTCCGCTCCCACCCTCTTATACATGGCTCCGCTCCCACCTCTTATACATGGCTCCGCTCCCACCCTCTTATACATGGCTCCGCTCCCACCCTCTTATACATGGCTCCGCTCCCACCCTATTACATGGCTCCGCTCCCACCCTCTTATACATGGCTCCGCTCCCACCCTCTTTACATGGCTCCGCTCCCACTCTCTTTACATGGCTCCGCTCCCACCCTCTTGTACATGGCTCCGCTCCCACCCTCTTGTACATGGCTCCGCTCCCACCCTCTTGTACATGGCTCCGCTCCCACCCTCTTATACATGGCTCCGCTCCACCCTCTTTACATGGCTCCGCTCCCACCCTCTTTACATGGCTCCGCTCCCCCCTCTTATACATGGCTCCGCTCCCACCCTATTACATGGCTCCGCTCCCACCCTCTTGTACATGGCTCCGCTCCCACCTCTTATACATGGCTCCGCTTCCACCCTCTTATACATGGCTCCGCTCCACCTCTTGTACATGCTCCGCACCACCTCTTATACATGGCTCCGCTCCCACCCTCTTTACATGGCTCCGCTCCCACCTCTTGTACATGGCTCCGCTCCACCCTCTTGTACATGGCTCGCTCCCACCCTCTTGTACATGGCTCTGCTCCCACCCTCTTGTACATGGCTCCGCTCCCACCCTCTTTACATGGCTCCGCTCCCACCCTCTTATACATGGCTCCGCTCCCACCCTCTTTACATGGCTCCGCTCCCACCCTCTTTTACATGGCTCCGCTCCCACCCTCTTATACATGGCTCCGCTCCCACCCTCTTATACATGGCTCCGCTCCCACCCTCTTATACATGGCTCCGCTCCCACCCTCTTATACATGGCTCCGCTCCCAACCTCGTATACATGGCTCCGCTCCCACCCGCTTATACATGGCTCCGCTCCCACCCTCTTGTACATGGCTCCGCTCCCACCCTCTTATACATGGCTCCGCTCCCACACTCTTATACATGGCTCCGCACCCACACTCTTATACATGGCTCCGCTTCCACCCTCTTATACATGGCTCCGCTCCCAACCTCGTATACATGGCTCCGCTCCCACCCGCTTATACATGGCTCCGCTCCCACCCTCGTATACATGGCTCCGCTTCCCCTCTTATACATGGCTCCGCTCCCAACCTCGTATACATGGCTCCGCTCCCACCCTCTTATACATGGCTCCGCTCCCACCTCTTGTACATGGCTCCGCTCCCACCCTCTTATACATGGCTCCGCTCCCACCCTCTTGTACATGGCTCCGCTCCCACCCTCTTATACATGGCTCCGCTCCCACCCTCTTATACATGGCTCCGCTCCCACCCTCTTATACATGGCTCCGCTCCCACCCTCTTGTACATGGCTCCGCTCCCACCCTCTTATACATGGCTCCGCTCCCACCCTCTTGTACATGGCTCCGCTCCCACCCTCTTATACATGGCTCCGCTCCCACCCTCTTATACATGGCTCTGCTCCCACCCTCTTATACATGGCTCCGCTCCCAACCTCGTATACATGGCTCCGTTCCCACCCTTTTATACATGGCTCCGCTCCCACCCTCTTATACATGGCTCCGCTCCCACCCTCTTATACAAGGCTTCGCTCCCACCCTTGTATACATGGCTCCGCTCCCACCCTCTTATACATGGCTCCGCTCCCACCATCTTATACATGGCTCCGCTTCCACCCTCTTATACATGGCTCCGCTCCCAACCTCTTATACATGGCTCCGCTCCACCCTCTTATACATGGCTCCGCTCCCACCCTCTTATACATGGCTCTGCTCCCACCCTCTTGTACATGGCTCTGCTCCCACCCTCTTATACATGGCTCCGCTCCCACCTCTTGTACATGGCTCCGCTCCCACCCTCTTTATACATGGCACCGCTCCAACGCTCTTATACATGGCTCCGCTCCCACGCTCTTATACATGGCTCCGCTCCCACCCTCTTATACATGGCTCCGCTCCCACCCTCTTATACATGGCTCCGCTCCCACCCTCTTATACATGGCTCCGCTCCCACCCTCTTATACATGGCTCCGCTCCCACCCTCTTATACATGGCTCCGCTCCACCTCTTATACATGGCTCCGCTCCCACCCTCTTGTACATGGCTCCGCTCCCACCCTCTTATACATGGCTCCGCTCCCCTCTTATACCCTCTTGTACATGGCTCCGCTCCCACCCTCTTGTACATGGCTCTGCTCCCACCCTCTTGTACATGGCTCTGCTCCCACCCTCTTATACATGGCTCCGCTCCCACCCTCTTATACATGGCTCTTCTCCCTCCCTCTTATACATGGCTCTGCTCCCACCCTCTTGTACATGGCTCGCTCCCCCCTCTTATAATGGCTCCGCTCCCCCACCCTTATACATGGCTCCGCTCCCACACTCTTATACATGGCTCCGCTCCCACCCTCTTATACATGGCTCCGCTTCCACCCTCTTATACATGGCTCCGCTCCCAACCTCGTATACATGGCTCCGCTCCCACCCCTTATACATGGCTCCGCTCCCACCCTCTTGTACATGGCTCCGCTCCCACCCTCTTATACATGGCTCCGCTACCACACTCTTATACATGGCTCCGCTCCCACACTCTTATACATGGCACCGCTTCCACCCTCTTATACATGGCTCCGCTCCCACCTCGTATACATGGCTCGCTCCCACCCGCTTATACATGGCTCCGCTCCCACCCTCCTATACATGGCTCCGCTCCCACCCTCGTATACATGGCTCCGCTTCCACCCTCTTATACATGGCTCCGCTCCCACCTCGTATACATGGCTCCGCTCCCCCCTCTTATACATGGCTCCGCTCCCACCCTCTTGTACATGGCTCCGCTCCCACCCTCTTTACATGGCTCCGCTCCCACCCTCTTGTACATGGCTCCGCTCCCACCCTCTTATACATGGCTCCGCTCCCACCCTCTTATACATGGCTCCGCTCCCACCCTCTTGTACATGGCTCCGCTCCCACCTCTTGTACATGGCTCCGCTCCCACCCTCTTATACATGGCTCCGCTCCCACCCTCTTTACATGGCTCGCTCCCACCCTCTATACATGGCTCTGCTCCCACCCTCTTATACATGGCTCCGCTCCCAACCTCGTATACATGGCTCCGCTCCAACCTCTTATACATGGCTCCGCTCCCACCCTCTTATACATGGCTCCGCTCCCACCCTCTTATACATGGCTCTGCTCCCACCCTCTATACATGGCTCCGCTCCCACCCCGTTATACATGGCTCCGCTCCCACCCCCTTGTACATGGCTCCGCTCCCACCCTCTTATACATGGCTCCGCTCCACACTCTTATACATGGCTCCCCCTTCCCCTCTTATACATGGCTCCGCTCCCAACCTCGTATACATGGCTCCGCTCCCACCGCTTATAATGGCTCCGCTCCACCCTTATAATGGCCCCCGCTCCACCCTCGTATACATGGCTCCCCTTCCCCCCTCTTTACATGGCTCCGCTCCCCCAAACCCGTATACATGGCTCCGCTCCCACCTCTTATACATGGCTCCGCTCCCACCCCTCTTGTACATGGTACGCTCCCACCCTCTTGTAAATGGTCCGCTCCCCCCCTCTTGTACATGGCTCGCTCCCACCCCCTTATACATGGCTCCGCTCCCACCCCCTTATACATGGCTCGCTCCCACCCTCTTATACATGGCTCGCTCCCACCCTCTTGTACATGGCTCCGCTCCCACCCTTTGTAATGGCCCGCTCCCACCCTCTTATACATGGTCGCTCCCACCTTTATACATGGCTCCGTCCCACCCTCTTATACATGGCTCCCCTTCACCCTTTATACATGGCTCCGCTCCCAACCTCGTATACATGGCTCCGCTCCCACCCTCTTATACATGGCTCCGCTCCCCCCTCTTGTACTGGCTCCGCTCCCACCTCTTATACATGGGGCCCCCCCTCCCCCCCTCTTATACATGGGTCCGCTCCACCCTCTTGTACATGGCTTCCGCTCCACCTTTATACATGGCTCCGCTCCCACCCTCTTGTACATGGCTCAGCTCCACCCATTTTACATGGCTCCGCTCCACCCCCTCATACATGCTCCCCTCCCACCCTCTTATACATGGCTCCGCTCCCACCTCTTATCATGGCTCCGCTCCCACCTCTTATACATGGCTCGCTCCCCCCTCTTTACATGGCTCCCTCCCACCCCTATACATGGCTCCGTCCCACCCTCTTTACCATGGCTCGCTCCCCCCCTCTTATTTCATGCTCCCCCTCCACCTCTATACTGGCTCCCTCCCCCCCC
>JARQOD010000007.1:126338136-126511302 GCA_033576555.1 Oophaga sylvatica
TACGCATGGACATGCATTGTATGCAGATAATAATAATAATCTTATTTTTATATAGCACTAACATACTCCGCAGCGCTTTACAGTTTGCACACATTATCGTCACTGTCCCCGATGGGGCTCACAATCTACATTCCCTATCAGTACGTTTTTGGAGTGTGGGAGGAAACTGACCACTAACCACTGAGCCACTGTGCGGATGCGTCCACCTGGGTCGTTTTGCCGTGCCCGCCAAAAGCAACATGTTGTATTTCTGTGAGTTCGACAGGCACGTCAAAAGGATGCATCCACATACAACACATGTTCCTGCGTACCCAATGTTACAGATGGGTACGCAGGACGCATGCAGAAGTAGGCGGAGCTAAACGGGAGAAGTGCGGAAGTAGGCAGAGCTTAATGGAAGTATACAGCGCTCCGAAATGCAAGTGTGAACCCAAACTTAAGCAGGGACTGGAGTAAGATTTGCAGTGAGGTGCACACCGCTACACACCTCGCCTGATTTATAAAGTACACCCCTTAATGAATCAGGAGCGTTTGCTCCAATTCCCCACTCATCAAGATCAGCGAGAAAATGGCTGGTTTTGATGAATCGGAGTTAATAATAATATCATATATACGCGAGTATCAGCCGGGGCACCTAATTTTGCCACAAAAAAATGGGTAAGCTTATTGAGTCGAGTTTATATAAGCCAGGTATGCTTAGTTCTTTATCCCCTATCCTGGTATGCATGGCTCCCCCTCCCGTCGCTATCCTGGTATGCATGGCTCCCCCCCATCGCTGTCCTGGTATGCATGGCTCCACCCCCCCACGTCTCTGTCCTGGTATGCATGGGTTCCCCGTCGCTGTCCTGGTATGCATGGCTCCCCCATCGCTGTCCTGGTATGCATGGCTCCCCCATCTCTGTCCTGGTATGAATGGCTCCCCCGTCGCTGTCCTGGTATGCATGGCTCCCCAATCCCTGTCCTAGTATGCATGGCTCCCTCATCTCTGTCCTGGTAAGCATGGCTCCCCCATCTCTGGCCTGGTATGCATGGCTCCCCCATCTCTGGCCTGGTATGCATGGCTCCTTATCCCCAATCCTTGTATGCATGGCTCCCCCGTCGCTATTCTGGTATGCATGGCTCCCCGTCGCTGTCCTGGTATGCAAAGGCTCCCCAATCCCTGTCCTGGTATGTATGGCTCCACCATCTCTGTCTTGGTATACATGGCTCCCCCATCTCTGTCTTGGTATGCATGGCTCCACCATCTCTGTCTTGGTATGCATGGCTCCCCCATCTCTGTCTTGGTATGCATGGCTCCCCACCTCTGTCCTGGTATACATGGCTCCCTTATCTCTGTCCTGGTATGCATGGCTCCCTTATCTCTGTCCTGGTATGCATGGCTCCCCCATCTCTGTCCTGGTATGCATGGCTCCCCATCTCTGTCTTGGTATGCATGGCTCCCCCATCTCTGGCCTGGTATGCATGGCTTCCCCATCTCTGGCCTGGTATGCATGGCTCCCCATCTCTGTCTTGGTATGCATGGCTCCCCCATCTCTGGCCTGGTATGCATGGCTTCCCCATCTCTGGCCTGGTATGCATGGCTCCCCCATCTCTGTCTTGGTATGCATGGCTCCCCCATCTCTGTCTTGGTATGCATGGCTCCCCCACCTCTGTCCTGGTATACATGGCTCCCTTATCTCTGTCCTGGTATGCATGGCTCCCTTATCTCTGTCCTGGTATGCATGGCTCCCCCATCTCTGTCCTGGTATGCATGGCTCCCCATCTCTGTCTTGGTATGCATGGCTCCCCCATCTCTGGCCTGGTATGCATGGCTTCCCCATCTCTGGCCTGGTATGCATGGCCTCCCCATCTCTGGCCTGGTATGCATGGCTCCCCATCTCTGGCCTTGTATGCATGGCTCCTTATCACCAATCCTTGTATGCATGGCTCCCCCGTCGCTATCCTGGTATCCATGGCTCCCTGTTATGATTTGGTAGCTGAGGAGAGCAAGCAAAAACGGCAATACACCAGAGAGGTTGGAATCTACTGGATTGCAGTACCCTGACTAACCACCACAACTAAAGGCAGCCGTGGAGCGTACCTACGTTGGTCCTAGACGCCTCGTCACAGCCTGAGAGGTTAACTACACCTAAAGATAGAAAGAGGAAAGCTATCTGCCCCGGAGCAGATCCCCAAAGAACATAGGAAGCCCCCAAACATGTAATGGCGGTTAGACAAGAGGAAATACAGACACAGACAGAAAATAGTATGAGCAAACGTTGGGGCCCAATCTTCCTAGACAGAAAAGGATAGGAAGGACACTTACTGCAATCCCAAAAAACCCTAAAAAATACCAACTCTACTAATTGCAAAAACACCTGAGATCACATGACCTCTACCACCTAAATTAGTTCTCTGGTGTAACAAAACTAAGCCGCAGCCACTGGAAAAGGCAAATGAACAAACAACAGTGGCTCAGACAAACTGAGAGGAGCACAAGCCCCCGGAGGGGACCAGGCTGACCTCCACAAAAGTGCAGGAAACAATGCAAAAAGCAAGCACAAAAATAAAAACAGAAAATTTCTTATCTGAGAGCAGGAGAAGAGGCAAGACTCAGCAAGCTTCCAAGTGAACCAGGAACAAAAGTTGAGACGAACAATTGATCACCGGCAACCATGATGGGAGGGAACCTCCCTTATATAGGACCAGTCTGTAACTCCTGATTGCCAATCTTCACTAAATGGTTCAGCACTGTCTGCAACCACCAGGGGGAGCTTCTGCTCAGAACTCATCTCTAACACATTCACAACAGCTCCCCATCTCTGTTTTGGTACGCATGGCTCCACCATCTCTGTCTTGGTATGCATGGCTCCCCATCTCTGTCTTGGTATGCATGGCTCCCCCATCTCTGTCTTGGTATGCATGGCTCCCCCATCTCTGTCTTGGTATGCATGGCTCCCCCATCTCTGTTTTGGTATGCATGCTCCCCCATCTCTGTCCTGGTATACATGGCTCCCTTATCTCTGTCCTGGTATGCATGGCTCCCTTATCTCTGTCCTGATATGCATGGCTCCTCCATCTCTGTCCTGGTATGCATGGCTCCCCCATCTCTGGCCTGGTATGCATGGCTCCCCCATCTCTGGCCTGGTATGCATGGCTCCCCCATCTCTGGCCTGGTATGCATGGCTCCTTATCACCAATCCTTGTATGCATGGCTCCCCCGTCACTATCCTGGTATCCATGGCTCCCCCGTCGCTGTTCTGGTATGCAAGGCTCCCCAATCCCTGTCCTGGTATGCATTGCTCCCTCATCTCTGTCTTGGTATACATGGCTCCCCCATCTCTGTCTTGGTATGCATGGCTACCCATCTCTGTCTTAGTATGCATGGCTCCCCCATCTGTCTTGGTATGCATGGCTCCCCCATCTCTGTCTTGGTATGCATGTCTCCCCAATCTCTGTCTTGTTATGCATGGCACCCCCATCTCTGTCTTGGTATGCATGGCTCCCCATCTCTGTCCTGGTATGCATGGCTCCCCCATCTCTGTCTTGGTATGCATGGCTCCCCCATCTCTGTCCTGGTATGCATGGCTCTCCCATCGCTGTCCTGGTATGCATGTCTCCCCCATCGCTGTCCTCTTATGCATGGCTCCCCATCGCTGTCCTGGTATGCTTGGCTCCTCCATCCCGGTCCTGGTATGCATGGCTCCCTCATCTCTGTCCTGGTATGCATGGCTCCCCCATCTCTGTCCTGGTATGCATGGCTCCCCCATCTCTGTCCTGGTATGCATGGCTCCCCCATCTCTGTCTGGTATGCATGGCTCCCCCATCTCTGTGCTGGTATGCATGGCTCCCCCATCTCTGTCTTGGTATGCATGGCTCCCCCATCTCTGTCCTGGTATGCATGGCTCCCTCATCTCTGTCCTGGTATGCATGGCTCCCCCATCTCTGTCCTGGTATGCATGGCTCCCAATCTCTGTCCTGGTATGCATGGCTCCCCCATCTCTGTCTTGGTATGCATGGCTCCCCCATCTCTGTCCTGGTATACATGGCTCCCTTATCTCTGTCCTGGTATGCATGGCTCCCTTATCTCTGTCCTGATATGCATGGCTCCCCCATCTCTGTCCTGGATACATGGCTCCTATCTCTGTCCTGGTATGCATGGCTCCCTTATCTCTGTCCTGATATGCATGGCTCCCCCATCTCTGTCCTGGTATACATGGCTCCCCCATCTCTGTCTTGGTATGCATGGCTCCCCCATCTCTGGCCTGGTATGCATGGCTCCTTATCACCAATCCTTGTATGCATGGCTCCCCCGTCACTATCCTGGTATCCATGGCTCCCCCGTCGCTGTTCTGGTATGCAAGGCTCCCCAATCCCTGTCCTGGTAACTCATCTCTAACACATTCACAACAGCTCCCCATCTCTGTTTGGTACGCATGGCACCCCCATCTCTGTCTTGGTATGCATGGCTCCCCCATCTCTGTCTTGGTATGCATGGCTCCCCCATCTCTGTCTTGGTATGCATGGCTCCCCCATCTCTTCCTGGTATGCATGGCTCTCCCATCGCTGTCCTGGTATGCATGTCTCCCCCATCGCTGTCCTCTTATGCATGGCTCCCCATCGCTGTCCTGGTATGCTTGGCTCCTCCATCCGGTCCTGGTATGCATGGCTCCCTCATCTCTGTCCTGGTATGCATGGCTCCCCCATCTCTGTCCTGGTATGCATGGCTCCCCCATCTCTGTCCTGGTATGCATGGCTCCCCCATCTCTGTCTTGGTATGCATGTCTCCCCAATCTCTGTCTTGTTATGCATGGCACCCCATCTCTGTCTTGGTATGCATGGCTCCCCATCTCTGTCCTGGTATGCATGGCTCCCCCATCTCTGTCTTGGTATGCATGGCTCCCCCATCTCTGTCCTGGTATGCATGGCTCTCCCATCGCTGTCCTGGTATGCATGTCTCCCCCATCGCTGTCCTCTTATGCATGGCTCCCCATCGCTGTCCTGGTATGCTTGGCTCCTCCATCCCGGTCCTGGTATGCATGGCTCCCTCATCTCTGTCCTGGTATGCATGGCTCCCCATCTCTGTCCTGGTATGCATGGCTCCCCCATCTCTGTCCTGGTATGCATGGCTCCCCCATCTCTGTCTTGGTATGCATGGCTCCCCCATCTCTGTGCTGGTATGCATGGCTCCCCCATCTCTGTCTTGGTATGCATGGCTCCCCCATCTCTGTCCTGGTATGCATGGCTCCCTCATCTCTGTCCTGGTATGCATGGCTCCCCCATCTCTGTCCTGGTATGCATGGCTCCCCAATCTCTGTCCTGGTATGCATGGCTCCCCCATCTCTGTCTTGGTATGCATGGCTCCCCCATCTCTGTCCTGGTATACATGGCTCCCTTATCTCTGTCCTGGTATGCATGGCTCCCTTATCTCTGTCCTGATATGCATGGCTCCCCCATCTCTGTCCTGGTATACATGGCTCCCTTATCTCTGTCCTGGTATGCATGGCTCCCTTATCTCTGTCCTGATATGCATGGCTCCCCCATCTCTGTCCTGGTATACATGGCTCCCCCATCTCTGTCTGGTATGCATGGCTCCCCCATCTCTGGCCTGGTATGCATGGCTCCTTATCACCAATCCTTGTATGCATGGCTCCCCCGTCACTATCCTGGTATCCATGGCTCCCCCGTCGCTGTTCTGGTATGCAAGGCTCCCCAATCCCTGTCCTGGTAACTCATCTCTAACACATTCACAACAGCTCCCCATCTCTGTTTTGGTACGCATGGCACCCCCATCTCTGTCTTGGTATGCATGGCTCCCCATCTCTGTCTTGGTATGCATGGCTCCCCCATCTCTGTCTTGGTATGCATGGCTCCCCCATCTCTGTCCTGGTATGCATGGCTCTCCCATCGCTGTCCTGGTATGCATGTCTCCCCCATCGCTGTCCTCTTATGCATGGCTCCCCATCGCTGTCCTGGTATGCTTGGCTCCTCCATCCCGGTCCTGGTATGCATGGCTCCCTCATCTCTGTCCTGGTATGCATGGCTCCCCCATCTCTGTCCTGGTATGCATGGCTCCCCCATCTCTGTCCTGGTATGCATGGCTCCCCCATCTCTGTCTTGGTATGCATGGCTCCCCCATCTCTGTGCTGGTATGCATGGCTCCCCCATCTCTGTCTTGGTATGCATGGCTCCCCCATCTCTGTCCTGGTATGCATGGCTCCCTCATCTCTGTCCTGGTATGCATGGCTCCCCATCTCTGTCCTGGTATGCATGGCTCCCCAATCTCTGTCCTGGTATGCATGGCTCCCCCATCTCTGTCTTGGTATGCATGGCTCCCCCATCTCTGTCCTGGTATACATGGCTCCCTATCTCTGTCCTGGTATGCATGGCTCCCTTATCTCTGTCCTGATATGCATGGCTCCCCCATCTCTGTCCTGGTATGCATGGCTCCCCCATCTCTGCCTGGTATGCATGGCTCCCCCATCTCTGGCCTGGTATGCATGGCTTCCCCATCTCTGGCCTGGTATGCATGGCTCCCCCATCTCTGGCCTGGTATGCATGTCTCCTTATCACCAATCCTTGTATGCATGGCTCCCCCTCCACTATCCTGGTATCCATGGCTCCCCCTCGCTGTTCTGGTATGCAAGGCTCCCCAATCCCTGTCCTGGTATGCATTGCTCCCTCATCTCTGTCTTGGTATGCATGGCTCCACCATCTCTGTCTTGGTATACATGGCTCCCCCATCTCTGTCTTGGTATGCATGGCTACCCATCTCTGTCTTAGTATGCATGGCTCCCCCATCTCTGTCTTGGTATGCATGGCTCCCCCATCTCTGTCTTGGTATGCATGTCTCCCCAATCTCTGTCTTGATATGCATGGCACCCCCATCTCTGTCTTGGTATGCATGGCTCCCCATCTCTGTCTTGGTATGCATGGCTCCCCCATCTCTGTCTTGGTATGCATGGCTCCCCATCTCTGTCCTGGTATGCATGACTCTCCCATCGCTGTCCTGGTATGCATGTCTCCCCCATCGCTGTCCTCTTATGCATGGCTCCCCATCGCTGTCCTGGTATGCTTGGCTCCTCCATCCCGGTCCTGGTATGCATGGCTCCCTCATCTCTGTCCTGGTATGCATGGCTCCCTCATCTCTGTCCTGGTATGCATGGCTCCCCCATCTCTGTCCTGGTATGCATGGCTCCCCCATCTCTGTCCTGGTATGCATGGCTCCCCCATCTCTGTCTTGGTATGCATGGCTCCCCCATCTCTGTCCTGGTATGCATGGCTCCCCCATCTCTGTCTTGGTATGCATGGCTCCCCCATCTCTGTCCTGGTATGCATGGCTCCCTCATCTCTGTCCTGGTATGCATGGCTCCCCCATCTCTGTCCTGGTATGCATGGCTCCCCCATCTCTGTCCTGGTATGCATGGCTCCCCTATCTCTGTCTTGGTATGCATGGCTCCCCCATCTCTGTCCTGGTATGCATGGCTCCCCCATCCCTGTCCTGGTATTTATGGCTCCTTATCCCCTATCCTTGTATGCATGGCTCCCCCGTTGCTATCCTGGTATGCATGACTCCCCCATCGCTGTCCTGGTGTGCATGGCTCCCCCATCCTTGTCCTGGTATGTATGGCTCCTTATCCCCTATCCTTGTATGCATGGCTCCCTCGTCACTATCCTGGTTTGCATGGCTTCCCCGTCGCTGTCCTGGTATGAATGGCTCCCCGATCCCTGTCCTTGTATGCACGGGCTTCCCGGTCCGATCTCATCACTGTATGCATGGCTCCCCCGTCGCTGTCCTGGTATGAATGGCTCCCTAATCCCTGTCCTTGTATGCACTGGCTTCCCGGTCTGGTCCCATCCCTGTATGCATGGGTCCCTGTTCTTGTATGCATGGCTCCCCTGTCGCTGTCCTGGAATGCATGGCTCCCCAGTCCCTGTCCTTGTATGCATGGGTCCCTGTCCTTGTATGCATGTTTCTTATTGAAAAAAAAAAACCATCCTACTTACCTGCCTGCGAGCTCTCGCAGCATCTCATTCCGGCGTCTGCAGATCTTCCGAGCGATCACATGGCCCCGCATGTAATGAATATTCACTAAAAGCCATGGTTGCTGGTTTGGCAGTGTGGAGGTCAGATCTGAAATGTCATGTCCAGGGCCTGGTCGGGTTTTATCTGCACTCGCCCTTCTGGCGCCATGGGAGTGATTCAGATATGTCTCAGGTACGTTTGCATTTTATACAGTCTTGCTTTTAATACATTTAGGAGGCCATAATTATTATTATTATACATTTATATAGCGCCATTGATTCCATGGCGCTTTACATATGAAAAGGGAAAAATATAGACAGGTACAATAAACATGTGCTAGACAAGGGACACACAAGTACAGAAGGAGAGAGGACCCTGCCCGCGAGGGCTCACAGTCTGCAGGGATGGGTGAGAATACACTAGGAAAGGGTAGAGCTGGTCGTGCGATGGTTCAGTACACTGAGGATCATTGCAGGTTGTAGGCTTGTCGGAACAGGTGGGTCTTCAGGTTCTTCTTGAAGGTCTCCGCTGTTGGTGAAAGTCTGATGTTTTGCGGCAGGGAGTTCCAGAGTATGGGGGAAGCCCGGGAGAAGTCTTGTATGCGGTTGTGGGAAGAAGAGATGAGGGGGGAGTCGAGAAGGAGATCTTGAGAGGATCGAAGGTTGCGTGTAGGTAGGTAGCGGGAGACCATGTCACAGATGTATGGAGGAGAAAGGTTGTGGATGGCTTTGTATGTCATGGTTAAGGTTTTGAACTGGAGCCTCTGGGCAATAGGAAGCCAGTGAAGGGCCTGGCATAGGGGGGAGGCTGGGGAATACCGGGGAGACAGGTGGATTAGTCGTGCAGCAGAGTGTAGGATGGACTGGAGTGGTGCCAGAGTGCTAGAGGGGAGGCCAGACAGTAGGAGGTTGCAGTAGTCGAGGTGGGAGATGATAAGGGCGTGCACTAGTGTTTTTGTGGTTTCATGTTTGAGGAATGAGCGGATCCGGGAAATATTTTTGAGTTTGAGGCGGCAGGAGGTGGCGAGGGCTTGGATATGTGGTTTGAAAGAGAGGGCAGAGTCGATGATCACCCCAAGGCACCGAGCATGTGGGACTGGGGAAAGCGAGCAGCCATTGACATTGATGGATAGGCCTGGTGGAGGGGTAGAATGAGGTGGGGGAAAGATGATGAATTCTGTTTTGTCCATGTTCAGTTTGAGAAAGCGAGCAGAAAAGAAGGCTGAGATAGCAGACAGACACTGTGGGATTTTGGTCAGTAGGGAGGTGAGGTCAGGTCCAGATAGGTAGATCTGCGTGTCATCGGCGTAGAGGTGATACTGCAAGCCGCGGGGTCCTAGGACTGAGCCTTGGGGAACACCGACAGACAGGGGGCGAGGTGAGGAGGTGGTGTGTGAGATGGAGACACTAAATGTTCGGTCTGTTAGGTATGATGAGATCCAGGATAGGGCCAAGCCTGTGATGCCCAGAGATGAGAGAATCTGTAGCAGGAGGGAATGGTCTACAGTGTCGAAGGCAGAAGACAGGTCCAGGAGAAAGAGGACAGAGTAGTGTCGCTTACTCTTGGCGGTTAGCAGGTCGTTAGGGCAGTTTCAGTTGAGTGATGCGGTCGAAATGGCACAGCGTATATAAAAAATGTAGCGTAGGACTGCCCCATATGAGAGTGACGTGGCTCAAAGAATTGATCAATTGTTTGCTAAATGTCTCATTTTAAAGTACAGTTAGAAATCAATATGTGCATATGCACTTTATGTATTGCATGCTGACCACAGGCAGCGCTGGCTTCTTGGCTTTATGTTATGAATAATGAACATTCACATCATGCCTATGGGAGTGGAGAGACGTGCATATTCATTACTTTAATGAGCGGGGCCACGTGATTGCTCGGCCGGAAAAGCTGCTGTTGCTGGAACCAACGAGATGCAGCGAGGGTGAGTCGGATGAGTGCTGGAAGCCGGCGGCTGCGGTTGTCACTGTGCGCGCTATAAGGCCTCTTTCACACATCCGGTTTTTCTTTTCGCCACGACAGCACCCACTGAGAGAGGGGATCCGCCCCTAGGAACAGGAAACCTACAGAGAGATAAAAGGGGCGGCCCCCCTCGCTCCTCAGTTGGTTTCCTGTTCCTAAGAGAGGAACCTACTAAGAAGAGGATGCCTGGGCTAAGGAACCGCCTGCGCAGTATCTTTAAGAGCGGCAGGGGTTCCAGTACCAGAAGCAGCGTCGGGGAGTTTTTATTCACTCCCTCCTCGACTGGGGAGTACCACCTGGCAGGAACGGACACCAGGTGGAAATGCGAGGCCAGGAGCGATATAGCTCTGGCTCGCATAAATATGACAATAAGGCTGCCCTACCTTTTTTAAATCCGGGAGCCTTGATGGGATGTCTGCGTGGAGACCGCCGCCTCTTCGGCCATAATGCGGGCATAATTGGAGTGCCGGGGCAGGAGACGCGGCGCAGGCAGAGGCGCGCGTTCAGGTGATCGCCGGAGGTAAGATTCAGTCCTCCGAGGATACCATAGAGGCAGAGAGCGGTATAGAGCGGCGCGCATGCGCTGAAGAGGCAGGAACCCGGAAGTGAAGCATTACACTTCCGGGTCACCGCTAAAGAAAAAAAAAAAAAAAAAAAGGGGGGTTATTTTGCGGGCAGCTGTATAAAAAGCACCGCTTGTGGAACCTCCGGTGTGCAGCAATGTCAGTTCCAATTGACCCTGTGTCGCACCTGTCTGACGACATGCCTAATCCACGTCGTAGCAGCAGCAGCAGCAGCAAAAAAGGTGAAAGTGGACGCTCCAAGCGAAGTGGTTCCACTAATAGAAATGGAGAAAAATTATCTCACTCCACGCCGCAGCCAGATCCCTTGACTTCAAAGCCGGTATTGTGCTGACAAGAGCTTCACTGGGTGAGTGTTTTTTAATCACACCTGTCAAGCTGATGGCCCTTCCTCCTCTTTCTATCTATCCTTAGGCGAAAAAAACGGACAAAACCAAACATAAAGAATGTGCCCTATGCTCCCAACCCCTCCCTGACGCATATTCTAAAAGATTATGTCAGATATGCATTGGCCATACGCTCCAGGAAGAAAATTCAATTAGAACGGAGGATATTCGTTTAATGATTAGAGAAGAGCTACAGGCCCTAGGGGGAGCAGGTAGTGTTACGGGAAGAAAAACCCTTAGAGAGGTCACCCCGCCTAAAGTGGGGTCTTCTTCAGACAGCGGAGAGCTAGATTCGCAAGATTCTGTGTCCTCGGAGGAGGAAGAGGAACATACATGCTTTCCAACTGATAGTATAAATAACCTGATTAAATCCATAAGAAACACTATGGGTTTGTCGGACGTTAAAGATCCCAAAACTCCCCAGGAGATTATGTTTTCAGGTCTCTCCCAACGAAAGGGTAGAGTATTTCCTATAATTCCAGCCATAAAGGATATGGTCAAAAAAGAATGGGAGAAGCAAGGGCAGAGAGGATTTATGCCAGCGGCATCCAAAAGACGATACCCCTTCAATGATGAAGATCTAACTTCTTGGGCAAAGGCACCTAAGGTGGACGCGGCTGTAGCCTCAACTTCTCGCCGGTCCTCTCTTCCAGTGGAAGATACTGGAATGTTATCGGATCCTCTGGATCGGAAAGCAGACACACTGCTTAAAAGATCATGGGAATCATGTATAGGTGCATTCAAGCCAGCAATATCATCCACATGTACGGGTAGAGCCTTGTTAATATGGCTAGACCAGTTGGAGGACAATATAAAAAATGGCCTATCCAGAGATAAGTTATGTGCCTCCATTCCATTAATTAAAGGTGCTGCTGCCTTCTTGTCAGATGCGTCAATAGATTCTCTCCGTCTAGCAGCAAGAACGGCGGGGTTAACTAACGCAGCTAGAAGAGCGTTATGGCTAAAAGTCTGGAAGGGGGACACACACATTAAGTCTAAGCTTTGTGCTATACCCTGCCAGGGTGAGTATCTGTTTGGAGCAGTACTAGATGACATCCTAACTAAGGCAGCAGAGAGAAAGAAAGGCTTCCCTAATCCGTACGTTCCATCCTATAGGAGATCATTCAGAAAGCCAGCGTTTGGCAGAAAGAAGGACTTTAAAGCCCAGAACTCCTGGAACAATAAGGACTTCAGACCGAAAGGAAATTTATTCGGTAAACGTCCATTTAAATCAGGAGAGAAATTCAGGTAGTACTAATCTACCTGTTGGTGGCAGGCTTTTACATTTCTGCTATCGCTGGGAAAAGATCACTTCGAACCCCTGGGCAATTAATATTATAAAATCAGGTCTAGCTCTGGAATTTGTCCGGAATCCTCCGGACTCCTTTCTATTGACTTCCTTAAAGTCTCAATCTCAACAGGAGTCATTAGAATTAGAAATTAAAGGCCTATTACATAAAAAGGTGCTAGTAGAAGTTCCGGTTCATCAAAGAGGGAAGGGCTTTTATTCTCCCTTGTTTCTAGTGTCTAAACCAGATGGTTCATTTAGAACCATAATAAATTTAAAGAAGCTGAATACCTTTTGAAGGCCCGGACTTTAAAATGGAGTCTATACGATCAGCCATTAAACTTCTATTTCCCAGATGCTACATGGCGGTCGTGGATCTCAAAGATGCGTATTACCATCTACCAATACAAATCTCGCATCAGCAGTTTCTACGAGTAGCAGTAATATTAGAAGGCCGAATCCGTCATCTCCAATTCACAGCAATGCCCTTCGGACTATCCATGGCACCCCGCGTCTTCACCAAACTAATGCTGGAGGTGATGTCATACTTGCGAATAAAAGATACCCTGGTAATCCCATATCTGGATGATATTCTAATAGTGGGAAATTCGTATCTGCAGTGTGAGCACAGACTATCTGACGTAATTTCATCCTTGCAGAAATTAGGTTGGTTGATAAACTGGGAAAAATCCAGGCTTCACCCGGTAACCTGTCAGACGTTCCTAGGCCTTCATCTGGATTCAGTAAGTCAGAGATGTCTGCTACCAGAGACAAAGAAATTAATTGTAATCAATAAAGTACGTCTTGTGGTAAATAATCCTATAATATCACTAAGAGCAGGCATGTCCTTACTAGGATCTTTAACCTCTTGTATTCCGGCAGTCCAGTGGGCCCAATTTCATACCAGGGAATTACAAAGATTCATCCTGCAAAAAGGAGAAAGCTTACAGGGACATTTAGAAAGTATGATATCCCTGCCAACGGAGGTGGTCATTTCCCTGAGGTGGTGGCTAGATCCAGATAATCTTTCGGGAGGAGTTCCTTGGGTAGTGGTCCCCTCAAATATAGTAACCACAGATGCCAGTCCCTTGGGATGGGGAGCGCATTTAAAAAACTTTATTGTGCAGGGAAAGTGGTCTAGATCTGAGGTAGAGGACTCGTCAAATATGAGAGAATTAAAAGCTATATACTATGCTATATATAACTTTCTTCCGCAGCTACAAGGATCTCATACAAGGATTCTATCAGACAATACCACCTCTGTAGCATACCTAAACCACCAAGGAGGAACACGATCGATAGCGCTCATGTTTATCGCGGGAGAAATTCTAAAGTTGGCAGAAAATCATCTCCTATCCCTATCAGCACTGCATGTCAGAGGGGCAGACAATATCAAAGCAGATTTTCTCAGTCGCCATACTCTGCATCAGGGAGAATGGATGCTCAGTCGTCGAATCTTCAACATGATATCAGTCAGATGGGGCAAGCCAGAAATAGACCTATTTGCCACAAGGAACAACAGACAAGTCGAAAGGTTTGCTTCGATGTTCAAGATGGACAGTCCGGACATACTGGATGCTTTACAGACCCCGTGGAACTTTCGCCTAGCTTATGCCTTTCCTCCAATGATGTTACTACCAATTGTCATTCGGAAAATCAGGGACGAAGGAGCAAGAATAATTCTAATAGCTCCGTTCTGGCCCAAAAGGCCATGGTTCTCATGGCTGAGGACCATGTCGATCTCAGATCCATGGATCCTCCCTTGGGACTGGGACCTTCTCTCACAAGGGCCATGTTACCACCCTCAGGTCAAAGGCCTGAGCCTCACGGCTTGGAATTTGAAAGGCAGCTATTAAAGCAAAGGGGGTTTTCAAACGGTCTAATTAATACCCTTCTGCATAGTAGAAAGGAGATTACAACTAATATATATGCCAGAATCTGGAAAAAATTCTTAACATTCCATTCGGCACACCTATCTAATGAAGTACCTATCCCGGCTATCCTAGAATTTTTGCAAAAAGGACATGAATTAGGTCTATCAGTAAATACGCTTAAGGTCCAGGTGTCAGCTCTAGGAGCCTTATACAGTCATGACGTAGCAGGCAATAGATGGGTGGCTCGGTTTATCTCAGCCTGCCATCGAGCACAACCAGTATATATACCACAGATGCCATCTTGGGACTTAAACCTAGTTCTAGACGCCTTAATGGGAGATCCATTTGAACCCCTCCATTCAGTTCCAATAAAAATGTTTCATTTAAAACCATTTTATTAATAGCCCTGGTCTCAGCGAGAAGAGTGAGTGATCTTCAGGCCTTATCGATAGATCCTCCTTTCCTGTCAGTATTTCAGGACAAAATAGTCTTAAAAACAGATCCATCTTATCTCCCTAAAGTGGCGACAAAATTTCATAGATCCCAGGAGATCTACCTTCCTTCCTTTTTTGATAATCCCTCATCACCACAGGAAGAGAAACTCCACACTTTAGATGTTAAAAGAGCCGTCTTAAAGTATCTAGACAGGACTAGACCCTGGAGGCAGAGTAGGGCTCTCTTTGTCTCATTCCAGGGTAGCCGTAAAGGTGCAGGAGTGACAAAAAGTACACTGTCTCGATGGATTAGAGACGCGATATCTCTGGCGTATGTTACAAAAGGGAAAGTCCCACCACAAGGCGTGAAGGCACATTCTGCACGGGCTATATCTTCCTCATGGGCGGAAAGAGCAGATGTCCCGATAGACTTTATATGTAAGGCTGCAACCTGGGCTTCACCTTCTACCTTCTATGATCACTATAGATTAGATCTATCTTCCTCAACAGACCTAGTGTTTGGTAGATCAGTCCTTGACACGGTGGTCCCTCCCAGGTGATAGTCTCTGAAAATCTCTCAGTGGGTGCTGTCGTGGCGAAAAGAAAAAACCGGATTACTTACCGGTAATGCTCTTTTATAGAGCCCACGACAGCACCCACTCACTTCCCTCCCCTGGTTATAGTATGCACGGTGTATTCTGTTGGGTGAAGGGTTGAATGTATATAATTGCTGTACATAGTCTAGTAGTGTAAATATGTATATATATATGTATTATGGTGCAAATTAACTGAAACTTGTGTGGCGGTTCCTCTCATTCTCTGTAATCCAACTGAGGAGCGAGGGGGGCCGCCCCTTTTATCTCTCTGTAGGTTTCCTGTTCCTAGGGGCGGATCCCCTCTCTCAGTGGGTGCTGTCGTGGGCTCTATAAAAGAGCATTACCGGTAAGTAATCCGGTTTTTTTTGTGTCAGGCATAATCCGTCGAACACCTGAAGGGACGGATTCGGCGCTGAAATGAAAAAACTGATGCAACGGATCCGTTTTTTTTGCTGGATCCAACCTGAACTTTTGAACCCGGAAAAAGAGGGTTTTGGATGTCCAGAGACAGTGGAAAATGTAGTAGTAGTACTAGTAGTAGTAGTCCCTGATTTCCAGAATCCGAATCAGACTTTTGACTGATTGCACAAAAGTCTGATCCGGTTCCATTGACTTCTATTATTTCCGGCTGCCTGATGCGCCGCTTCAGGCACTATCAGGCGGGTCCGGCAAACAAAAAAAAACCGTTGCATGCACCGTTTTGTCCAGCCGCCGGAATGTACATTTCCGCCGGATCCGGACAAAAACCGATACAACGCAATGACATCAGGCACGATCCGGCGCTAATGAACGTCAATGGTAAAAAAAACCGCATCCGGTACCGGATCCGTTTTTTTAGCAACACGCTGGATTGTGCCTGAAGTAAAAAAAACGGATGTGTGAAAGCAGCCTAAGAGAAATGAATATTCTTTTCTCTTTAGCAGCAGGCACAGTTACAGCCGCCGGCTCCTGCCTCTGTGACCCACTGCTCCGCCGTTCTCCCTCTCCCGCCCGCTCTCTAGGACAATTAACTTGTGTATAAGCCAAGGGGGGCGTTTTCAACACAAAAAAAGTGCTGAAAAATTCTTCTTATACACAAGTATATCCGTAATAATAATGTTTATTTTTATATAGCGCTAACATATTCTGCAGCGCTTTACAGTTTGCACACATTATCGTCGCTGTCCCCGATGGGGTCACAACCTAGATTCCCTATCAGTATGGCTTTGGAATGTGGGGGTTCATGCAGCCCAGGAATTTCCAGGAACTGGAGGCTTTTTGCCCAGAAGAGTGGGCAGTTTTACCATCTGAGAAAATAAAGACCCTCATCTAAAACTACCACAAAAGACTTCAATGTCATTGATGTTAGAGGGGGCAATACACGGTATTAAGAAATGGGGTGTGTGAATTTTTGATCAGGGTCATTGGGATGTTTTGGGTTGTCATTCAGATTTTAACCCCTTCAAGACCCAGCCTATTTTGACCTTAAAGACCTTGCCATTTTTTGCAATTCTGACCAGTGTCCCTTTATGAGGTAATAACTCAGGAACGCTTCAACGGATCCTAGCGATTCTGAGATTGTTTTTTCGTGACATATTGGGCTTCATGTTAGTGGTAAATTTAGGTCGATAATTTTTGCGTTTATTTGTGAAAAAAATGGAAATTTGGCGAAAATTCTGAAAATTTTGTAATTTTCAAATTTTTAATTTTTATTCTGTTAAACCAGAGAGTTATGTGGCACAAAATAGTTAATAAATAACATTTCCCACATGTCTACTTTACATCAGCACAATTTTGGGAACAACATTTTTTTTTGTTAGGAAGTTATAAGGGTTAAAAGTTGACCAGCGATTTCTCATTTTTACAGCAAAATTTACAAAACCATTTTTTTTAGGGACCACCTCACATTTGAAGTCACTTTGAGGGGTCTATATGGCAGAAAATACCCAAAAGTGACACCTTTATAAAAACTGCACCCCTCAAGCTACTCAAAACTACATTCAAGAAGATTATTAACCCTTCAGGTGCTTCACAGGAACTAAAGCAACGTGGAAGGAAAAAATGGACATTTTAATTTTTCCAACAAAAATTTTCTTTTAGCATCAATTTTTTCATTTTTACATGGGCATCAGGATAAAATGGATCCTAAAATTTGTTGGGCAATTTCTCCTGAGTACACAGATACCTCATATGTGGTCATAAACCACTGTATGGGCGCACGGCAGGGCTCAGAAGGGAAGGAGCACCATTTGACTTTTTGAATGGAAAATATGCTGGAATATTTAGCGGTTGCCATGTCGCATTTGGAGAGTTCCTGTGTGCCTAAACATTGGAGCTCCCCCACAAGTGACCCCATTTTGGAAACTAGACCCCCTAAGGAACTTATCTAGATGCATAGTGAGCACTTTGAACCCCCAGGTGCTTCACAAATTGATCTGTAAAAAAAAGAAAGTACTTTTTTTTCACAAAAATTTTCTTTTAGCCTCAGTTTTTTCATTTTCACATGGGCAACAGTATAAATTGGATCCTAAAATTTGTTGGGCAATTTCTCCTGAGTACACAGATACCTCATATGTGGTCATAAACCACTGTTTGGGCGCACGGCAGGGCTCAGAAGGGAAGGAGCGCCATTTGACTTTTTGAATGGAAAATATGCTGGAATATTTAGCGGTTGCCATGTCGCATTTGGAGAGTCCCTGTGTGCCTAAACATTGGATCTCCCCCACAAGTGACCCCATTTTGGAAACTAGACCCCCTAAGGAACTTATCTAGATGCATAGTGAGCACTTTGAACCCCCAGGTGCTTCACAAATTGATCCGTAAAAAAAAGAAAGTACTTTTTTTTCACAAAAATTTTCTTTTAGCCTCAGTTTTTTTTCATTTTCACATGGGCAACAGTATAAATTGGATCCTAAAATTTGTTAGGCAATTTCTCCTGAGTACACAGATACCTCATATGTGGTCATAAACCACTGTTTGGGCGCACGGCAGGGCTCAGAAGGGAAGGAGCGCCATTTGACTTTTTGAATGGAAAATATGCTGGAATATTTAGCGGTTGCTATGTCGCATTTGGAGAGTCCCTGTGTGCCTAAACATTGGAGCTCCCCCACAAGTGACCCCATTTTGGAAACTAGACCCCCTAAGGAACTTATCTAGATGCATAGTGAGCACTTTGAACCCCCAGGTGCTTCACAAATTGATCCGTAAAAAAAAGAAAGTACTTTTTTTTCACAAAAATTTTCTTTTAGCCTCAGTTTTTTTCATTTTCACATGGGCAACAGTATAAATTGGATCCTAAAATTTGTTGGGCAATTTCTCCTGAGTACACAGATACCTCATATGTGGTCATAAACCACTGTTTGGGCGCACGGCAGGGCTCAGAAGGGAAGGAGCGCCATTTGACTTTTTGAATGGAAAATATGCTGGAATATTTAGCGGTTGACATGTCGCATTTGGAGAGTTCCTGTGTGCCTAAACATTGGAGCTCCCCCACAAGTGACCCCATTTTGGGAACTAGACGCCCTAAGGAACTTATCTAGATGCATAGTGAGCACTTTGAACCCCCAGGTGTTTCACAGAAGTTGATAACGCAGAGCCGTGAAAATAAAAAATCATTTTTTTTTCTCAAAAAATGATTTTTTAGCCCACTGTTTTTATTTTCACAATGGTTACAGGAGAAATTGGACCCCAAAAGGTGTTGTCCAATTTCTCCTGAGTACGCTAGTACCCCATATGTGGGGGGGAACCACTGTTTGGGCACACGTCAGGGCTCGGAAGGGATGTAGTGACGCTTTGAAATGCCGACTTGATGGAATGGTCTGCGGGCATCTTGTTACGTTTGCAGAGCCCCTGATGTGCCTAAACAGTAGAAACTCCCCACAAGTGACCCCATTTTGGAAACTAGACCCGGCAAAGAACTTATCTAGATGTGTGGTGAGCACTTTGAACCCCCAAGGGCTACACAGAAGTTTATAAAGCCTGGGCATGAAAATAAAAAAATCATATTTTTTCCACAATCAGGATCTTTTAGTCCCCAATTTTTTTATTTTCCCAAGGGTAACATGAGAAATTAGACCCCAAAAGTTGTTGTCCAATTTGTCCTGAGTATGCTGATATCCCATATGTGGGAGAAAACTACTGTATGGGCACACGTCGGGGCTCGGATGGGAAGTAGTGACGTTTTGAAATGCCCACTTGATGGAATGGTCTTCGGGCGTCATGTTACGTTTGCAGAGTCCCTGATGTGCCTAAACAGTAGAAACTCCCCACAAGTGACCCCATTTTGGAAACTAGATCCCCCAAGGAACTCCTATAGATGTGTTATAAGCACTTTGAATCTCCAAGTCCTTCACAGAAGTTTATAACGCAGAGCCGTGAAAATATAAAATCATTTTTTTTCCACAAAAATAATTTTTAGTCCCCAATTTTTTTTTCCCAATGTTAACAGGAGAAATTAGAACCCCCAAAGTTGTTGTGCAATTTTTCCCGAGTACGCTGATACCTCATATGTGGGGATAAACCACTGTTTGGGCATACGTCGGGGCTTGGAATAAAGGGAGCACTGTTTGACTTTTTGAACGCAAAATTTGCAGGAATCAATGGTGGCGCCATGTCGCGTATGGAGACCCCCTGATGTGCCTAAATAGTGGAAACCCCTCAATTCTAACTCCAACCCTAACCCCAACACACCCCTAACCCCAACCCTAACCCCTACACACACCTAACCCTAATACAAACCCTAATCATAACCCTAACCCCAACACACCCCTAACCCTAATCCCAACTCTAACCATAAATCTAACTACAAGCCTAACCCTAATTCCAACCCTAACCCTAATTCCAACCCTAACCCTAATTCCAACCCTAACCCAAATTCCAACCCTAACCGTAATTCTAACCTTAACCCTAATGCTAACCCTAACCCTAGTTCTAACCCTAAGGCTGGGTTCATATTGCGTTTTACCAGCCCGTTCAACACGTAGCGTTGACCGGCTGGTAACGGTATAGCATAACGCGATCGCGTTATGCTATACCCGCTAGCGCAGATGAATCAGCAGATAATCAGCCGTGGATCTGCAGCAAAATCCGCCGCGGATCAGCAGCGAAATCCGCCGTGGATCAGCAGCGAAATCTGCCGCGGATCCGCAGCGAAATCAGTCGCGGATCAGCAGCGAAATCAGCCGCGGATCAGCAGCTAAATCAGCCGCGGATCAGCAGCGAAATCCGCTGCGGATCAGCAGCGAAATCAGCCGCGGATCCGCAGCGAAATCCGCCGCGGATCCGCAGCGAAATCCGCCGCGGATCAGCAGCGAAATCAGCCGCGGATCAGCAGCGAAATCAGCCGCGGATCAGCAGCGAAATCAGCCGCGGATCTGCAGCGAATCAGAAGCGAAATCCGCCGCGGATCAGCAGCGAAATCCGCCGCGATCAGCAGCGAAATCCGCCGGATCGCAGCGAATCATCAGCAGCGAAATCAGCCGCGGATCAGCAGCGAAATCCGCCGCGGATCAGCAGCGAAATCCGCTGCGGATTCGCAGCGAATCAGCAGCAAGATCAGTCGCGGATCAGCAGCGAAATCCGCCGTGGATCAGCAGCGAAATCAGCCGCGGATCAGCAGCGAAATCCGCCGCGGATCAGCAGCGAAATCCGCCGCGGATCAGCAGCGAAATCAGTCGCGGATCAGCAGCGAAATCAGCCGCGGATCAGGAGCGAAATCAGCCGCGGATCAGCAGCGAAATCCGCTGCGGATCGCAGCGAATCACAGCAAACAGGATCAGCAGCGAAATCCGCCGCGATCAGCAGCGAAATCCGCCGCGGATCAGCAGCGAAATCGCCGCGGATCCGCAGCGAATCCGCGCGGATCAGCAGCGAAATCCGCCGCAGATCAGCAGCGAAATCAGCCGCGGATCAGCAGCGAAATCCGCTGGACCGCAGCGAATCAGCAGCAAAATCAGTCGCGATCACAGCGAAATCCGCCGCGAATCAGCAGCGAAATCCGCCGCGGATCAGCAGCAAAATACGCCGCGGATCCGCAGCAAAATCTGCAACGTGTGCACAGGGCCTAATAGGAAAAAAAAAAAAAAATCTTTATTTTTTTTTATTTGTCCCTACCTATGATAAAGGGGGGGTTCATTTACTTTTTTTTATTTTGATCACTGTGACAGTTTATCACAGTGATCAAAATAAATTTTTGGACACTGGGGGGCGCACTGCGCATGCGCCGGCCGGCGGGCGCACTGCGCATGCGCCCGCCATTTTCCAAGATGGCGGCGCCCATGAAGAGGCCCGGCGGACGCCGGGACCGATCCAGGGACATCGGTGGATCGGGAGAGGTGAGTAGGGTGGTCGGAAGGTTAGGGGGGGGGATCGGAAGGTGGGGGCAGTGGAGCAAAGGAGGAGGGGAGCTGTTAGTGACGGCGGTGACCGACCGCTGCCATCTTTCGGTGGCGGCGGCCGATCGCCGCCGTGACTACGTGTGGGGGGGGTCAGGTCTCGGTGTCCAGCCATGGCAGATGCTATTGCAGCATCGGCCATGGCTGGATTGTAATACTTCACCAATTAAATTGGTGAAATATTACAGATTGCTCTGATTGGCTGTTTCACTTTTAACAGCCAATCAGAGCGATCGTGGCCACGGGGGGTTAAGCCAACCCCCCTGTGGTGAAGCACAAAGGGTCCTGTAACTGCGGGTCGGGTGACCTTTGAGTGACCCCGCAGGGACGAGATCCTTTCATGACGCAGGGTATGCGTCATAGGTCGGAATGGCACCGACTTTCATGACGCATACGCTGTGTCAAAGGTCGGGAAGGGGTTAAAAGAGAAAACACAGTAGTTTGACAATAAATGGCTTCACCCAACCACAATAGAGTTTATTTAATTTTTGTATCCTTGATTAAAGGGAATCTGTCACTCCATTTTTGGCCTATGAGATACGGCCACCGCCATCAGGGCCTTATCTACTGCATTCTGTAATGCTGGTGCTAAGCCCCCGATGTCACCTGAAAGTGAAGAAAAACGAGTTATATTATACTCACCCAGGGGCGTTCCGCCGTCTGGTCCGGTCCGATGGGCGTCGTGGTCCTATTCGGCGCCTCCCAACTTGTAGCGAAGCCGGCCTCTTCTTTCCGTCACGTCGCGACTCCTGCACAGGCGCACTGATCTGCCCTGGTTAGGGCAGAGTACTGCAGTGCGCAGGCGCCGGGAAAGGTCAGAGAGGTCCGGCGCCTGCGCACTGCAGTACTCTGCTCTGCCCTCACCAGGGCAGATCAATGCGCAGGAGCTACGATGGGACGGAAAGAAGAGGCCGGCTTCGCTACAAGATGGGAGGCGCCGGACCGCGACACCCATCGGATGACGGACCGCCCTTGGGTGAGTATAATATAACTCGTTTTTCTTCTATTTCATGTAACATCGGGGGCTTATCTACAGCATCACAGAATGCTGTAGATAAGCCCCTGATGGCGGTGGCCGTATCTCATAGTCCAAAAATGGGGTGACAGATTCCCTTTAAGGACTGGTGTATAGTCAGAAATGCGCAGGAAATTTATACTATATTGCTGGATGGAATTGATGATGTCATTCACTTTTTAACTGCACGGGGATAAACTTCTATTTTATACCTGGATTTTTTTGACTGGAGGATTTTTTTTCTTTTGGATCTGTACAGCATGGGGTGTAGCAAGAGTGGCTTCCCCTGTACCGAGAATCATAATCATATAGCAGGGTAAGCTGTTTCTTTTTTCTTTTTTTGCAATTTTAGAGGCAGATGATTTCTGAATATCACATCCATCATCTGCTGGCAGAGATGCGGGCTCAGTTATTGAGCTTGCATCAAGGTCATAGCTGCCAACCGTCTGTAAATTTACGGACAGTCCATAAAAACCTGATGCTTATCTCTGCTGTCCGTAGCATCCGGCAGAAAAAAACACCGTCCAGTGAATTTCCTTCCCCCATCCCTGAAGTTTGTACTGTGCATGGGACTCGGTGCACTACAGGTAGGGGGCCCGAATCCGATGCCACCGCGCTGGTGTCTGCTGCTCCAGTCTGCTTAGCGTCATTCTATCTGTGACGTCTCAGTGTAGAGGTCACGATGTCACTACAGCGAACTCTCTGCTGAGACGTCACAGAGAGTCAGAAATTAAAATATGATGAGGAGACCTGACCGGAGCAGTGGACTCTGGAGCACTGGCAGCGGGAACAGAACGGGGGGAAAATGAGTATTTGTTGTTTTTTATTTTTTTTATAAATGGAGTCCATCTGTATGGAACATTATATGGAGCCCATAGGGATGGAAAATTCATAATATCAAATTACCCAGAGGGTAAATAAGCCCTAATTAAGGGATTCATGAAAACATGGATTTTATTATACTTTGTTAAAAAATAGTGGTACATAAATAAAAAAAAAAACACCCAACAGTGTGAATGTTCAGTCTCACTATTATAATCTCTATAAAAAAATGTATAGCCCCAACCCTATGAGGAAGCATGTTAGGCAAAACTTGTTGGGGAAGCTATGTGTTAGTTTTAGATAGCACAAGTGATGCCTGTGTATCCTAGGGATAGAGACTCTAACCCATGAACTGCAGTCGTGGTGGATATAGTATTGCTCTGAATAGGGATTAGATTGCTGAATGAATTCGATGGTTTGTGTATTCCTCCCTTTCCTTATCTTCCTACCTATTTTGGTAAGTTCTGTTGTATGATAGTGGTATTCAGTTATCCCTGTTTTGTATTTGTGTCTTGTTTCCCTTACATTTCTGTCCCAACCCCTATGGGTGGGGAGGGACAGATTAGGGTTCAACAAGATCATAGTAAGGTTGGAGACCCAGGCCTCTCTACCATCAAGAGTACCCCTGAGACAGGGATAGTTAGGGTCCCAGTTCCAGGAAGTTTTAGGCCCCTCTCCCTTGCATCTTTCTCAGCGTGACACCTACATACAGTATAATGAACCCCAAATTGTCCTCCATACAGTGTAATGACTCCATGTAGTCCTCAATACAGTATATAATGGCCGCACTTAGTTCTCCATACAGTATAATGGGCCCCACATAGTCATCCATACAGTGTAATGACTCCACATAGTCCTCTATACCGTATATTGGGCCCTAAATAGTCATCCATACAGAATAATGGTCCTCACATAGTCCTCCATACAGTATAATGAGCCCCACACACTCCTCCACACAGAATAATGGCCCCACATCTTTGATACAGTACAATAGGCCCCACATATCCCTCCATACAGTATAATGGCCCCAAGAAGTACTCCATATTGCATGATGGTCCCTACATTAAAAATACTCCGTACTCCAGACTCGACAGCGAGTACTCTGAAGTTCTTCACTGCTCAGCAAAGCTGGAACGGAATAGTGATGTTATCGCACCCGCTGAGCTGAGACATCAGAAGGAGAATTATGGCTGAGATCCCTCATTCATTATTACCTTCAACTGTATCGGAATCCAGGATTCCTTACAGATGAAGGAGAGATTGCCGGAATGGGGGAGGGGTGGTGCGAACATCGTTGGCCAAATACAATCACCCTGCCGTGCAGAATTGACATGTGGTTCAAACCATACTGGGCTTAATGTAAATATTAAAAAATGTGGGGACAACTTCTCTAACATGACGTTTATATCAGAATTTAATGCCATTAAAAGAAAACAATGCTTCCAACCTCACAAAATATAGCATGTATCTCAAAAATACATCTCCAGACAAAACATTGCTTAAATAATGCAAAAATAAAAATGCTAGTGCATTTAACCCCTCAATACGTCTTTTTACTAACCTGAGATATGAGACTAGCATCACCATACAGGTGACAATCCAGCAGCTGTCTGCTGTACGCTATAGCTGACAACTTGCTGTATCAGCGATGGTCAGTGTTGGCACCATCCATATATGTTTATCCCCTTAGATGCTGCTGACAATAATGACTACATCATATAAATGGTTAACAGATAGTGGGGGCTTCCGCTTTAATGTCATCGACACCCTGAGATCATGATTGTGTGGTCCTGATGTTTGCCATGGCAATTCACGGCCAAATAGCGGCCTTCGAGTCTCCCGGCTATAGCGGCCTGTTCAGAAGTTAGCGACATTTAGGTGGTAAAAATACATGTTTTCATTTCTGTCATGCCATTTTGCATTAATTCCTTAAAATCACCTGAAGGGTTAATAAACTACCTGACAGCAGTTTTCATTATGTGGGGGGTGATGTTTGTGATGGTATCACTTTTGGGGTTTTTCCAATATATAGGACCCCCAAAGTCACTTGAAATCTGGATAGGTCCCGCAAAAAATTAAATTTTGTAAATTTCCATGAAAAATGACTGCTACATTTTTAAACCTCCTAAAAGGCTAACAAAATACAATAAGATTTTATAAATGGTGCTGCTGTAAAGCAGAGATGAGGGAAATGTTATTTATTAATGTTTCTCTGTGGTATGACTATCTGGAATAAAGGAATAATCATTCAGAGCTTGAAATTTTTTTTACATTTGTCACATCAACCTAAATTTATCATTATTAGAAATTATAATGTGCCATGAAAAAACAATCTCAATATCAGTGGGATTTGTTGAAGCATTCCAGTTATTACCCCATAAAGTGACATTGGTCAGAATTTCAAAATTTGGCCTGGTCACTAAGGGGTTAATGAAGGAAATGACTTTGCCATCATTCAGAATAAAAATCATAGAATCATGCCCTATAGGCAATCCTTTATTGATAAAATACCTCAATGGGTAGCACCCAAAAACAACCGTGATATAAAAAAAAAAAACAAAGTGTATTCCTAACTTAAAAGCTATGAGGATAGCCTAGAGTCCCTGATGTATGTCTGGGCTGTCACCTGCCTAACAGCGGAGGTTGGCACCCTAGGGGGAAGCGTTGTGGCACCCCCGCTCCACGATGGCTGACCCTAGGGTCCCTGTTAGGCCCTTACACCTTAGGGGATACCTCTACCCAGATAGTAGGGAAACCCCTAACATTAATACAGAGACCAGCTAACATTAAAGGTGACCCTAAGTCCCCAAAGTATTAAAAACAGTTCACAACACACGGGGTGCTAGGAAGTATAATGGAGATTGGCACAGATCTGCTGTACAACACTGCTAGTATACAGCAGCCTCCTTTTATGAATAGGAGTTATGATAAAACTGCCTTCTTGTGCCACAGCTTAATGAAAGTGAATGTGAACAGTCTCATACTTGTTCACTCACTAGTCAAGGCTCCTCCAGTGTATAGGAAATCTATATGTGTGTGCATACTAGACAGTCAGATATAAGCTAAGATGCAATCTATAATTGTGAGCTATTGAACCAAAAGTCTAGTCTGAACTTATAAACACACTGAAAAAATGACTAGAACATATAATGACTGGAATAATTAAGACGCATCGGCGTCATGAGAAGGTCATTGACACTTGATTTTTATGTCATGTTAGGGGATAGCAATATTTGAAGATAAATGTATAAGGCAGCAAGATATAATTGATGTATACCTTCCCTAGCAATGCCCGATGTACCGAATAGGAGATAGGTACGGATATAACATTCCTACAGGTATGGTGCTAAATAGGGAATAGGTATATATATTGCCTTCCTGTACGTATAATACTAATCACCCCTCATCATGATGTGGATACACTGAGAAACTCCATTATAAAATGATATTAATAAGAAATGCGTAACGATACTCATCATTTCTCATGGTCACCCCACCACCATCAATAGTAGCGCCTCAACGCGTTTCGCCCCATGGGCTCATCAGGAGGCCAGATGTACAGATGTCCGGTGTCAAAATGACATGGTGCAGAGACTAGCCGATGCTGTGTGACTCACTCATATATATATCTGCCGCCTAATGGAGACGCTGCATCAGCTCCACCCCCCTGTGCGGGCTCGCCTTCATAGGCTCCTCCCCCTTATATGGCTCCACCAATAGGCTCGTGGGGAAGCTCTGACGTCATCAGGGGGCGTATCTCTATCGCCCTGCGTAAGAGAAGCAGTGCATGCCGGGAGTAGGAGGGTTGTCTGGGTCCTGACTAGTTGCGTGCAGAGCGGACCTTCACCCCTGCAAAGGCTATGCATAACATATGTTCTTGGTGGCGACTCCACTAAAACACAGCGGCCAGAACGGCTACCTTTCACAGAGCTCATGGCTCACCGGTTCAAGCCCCACCTGGGAGCCTCAATAGTGGGCATACCCCCACATAGATAAGAATGTCCCTAATTTATCCTATCCGACGGAAGATAATCCAAGATGGCTAGATAATATTTTAACAGAAATGTATAGAGGGACATAGAACATAAATGGAAAAAGGTCGACAGTAATACGAGAGTCATTCTGATACATAGAATATAATGGTCACCCATTATAGGGAACACAAAACATAGAATTGTATAGTCAGTTTAATCAAGTAGTCCAAAACAACATCTTGGCTATAGGAAACAGGCAAATGACATCTGCTCGTTTAATCCATATGGTTCGAGGGATTCTAGCCTAAAGATCCATTCACACTCGCGTCTGACAGGGTGGATTGATTTAAATCACGCCGATTTAAATCATGATTTAAATCAAATGATTTTTTTCTATTTAAATCAGATCGATTTAAATCGTGATTTTAATCATGTTTTAAATCACTGATTTAAATCAAAAGATTTTTTTAATATAAATCACGATTAAAATCTAAAACTTTCAATCATTGTTCAATTAACTCCACACTTCTAGCTTGGTTTCACTTTCTGTAGCTTGGTTTCAGTTTCTTTTTCCATTCAGTTGACATGCCCAAACTTGTTGGATAGTCAGTCAGCAGTACTTGGCTGTAGTAACAATCAAACTTCAGAAGTGATCTGCGTGAGCCATGGCAGGTCGTAGGAGAGACCCTATTTGGGTTCATTTTGTTGAGATGCCAGCAGAGCTTGGAAAGAAAGGTGGGAGAGCAAAGTGCAAATACTGTCAAAAGGATATCCAAGGACTTGTTTGCCGTTTGAAATCACATTATGAAAACTGCAACCAGAAGGGAAATGAAGATGTTGATAGTGATACAACTAATGTCAATGAACCCCCACAGCTTCTTATGCACCAGGACCCTAGCACTAGTGGTAAGTCTGGCAATTACAACCTATTTTAACAGACGTTTTACTGGATGGTTAAAGTCTATGAAAAGAAAAATTTCTAGCACTAGTTCTGGAGTATAGAATTTAAATTTATGTTAAGGCAATATTTCACAGAAGATTAACGTTAAGTAAAAATAAAAGAGTGTGTATACGCCTATTTTTTTTTTTTATTGTAGGCTACAATTCACTTTTGAAGTCTGCCAAATTGACCATTTTTTTAAAAAAACATTTTTAAAACTTTTGTGACATAATTTTTTTCAGTTGCTCTGATATTACTAGTATTACAGCAACTTCACCGGAAACTTGAGTAGCATAACTTTTGAGACAGCCCTTATAGGACGAGGACCATTACATTGTTCAAAAAGTTTGTTTCAAAATATTTTCCTTATATTTCTTCAAATACGCAGTCGAATTATATTTTTAATTACTGTGCTTTCAGGGTCAAATATGGCTTGTGCTGCACGTGACAATCAATATCTGGGTACAACTTCAACAAAGCAGCCCAACAAAAAACTTTGCGTGCAAAGTGTAGAAAAATTCCTCTTAAAGACTACGACGAGCCAGAAAGAACATTTTGATGAATTAATTGCTAAATTCATATTTGCAACCAATTCTTCTTTCCGACTAGTTGAACACCCATTGTTTGTACAAATGATCGAAGGAATAAGACCAGGCTACAAACCACCAAGTAGATTTGATATCTCAGGAAAACATCTTCAGGCTGTATACGACAAAGAAAGAGCGGCTTGTACAAAATATTTGAAAGACAAAGTTGTTAACATGAGCTTGGATGGTTGGAGCAACATCCACAACGACCCCATAATTTGCACTTGTGTCACAACAGAAGATGATGAAACTTACCTTACAGACACAATCGACACATCTGGAAATTCACATACTAAGAACTCAATTCACCAATGCCAAGAACAGTTTGGATGTAAAGTAAGGAGCTTAGTTACTGATAACGCAAGCAATGTGGCAAAAATGCGAGCGGAACTGGCACATGAGGATGACACAAATGTCATTACATACGGTTGTTCTGCCCATTTGTTGCATCTTTTGGCAAAAGACCTGCATATTTCGGGTGTCAAGGAACATGTTGTAGAAATTGTTAAATATTTCCGCAATAATCATTTTGCACATGCAACCTACAAGGAAATGGGAGGACTGAAGTTGGTTCTACCACAAGATGTTAGATGGAATACCTTGGCTGAATGCTTGGAACTGTTTATTAACAACTGGTCAAAATTAGTGTCTATATGCGAAACACATCGGGATAAAATTGATGCTAATATACGAAGCAAAGTATTAAATCTTGGTGTGAAGAGAAATGCCGAGGACCTTTTGGAAAGGTTAAAGCCAATATCTATTGCGTTGGATAAAATGCAGAAAGATACTGCAACCATAGCTGATGCCACAGAAGTTTGGAAAGATTTAGAAGGTTCGCTAGATCGCTTGAACCTCTCAAACAATGTAAAGGTTGCAATACACCACCGCAAGGACCAAGCATTAAAAGAAGAACACTATTTAGCCAATATCTTGCATCCCATCTACAGAGGGAAAAAACTATCTGAGGCGGAAATCAACTCTGCAATGGAGTGGCTCGCCAATACTAACCATGACATTGTGGCAACTGTGCTGAAATTGAAGTGTGAATCTGCACCATTTCAAAAATACATGTTTGCAGATAACGTCGTTAATGAACTAAAACCACTGGACTGGTGGAAGTCGCAATCACTTGTTCTTCCAGCGAAGATAATAAATGTAGCTACTCAGCTACTGACTGCATCGGCTTCATCGGCAGGAGTAGAGAGATTGTTTTCTTCATTTGGTTTTGTGCACACAACAGTCCGAAACCGCTTAGGAACTGCTAAAGCAGGACAACTAGTTTTCCTATTAAAAGTCCTAAATAAACAGTAGGCTTAAAGGACTGATGTATTCACTGAAGATGTTTGCTTACTTCAAACGTTAGAGATAGGCTATTGTTAAAAAGTACTTACTCTCTGTAGTTCAATTCTGATTGTTTAATAGTGAAAATAAAAATTATTAGGTTTCATAATCATCAACTGTTTTAATATTTTTATTTGTGTAAAATAATTTGATTTGCAAAAAGACAAAGTTTTGCTTGTGTACAACTTGATTAAAAAATCCTATTTAAATCAAAAAAATTTGATTTAAATCAAAAAAATCCGATTTAAATCAAAAAAATCCGATTTTTTTGATTTTTTTAAAAAAATCATGATTTTTATCCACCCTGGCGTCTGAGAATAATTTTGTCCACGTCACCCCCTCTCGGATTTAGCTTAACAACTTCCAGAATCATGAATTTAACCTCGCCCATTCTCCCACCATGTTGATTGTTGATGTGTCTCGCAAGGGAGTGTCCCTGTTGTTTCTGATGTCACCCATGTGTTCTCCCACCCTCCTTCTAAATTCTCTTTTTGTTTTGCCCACATAGTCCTTGGGACAAGTACACGTCCCCTTATATACCACGGCCGTGGTCTTGCAATTAGCAAAATCTCTTAAATAGAATCTTCTTCCTGTGTGAGCACTACGGAAGGATTTCATAGGTGACATCCATTTGCACAGACTACAGTCGCCACAAGTGAAGAAACCAATGGGCTTTCTATCTAGCCATGTACCTGCTGTCAACGGTTTTTTGTATTGACTATGTACCAGACGATCCTTAATGGATCTACCTTTTCTATAGGTAATGTTGGGTCTTTCACCCACCCAATCTCTCAGATCTGGGTCCATTTTTAGAATGTCCCAGTGTTTCATTAGAATACTCCTAATTTGCATATGCTGAGAGTCAAAGGTACCGATAATTCTGGTGATATCTGTATCATCACGATCTGGTTTCTTATGTAAAAGCTGTTGTCTGTCTGTTCTCCTAGCATGCTGGAAAGCTGTATCAATAACATGATGGGGATAACCTCTTTCCTTAAACCTCCTATGCATATCACCTGCCTGTAGAAGAAACGCATCATAATTCGAACAGTTCCGTCTAAGCCTGAGGAACTGTCCCTTAGGGATGCCTCTTTTTAGGGGAACAGGGTGGTGGCTATCCCAATGGAGGAGACTATTGGTACTGGTTGGTTTCCGATATATTCTTGTGGACAGATTACCTACAGTTTCTCTTCTAATACTGATGTCCAAAAATGACAGTTCGCTCTTTTGTATTTCGAAAGTGAACCTAAGGTTCAGTTCGTTGGTATTCAATTCATTTACAAAACTTTCAAAGTTCTCCTTTGTGCCTGTCCATATAATGAATACATCGTCGATGTATCTGTACCATAGTGTAATCATGTCCTGCCACCATCTCTCCTCACCAAACACCTCAGTTTCCTCCCACCAGCCCAGGAACAAATTAGCATACGAGGGGGCACAGGGGCTCCCCATCGCTGTGCCCCTGAGCTGGTGGAGGTGCATGCCATCAAAGGTGAAGGAGTTGTGAGTCAGTACAAAGTCAAGTAACCTGACCACAAAATCATTATGTTCCCCACATCCCACAGACCTCTGTCTCAGATAGAATTCTACACCCTTGATGCCCAGGTGGTGAGGGATGCTACTATACAGGGCTTCGATGTCAATGGAGGCCAACCAGAAATCTTCCTCTAGGTGAATATCCTCTAGTTTGAGTATCAGATCTGAGGTGTCCCTCAAATATGAGGGTAATGATGTCACAAACGGACGAAGTATCTCATCAATATATATCCCACAATTCTGGGTGAGGGAATTTACGCCAGGCACGATGGGTCTGCCCTTCAGAGGGGCCAGTCCCTTATGGATCTTCGGCAAAGCGTAGAAGGTGGCTAACACCGGAAACTTGGGAAGCAGGAAATTATATTCAGTCTTAGATATGAGCCTCGACCCCAACCCGCCCTCAAGCAGGCCCTGTAAGATCTCCTTATAATCCAGCATTGGGTTTTTGCTCAAGACCTCATATGTCTCTCTGTCAAGTAGTATATCTAGGCACATCTTACGGTATTTGGAATGATCCATGATGACTAGATTCCCCCCCTTATCCGAGGGTTTGACAATGAGCTGATCATTCTTGCTCAACCTATCAAGTGCCTCACGCTCACTGACAGGTTATCCTCTTCCCCAAACCCAGTGACTTTAAGTTTTTTGAGATCTCTTTCCACCAATGACAAGAAAATGTCAATATTACTCATATCCCCAGCAGGAGGCATCCTCTCACTCTTATTTTTAAGTTTAGTGAAGGGGCCCTTACCGTCTTCACTTGACCTCTCATTTTCATTGAGAAGATCACGTAGGGCTTGATATCCCTCCATATCCTCTTCATGTATACCATATCTTTGACACTCCTCACGATCATGTTGTATAAAAAACTTTTTCCATTTCAGTTTCCTGCCGAAAAGGTTAAGATCTTTTACCCACTCAAAACAATTAAAGCTATTTGTGGGCACAAAACTCAGGCCTCTTAACAGTAAATCTATTTCCTCCCTTGTGAGCTCATGCGAGGTCAGGTTGATAACCCGTCCCCTGGTTAGTTGAACCGGGTCCTGAGATGATATCCTGTCCTCGCACTTTGCTCCAAAAAAGATGAAGAGGATAAAGAGGAAGATGCAGCTGGACTAAGGATGAGGCTCCTGCTCCCATGGGGTTGGTTTCCATGGGGAATGCCATCTGGTAACCTCCTCTCGAGGTACCCCTTCCCTTCCTGGAGTACCTTCCTCCTCGACCCCTTCCTGATTGCCATCTATTCCTATGAAAGGATCCTCTTTGTTGTTGTATCCCTCTTAGGCCTATATCAGCCCTTTCAGTATCGGAGGTGTCAATATCAGAAGAGGATGCCTCCGATGGTATCTCTTTTTGAAAGTTAAACACTTGGTTATCGCTAAAGTCTTTTAGGTCCCGCTGAAATTGTATTTGTCCTAAGGGACAGTTCCTCAGGCTTAGACGGAACTGTTCGAATTATGATGCGTTTCTTCTACAGGCAGGTGATATGCATAGGAGGTTTAAGGAAAGAGGTTATCCCCATCATGTTATTGATACAGCTTTCCAGCATGCTAGGAGAACAGACAGACAACAGCTTTTACATAAGAAACCAGATCGTGATGATACAGATATCACCAGAATTATCGGTACCTTTGACTCTCAGCATATGCAAATTAGGAGTATTCTAATGAAACACTGGGACATTCTAAAAATGGACCCAGATCTGAGAGATTGGGTGGGTGAAAGACCCAACATTACCTATAGAAAACGTAGATCCATTAAGGATCGTCTGGTACATAGTCAATACAAAAAACCGTTGAAAGCAGGTACATGGCTAGATAGAAAGCCCATTGGTTTCTTCACTTGTGGCGACTGTAGTCTGTGCAAATGGATGTCACCTATGAAATCCTTCCGTAGTGCTCACACAGGAAGAAGATTCTATTTAAGAGATTTTGCTAATTGCAAGACCACGGCCGTGGTATATAAGGGGACGTGTACTTGTCCCAAGGACTATGTGGGCAAAACAAAAAGAGAATTTAGAAGGAGGGTGGGAGAACACATGGGTGACATCAGAAACAACAGGGACACTCCCCTTGCGAGACACATCAACAATCAACATGGTGGGAGAATGGGCGAGGTTAAATTCATGATTCTGGAAGTTGTTAAGCTAAATCCGAGAGGGGGTGACGTGGACAAAATTATTCTCAGACGCGAGTGTGAATGGATCTTTAGGCTAGAATCCCTCGAACCATATGGATTAAATGAGCAGATGTCATTTGCCTGTTTCCTATAGCCAAGACGTTGTTTTGGACTACTTGATTAAACTGACTATACAATTCTATGTTTTGTGTTCCCCTTGTAGCATTTCCGGGGTTTTAGCTCTGAGATCGCTGTCTGGGTAGACGGAATGGCATGGAAACAGTTCATTCAGACAGCAATTATGGTAAAAACTGGCCGCAACCAGTTTTATTAAAGTCCACAGCAAACAGATAAAAACAAAGCATAAACAAAAGACCTAGGCTTGTCTAGCCACTAATTACACTTATGTAATGTCCCTTTCTATCAGGAACCCAGACTCTATCAGTCTGTGCCCAAAACAACACATATGATATATGTTACCAGTATGGAGTTTCCCAGATACTCCTCCTTATGTCTGAAGGTCCACCCGACGTCCAGACTTGAGAGAGATCCACTCCTATTCAGTAGTCATTATCCTGGAGGTTCACAGAGACACTCCTGTGTCCGGGGTACCTGTAACCCAGACTGAGACGGCTCCCCTCCTCTTCAGTAATCATCAGCATGGAGGTTCACAGAGACACTCCTGTGTCCGGGGTACATCTAACCCAGACTGAGACGGCTCCCCTCCTCTTCAGTAATCATCAGCATGCATTCTCACAGAGACTGCTTCCTTGTGCCAGGACACCTCTCTGTGTCCAGGCTAAAGACAGCTCTAACACTCTTGGAGACTGTTTCTTGTGCCAGGACACCTCCCTGTGTCCAGGCTAAACTAGCTCTCTGACTGTGTCCGCAGACACCTATTTCTGGCTTCTTAATTAACAGCTGAGTGGTTACAGGTTTGAGCTGCAAGTATGCACTGAGTGGAAGGTGTAATGACCTTTCTCTACCACCAGGTCTACAAAGCCATACACCTCCCTTATACCAGTCAGCAAAGCACCCAGGTGAAATATACACCCCATCTAACCCACATATTCTCACTGTCTCACATATCCCCCCCTCTTCTCCAGACCGGAGGGCTGGTCATCCAGACCGGAGGACTGGTCAACAAACCTCAAGAGACAGTGAACACAGCTCAAGTCATGGCCCACATCATCTTCATCTTTATCTTCCATTAAGCAGGGTTTCTATACCCTTACACACACACACACACACTGTGTGATGTCACAGTCATGTGACCAGTCAACTGAGGAGAAGGAACATGGACAGTCAAAACATACATACTGATCCATTAAATGGATGCCAGCCAGCGCTGCATTACCCATCCGTCCCCTCTGCATACAGCTTTATCCTAGGTATTTAGACACATACCCCTTAGGTGGGTTTGTAGGTGACTGGACCCGCCCAGCTCTCCAAGTCACCTGGAAGCCTCCCAATGTATAGCACAAGTCTCAGCAGTAGATCTGCTGAACCAAAATATATCCAGGCTTCCATCACAGGGCCACCCACCTCTGCGATACATACCGTCCATCCATCACATGCCTCCATGCATATCCTAAGGGCCATACCCAGTGCCCCCTCTGTTCAAATTTGTGGGGTCGAACACCTGCCACCCGACCAGAGATCCCCCTCGGTCGCCTCTGCCAGTCACCCCGTCTCAGTTGATTTTGGGCACTATGCAATATCACCTCTTTGTTAGGCCTCTCCCGCCCCCAGCGGTCAGAACGTTGGCCCTGTCCTTGTGTCGGTGTCACCTCACCCGACCTTTCTTTCCCGAACTGACTCCTACCGTCGTTGCGGCCACGAGTCCATCGTCCAGTCAAGCTTACTGGTAGCTCTGAGTCTGACTCTCTGTCTTTTCGTCCGCCACCGGTCTCACACTCAGCCGTGAGCTAACAGAAGCGTCATCTCTACCCCTCATTGTTTTAGCACGTCTACTGCCAATCCCCAGGGAAGCCTCTCGTCTCTTCCTTTCTTGGGCTGGAAGTAGTCGCTCTCTTTGTTCCAACTGTAAAACATCCTCAGATGGCATCTTCTGTCTGGCTGTAAGGTCAGCATCAGCCTTCTTCTCAGGACTCTCAACCTCTTCTGCTACCATGCCTTCCTCATTTGCACTGGTTGCTTTATTGTCATCAGATGATTCATTATCACTCCCACTATCCCTGTCTGACCCCTTTTTCTCAGCCACATCCGGCTCACTTTCAGGGTTAGACACTTCATTCTCATTCTCATCCTGCTCACTTTCAGGAGTATACAATTTATTTTCATTCACATCTTGCTCACTGTCAGGGTTATACAACTCATTCCCATTCACATCTTGATCTGGAACCTTAGTTAACATGTTATCCTCAACATTAACTTCACCATCTGGTCCCTCAAGTATGTGACTATGTGACAACCCCAGCACTATACCTCCATATAGCTCAGGTACCAGGAGCTGACTCACGACCTCTCCCTGGACTTCAGTGTCCCTAAACAATAGGTTATTGTTCATGGCAGCATGAGGAAACCTCTCCTCAGAGCCAGGCTCTTGGGGAACCTCATTCAGAACAATTACATTTTCCTGTGTCGTTTTAAGAGTGGGGTCTCGCACCGGCTCTCTCCCAAAATTGTCACAGGACACAGGCAGGTCAGGGACACTCGGTTCCCGAGAACCACCATCCTCGTCTCCCAACATCACCTGCAAAGAAATTTCATCTTTATCACAGTCATCATCAGTATCATCACTATTACGATTAGCATCATCATCATTATCAATATCATCATCACTATCACACAAGATAAACGGCCCACTAACATTGTGTTCCGCCCCTCGGGACTGCGTACCCTCAGTAGGGGCTTCATCACACTGTCCATCAGAATCACCCTTCCCCCAGAGATCCTTAGACCGGGGAAAGTCATTACACAACACAACGGGGTGCACCAGGTTCTTCACTACCCCCACTTCACATGAAACCTCCCCGAGTTTAGGGACCAAGTCCACGGCAGTCTCTGGGTAGACTTTGGTGTCTCCATGGATGCACACCATACTCAAGTGCTTATCAGGGATGAAGTCCCTATCAATCAGGCTGTCACATACGGAAGTCACTGGACTCTCTGAGTCCAAGAGGGCCTGCGCTGAGCAACCATTTGTAACCACCGGGGACACCTGTGGTCCAGTCTCTTCGGTTGCGGTGGTCACACACACAGGTTCTGCGCAGAGAGAGAGGGATCTGCCAACATCACGGCACATAGGCTCCCCCTCTAGTGGACAGTTGGCTGCAATTTCACGACATCTCCAACACTGTCCATCACACTCTTCCACCCACATGTCCCCTCGGGCCTGAACCCGCTTATCAGCATACCCCATGTCCCCAACAGCTGGAACGCTCTTACCGGGAGAGTTCGACGTCGGGAACTCTGAAGTGACGTCCTCTCAGACGGCTGTACCTCAGGAGAACATGCTCGGGTGTAGCGGTTCACTGTAGGACATGCTCGGGTGTAGCGGTTCACTACCACCTTTTCAACTCCATAATCAGGCCTGCTGACTGCAGACTCCCAACTGTATCTCCAGTCATGAACTCCCCTGGCATGGGCTGTCACCGTAACACCCAGCCGGGTAAGAATCTCCACTTTCATCTTAGCATAGTCTTGGCTGTCCTGCTCGCTCAGGTCAGCATATGCCCTTTGGGGCTCTCCAATCAGATATGGTGCGACCATCATGGCCCATTCAGATAGGGGCAGATTCTCCTTCTCTGCCAGTCTCTCAAACCTAGTGAGATATACCTCCACATCATCACGAGGTGTCATCTTTTTCAAGGACCGTCTTACCGCCCTCTTCACAGCGGACAAGTCAGGTGACTTTGCAACATTACTTTGGGACGATGCACCACAAGTCCCCTGCAGTGCTGCAACCTGCTCAAAAAACAACCGGTTATTCTCCTGCTGCTGCTGCAGGATTTGCTGCTGGTACTGCTGCATTTGCCGCTGGTACTGCAGGCGCTGCTGCTCCATGCTCTGCTGCATGCTTCGCTGGGCCTGTACCAGGTACTCAATGAGCTCCTTCACACGGCCGGACTTATCTGTCTCAACCACGGCAGTTTTATGTTGCACATTAACTTGCGCCATTTGTTCAAACAGCGCCTCCATGCTGTCATCCATGCTGTCAGACTTCTCTGTCTTAACAACGGCAGTCTTCACTCAAGACATACACACTCTACAGTCTTTTCCATAGAAAAATTCAGCTCTGCTGTGCAGACACTTTTTTTTTTTCCTTTGCAAAGTCTATTAGGGCTCCTGTCTCTTTAAGACTGCTCCACAGACTTTTCTTTTGCTGCTGCACATTCCACAGTCATTTTCACAACAAGTTCAGCTTTGCTGTGCATACATTTTCTCTCTGCAGACCCTATCAGGGCCACTGTCTCTCCAAGACTGCTCCAAACAGACGTTTCTGCTGACACACACTTTTTTTTTCTGTTGCTATTTCAATAGACTTCACCTTTAATGCTGTCTCTTGCCACTGTGCTGCATGCACACTCCAGCACTAACTGTACCAGGCCCTGCGCTGCCCCAGCATTCTCCACCAATTGTAGCATTTCCGGGGGTTTTAGCTCTGAGATCGCTGTCTGGGTAGACAGAATGGCATGGAAACAGTTCATTCAGACAGCAATTATGGTAAAAACTGGCCGCAACCAGTTTTATTAAAGTCCACAGCAAACAGATAAAAACAAAGCATAAACAAAAGACCTAGGCTTGTCTAGCCACTAATTACACTTATGTAATGTCCCTTTCTATCAGGAACCCAGACTCTATCAGTCTGTGCCCAAAACAACACATATGATATATGTTACCAGTATGGAGTTTCCCAGATACTCCTCCTTATGTCTGAAGGTCCACCCGACGTCCAGACTTGAGAGAGATCCACTCCTATTCAGTAGTCATTATCCTGGAGGTTCACAGAGACACTCCTGTGTCCGGGGTACCTGTAACCCAGACTGAGACGGCTCCCCTCCTCTTCAGTAATCATCAGCATGGAGGTTCACAGAGACACTCCTGTGTCCGGGGTACATCTAACCCAGACTGAGACGGCTCCCCTCCTCTTCAGTAATCATCAGCATGCATTCTCACAGAGACTGCTTCCTTGTGCCAGGACACCTCTCTGTGTCCAGGCTAAAGACAGCTCTAACACTCTTGGAGACTGTTTCTTGTGCCAGGACACCTCCCTGTGTCCAGGCTAAACTAGCTCTCTGACTGTGTCCGCAGACACCTATTTCTGGCTTCTTAATTAACAGCTGAGTGGTTACAGGTTTGAGCTGCAAGTATGCACTGAGTGGAAGGTGTAATGACCTTTCTCTACCACCAGGTCTACAAAGCCATACACCTCCCTTATACCAGTCAGCAAAGCACCCAGGTGAAATATACACCCCATCTAACCCACATATTCTCACTGTCTCACACCCTATAATGGGTGACCATTATATTCTATGTATCAGAATGACTCTCGTATTACTGTCGACCTTTTTCCATTTATGTTCTATGTCCCTCTATACATTTCTGTTAAAATATTATCCTAAGCCATCTTGGATTATCTTCCGTGGATAGGATAAATTAGGGACATTCTTATCTATGTGGGGGTATGCCCACTATTGAGGCTCCCAGGTGGGGCTTGAACCGGTGAGCCATGAGCTCTGTGAAAGGTAGCCGTTCTGGCCGCTGTGTTTTAGTGGAGTCGCCACCAAGAACATATGTTATGCATAGCCTTTGCAGGGGTGAAGGTCCGCTCTGCACGCAACTAGTCAGGACCCAGACACCCCTCCTACTCCCGGCATGCACTGCTTCTCTGACGCAGGGCGATAGAGATACGCCCCCTGATGACGTCAGAGCTTCCCCCACGAGCCTATTGGTGGAGCCATATAAGGGGGAGGAGCCTATGAAGGCGAGCCCGCACAGGGGGGTGGAGCTGATGCAGCGTCTCCATTAGGCGGCAGATATAAATATGAGTGAGTCACACAGCATCGGCTAGTCTCTGCACCATGTCATTTTGACACTGGACATCTGTACATCTGACCTCCTGATGAGCCCATGGGGCGAAACGCGTTGAGGCGCTACTATTGATGGTGGTGGGGTGACCATGAGAAATGATGAGTATCGTTACGCATTTCTTATTAATATCATTTTATAATGGAGTTTCTCAGTGTATCCACATCATGATGAGGGGTGATTAGTATTATACGTACAGGAAGGCAATATATATACCTATTCCCTATTTAGCACCATACCTGTAGGAATGTTATATCCGTACCTATCTCCTATTCGGTACATCGGGCATTGCTAGGGAAGGTATACATCAATTATATCTTGCTGCCTTATACATTTATCTTCAAATATTGCTATCCCCTAACATGACATAAAAATCAAGTGTCAATGACCTTCTCATGACGCCGATGCGTCTTAATTATTCCAGTCATTATATGTTCTAGTCATTTTTTCAGTGTGTTTATAAGTTCAGACTAGACTTTTGGTTCAATAGCTGACAATTATAGATTGCATCTTAGCTTATATCTGACTGTCTAGTATGCACACACATATAGATTTCCTATACACTGGAGTAGCCTTGACTAGTGAGTGAACAAGTATGAGACTGTTCACATTCACTTTCATTAAGCTGTGGCACAAGAAGGCAGTTTTATCATAACTCCTATTCATAAAAGGAGGCTGCTGTATACTAGCAGTGTTGTACAGCAGATCTGTGCCAATCTCCATTATACTTCCTACCACCCCGTGTGTTGTGAACTGTTTTTAATACTTTGGGGACTTAGGGTCACCTTTAATGTTAGCTGGTCTCTGTATTAATGTTAGGGGTCTCCCTACTATCTAGGTAGAGGTATCCCCTAAGGTGTAAGGGCCTAACAGGGACCCTAGGGTCAGCCATCGTGGAGCGGGGGCGCCACAACGCTTCCCCCTAGGGTGCCAACCTCCGCTGTTAGGCAGGTGACAGCCCAGACATACATCAGGGACTCTAGGCTATCCCCATAGCTTTTAAGTTAGGAATACACTTTGTTTTTTTTTTTGTTTCTTTTTTTTTATATCACGGTTGTTTTTGGGTGCTACCCATTGAGGTATTTTATCAATAAAGGATTGCCTATAGGGCATGATTCTATGATTTTGGTTTTGAAGCCCTTTTGTACCTATTAAATATTTTCAGCATCATTCAGAATACTTACAGTGACGCCGGCTTCTATCACTACACACCGTCGTACTGACTGAGGGCAGCCCCAGTGATATACAGGTCCTTCTCAAAAAATTAGCATATAGTGCTAAATTTCATTATTTTCCATAATGTAATGATTAAAATTAAACTTTCATATATTTTAGATTCATTACACACCAACTGAAATTTTTCAGGTCTTTTATTGTTTTAATACTGATGATTTTGGCATACAGCTCATGAAAACCCAAAAATCCTGTCTCAAAAAATTAGCATATTTCATCCGTCCAATAAAATAAAAGTGTTTTAAACAAAATAAAAAAAACCCCATCAAATAATAATGTTCAGTTATGCACTCAATACTTGGTCGGGAATCCTTTTGCATAAATTACTGCTTCAATGCGGCGTGGCATGGAGGCAATCAGCCTGTGGCACTGCTGAGGTGTTATGGAGGCCCAGGATGCTTCGATAGCGGCCTTAAGCTCATCCAGAGTGTTGGGTCTTGCGTCTCTCAACTTTCTCTTCACAATATCCCACAGATTCTCTATGGGGTTCAGGTCAGGAGAGTTGGCAGGCCAATTGAGCACAGTAATACCATGGTCAGTAAACCATTTACCAGTGGTTTTGGCACTGTGAGCAGGTGCCAGGTCGTGCTGAAAAATGAAATCTTCATCTCCATAAAGCATTTCAGCCAATGGAAGCATGAAGTGCTCCAAAATCTCCTGATAGCTAGCTGCATTGACCCTGCCCTTGATGAAACACAGTTGACCAACACCAGCAGCTGACATGGCACCCCACACCATCACTGACTGTGGGTACTTGACACTGGACTTCAGGCATTTTGGCATTTCCTTCTCCCCAGTCTTCCTCCAGACTCTGGCACCTTGATTTCCGAATGACATGCAAAATTTGCTTTCATCAGAAAAAAGTACTTGGGACCACTTAGCAACAGTCCAGTGCTGCTTCTCTGTAGCCCAGGTCAGGCGCTTCAGCCGCTGTTTATGGTTCAAAAGTGGCTTTACCTGGGGAATGCGGCACCTGTAGCCCATTTCCTGCACACGCCTGTGCACGGTGGCTCTGGATGTTTCTACTCCAGACTCAGTCCACTGCTTCCGCAGGTCCCCCAAGGTCTGGAATCGGTCCTTCTCCACAATCTTCCTCAGGGTCCGGTCACCTCTTCTCGTTGTACAGCGTTTTCTGCCACATTGTTTCCTTCCAACAGACTTCCCATTGAGGTGCCTTGATACAGCACTCTGGGAACAGCCTAATTGTTCAGAAATTTCTTTCTGGGTCTTACCCTCTTGCTTGAGGGTGTCAATGATGGCCTTCTGGACATCAGTCAGGTCGGCAGTCTTACCCATGATGGGGGTTTTGAGTAATGAACCAGGCAGGGAGTTTTTAAAAGCCTCAGGAATCTTTTGCATGTGTTTAGAGTTAATTAGTTGATTCAGAAGATTAGGGTAATAGGTCGTTTAGAGAACCTTTTCTTGATATGCTAATTTTTTGAGACAGGATTTTTGGGTTTTCATGAGCTGTATGCCAAAATCATCAGTATTAAAACAATAAAAGACCTGAAAAATTTCAGTTGGTGTGTAATGAATCTAAAATATATGAAAGTTTAATTTTAATCATTACATTATGGAAAATAATGAAATTTAGCACTATATGCTAATTTTTTGAGAAGGACCTGTAGGAGGTGGAGATGTCAGCATCTTTTGGCGGCTCAGGTGCCCCATGAGCTTGTAGTAAAAGCCTCCATCTAGAATATTCCATGTGAGTTTTCCTTCTGTCTGTGACTTTTACATTATTACTTTCACAGCTTTGACATCCAGGCAAATATCTGAAGAATATCAATACTGAGGCCATAATGGAGAAAGGAAAACGTGATGTGCGGGATGATGAGTGGTGCAAAGAGGACGTTCCTACAGGTAACTGCCCCAGTGAGGAGTTGCCACTAAAAAAAGCAAAGAAGACTCAATATCTCCTCATTCACCAGACTGGACAATTGAAGTTTTATGTTTTTTTGGCCACATATTTCCCCATTCAGCTAAAATATAGATTATATGTGGCTGACAATGTAATGGCACAATATGTAATAAGAGCGGGTGTGTATCTATAATATGGATTTAAGAATAGACTGGGATGATAGATCATCAAAGACGCGTGACACCTCATTGGCATTGTTTCTAAACAATGCTTTATTATTCTAAACAGTCCAGACCATAGACATGTAATTAGAGATGTTAGTATAGACATTACTTACCTGAGTCTGCTGACCGCACTGTCTCCAAAATCCACCATAGCCATGACAGTTCGGCCAAGCATTCACCTATTTTCTATGGGGAGAGAGAACAAAGCTGCTTCCATATCATGAATCAGTGCTTGTTAGGGCCCCGTCACACATAGCGACACACCAGCGATCCCGACAACGTTATGCACTTCTCAGGATCGCTGGTGTGTCACTACATGATCGCTGTTGAGCTCCCAAACAGGCAGTGATCAGGACAGCAACACTGCGGGTAACGTCGCTTAGTTACCCGCAGTGTACGTTGGATACCAGCCCGCTGGTGCAGGGAGCTGGTAACCAAGGTACACATCGGGTTTCCAGGCGCTGCGCAGCGCCTGGAAATCCGATGTGTACCTTGGTTACCAGCTGATCGCTGGTCTCCTGCCTGCCACACGCAGCGATGCGTGCTGGCCAGCGGGAGACCAGCGATCAAAAAAATGTCCAAGACATTCAGCGACGATCAGCGATACCCAGCAGGGGGGCTGATCTCCGCTGAATGTCACACACAGCGATATTGCTGGGGAGATCGCTGTTGCGTCACAAAACTAGTGACTCAGCAGCGATCTCGCTAGCGAGATCGCTGTGTGTGACGGGGGCTTTACAGATCAATACCTGCCTGTGTAAATCAACCCCTAAAGATAACCTCTCGGCTACAAAAATGCTGTTTACCTGCAGATATATTGGTAAGCTGTAGGTAAATAGTATTTAAAGCATATTAGGCTGTTTTACTGAGAGAGCGGCTACCAGGAGAAATTGAAATGTGTTCCCTGCAGCCGCTCGCTTCCAGTCATTGAGGTGGTGCATGAAGCTCTAACAGATGGAGGTGACTGCTACAGCCGTCTACTATTCCTGAAGAATAAAATCCAGTGGCTACAAGGAGAACATAATTATTCGAACGTCCATGACAGCACTACAGAGAGAGGGGATCCGCCCCTTAGGAACAGGAAACCTACAGATACAAAAAGGGCGGCACCTCTCCCACGCATCAGTTGGTTTCCTGTTCCTAAAGGACGGGTTTCCTACATATGAAGATCTTCAGGAGGACCCAGGCCGGCCGGTCGACCCAGGTAGTGGGGGGCATTTCCTACCTCGGCCGGTGCGGAGCCCCTGGAAGCGCCACGGTGGGTCCGGGTAGGATTCCACGACAGTGTGCGGAGCAGGTGGAGCAGTATCCAGTGGATCCCTGTCTCCCAGCCAGCGCTGGTAGGTAAGTATTCCCCCTCTCCCTGGTCCCGGTGCCTTCTCCCTGTCTTCTCCTGTGGTCCTGTCATGGTGGGGGCCTCTTAAGGTGGTGCAGCCGTGGTTTTTAAAAAAAAAAAAAAAAAAAAATATTTTTTTGAAATTTGAATTTCCCGCCGCGTCACTGCTATGGACGGCGCGGCGGGGGTTTTTTGAATTTCCCGCCGCGCGTCGCTGCTATGGACGGCGCGGCGGGCGGTTTTGAATTTCCCGCCGCGCACGTCACTGTTATGGACGGCGCAGCGGGGGTTTTTTGAATTTCCCGCCGCGCGTCACTGCTATGGACGACGCGGCGGGCGGTTTTGAATTTCCCGCCGCGCGTCGCTGCTATGGACGGCGCGGCGGGGTGTTTTGAATTTCCCGCCGCGCGTCACTACTATGGACGTCGCGGCGGGGTTTTTGAAATTTTAGCCGCGCGCCGCTTCTGTAGCGGCGCGGCTGGGTTTGGTTGAGATCTCTGCTCGTGTCCCGGCTAGAGGGGCGATACGGCGGGAGACTATACTTACCTCCATCGGTACGGCGGGGTCTGTAGGAGCGCGGGGAAAGAGGGCGGAGTCTCCACCGCCGGAACCGGAAGTGAGACGCCGGCCGGCGTTTTTGAAATTTTTGGCGGCTGCATCATCAGACGGCGCCTGCTGTGGGGACGGCGGGGAGGTGCAGGGGGGCCGTGGGGCGTGGAGTAGGAGGGGGTGGACCCCTGGCCAGACCTGCTGACCCGGATATCCGGGGGAGGATATAAGGAGCCTAGGAAAGAGGTAAAGCGCTTCTGCCCCATTTTCGCGATGGACACTGCAGAAGCTCCCTCGGTGCAACAGGAGAGCCAGCATCAGCAGACAGAGCGCTCCTCTTCAATGGCCAGGAGCACCAGCCGCAGAAGTTCCGCAGCTGGGAAAAAGGCCCCTCCCCGTGATCCGGTACCTACTGCTGTATAATCTGGGTAAGAGATCGTCAGACTTAGAATACCCAGTAATGCAGTTTTTCCCCCATTCTGTTACTAGGGGAAGAAGTGTTCGGTGAAAAGCAGGCACAGGGAATGTGCCTTTTGTGCTTGCCCTCTGCCTGACGCTTGCCCTAAAAGGTTGTGCCAGCCGTGCATGCAATGGACGGTAGGGCATTTGAGGGGGAAGGGCAGGGGCCTGGGATGAGATAGTAACCCCCCCCTATGCCCCTTCCCTTTTTAGATAGCGAAGGAGACTCCAGATTTCACCGAAAGCCTGAAGGAGATAATAAGAGCAGAGATGAAAGCGTCCTCAAGACACGGAGAATCTTCCAGGCGTAGAACTGTACCAGTTTTATCTGATTCAGATTCACCTGCCGCCCATGACAAGGGTGAAGTTGTGTCAGGACCCTCCTCGCCTTCCTCTTCGGCTTCCTCCTCGTCTTCTACGGAAGACGCTACCCGTTTTTGTTTTCCCTTGGACCAGATGGACAAATTTGTCAAATCAGTTAGGTCCACCATGGGGGTAGAGGAGGCGAAACCAGAGCTCTCAGTACAGGATCTGATGTTCGGTGGTCTAGATCCAAAAAAACGGAGATCCTTTCCACTAAACAGTAGCATCCAAGGCCTTATAGACAGAGAGTGGAAGAAGCCTGAAAAAAGAGGCTCCTTACCCCAAGCGTTTAAGTGGAGATATCCCTTTGAGGATCCCTTGACAGGTAGATGGGATAAGGCCCCGAAGCTGGATGCAGCAGTGGCGAAGGCTTCTAAAAAATCCTCCATCCCATTCGATGATATGGGGTCTTTGAAAGATCCACTAGACAAGAAGGCAGACTCCTTCTTGAAAGGGACATGGGAGATGTCGGCAGGTGCCCTGAGACCGGCGGTTGCAGCCACTTGTGCAGCCAGGTCAATGATGGTCTGGCTAGACCAGTTAGCATCCCAGTTAGCAGATGGAACCTCCAGGGGGTCAATTCGGAAGACCTTGCCGATAATTCAGAACGCGGCGGCTTTCCTGGCTGATTCCTCAGCGGACTCAGTAAGAATGGCTGCCAGAGCGGCAGGGCTGTCTAATGCAGCACGAAGGGCATTATGGCTGAAATATTGGCCGGGCGATATTCAAGCCAGATCTCGCCTCTGCTCCATTCCGTGTGACGGCGAATATCTTTTTGGCCCGGTCCTGGACGAACTTTTAGAAAAGGCAGGGGACGACAAGAAAAAGTTTCCCAGTCTATCAACCCCTTTCTATAAAAGACCTTTCAGCAGAAGGAGGTTCAGCCGCAGAAGGTCGTCCAGGGAACGAGCCAAATGGGATGAAAAGAGGCGAAGAGGTACAGGGTTTATGTTTAGGGGTCCACCTAGGGAAACAAAAAACCCTCGCAATGACTAGCAATGCCGGTAGGAGGCAGATTGAGGGCCTTCTACCCGGCCTGGTCGGAAATCTCAAGCAGTAGCTGGATCCTTAACATCATAGCTACAGGGCTGCGTTAGAATTCTCCTCGGTACCTTGGGATAACTTTAAAATTACCCCACTCAGGTCATCCCCATCGGAACAGGCCGCTCTAGAGTTGGAGGTTCAGGAGCTTTGCTCTAAGAAAGTCTTAGTGGAGGTGCCAGAAGCAGAGCGGGGTAAGGGGTTTTACTCCCCTCTGTTTTTGATCCGTAAACCGGACGGGTCTTTTAGAACAATTATTAATTTGAAAGCCCTCAATAAGTTCCTGATTATTCACCCATTTAAAATGGAAACGGTCAGCTCAGCAATAAAGCTTCTGTTTGAAAATTGCTTTATGGTGGTGTTAGATCTGAAAGACGCTTATTACCACATACCGATCCATATGGAGCATCAGCGTTTCCTCAGAGTAGCAATCCAGATGGGGGAATCGCTGCGACATTTTCAATATAGCGCCCTTCCTTTTGGCTTGGCGGTTGCCCCACGAGTGTTCACTAAGGTTATGTCGGAGGTCATGGCCCACTTACGTGAATCCAACATGCTTATAGTCCCCTACCTCGACGACTTTCTTATCATTGGGGAGACGACAGAGCATTGCCTAGAGCAACTGCAAAGAGCAATGTCTATTTTAGAGCGGCTGGGATGGCTAATAAATACCAAAAAGTCTCGTTTGAATCCGATGAGGGTCCAGCAGTTTCTAGGGCTAATTCTGGATTCGCGGAACCAGATCTGTAGTTTGCCGTCAGATAAGTTGGTTCGTTTACGGTACCAAGTCCTAAACGCTTCCAATAACCCCTCCATGTCGCTTAGGAAGGCCATGTCTCTTTTGGGCTCCCTCTCGTCCTGCATTCCCGCGGTTCGGTGGGCTCAATTTCACACAAGGACGCTGCAAGCTGAGGTCTTGCTGTATCAAAATTTGCTAGGTGGTTACCTGGAAGGCCAGCTATCCTTGTCCCAGGCTGTTATAAGATCCCTGGATTGGTGGAAGGATGAGACGAACCTGTCTAAGGGGGTTCCCTGGGAATATGAGATATCCCGAATAGTCACAACAGATGCTAGCCCCTCTGGGTGGGGGGCTTATATGGGGGACGTTATGGTTCAGGGCTTATGGGAGCAGGATCAAATTCAGATGTCTTCTAATATGAAGGAGTTAGCGGCGGTAGAGCTAGCAATTAAAAAGCTCCTTCTCTATCTACAGGGTCACCACGTTCGAGTGCTCTCCGACAATCGTGTCACAGTCGCTTACATCAACCACCAGGGTGGTACTCGTTCCGGTTCTCTCATGGAAGTGGCAAGGCGCCTACTCCAGATAGCAGAACGACACTTTCTTTCTCTAACGGCTCTACATATAAGGGGAGAAGAAAATACCAAGGCGGACTTCTTAAGCCGCAATCTCCTGAGTCAAGGAGAGTGGTCATTAAAGACTTCCATCTTCAACCTAATTGTGCGGAAATGGGGTCAACCGGAGGTAGATCTCTTTGCTACCAAAAGCAACAGGAAAGTGAGACAGTTCTGCTCTCTGAATCCCAAAGAACGCCCTCTGGCAGTGGACGCTCTTCTATTACAGTGGGATTTCAATCTAGCCTACGCCTTCCCTCCCCTGTCCTTACTCCCCCTAGTATTGAGGAAGGTCAGGAAGGACAGGGCAAGGATAATAGTAGTCGCTCCTTTTTGGCCCAGGAGGGCATGGTTTTCATGTCTCAGAAACATGTCGATAGCCGACCCGTGGGTCCTGCCGGATATTCCCGATCTGCTCTCCCAGGGTCCAGTCTACCATCCTCGAGTAGCGGGCCTCCACCTGACGGCGTGGATTTTGAACGGTCGCTGCTGAGAGATAAGGGGTTTTCTGCTAATGTAATTAATACTCTCCTTAAAAGCAGAAAAGAGGTTACAACTAGAATCTACGCTAGGACTTGGAAGAAATTTCTCCAGAGCTCGGGGGTGGTAGCAGGGGACCCAACACCGATAACCCAGATTCTAGAATTCCTACAAAAGGGTCTGGACTTAGGTCTCTCCACAAGCACCCTTAAGGTGCAAGTTTCAGCTTTGGGGGCACTCTTCAGTTGCAACATCGCAAATAATTACTGGGTCAGTAGATTCATTAAAGCTGCGGGTAGGTCGAGACCCATAGTGAAGGTGAGAATCATGCCATGGGACTTGAACCTTGTTCTCACTGCTTTAACAGAGCCCCCTTTTGAACCTATATCAGCAGCATCAATAAAAATTCTTTCCCTTAAAACCGCTTTCCTGGTAGCATTAACCTCGGCTAGGAGGGTAAGTGACATCCAGGCACTATCTAGACTGTCTCCTTACACTCGGGTCCTGAATGACAGAATAATTCTTAGACCTGATCCGGCATACCAACATAAGGTGTCTTCCGCTTTCCACAGAACACAGGAAATTGTTCTCCCTTCGTTCATCCCTAATCCATCTAATCAAAAAGAGATAAAACTCCATACTTTAGATGTTAGAAGATGTCTACTGCAATATTTGGCAGTCACTGATCCCTGGAAAAGGGACAATGCATTGTTTGTCTCTTTTCAAGGAATTAACAAAGGCCGTAGATTAACGAAGAGCTCATTGGCCAGATGGATTAGGGAAGCAATTTCTCTGGCATACACCTCGAGGGGCAAGCCGACACCTGAGAGGCTAAGGGCGCATTCCACCCGAGCTGTGGCGACTTCATGGGCAGAGAGGGCAGAAGTCTCCATTGACCAGATATGTAAGGCAGCTACGTGGTCTTCTCCACACACGTTTTACACTCATTATAGGTTAGATTTGCGTGCTTCCTCAGACCTTTCTTTCGGACTAAGGGTGCTGCAGGCAGTAGTCCCTCCCTAAGTAGTTATTACTGTCTGTAATTCTCTCTGTAGTGCTGTCATGGACGTTCGAATAAAGTCTAAGTTACTTACCGTTAACGGTATTTTTCGAAGTCCATGACAGCACCCTTACATTCCCACCCGGGTTCTATGTGCACTTCTTCCTCTTATATAGTCCACATGTAATAAACAATTGATTAATGTTACTGTGTGATGCATAACATTTTTTGCTGTATACCATTTAACCTTGGTAGTCCTCTTATGCTCTGTAATCCAACTGATGCGTGGGAGAGGTGCCGCCCTTTTTGTATCTGTAGGTTTCCTGTTCCTAAGGGGCGGATCCCCTCTCTCTGTAGTGCTGTCATGGACTTCGAAAAATACCGTTAACGGTAAGTAACTTAGACTTTTCATCAATGAGCGGTGATTGATGGTATAGGAAGGTGATTGGGGCTTATTAGCTTTCATTTTGACGAAGGAATGATGATTTGTTTCCTTATCTCATGGCTTTTTATTATTGTAGAACATCCTCAATTTACACAAAGAGGATGATGCGCTGTCAACAACAATCATTATTACTCATAAAATATGCTACTAATGAGAAATGTTTTATTATTTGATGTTTGCACTGGCCAATGATTGAGAATGAACATAAGCACAATTGATTCTTTGTGAAATCATCACATCATGTAAATTACACTTCAGTCAGTTAATAATAGAACTTTGTTACACAATTTGTAATTTCTATGTAATTTTTTTATTTTTACTTTTCTTAATGGTTTTTATATTTGGATAAATATAAGTTTCAGCAGCAGATGGAAGGAAGGGAGACACATTCATTACCATTGGGTAGGCGGAGCCCACACAGGATAGAACACCTCAGATTAAAAAGAGTGTTGACCGGCCCCTCCAGCTTGGGCTCCTCCTACTCCAGCTCTCCAGTCTAAAATTTGAGGTCACAGAGGATAGTCGCTGCTGAAGCAGCTCCTCAGAAGATTTTTTATTTTTATCGGACAGAGACTTGGACCCCGTGGTCTTGAGGTCTCAGGGGTCTCAGCGCTGCTAGACCCCCACCCCTCCCTTGGCGGATCTGTATTACCCTTTAAGGAGGTCCCTGCAGAACCCTGCCGGCCTCGGGGGATGAGGGTTGCTTCCCTGGCGGGGACGCAAACCGCGCTTCTGGGGTCACTGCGTTCCCCGCCCTGGGGGGGAAGCTATGGGCACAGCGTCACAAATCCCTGGGGGTCCCTGTGGCGCTCAGCTGGGTGAGTACTCAACATTTTATTATTTGTTTGAGTGCTTCAGCGGCTGCTGCGGCAGCCGCTGCTACATGTGTATGTTAGTGACTGGTGTTTTTTGTCAGGTGGATGCCTGCAGGACATGGGAGCGGGGGAGAGCGGAGGAGTCGCGCGCCCTTTTTTGAAGCCGGCGGGGGGCGTGGCTTTGTACTCTTTCGCGGCGCTCTGAGCGCGCGCTTTCCTACTGTCTCCTCTTCCGGCTTCTCATCTCAGAGGTAGCACAGCGCGGCGGCCATTACTGGATCAGGGAGCTGAAGGCTTCCTCGGGCTCCTCACTCTCCTCCCCTCCCGACAACCGAAGGAAACGCTACACCACGGCCAGCTGGGTGAGTCGCTTCTGCTTGTCAGGCAGAAGCTTAACCCCCTCACCCCACAGCGCAGGGCACCTTTCTGAGGCACAATTAGGTGGCAGACTGTGCTGTCCTGTAGCTGATACCTCATATAGAGGTATTTTTTTTGTCTGGGGCTCGCACACCTTTTTCATTAATAGAGGTTGTGGGGAGTCTGCGACATTAACCCTTGATAGGCGGTTAACCCTTAATTGGGGGACTGCTGGGGTAGCTCTCTCTTTAAGAGCTTTAACCCTTCAGCGTTCGTTTTTTATTTGCCTTAAGAAACCACACTGTTCTAGTTACTGACAGGTTTAACCTGACATATACTGTGTGAGGGCATGTCAGATCAGGGTCCAGGAGGTGCGGACCGTCTCCCAGGTCCACTACAGGATAGTGTCGCGTATCTGACACGCAGGAGTCCTCGACAGCGTCAAGCGCAGCGATCGGAGGTTTCAATGATGCAAAAATGGTGGCCCTCACTCGTTCTATTGATGGCCTGTCTGACCTGCTAGGATATTGGGTGTCAGTTAGATCCTCTCATGGCAGGAAGCGCCACAGGCCGGTATTACCCTACCCGCGTAGCGACTCGGAGATCTCTGGCATGGAGGGTTCCCCTTCAAGCTCAGATGGAGAGATGTCTGATTCGGATAAGGAGGATCGGCAGGGACACTCTGCCTCTCTTTTGGGCCGTACAGAGGCTTTTATTGGAGCCATGAGGGAGGCGTTACCGGAGGAGGTAACTAGACGTCCTGGTAAGTCGGCCCGGATGTTTCAGGAGTCGCATAGGTCGCGATCGGCATTACCATCTCTGGATGAGCTTAATGGGGCAGTGGAGAAGGAACGCCTGTGTCCAGATAAATGTTTTCAGGGGACACGGTATTTTGAGACACTGTATCCGTGTTCGACGGAGTTGATTGATAATTGGATTCCTTCTCCTGAAGTGGATGTCCCTTTATCCCAGCTTAGCAAATCCTCATTACTTCCTGTTAAAGGGAAGGCGAGTCTGCAGGATCCGCTGGACAGAAAAACGGAGATGGCGGCGAAATCCATCTACGAGGCCGCGGGTCATGGATTCAGAGCTGTGCTAGGATCCATGTGTGCTTGTAAAGCTTCTCTGAGCTGGTTGGACCGTCTGCGGACGGCGTGGCAAGATGGATCTCCGTTATCCGAGGTAGATGGACTTTTCAAATTGTTGGAGGATGCAGCCCGATATGGCAGTGATGCAGGTTTGGATACTGCTTCACTGCTGTCCAGGGCACAATCCTCGGCGGTCACAGTCAGAAGAGCACTGTGGCTTAGACAGTGGACTGGGGACGCGGTTTCCAAGCAAGGTTTGCTATCTTTAGCGTACAAGGGTGGTCAGCTATTTGGATCTGACCTCACGGAGCTGATTGCCAAGGCTAAGGCAAAAGAAACGGCTTTACCGCAGCGAAGAGCTGTGGCTTCTGCGTCTGGCAGGCCTAGTGCCGGTAGTGGTCGGCGGTCCTTTCGGTCCAGGGGACGGTTCGGTCAGCCCTCTTGGGGATCGGGTCGTCCCTCTTTTTCAGGAAAAAAGACCTCTCAGAAATCCCGCACTCCCTGGAAACAGAATTTCCGTCAAGACAAGCGAGAAGCTGACAAAAAGCCCGCTAAGGCGGACTGACGCCAGGGTCTCACTCGAGGGCTCTCGAGTGGGAGGTCACCTGCTCCAATTTGAATCGACTTGGGTTTCCCGCGTTTCGGACGCCTGGGTGGCGCGGGTTGTGTCGGCAGGCTACTTCATAGAGTTTTCTTCTCGACCCCCGGACAGTTTTTGCCAATCTCGCATTCCGTCAGAGCCCGAGCTATTTGCCGCTCTACTGCGAGAGGTCGATTCCCTTCCGCCGGAGGACCGGGGAAGAGGGTTTTATTCCAACCTCTTTGTGGTCCCCAAAAAGGAGGACATGTCCACACCCGGAAATTCCGCATGGAGTTGCTTCGCTCAGTTGTGGCGGCCCTGTCGCAGAACGACTTTTTGGTGTCAATCGACATTCGCGACGCTTATTTGCATGTTCCCGTCGGAAGGACCCACCAACGCTTCCTTCGTTTTGCCATAGGTCAGGACCATTACCAGTTTGTGGCTCTGCCATTCGGGTTGGCCTCAGCGCCCAGAGTTTTTACGAAAATTCTGGCACCCCTCATGTCAATCCTTCGAAGACAGGGGGTTACGATTCTTCCCTACCTGGACGACCTTTTGATTGTGGCGTCCTCAAAGGAGGAGGCGGTGACGGCTCGCAACCTATCCCTTCAGCTCCTGGAGGACTTCGGGTGGCTGGTCAATTGGGAGAAGTCGTCTCTGGAACCGTCGCAGTCAATCCTGTTTTTGGGGATGCATTTCGACACGGTACGAGCAGTGGTGTCCATACCTCCAGACAAGCAAGCAAGTCTTCTTCGACATGTACAGGTTATGAAGTTTTCGACAGCAATGTCCCTTCGAAGGTGTATGCGCCTTCTGGGTTTGATGGTGGCGTCGATGGAGGCAATTCCGTTTGCCCAATTTCATTCCAGGGCTCTCCAAATGCTCATTTTGAACCGTTGGGATCAATCGCAGGTTTCACTGGATTGCAGTGTCATCATCTCCCACAGGGTGCGAGAGTCGCTAGGATGGTGGTTACGTCCGGAAGTGTTATCCCTGGGGAAGTCCTTCCTCCCTACGAGGTGGTCGGTCATAACCACCGATGCCAGCCTGACGGGCTGGGGGGTGTCTGGGACGATCTCTGGATTCAGGGAGTATGGTCGTCGGAAGAGTCTGTCCTGCCGATCAACATCCTGGAATTGAGGGCAATTTTCCTTTGCCTCCAACACTGGACGGTCCCTTTAAGCGGTCTACCAGTCCGAGTGCAGACAGACAACGCGACGGCGGTCGCATGTATCAACCATCAAGGTGGGACGAGGAGCTCCAGGCTCATGATGGAGGTGTCTCGGATCCTGGTATGGGCCGAGGCCAGGGTGCCAGCCATCTCTGCGATTCACATTCCAGGAGTTCAGAATGTCACGGCGGACTTCCTCAGTCGCGAGAAGATGGATCCCGGAGAATGGAGTCTTCATCCGGAAATTTTTGCACTGCTGTGCTCCCGTTGGGGAACTCCCCAAGTGGATTTGATGGCATCCAGGTTCAATGCCAAGTTACCGACGTTCATGTCCAGGTACAAGGACCCGAAGGCGGTGGCGGTGGATGCTCTGGTGGCTCCGTGGGACCAATTCGAGCTAATCTATGTGTTCCCGCCGATATCCTTACTTCCTCTGGTGTTGCGTCGGATCTGACTGGAGAGAGTCCCGGCTATGTTGATAGCCCCAGATTGGCCAAGGAGAACGTGGTTCTCGACGCTGGTGTCGCTTCTGGCAGCGCCTCCACTTTCACTCCCTCTTCGCCCGGACCTGTTAACCCAAGGGCCCGTTCGTCACCCGGACCTGAAGTCTCTGCGTTTGACGACGTGGCTCTTGAGACCGAAATCTTGATCCGTCAAGGTTTTTCAGCCGAAGTCATTGCCACTCTGCGAGCTGCCAGAGGTCCGGCTACTACTAGGATTTATCACAAAACTTGGGAAGCCTTCTTTTCGTGGTGTTCGGGTTCTTCTAGGAACCCGAGGATTTTTTCCATTCCCAATTTGTTGGCCTTTATACAGTTCGGGCTGGACAAGGGTTTGGCAGTTAGCACTCTGAAGGGTGAGGTTTCTGCTCTGTCCTTGCTGTTTCGGAAGGCTATCGCCTCGCGTAGGGACGTACGTTCCTTTTTTTGCGGGGTAACCCGTCAGTTTCCGCCGCGGAAGGCGTTTGTGTCTCCTTGGCGGCTTAATCTTGTCTTGGAGGCTCTTCAACATGGGCCTTTTGAGCCTATGGACTCTGTTAGCCTTTCTTTGCTCTCTTGGTTGCCTTCCTAGTGGCGGTCACTTCTTTGAGAAGGGTTTCTGAGTTGGCGGCTCTTTCTTGCTCGCCTCCTTTTCTGGAGTTTCACCCGGATCGCGTAGTGCTTCGCACACGGGGCGACTTTCTACCTAAGGTGGTGTCACAATTTCATGTTAACCAGGATATTGTGTTGCCCTCGCTTTGTCCGGAGCCGAGGAATGCGAAGGAACGGGCCTTGCACACATTGGATTTAGTGCAGGCTTTGAAGTTCTATTTGTCTATTACTCAAAGTTTTCGGAAGTCGGATTCTCTGTTTGTGATTCCAGTAGGTCGTCGACTTGGTCAACGAGCTTCCAAGGATTCTATAGCTCGTTGGATTCGGTCGGCCATTTTAGAGGCTTACCGACTTAAGGGCGAACCTTGCCCGATTAAGATTCGAGCTCACTCCACGAGGGCTGTGGGGTCATCGTGGGCCTTTCATCAAGGGGCCTCGGCAGCTCAGCTCTGCCGGGCGGCGACCTGGCGTTCCGTCCACACATTTACGAAATTTTATAAGGTGGACGTCAGTGCTTCCGCTGATGCGGCCTTAGGGCGTAGAGTCCTGCAGGCGGCTGTAGTTTAAAGTTCTTGTGAACTTGTATTTAGCGCTAGTTGCGCATTTATTTAAGTTGTTGGGAATCTGCCTCTGTTGGTTTTTTGCCCACCCTTAATTTCTGGACTGCTTTGGGACGTCCCACTGGTAATGAATGTGTCTCCCTTCCTTCCATCTGCTGCTGAAACACGGATTTTGGTAAGACCTTACCTGTAAAATCCTTTTCAGCGAAGGAAGGGAGACACAGATCCCTCCCATGGCAGAAGAGTGTTGTTGTGTTTTCAGATGCGGCGTGACCCTTCTCTGATAGCGATTATCTGGGCTGAGGTCGGCGCGCTAAGGCTCTGTTCCAGCATTGCCAGCTCATCGCAGTGGTCAGGTTCCGTGAGTAGTACCTGGGACTGTGTGTTTTTTTCTGTTATATGCATAACCTGTCTTCTTGTTTTTTCTCTGAAGTTATTCAGAAGGGGTTATGTTGCTCCGCTGGTGATATTTGCTCTTCCTTAGCTTGTGTACGGACTGGAGAGCTGGAGTAGGAGGAGCCCAAGCTGGAGGGGCCGGTCAACACTCTTTTGTAATCTGAGGTGTTCTATCCTGTGTGGGCTCCGCCTACCCACTGGTAATGAATGTGTCTCCCTTCCTTCCTTCGCTGAAAAGGATTTTACAGGTAAGGTCTTACCAAAATCCGTGTATTAAGGTTATTTGACTAAAAAAATCACATCAATTATTATTCTTGACAGATGGTCTTACCAGGAGCTCCAAAATCCTAAAAAGTATTGCACAAGACCCATATGAAGAACATGACAGCATCTCAGACATGGATCCTTTTAATGTACAATGTCCTAATTCATCACAGACTGTTAAACAACATAAAAGTCACAGAAGAAGTGTGGAAAATAAAAAAGCTCCTACAAGAAAGAAGCCATTTTCATGTTCAGAATGTGGGAAATGTTTTACTAAGAAATCACATCTTGTTACACATGAGAGAATTCACACAGGAGAGAAGCCATTTTCATGTTCAGAATGTGGGAAATGTTTTACACAAAAATCAACTCTTGTTGCACATGAGAGAATTCACACAGGAGAGAAGCCATTTTCATGCTCAAAATGTGGAAAATGTTTTACAGAGAAATCATCTCTTGTTACACATGAGAGAATTCACACAGGAGAGAAGCCATTTTCATGTTCAGAATGTGGAAAATGTTTTACAGAGAAATCATCTCTTGTTACACATGAGAGAATTCACACAGGAGAGAAGCCATTTTCATGTTCAGAATGTGGGAAATGTTTTACAGATAAATCGCATCTTGTTAAACATGAGAGAATTCACACAGGAGAGAAGCCATTTTCATGTTCAGAATGTGGAAAATGTTTTACAGACAAATCATCTCTTCTTACACATGAGAGAATTCACACAGGAGTGAAGCCATTTTCATGTTCAAATTGCAGGAAATGTTTTACTCTAAAATCAAATCTTGTTAAACATGAGAGAATTCACACAGGAGAAAAGCCATTTTCATGTTCAGAATGTGAAAAGTGTTTTACACAAAAATCAACTCTTGTTGCACATGAGAGAATTCACACAGGAGAGAAGCCATTTTCATGTTCAGAATGTGGGAAATGTTTTACAGAGAAATCACAGCTTGTTGCACATGAGAGAATTCACACAGAAGAGAAGCCATTTTCATGTTCAGAATGTGGAAAATGTTTTACAGAGAAATCCTCTCTTGTTACACATGAGAGAATTCACACAGGAGAGAAGCCATTTTCATGTTTAGAATGTGGGAAATGTTTTACAAAGAAATCACATCTTGTTAAACATAAGAGAAATCACACAGGAGAGAAGCCATTTTCATGTTCAGAATGTGGGAAATGTTTTACTCGAAAATCATATCTTGTTAACCATGAGAAAATTCACACAGGAGAGAAGCCATTTTCATGTTCAAATTGTGGGATATGTTTTACTCGAAAATCATATCTTGTTAACCATGAGAGAATTCACACAGGAGAGAAGCCATTTTCATGTTCAGATTGTGGGAAATGCTTTACTCTAAAATCAACTCTTGTTTCACATGAGAGGATTCACACAGGAGAGAAGCCATTTTCATGCTCAGAATGTGGAAAATGTTTTAAAGACAAATCAAATCTTCGAACACATGGAGAATTCACACAGGAGAGAAGCCATTTTCATGTTCTGAATGTGCGAAATTTTTTTCATCTAAATCTCATCTTGTTAGACATCAGAGAACTCACATTAGGAAGAAGGCATTGTAATCCTTTAGTGAGAAAACCTATTTTTTTAAATCTGGCTAGAGATGGGCTGACACCTGGATGTTGAGGTCCGGCGGGTTTAGCCGAACAGTTACAAAAATTTCAGGTTCGGGTACCAGAACAGTACCTGGACCCCATTCACTTGAATGGGGGGCCGGAACATCCAGTGTTTGTTGAGCTTTAATGTGCATTACAGCGCTGTAAACGCCACTTCTGATCGGTGGGGAAATTCTCCCCGCCGGTCAGCAGCGGTTCCCACGCTGTCAAAAGCTCCCATCATTGGATTACAGCACCCATCATCTGTTACCTGCATCCACTTATTACAGTGAGAGCAGGAGCGGCGGATGCGACTTCTCATCTGCTGCTCCTGCGCTGTAAATAAATAATTTAAAAAAAAAATGGCGTGGGTTCCCCTGTATTTTTGCTTACCAGCCAAACAAAACTTACAGCTGGGGGCTGCAACCTTCAGCTGTCAGCTTCAGCAAGGCTAGTTAGCAAGAAATGAGGGGTCCCTATGCTGTTTTTTTAATTATTTACATAAATAATTTTTAAAAAAACGGCATGGAGTCCCCACTCATTTTTGACAACCAACCTTGCTAAAGCTCACAGCTGGGGGCTGGAATTCTCAGGCTGCTAAGGGGCCATGGATATGGGCCCCCCCAGCCAAAAAACAGCAGCCCGCATCTGCCCAGAAAAGGTACCAGTGACCGGAGGTAAACTTTATACCTCCGATCACAGCTGAGCGCACCTGCTGTTTTTTGACAGCGTGGGAACCTCGGCTCTCTGACTCTTTTTGTAGTAATAATGATGGAATGTCACATATCTTGGTTATTCTGTATTTTTTTCCTTATATGTTGTGCTTTATTTTGGTAATAAATGTAATAAATAAAAATGTACAATATTCAAACTTTGAATGTTTATACCTGTAAACCGTATGGTTTTACTATATAAAGAAAACTTACCAAAACATTTACCTTATGTCTTCTATGTCAGTAATTTTTCAAACATCCTTTTATTTTGTTAGAAGGGTTAAAAGTTTAGTAGTTCAGTAATTTTTCATTATTTTAGGGCAATGTGCAGAACTCGTTTTTTTACGGACCTATTCAGTATTGAAGTGACTGTGAAAGACAACCCCCGTCCTCCCACGTCACCAATGTGACATAACTCCACAGGCACAGCTCTCCGGCACCCCCTTGTCTCTCAGGCCAGTAAGGGAACTGCACCTAGAGCAAATGACCACCTGTTACCCACTGGGTATTCTAAGATTCGTGATCAGAGTAAAAGCATCAGCCCAAGATTAATTTTATGGTTTAATTGCCTTAAGGGTGCACTAGATAATTACAGAAATATACAGTAAGCTATACAACGGAATTACAATGGATTTGCAGTCAGAGTAAAATACAACAATAATGTACAAGGCTTAGAGGTATTAGCTAGAGGTCAATATTACCAGGTTGTAGGGACATGTGGGGGCAGGGAGCTCTGCGATCCACAGGTGAAAGTCTTAGTTGCTGGACAGTCCCCCAAAATGTGTGCCGCTGCTCCCTTGGCAGTTCTGTCCCTTGTTGCTTCTTGGCTTCTGTGAGAATGGATCTAGTCTGCCCATAGCTCACAGTTCTTAAACCTGCTAGGTCCCTCCCCTCGGTGTTCGATGGTGGGATGATAATCTCCACCCTTAGCTCCCTGCAGAATTTATTCCCAATATCTAAAAAAGGGGTTAACTTTCTCCAGGACGATCGGATCAGGACACGAGAGGTACCAGCGGATGCAGTATGTTTTGCCTGTCGCATGGATATCAAACCTGGCCCGATTGGGTCTCGGAGGGCCAATCTCTATATCTCAGACCCCCGAGCCATCACCGACTCGGGAGTTGAACCGTCAAATGCCCGAGGTCCGCCGGGTCACACAGATATTTTTATGAGAATGTACCTACAAAGATGTGCTCATAATTCTAGAACGGAGCCTTCGTGTCTGGAAACATACAATGGATGTGTTTTCAGTGTCTAGCTGAAAGGTATAATCTAATTGAAGCCTCTAGCTTTGAAGTACTGTTCTGGCCTGGCCTACTTAGCATATTAACAGGCCTGGCTATTCACACTGAGCAGTAAATCCTGTCTTGAGTCGAATCTACTCAGCATACTAATAGATCTTTTCATTCACAGTGGAGGCCAACCCCTATTGTATTGAATATGCCCACAGGCCATGAGGCCAGGTGCAGTTAGCAGCCTGTGGCTCTGAACAGACAAAATGGAGGCTGGAGCAGGCCAATATCCAAGATGGTGGCTGTTCCTTCCTCACACCTCCCTGTTTTAGAGGGCGCTAGGGGGTATCACATTCCTGTGTTCCCCCATGCGCCCTTCCGCACCCTCTCCTTGCCGGGACAACCCATCAGCGTTACCATGGTCCCTGCCTCTTTTGTGGCGAATGGTGAAGTGGTACTGCTGAAGAGCAAGGCTCCAGCGTAGCAACTTCCTATTCGTCCGAGACCGTGTGTAACCAGCTGAGGGGGTTGTAGTCTGTTTCCACGGTGAATTGGCATCCGTACAAGTATGGCTGCAGACGCTGCAGGGCCCACACAATTGCCAGACATTCCTTCTCCATCGTGGAATAGGCCACTTCCCTCGGCAGGAGCTTCCGGCTCAGGTACAAAACGGGGTGTTCATGGCCCATAGTATCAACCTGGCTGAGCACAGCACCGAGGCCGAAGTCGCTGGCGTCGGTCTGCACTAAGAAAGCTCGCATGAAGTCAGCTGCCTGTAGTACAAGAGAACTAGAAAGGGCGGTCTTGAGTGCCTGGAAAACTGTCTCGCAGGCGACTGTCCAGTCGACTGCGACGGGCAGCCTTTTCTTGGTGAGGTCCGTCAGGGGCGTGGCCAGGGCACTATAGTGTGGAACAAACCTGATAGGGAATTCAGGAGACCCTTCTAGATTCTGATACCCTTCACATATAACAATCCCTTTAAGAAATTGTTTCTCTATATTCTACTAAGATATTATTATGCTGACTGCACCCTAACACATGACAGGATAGACCAAAGGTTAAGCCAACAGGACATATTCCTGTTGGCTATGGGTTAGTCAGAAGCAATAACACCCTAATGGTAGGAATAGCAAATAATGAGCACAGGTGAATGACGACCAAGTGTGCAATTAATCAATAGAGTAATAAAGTTATAACTGCTAATGACGACAGTTTGGGGGTCCATCAAAGGATGGACATGATGATTAGTGAATTCCTTAGATAGCTAATTAGTTGGGTCAACTTGACATAAACCTTGGTACATGACAAAATGTATTTACTGTAATAAATGATTTCCTAATATATCCGGGAAAAACACCATTACCTAATGTATGTGTACGCCCAGTTCAGCTATCAATATAAGCTGGCTGGGGATTGATTAAAGTCAGATGACTTTGGCATCAGAACCAGACAACCGTCTCCTGTGTCATTTCATCTCATCCGGCCGTGATCAGAGCTCTATCTAATTTGGCACGATCTAATATACTGAAAGGCCTAGTTTACAGGCAAACCTCACAAACCTATAGTACCCAGCAGTCCCCAAGAAGGACATCACCTGCTTCTTGGTCCTGGGGATGGGCCAGGATGCGATGGCATCCACCTGCCCGGGCTTTGGCTTCAGAGCTCCCCCACCTAGCCGGTGTCCCAGGTAGTGGACCTCACTCATACCCAGCTGGCATTTTTCTGGCTTAACGGTCAAGCCTGCTTGCTGGATCAGCCCGAGCACCTGCGCCAGGTGCTCTAGGTGATCCTCCCAGGTGGGACTGAAGATGGCAGTGTCATCCAGGTACGCGGTTACATACCCTTCCAGTCCCTCGAGCAGCGTGTTGACCATCTGCTGAAAAGTGGCAGGAGCATTTTTCATGCCGAAGGGCATCACCGTGGACTCGTACAGTCCGAATGGGGTGATAAAGGCAGAGCGTTCCTGTGCCCCAGGGGTCTGGGGAATCTGCCAATACCCCCTGCTCAAATCCATGATGGTCAGGTACTTAGCCCCAGCCAGCTGGTCGAGCAGGTCATCGATGCGGGGCATTGGGTACGCATCGGTGACCGTCACAGCGTTGAGTCCACGGTAGTCCACGCAGAACCGCGTAGTTCGGTCCTTTTTAGGGATGAGGACTACAGGCGAAGCCCACGCGCTGTTGGACGCTTGGATCACCCCCAGCTTCAGCATCTCGTCTATCTCTTGGCGCATTTGCTGCTGCACCTCAAGAGAGACCCGATATGCTGAACGCCGGATCGGGGGGTGATTGCCGGTGTTCACGTCATGGACTGCTGTCTCAGTCCTTCCGGGCAGGCTGCTGAACAGCTCCCGAAAGGGGTGTAGGGTGACCCCCAGCTGGGAACATTGGTCCTCCGAGAGCTAGTGGCCAACCTCCACATCCTCCATGGATCCACCCGCCTTGGCTTGGGTGAGCAGATCCGGGAGGGTTTCTGCCTCTCCTTCCTCGGGAAGGTTGCACACTGGGAGGGCACAAGCCTCCCGCTCATGATGGGCCTTCATCATGTTCACGTGGAAGGCCTTCCTCCTTCCACGGGCTTGGTCCAGGGTGACCAGATAGGTGACGGCGTTGAGCTGCCCGTGCACGAGGTATGGACCCTCCCAGGCCGCCTGAAGCTTGTTTTGAGGTACGGGGACCAGTACCCACACCTTTTGACCTACCTGGTAGGTCCGCTCACAAGCATTCTGGTCGTACCACCGCTTCTGGTCAGCCTGGGCTTGGGCCATATTGTCATGCACCAGCCGTGTCAAGGCCATCATTCGGTCCCGGAAGCGCACAACATACTCAATGACCGACACTCCAGGGGTGGCTAAATCCCCTTTCCATGCTTCCTTCACCAGAGCAAGGGGCCCCCGTACACATCGCCCGTACAGGAGCTCAAAGGGGAGAAACCCCGTTGAGGCCTGTGGGACCTTCCGGTAGGCAAACAGCAGGTGTGGAAGATACCGCTCCCAGTCTCTCCCGTGGGAGTCGACCAACATCTTCAGCATCTGGTTTAAGGTGCCATTGAACCACTCACACAGGCCATTGGTCTGTGGGTGATACGGGCTGGCCACCAGATGTTGCACCTGTACCTGCTTACAGAGAGACTCCATCAGCTGGACATGAACTGGGTCCCTCGGTCGTTGAGCATTTCCTGGGGAAACCCCACTCTGGAGAAAATCTCCAGTAAGGCAGTGGCCACTTTGTCGGCGCGAATGGACGACAAAGCTACCGCCTCTGGATACCGGGTGGCATAGTCCACTACCGTTAGTATGAAGCATTTCCTGGAGCGGCTGGGAGTGGACAGCGGTCCAATGAGATCCACAGCCACCCTCGAGAAAGGCTCTTCGATGATGGGCAGAGTTACTAGTGGGGCTTTGGGGCACCGCCCCGCTTTCCCCACCCTCTGACAGGTGTCACACGAACGGCAGTAGGCTATCACCTCGGTCCTCATTCCAGGCCAGTAGAAATGCTGAGCTAGCCTGGCCCTGGTTTTAGCGATCCCTAGGTGTCCGGCCATGGGAATCTCGTGTGCGATCCGCAACAATTCCGCCCTGAACGGATAGGGTACCACTGTCGGTCCCTGGGCAACGCCTCTGGTGAACCCTGCTGGACCGTTACCCGGTACAGCCGTCCCTGGTCCCAGACCACTCGCTCACAGTCGGACTCCAGGGGAGGCTGTGCCGCCTGCTCCTTGAGAGTTTTCAGGCTAGCGTCAGCTTCCAACGCTGCCTGAAATCCCTGACTTGATGTGGCAAGAACTGATGAAACTGCCACATCCTCTGTCAGTTCCCCGGGATCTATCTCCTGGCCGCTGTCTGACTCGGCAGCCACTTGGTCAGAGAGGGGGAAACCGTCGGACCTCCGCGAGGCTCCTTGGGCTTCAGCGCTCCCACTCCTGGTAACAGCGGCCACGACCGCTGAGACCACGGGTATCGCCTGCTTCCCCTCGTCCCCTGACCAAGTCGCCGGATCAGGCAGACTTCCCTGGCCTCCTGACATCCCGGATGTGGGGAACTCCTGCCCTGGGGTCTTAACTGGTGGCTCCTCTCCCGGGACGCCCCCTCCCCCATGGCCTGTTTCTCCTTCTTCTTTAAGAGGCTCCTCTGTCCTCCACTCATTACCTGTAGCAATGGCACCTGTTTGAACTTGTTATCAGTATAAAAGACACCTGTCCACACCTGAAACAGTCACACTCCAAACTCCACTATGGTGAAGACCAAAGAGCTGTAGAAGGACACCAGAAACAAAATTACAGCCCTGCACCAGGCCGGGAAGACTAAATCTGCAATATGCAAGCAGCTTGGTGTGATGAAATCAACTGTGGAAGCAAGAATGAGAAAATGGAAGACATACAAGACCACTGATAATCTCCCTCGATCTGGGGCTCCATGCAAGATCTCACCCAGTGGGGTCAAACCGATCACAAGAACGGTGAGCAAAAATCCCAGAACCATACTGGGGGACCTAGTGAATGACCTGCATAGTTGGGACCAACGTAACAAAGGCTATCATCAGTAAAACACTATGCCGCCAGGTACTCAGATCCTGCAGTGCCAGACGTGCACCCTGCTTAACCCAGTACATGTCCGGGCCTGTCTGAAGCTTGCTAGAGAGCATTTGGATTATCCAGAAGAGTATTGGGAGAATGTCATATGGTCTGATGAAACCAAAGTAGAATTGTTTGGTAACTCGTCATGTTTGGAGGAGACAGAATGCTGAGTTGCATCCACAGAACACCATACCTACTGTGAAGCATGGGGGTGGCAACATCATGCTTTGGGGCTGTTTCTCTGCAAAGAGACCAGAACGACTGATCCGTGCACATGAAAGAATGAATGGGGCCATGTAGCAGAAGATTTTGAGTGGAAACCTTCCATCAGCAAGAGCATTGAAGATGAAACGTGGATGGGTCTTTCAGCATGATAATGATCCCAAGCACACCGCCAGGGCAACGAAGGATTGGCTTCGTAATAACCATATGAAGGTCCTAGAGTGGCCTAGCCAGTCTCCAGATCTCAACCCCATAGAAAACATTTGGAGGGATATGAAAGTCTGTGTTGCCCAGCAACAGGCTCAAAACATCACTGCTGTAGAGGAGATCTGCATGAAGGAATGGGCCAAAATACCACCAACAGTGTGTGCCAACCTTGTGAAGACTTACAGAAAACGTTTGACCTCTTTCATTGCCAACAAAGGATATATAGCAAAATATTGAGATGAACTTTTGTTAATGACTAAATACTTATTTTCCACCATAATTTGCAAAATAAATCTTGCCAAATATGACAATGTGATTTTCTGGATTTTTTTTCTCATTTTGTCTCTCATAGTTGTGGTCTACCTATGATGTCAATTACAGGCCCCTCTCATCTTTTTAAGTTTGAGAACTTGCACAATTGGTGGCTGACTAAATACTTTTTTTTCGCCACTGTAGCATAAGTGGGAAGACACTGGCTCTAGGCTTCCTGCAGCACAAAGCCATAGACTCATCAGGTTGTCCCAGGACAGACCTGACAATGGTACTCCTCCATGTGGTCTGGGGGATAGTCCATGGGCTTTTGATATGTTAATGGAATAAAACATCAAAGAATTGATATGTAACAGTCCCTATTGTAAGCGAAGAGAAGACTCTGGTTCTAGGCCTCCTGAAGCACAAAGCCATAGACCCACCAAGGTGTCCCAGCACAACTATTGTGGAGGATTCCTGTGTGGACTGGTTGTTATTTGCACATTTGGCCTGGAAATTGTTTTTCTTTGAAGTTACACATCACAATCCACAGGTGGGGGATATATCAACATAAAGAGCTATTCACATCCCCCCTCACCATACCTGAAGGTGACATCACAGGATGGGGGATGAACAACAGACCTGGTCTTAATAATGCATGTAAGACTTTTGGATGCTGGTCATTTCTTGGGGTCAGTTGAATTGAAGACTTGTCCCAGTTTCTGCTTCCTGTGGATCCTAAACACAAAATGTAAAGGGTATGCACACTAAACACCGTCGCTAACGAGATCGCTAAAATACGTCACTATTTAGCGATCTCGTTCGTGACGCTAACGTGTGTGGCATGTAGCAACGACGTGGCCCCTGCTGTGATCTCGCTGATCGTTCACTAGAGTTCTGGACCGTATTTAGATCGTTGGCGTCCTGCTGGTGAGCCTATATCGCTGTGTCTGGCACCTTTTGTGAGCGATGTGCGCTGTTTTTTACATCGCAATGACCGTTAAAGTCGTTAATGAGATCGCTAACCACTTTTGAGTCGTTAACGAGATCACTAAGTGTGGCAGCTACTAGCGACATTAAAACGATCACAAAAACGATCTCATTAGCTTGCGTCGTTATTGAGATCGCTAACGAGATCACTAAGTGTGGCAGTACCTTTAGTGATCAGTTTCTAGTTTATTTCCTTTTAACAAATTTGTATGCAGCTTTTCACTGTATGTCATTCATTATCTTTCTCTTGTATTCATCGACACCATCTGACTGAGGGACTTACTGCTGTTTAAACTTTATTTTTTTCTTTTCATTGTCCAAGAACCATAGCTTTTTTTTTTTTTCCCTCAACATAGCTATGTTGTAAGGAGGAAGACCGAACCACGGGTACCTGTACTAAACCGGGTCCGGAACTGTTGAGGCTGCATCCCATGTTGTCCGTGGGGAGACAAAAAGGCCTGGACAGGTGCCCTGACCCGGAAGCCGGGGGCACGGTTAAAAGTGAAAGTGTGTGCAGCGTCAGCCAGTTTCCAGCCGGCAGTGACAGAGGTAAAGTGCGTGCGCCAGGACGCTGCCGGAGGCCACCGCAGTAACGGAGAGAGCCGGGAGCCCTGTTCAGCTGGGTGCTGCACATAAGCCTAACAGCCAGGGCAGGGGTCAGGACTGTTCACTGCTGTCCTCATTGCCGGACTTTGCCACACCGCTCGACCAGGACACTGACAGTACTGCAGCCTTGTTTGCGTTGGCCGCATCCACTTATGGACTAGGGGCTCAGCGAAAGGTAGTGGAGACCGACCGCTGACGCCAGAAGACGGGCCACCGTTGCCTGCACGATATCATTGGACAAACACCACCCCAGCCGTTGTTGGTGCCACTGACTTCCAAGCATCATCTACAGCCTGAGAAACCGCTGACAGGATAAGTGTTTGAAAGAGCTGCTGTTACCTTGTTCAATAACTCTGCATATCAGTTACAATTTAACTGTTTATTCCCTCATGTAACTGTTTGACTCCGTGTGGAGTATCCCATTGTTAACCCTTGCTCTGCCTCTTGTCCGTCACTGCATCCCGCAACCTGCTCACACTTGGTGTAGTCGGCAGGACGCAGTTTACAAGCGCAGAGACAGCAGCAAAAGCGGCCTAATGCCCCAAGGGCCAGGTTATCCTTGGGGCCATGCTCAGCAATCTCCAAAATTCACAGGAAGCAATTCACTGCTGTGGGACTGGACCGAGCGAGTCAAGGGAATGCTGAGAATGCACCCCATGACACCCGCTATGCAGGCAGAGATTGCTGTGATGGCCCTGGACGGGGAAGCCAGATGTTCTGTGATGTTTCAGCCCTCCCACGAGCGGAACAACTTTACAAAGGTTCTGCAAATTCTAGAGGAGATGCACGGGGACCCCACAGGTATTGGAATTGCGCATGCACCTGTTCAGCAGAGTACAGAGTGAGGGGGAGTCTGTGACCCAATATATGAATGCCTTGCAAGAGATTCACACAGCAATCACCAAGACGGGATGATGTGGGTGTGTGGCCTCCTGACGTGATACTAAGAGACCAACTGATAGCCGGTCTTTGAAGCCTATTGCTTAAGCAGGTCCTGCGAGAGCGCTTGCGCGTTAATCCCTGCATGTCCCTTCTAGAAATTGGTGGCGGAAGCAAGAGCAGGGGACGGCAACCTTGGCAGGGAAGGTTCAGAGTGGGGAGGTACCAGCTTCACCTGAAGCTGAACCAGGATGGGTCAGAGAGACCCGAAAGGAGATACAGGAAATTCGGGAAGAGTGGTCTGACTTCAGAAGAACCCCTCTGGTGGCCCCAGATCCGTCCAGAGACAGGACTAGCCCTGAGTCTGCTCGCCTTCTGCATTTCGTCAGGATATGAGACAGCCCAAGACAGAGAGACAGGCGATCTGTTTCAGATGTGGAGAGATTGGACGCTATGCCCGAGGGTGCACGAAGCGTGGAAGGCTGCTCACCCAGCAGCCGCTAAACTAGTGGGCTCCGTGGCCGGAGAACGACACCCGGAGCCTGATCAGCCAAGGAGAGACAGTAGTTCTAAAAGTTTAGTTTCCGAGCCCTCTCATATGGGCCGAAATTGACAGCCGGCCCGTACGCTGCTTAGTTGACACTGGTTCCCAGGTCATGACCATGCCCGAAGCATACTTCGGACGTCATTTCTCTGGGGCCACACGGCCCGAATGGGGCCCAGTAATTAAACTGAAGGCGGCCAACCAATTGCCCATCCCGGTCGCAGGGGTGGTCTGACCGCAAAGATGTAGGCCGAAAAAGAATAGTGTTGCTCGCCGGCGACGGTCCACCGGTGACCCTAGGGATAAATGTGCTGAAAGAGCTCGGAACCCTTCTAATCAATGAGCCACCAGATGCCTTTCTGAACCGGTGGAGGCCCCAGACCCCCCAAAGTAATTTGAGTTGCCCAGGCACAAGTGGAAAGGTGTTAGTCCCCGCTGCTACCAAGCTCGTTCTACCACCTGGTCAGATGGTGCTCACATTACCTGTACGAGCCTGCACGCCGCTTGAAGGGGTGGAAGTCCAGATTGAACCAACCGCTGTGGACCAGATACCGCCTGTGACTCATCGTTATTGGCCACTGTTCGCGATGGTAACATAGTGGTGTGGTGTGTCAACCTAGGGGAAGACAATTTGACCCTCTCATTCAGAAGTGAAGTGGCACAGGTGCTGGGTATGCAGGAAGAACTGGTGCCACTAGAGACCATCCAGTTAGCAGAGAAACAGTGCGATCCGTGGATTGTACTTGTCACCATGGCCCCAGAGCATCCGCTTGGACGTACCAGAGAAGTGCGCCGGATCTTGGAACAGATGCGGGCCGAACTGTAGGAACTCTCCCCACAGCAGGTGGAAGCCGTGCTGGAGCGTTTCCAGGATGTCTTTGTCTGTCACAAGGATGATTTCGGGTTCACTACTGCTATCACCCACGGGAAGTGCTGCCCCAATCCGTGAGAGATACCGCCAGATTCTGCCCCAGATGTACCAGGAGGTGAAGGAATATTTGGCGCACATTCTACAGAGTGGAGTCATCCGGGAGAGCCAGAGTCCGTGGGCGGACCCCATCGTGTTGGTTTGAAAGAAAGATGGGACCCTGCGTTTTTGTGTTGACTATAGGCGACTGAACAACTGCACAGTGCGGGATTTGTACCCCCTAACCAGAATTCAGGAGTCACTATCTGCCTTTGGAAAGGCGAAGTATTTCTCATCTCTAGACCTGGCCAGTGGATGCAGGTAGGTAACCATGGCTGAGCAGGACCGGCCAAAGACAGCGTTCATTCATTCTGCCTATGGGATTGAGTTCAATCGGATGCCCTTCGGCCAAGATGAAAGGTGCACTGTCCCCGGGGGCTCTGCAGATTCTCAGACAATGAGAACGACTCCAATTGAAAGATGGCTTGCTGTATCGAAAAGTGCAGTTGGTACGTGAGCTGGGGACCACCTGGCAAGTGGTGCTCCCCGGGAAGTTGATCAATATAGTGGCCACAGAGGCCCATGAAAGGGGGGCTCACTTCTGTCTGGAGATGACGTTCTAATGGCTACAGAAGCTGGTTTATCACCCTCGCTTGAAGACTGTAGTAGAGGAGGGCTGTCAGTGATGCTGAAGCTGCGAATTGGCTAAACCTCTGGAACAGAGAGCTCCCACCCAGACCATAGTGATCTCTGCTCCCTTAGAATTGCTGATGATCGACTATTTGACTGTGGGTCCTGCTCATCTTGGCTATGAACATTGTCTAGTGATGACCGACCACCTCACCAAGTTCGCTGTGGTTACTCCGACCTGAGATCAGACTGTCGAGTCAGCTGCACAGGCTATCTGTCGAGACTTCATCAGGGTGTACGGTTGCCCGAAGTAAATTAATTCAGACCAAGGCGCTTGTTTCCAAGTCTGAGTGAAAGAAGAGTTACACCGTCTATACCAAATTGAGAAGAACGACACCCTATCATCCCAAAGGGAATGGAGCCTGTGAACGCTTTAACCGGACACTGATTCAGATGCTGAGAACATTGGAGGAAGATCGGGAAGCCTGTTGGCCCAAGTATGTTGCTGAATTGGTCTGGGTGTACAATAATCGGGTGCACCGCACAACAGGATACACCCCATATACCCTACTATTTTGGCTGAAAGTACGAGAAATCACCGAGCTGGACCCAGAAGACTACCCACAGATGGTGGTGTCTTCCTGGGTACGAGAACATAGACACAGGTTGCAGACTCTCCACGGCTGGTACAGACTAAGTTTCGAGAACTCGAGCACCATGAAGCACCGCCCCTCCGAGGGACAGCTCTTAAAGTGGGAGATCGAGTGCTGGTCCAGGACAAGAGGCCACAGGGCAAGCTGGAACACCAATGGGAGAAAATTCCTCATCGGGTGAAAGGCCGAGTTGACAGTGCTGGCCCAGTTTATGAGATTCAACCTGAAGGTGAAGAAGCACCTGCTTGCATAGTCCACCGCAACATGTTGCATCCCTGCCATTCGTGGGACCCTGAGGAGTCGTACCCCATCAAGGCGCCTAGCCCTGCGACTTTTGACTACGATGAGGAAGAACCGGTTGCATCGTCCTCAGACTTGAAAACTCACAGGCTGCTAGTCCAGGGGAAATGTCGGCCAGAAACGGCTGTTCCATTGGAACCAGGCACACCCCCGCCTTCCACTATCCAACCTGACTCCACCACTCAACTTGACCTACTCAGCACTGAACGGACTGCTAGAAGACCCCCTAATCGTTATGAACAGAATCAGTTTATTTGGCAGCGGCTTGCCCATGAAATGGAAGAGTGCCAATGCCTACTGCAAGAACTCTCGCCCATGGAATGGCGAGCTAAAGGAGAGAGGGAATGTAAGGAGGAAGACGGGACCGCGGGTACCTGTAATAAACCGGGTCTGGAACTGTCGAGGCTGCGTCCTATGTTGTCTAGGGTAGGACAAAGAGGGCCGGACAGGTGCCCTGACCCGGAAGCCTGGGGCACGGTTTTAAAACTGAAAGCGCTAGCAGCATCAGCCAGTTTCCAGCCGGCAGTGACAGAGGCAAGGTGTGTGAGCAGCATGGTGCCAGCTGGGCCGTAACGAAACAAGGCCGAGCAGACGCCAGGAAGCTGCCAGAGGCCACCGCAGTAACAGGGAGAGCCGGGAGCTCTGTTCAGCTGGGTGCTGCACATAAGCCTGAGAGCCAGGGCAGGGAGCAGAACTGTTCGCTGTTGTCCTCATTGCCAGACATTTCCACACCGCTTGATCAGAACCCTGACAGTACTGCGACCTTGTTTGCGTTGGCCGCATCCACTTATGGACTAGGGGCTGAGCGGAAGGTACTGGAGACCGACCGCTGCCGCCAGAAGATGGACCACCGTTGCCTGCAGGACCTCATTGGGCAAGCAACGCGCCAGCCGTTGTTGGCGCCACTGACTTCCAAGCATCATCTACAGCCTAAGAAACCTCTGACAAATGGCAGGTTTCCCTGTATTTTTGATAACCAGCCAGGCAAAACTGACAGCTGCAGGATGCCTCAGCTATCAGCTTTAGCTAGTCTGGTTAACAAGAATAGAGGGGTTCCTAAGCTGTTTTTTTTTATTATTTATAGCGCAGGTGCCGGCTGATCAATACTCCCATCAGCTACCACCTGCTATCAATTGAATAAAACTCTCAACAATGTACTCCGCTCGCGCTAATCGCCTACAGAGCAGGGGAAAATTATGTAAGCTGTCTTCAGCACCCGGTCCCGGGGAACAGTGTGAACAGTACTGCTGATTCACAGGTATTGCTACATGTCACACTGATGATACAAGAATGTCATCCGAGTGTCATCAAAGTGCACAAATTAGCGGTACTGTATGCCCTGTTCCCCATCGCCGGGTGCTGAAGACAGCTCTCATCGTCTCCTGATCTGTCCACGATGAGTGCGAATAATTGACAATTAAGAAAGCTGTATTCAAGAGGAAAAATTAAGAATAAAAAAAATCACATTATACTCACCTTAACACCTAATCCCCTAAAGCATTTGTCCCCTGTAAACAATAAAAAATATAAGAACAATATCCGTCACCTGTCCGAAGTTGACATTTTACCTAGTCACAGGTGTCTATTGATGGGACTACTACTCCCATCAGCCTACGCCTGCTGCCGCAAACAACAGCGAGAACAGTCGGCTGCTGATGGGAGTATTCATCAACTGGCACCTATGCTATAAATATATGAAAAAAATATTTAAAAATGGCGTGAGTTTCCCTGTATTTTTGATAACCAGCCAGGCAAAACTGACAGCTGAGGGCTGCACCCCTCAGCTGTCAGTTTTATCATGGCTGGTTATCAATAGAGGGGTCCCACAGGTTTTTTTTAATTATTTAACACCTAAGTGACCAAGTCAATTTTGACCTTAATGATCAGGCCAAATGTTTTAAATCTGAACAGTATCACTTTATGTGGTTATAACTCTTGAACGCTTCAATGTATCCCACAGAGTCTGTGATTGTTTTTTCTTGACATATTGTACTTCATGATGGTAGTGGTAAAATTTCTTCGATATGGCTTGCGTTTATTTGTGGAAATATCAGAAATTTTACAAAAATTTCAAAAACTTTGCAATTTTCTAGCTTAATTTTTATGCCTTTAAATCAGAGTTTTGTCACACTATAGTTAATAAATAACATTTCCAGCATGTCTACTTTACATCTGTATCATTTTTAAAACATTGTTTTGTTAGTAAGTTACAAGGGTTAAAAGCTGACCAGCAATTTCTAATTTTTACAACAAAAGTTACAAAAAGTTTTTAGGGACCACATCACATTTGAAGTGAGTTTGGAGGTTCTATAAGACAGAAAATATCCTGTGACACCAGTCTAAAAACTGCACACCTCAAAACTACATTCAAGAAGTTTATTAACCCTTCTTTAGCGCTCCCCAACATAATTTGATGGTCCCGCACAGACAGTATGATGGCCTCACGGTGCGATGGATCTCACAGCACCCCCATACATGGTTTTTGAACCTTAAGAGGCACCCCAAATTTTGGTGAGGAAACTAGAGGGGAGAAAAAAAAGATTTTTGATAAAATGAGGATCTTACAGTCGTTATTTACGGTAGCTAACATGGGTAGCGGTGGATGGGGGTCACGGGAGGAGGAGTCTGTGTTGCACGAAACTGGCGGTGGTGGAATGGTGCTGAAAGCCATGGTGGGGAGGAAAGGGTGTCACAGCGCTGCAAGGCTGCAGGTCCTGGGCTGGAAGAAGAGGTCGTGCTTCAGGAAATCGTCCACCTCGGGCGGCGCGCGTGCGCAGATTGGAATCTCGGCTGAGGTCCTTCAGCCTCGCCCCATTTCTGCTGCTGGCTTCCTGCAGCAGGGACCCTGCCTCCTGTGACCCCGCTCCACAACTGTGCCCCCATAAGCTATTTTCAGACTAAGATACACCCCAATTTTCCTCCCAAATTGGGGGCTAAACATTGCCTCATCCCCATTCTCCGCACAGCCCCTCATCATCATACCCCATTCTCCGCACAGTCCCTCATTATCATCAACCCGCATTCTCCGCAAGTCCCTCATTATCATCCCGCATTCTCAGCACAGTCCCTCATTATCATCATCCTGCATTCTCCACAGTCCCTCATTATCATCATCCCGCAATCTCCGCACAGTCCCTCATTATCATCATCCTGCATTCTCCACAGTCCCTCATTATCATCAACCTGCATTCTCCGAACAGCCCCTCATCATTATCATCCTGCATTCTCCACAGTCCCTCATTATCATCATCCCGCATTCTCCGCAAGTCCCTCATTATCATCATCCCGCATTCTCAGCAGTCCCTCAATATCCATCCTGCATTCTCTACACAGTCCCTCATTATCATCATCCTGCATTCTCCACGCAGTCCCTCATTATCATCATCCCGCATTCTCTGCATAGTCCCTCATTATCATCAACCTGCATTCTCCACACAGTCCCTCATCATCATCCTGCATTCTCCACACACTCCCTCATTATCATCATCCCGCATTCTCCGCATAGTCCCTCATCATCATTCTGTATTCTCCACACAGTCCCTCATTATCATCATCCTGCATTCTCCGCATAGTCCATCATTATCATCAACCTGCATTCTCCACACAGTCCCTCATTATCATCATCCTGCATTCTCCACAGTCCCTCATTATCATCCTGCATAGTCCCTCATTATCATCATCCTGCATTCTCCACAGTCCCTCATTATCATCATCCTGCATTCTCCACACAGTCCCTCATTATCATCATCCCGCATTCTCCACACAGTCCCTCATCATCATCCTGCATTCTCCACACAGTCCCTCATTATCATCATCCCGCATTCTCCGCAAGGTCCCTCATTATCTTCATCCCGCATTCTCAGCACAGTCCCTCATCATCATCCTGCATTCTCCACACAGTCCCTCATCATCAACCTGCATTCTCCGAACAGCCCCTCATCATCATCATCCTGCATTCTCCACACAGCCCCTCATCATCATCCTGCATTCTCCACACAGTCCCTCATTATCATCATCCTGCATTCTCCACACAGTCCCTCATTATCATCATCCCGCATTCTCCACAGTCCCTCATTATCATCATCCTGCATTCTCCACACAGTCCCTCATTATCATCAACCTGCATTCTCCGAACAGCCCCTCATCATCATCCCCCATTCTCGGCAAAACCCCTCATCATCATCCCCCATTCTCCGCACAGCCCCTCATCATCATACCCCATTCTCGGCAAAGCCCCTCATCATCCCCCATTCTCCACACAGCCCCTCATCATCATCCCCCATTCTACACACAGCCCCTCATCATCATCCCCCATTCTACACACAGCCCCTCCATTCTCCACACAGCCCCTCATCATCATCCCCCCCATTCTCCACACAGCCCCACTCAAGTAACATCAACATATTGCAAACTACATCCTCGAGCCCTCACACTCATTCTGATTCCCATCTGCACACGGATCCACAGTATTTCCCTCATCTCCTTTCCAGCAGCCTCAGCACAACGCTGCTTCCCGCCATAGTGACTTCACTGGAGTGAAGGATGCTCCGCCCCTTCCAGTGACGTCATTACCTCATGAAATCACCTCCGCTCTAGTCGCTTCCATTCGGTGATCGCCAAGGTGACATTTGTGAGTGGCGCCTTCTGGGGGTGACGGGGATCAGGGCTCCGGGGTTTTCTGTTTCTCGTCACCATATGATGTGATAATGCTGAGCGGGCGGGCGTGAGGCCGGAGCTCTCCTCTGGGGGCGGCAGCACACTCCTGCCCGGCTGTAGAGGGGACGTGCTGGTGCCGGTGCCCGGGCCTCCTGGCTGGCCTGGATCTCCCCACTGCACAGCGCTGCTCACACTAGATTGCCGCCGGTATTGAGCATAGTGTGAATGTCGCCCGAGAAAAAGGAAATGCTGCGGTAATAAGCGCCATCTAAGCGGAATGTGAAGCCCTTTCTTCACATCTGTGGTCGGATATTAGCAGGGATTTGTTATGTTTCTATTGCTATAGTCTGTTATGTGCCCCATATACTGCGGCCATCTGCTAGTAATGGATCCTCCATATGGAGGGCGAGAGACTGATTATAGGGGGATTCCGTCTCCAGGATCCTGCCCCAATATGGAATAATATTAGCGAATACCTCCAATTACAACTACTGTAGTATAGTCCTTCTGATTAGCTATGTCGCAGGGCATACCTCATGTATAGGGCATTGCAGTAGTGCAGGTATCCATGGTTACGACCCCTCATGCAGTGAGTTGTTAGTGGTCATGACTAGTGTTGAGCGATACTGCTCGATATCTAAAAATATCGGATCGGAATGGTATCGCCGATATCACTAAATATCGGCGATATCCGATACCGGAAGTCCCATGTAAGTCTATGGGAACAAAATATCGCAACTAAAAAAAACACTTTCTTTCCTTGTAAACACAAAATATACACACTTAGAATACATATATATATATACATGTCATTGTGACATATATATATACATATATTTATAGTTTATTCACTTCTACATAGTAAAATAGCCTCTGATTCAATTGCCGGGTAAAGCCGGCATTTGTGAAAAGACAGAAGCACCCGAGGGTCCAGTCGCCACAGAGATGTTGCATCGCACCCAGCGGTGTGACAACTTACTCTCAGGTAAGGAGGAAACACCCCATTGACTCCAACCACTGCATTCAACAGTACACTATGCCAGCTGAGTGTAGGCGGACCCAATGGGATGGTCTAGCTCAGGCTGGTTAGAACAGGGTGTAGCTAGTTGGATGGGAGGGGTTGAGGCAGCCTTATGCTGCATGTCTTTGTAGTAAGAATTGTTTCCTTTTCTGCTTTCTTACTACGTCGCATACTCCACTCTGCTACATCACTCTGCACCATTGCTCTATCTCACATCTATCTGCCCTGGAAGGATACCGTCTTACCTGTACAAGACTTATCACCTAGCTGCACTACACCATCCCTGCCAGAGGACCTGCACAGCAGCGCTGGTCACCCTGACCAGGTACTACAGGTGGCGTCACGACAAACTACACAAACATTCTATCATCCCCTGGAAATATCCCACATTCCAGTGAGCGACCAGGGCACGGACATAGCTGTGCTACCCGTCACATCCCCCATAGAAGTCGACGGGCTTGGTGCCGAGTACCCCCAAAACCTGTGGCTCTGTGCGACTCAACTTTGGCGTCACGAACAGGATTCAGAAGCTCGCTATAAGCGAGTCCTGTGTGCCTTAATTGAACTGTTTTTTTGCTTGAGAATTGCAAAAATCATCATAGACTGTATTTGCCATTTTTCCGTCATATCTGCGCCACGAGGCACAGTGAAGAATAAGGGCGTGCTCTCGTGGGCGTACACTCACTCCGTGGCGCGAAAACGATGTCCGCACACTCTAAATGTTACTGCAATGTAAGATCGTGCCCCACAGCTCTGGAGTTCCGCCTCCTCATCCTCCTCAGTGGGCGGAAACGAACGCGAAGGTCCCGCCTCCCTACAAAAGATGTCGCCTCTCCTGATGCTAATGACACATGTGACTTGGCAGAGATGGCGAATGGACGTGAGCAGAAGTGGGAAGGGATGGAGGAGTCAGAGCTCTCCCCCCACGGAAGCGACCCGATTGCCACGGAGCCACCGTTTGGCACCCGGCCTGGAAACCCTCCTACGCTGGAAGAAGCGGAGGATACCCTGAGAGACCTGGCCCGGCACCGGGAGGAGGTCGCCAGGATGGAAGCGAGCTGGCGGGCCCTAAAACTACAATTGGAGCGGCGCTAATCCCTCTTACCCCCTGAAGTGTCTGTACCGGAAGGTGAGGCACCCGTTCCAGTAGAGGAGGCCGTGCGGGCATCCCAGCCCTTGCAATCTGAACCGGTTGCCAGTATCTCAGTGGAGGCACCCGTTCCAGTTCAGGAGGCCGTGCGGGCATCCCAGCCCTTGCAATCTGAACCGGTTGCCAGTATCTCAGTGGAGGCACCCGTTGCAGTAGAGGAGGCCGTGCGGGCATCCCAGCCCTTGCAATCTGAACCGGTTGCCAGTATCACAGTGGAGGCACCCGTTCCTGCTGAAAACGCCGCACCAGCACCCCAGATCCCGCTGTCTGCCCCCGTCGCTGAGGCAGAAGAAGCGACACCCGTCCTCATGGAGGAGGCCGCGCAGGCACCAGAGCTCTACCTGCCTGTACCGGAGCCCCGACCGTCATCTGTTCCAGAGCCGGCTGCTTCCGCCACAGGTGAGCGCCGCCAGGACTGGCGGGCGCCAGGAGAGCTGCCGCAAACCGGACATCGTAAGCTGGCGTTTGATGTTGGAGACATGGAGCTGCTGGTGGAGGAGAATTACAACCGGCGTCAGGAGGAAGAGTGGAGACGTCGGGAGCGGGAAGCAGAGCGACAAAGGGAGCAGCGAGAATCCCAAAAGCTTCGGCAACGTCACCTGGAGAAGGACCTGGCAGAGAAGGCACGTATGAGAAAGGATAAAAGTACGGTGAGGGAGCCGCGGCGTAAGGGTGCAGTACGGAACTTTAAGTTAAAAGGTGGTTGGGGCTTCATCCAGGAGCCTGGACTTTATTTAGAAGTTTTTGTAACCCGGCGGGACGTGGAGGCTCACCTCCCAGAAGGACACCCGGGGAGGGACCTGTTGCCAGGAGACTTGGTGACTTACACCCGACACTGGGGTTACAATGGATGGTACGCCCTAAATGTTACCAGGTGCGACCCCTACTCCCCAGAGTGTCAGGAAACTGACAGACCCTACGAGCCTTCAGCCTCCCCCAACCAAGCCTCTGCACAAGTGCCCACCCCACGCCGTAAATCTCCCCAGCCTCCCTCAGTGGTCTCCTCAGCAGCCCCAGCTATGGACATGATAATGATAGCTGGCCCGTACCCGGCGCCTGTTAGGCCCCCTGGGGTTCGCACAGTCCGGGACATAGGGTTCCAGACCCGGAGGGAGACGAAAGAGGTGGCCACACAGACCCAGATAGCGGGTCACGACGTCACTGTACAGGCCACACGACGTCATCAGGTCTGGGTGGACCCTCCTGTCACGGATGTTTGGCAAGCTCCAGAACAGTACCAGGTGGTACCTGTAAGAGGCCAGCCAAAGAAGTCTAAATAACCCGGACAGGGTCTCTGTATGTAAATAGTTAAATTATTGATGTACCCGGACGGGTGAATGTTCATAAAAGAAGTTTATTGTTGCCTTAATATACCCAGGTTGGGTAATGGTTTGATGTACCCGGACGGGTGAATGTTCAGAAGAACAAGTTTATTGTTGCCTTAATATACCCAGGTTGGGTAATGGTGTTTCACTGTAATCAAAATGTTGAACTTTGAAGCCATGAACTGTACTGGCTCACAAACTTTTCTGTAAATAGTTGGCACTTCGGTGCTCCATCTTGGTTTTACAAAAAACTTTACTGTGCACTATTTTCAACTACCTCAGAAACTAAAAACCCGTTTGGTGTGGCCGAAAGTGAGGTCTGCTCAAGGAAAGTCTTGCAGCCCACCCAAGACCACAGTTGGAGGTTTGGAGCGGGTCCTCCACAAGCACAAGTAAAGGACACTGTGAAGTTACCCCGGTGGGGTTGTAGTCCTAAGAAGTCTCCACGAACTTCGGCACTAATGCTATTTGCACTTTTGTTGAATATGTATTTATTAACACACATGTATAACACATATCAAGGGTATGAACAGTAACAAAACATGTCACATAATATAAGCCATTTGCACTTTTGTAATGTTATTATTAAAAATTTTATTATGCAACGTTTAACTTGAAGTGTTTCCTGCTTTCTTACTACGTCGCATAGTCCACTCTGCTACATCACTTTGCACCATTGCTCTATCTCACATCTATCTGCCCTGGAAGGATAGCGTGTTACCTGTAGATGACTTTTCACCTACCTGCACTACACCATCCCTTCCAGAGGACCTGCACAGCAGCGCTGGACACCCTGACCAGGTACTACAGGTGGCGTCACGACAAACTACACGAACATTCTATCATCCCCTGGAAATATCCCACATTCCAGTGATCGCCCAGGTCACGGACCGAGCTGTGCTACTCGTGACATCCCCCATAGAAGTCGACGTGATCGGTGCCGAGTACCACCAAAACCCCTGTCTCTGTGCGACTCAACTTCCCTCACTGTGCTGGCACTTTACATTTACAATGCCTCTGGGTTTTTTTTTTGGGGGGGTGGGGAACATTCAGACTTTTGCTATGGGGCCCCATGATTTATATGTACGCCCCTGCTGCTGAGGCATGGTATTTAAGGCTGTTAAGGAGCCAATATCCATGGACCTTGCCAGCAGCGTCGGACTGGAGTACCTTGGGCCCACCAGAGAAAAATTATTCTTGGGGCCCCACCATCATACTTCCCAACCTTTGAAGAAGGGAAAGAGGGACAAAGGCTGTGGCACGCTGTCCCTGCTGCAGCAAATTTTAGGCCATGCCACGTTGCACCACAGACTGTCCAGGAGTTGGTGGATGCTTTAGTCCAGGTGTGGGAGGAGATCCCTCACGAGACCATCCGTCGCGCTCATCAGGAGCATGGCCAGAAGTTGTAGGGAAGTCATACAGCATACCTCCCAAATTTGGAAGACAGGAAAGAGGATTAAAGGCTGCGGCGCGTGTTGCGCGCCGCTGAAAATTTTAGGCCACGCCCCGACAACACCCATTTCACAGCTAATCACACCCATATCCTCGCCCCAAGCGTAACCATTTAGCACTGCTGATCACACTGACTGGTAATGAGGGCACAGTGGCTGGTACTGAGGAAAAGAAAGAAAGAGCAGCGAGAGAGAAAGAACAAACAGAGAAAGAAAGAGAGGAAAGAAAGAAAGAGAGAAAGAAAGAACAGAGAGAAAAAAGAACAGAGAGCGAGAAGGAAAGAACAGAGAGCGAGAAAGAAAGACTAGAGAGAGAGCCATAGGTGTAGCTAGGGTTTTGGTTTAGTGGGGGCAAAACTTCTGAGTGGGCCCATCATCAGAGAACCTCAGCAAATGACCGCGCTGTTGGCCAAAATAATCTATATATAAAAAGACCAATATTGATATTACCGCAATATGGTCTGTGTTAAATAATACCAGTCCTACAGAACATATAATAGATTACAGCACAGGTACAGATAATGACTTACCGCTGATGTTCTTTCTAATGGAATTGTTCACTTTTCATGTCTTTTCCATCTGGCCCACACCGACATGACGACTTCTCCAGCCAGGACTCGACTGCACCCCCATTAAAAAAAAATAAAAAAAAACTCACCTCCCGGCTCCTGTGCTGCTCACTGTTCTCCCTCTCAGCGTCTGACAGCGGGCGCCGGCAGGTGATGTTATTGCGCCCGCTGTCATACGCTGAGAGGGGGATTATGGGAGAGAAGGAGCGCTCGCTCCTTCTCTCTCCATGCGGTCAGCTTTATCGGCTGGATGCCGATACAGCTGACCCTCCGATGACGGTGGGGGGCCCACTGCTGGCACCGGGCCCCCCAATGCCTGTTCAGGCCCCATAGCTTCCGGGCGGCAGAGCAGGGAGAGCGATTCTCCCTGCTCTGCCGCAGAATGTAACTGTATCGTAGCTCTGGGTGGGCCCCCTCAGAGCGCGGGCCCCGGGGCCACCGCCCCCTCTGCCCCGCGACCTATCCTTTCAAATCAGGGCCCACCACGCAGGAGCTGGGGCCCACCGTAGGTTTCTCCGGTGTCCCGGTGCCTCAGTCCGACCCTTCAGCCTATAATCGGCCCACAGTCTGCATATCTTGGCTGGTTAACAAAAATAGGGGATCCCCTCGAAAAAAATTTGGCGTGGGGTCCCCCCTATTTTTGTTAACCAGCCAGATGAAGCAGACTGCTGAGGCCTGGTTTTTCAGGCTGGTAAGGATCCAATAAACCATGGACCTTGCCAGCCTGATAATACCAGGCCACAGCAGTCTGCATATCTTGGCTGGTTAACAAAAATAGGGGATCCCCTCGAAAAAAAAAACGGCGTAGGGGTCCCCCTATTTTGTTAACCAGCCACATGAAATACAGCAGACTGCATGCGGCCTGTATTAACTGCTGTCAGGCTGACCATGGACGATTTTGGCCTACACAGCCTGATAATCCAGGCTGCAGACCCCGAATGTTGGCGCATCAAAGAGTGGCCAATTTGGCACTTTCCGCGGCTCTCCCACTGCCACTGACGGGGCAACGTGGTAATAAGGGGTTAAGTGTCACCGTTGAGCTACGGTGACGAACTGCCCGGTTCATATGGTAACCTCAATAAGACACCGATCCATTATGTAACTCACCAAAGTTTTTAACCCCTCTCTGACATTAGACGTACTATCCCGTCCATAAAACCCGTGCCATTCTGACCATGGACGGGATAGTACGTCATAGGCGATTAGCTGCGCTCCGAGGAGCGCAGCTAATCGCCGCCGGGTGTCAGCTGATTATCACAGCTGACACCCGTGACTGTGTGTCAGGAGCGGTCACGGACCGCTCCCGGCACATTAACCCCTTGCACACCGCGATCAAACATGATCGCGGTGTCTGGGGGCACAGGGGAGGATCGCGCAGGTGGGGCTCCCTGCGCGCCCCCCTGAGACCCTCAGACAGCGCGATGTGATCGCGCTGCTCTGAGGGCTTCCTCCCTCCCAGGACCCGGATCCAAGATGGCGCTGGGGTCCTGGAGGGAGGCGGCTTCCTCAGTGCCTGCGAGAGCAGGCATGAGAAGGTCCTGTACTGCCTGTCACATCGCTGGTGTGACAGAGTGCTGTGCACACTGTCACACCAGCGATCTGATGAAATACAGTGATGTCCCACCCTGGGACAAAGTAAAAAAGTAAAAAAAGTAAAAATAAACATGTGTAAAAAAAAATCCAAAAAAAAAAAAAAAATATTCCCCAATAAATTCATTACTTATTGTAAATAAAAAAAATAAAACAATAAAAGTACACATATATGGTATCGCCGCGTCCGTAACGACCCCCCCTATAAAACTGTCCCACTAGTTAACCCCTTTTGTGAACCCTTAAAAAATAAAAAATAAAAACGAAGCAAAAAATCAGTGCTTTATCATCATACCGCTGAACAAAAAGTGGAATAACACGCGATCAAAAAGACGGATATAAATAAACATGGTACCGCTGAAAACGTCATCTTGTCCCGCAAAAAACGAGCCGATCACACAGCATCATCAGCAAAAAAAATAAAAAGTTATAGCTCGCAGAATAAAGCGATGCAAAAATAATTATTTTTTATATAAAATTGTTTTTATTCTATAAAAGCGCCAAAACATAAAAAAATTATATAAATGAGGTATTGCCATAATCGTACTGACCCGAAGAATAAAACTGCTTTATCGATTTTACCACACGCGGAACAATAAAAACGCCTCACCCAAAAGAAATTCATGAATTGCTGATTTTTGTTCATTCTAACCTCCCAAAAATCGAAATAAAAAGCGATCAAAAAATGTCACGTGCTCAAAAATGGTACCAATAAAAGCGTCACCTCGTCCCGCAAAAATTAAGACCTCACATGACTCTGTGGGCCAAAATATGCAAAAATTATAGCTCTCAAAATGTGGTGATGCAAAAAACTACTTTTTGCAATAAAAAGCGTCTTTTAGGTGACAGCTGCCAATCATAAAAACCGCTATAAATAGTAAATCAAACCCCCTTTATCACCCCTTAGTAGGGAAAAATAATAAAATAAAAAAAATGTATTTATTTCCATTTTCCCATTAGGGTTAGGGTTAGGGTTTCGGCTAAAGTTAGGGTTAGGGTTGGCGCTAAAGTTAGGATTAGGGTTAGAGTTAGGATTAGGGTTAGGGTTGGGATTAGGGTTGGGACTAGAGTTAGGGGTGTGTTGGGGTTAGGGTTGGAGTTAGAATTGGGGGGTTTCCGCTGTTTAGGCACATCAGGGGCTCTCCAAATGTGACATGGCGTCTGATCTCCATTCCAGCCAATTCTGCGTTGAAAAAGTCAAACGGTGTTCCTTCACTTCTGAGCTCTGCCATGCGTCCAAACAGTAGTTTATCCCCACATATGGGGTATCAGCGTACTCTGGACCCCAAGAGTTATTGTGAAATTTGTCCTATTTCTTCTGTTACCCTTGGGAAAATAAAAAACTGGGGGCGAAAATATTATTTTTGTAAAAAAAATAGATTTTTTTGTTTTTACGGCTGTACATTATAAACTTCTGTGAAGCACTTGGGGCTTCATAGCGCTCACCACACATCTAAATAAGTTCCTTGTGGGGTCTATTTTCCAAAATGGGGTCACTTGTTGGGGATTTCCACTGTTTAGGCGCATCAGGGGCTCTCCAAATGCGACATGACGCCCCCAGACCATTCCATCAAAGTCTGCAATCCAAAACGTCACTACTTCCCTTTCCGAGCCCTGACATGCGCCCATACAGTAGTTTTCTCCCACATATTGGGTATCAGCGTACTCAGGACAAATTGGACAACAACTTTTGGGGTCCAATTTCTCCTGTTGCTCTTGTGAAAATAAAATATTGGGGGCGAAAAAATCATTTTTGTAAAAAAAAAAAGGATTTTTTATTTTTACGGCTGTGCGTTATAAACTTCTGTGAAGCACTTCGGGGTTCAAAGTGCTCACCACACATCTAGGTAAGTTCCTTGTGAGGTCTATTTTCCAAAATGGGGTCACTTGTGGGGGGTTTCCACTGTTTAGGCGCATCAGGGGCTCTCCAAATGCGACATGACGCCCCCAGACCATTCCATCAAAGTCTGCAATCCAAAACGTCACTACTTCCCTTTCCGAGCCCTGACATGCGCCCATACAGTAGTTTTCTCCCACATATTGGGTATCAGCGTACTCAGGACAAATTGGACAACAACTTTTGGGGTCCAATTTCTCCTGTTACCCTTGTGAAAATAAAATATTGGGGGCGAAAAAATCATTTTTGTAAAAAAAAAAGGATTTTTTATTTTTACGGCTGTGCGTTATAAACTTCTGTGAAGCACTTCGGGGTTCAAAGTGCTCACCACACATCTAGATAAGTTCCTTGTGGGGTCTATTTTCCAAAATGGGGTCACTTGTGGGGGGTTTCCACTGTTTAGGCGTATCAGGGGCTCTCCAAATGCGACATGACGCCCCCAGACCATTCCATCAAAGTCTGCAATCCAAAACGTCACTACTTCCCTTCCGAGCCCTGACGTGCACCCATACAGTAGTTTTCTCCTACATATTGGGTATCAGCGTACTCAGGACAAATTGGACAACAACTTTTGGGTTCCAATTTCTTCTGTTACCCTTGTGAAAATAAAATATTGGGGCGCGAAAAAATCATTTTTGTAAAAAAAAAAAGGATTTTTTATTTTAAGGCTGTACGTTATAAACTTTAGTGAAACACCTGGGGGTTCAAAGTTCTCACCACACATCTAGATAAGTTCCTTGAGGGGTCTAGTTTCCAAAATGGTGTCATTTGTGGGGGGTTTCCACTGTTTAGGCAGATCAGGAGCTCTCCAAACACGACATGGCGTCCAGCCAATTCTGCGTTGAAAAAGTGAGACGGCGCTCCTTCCCTTCCAAACTCTGCCATGCACCCAAACAGTGGTATACCCCCACATATGGGGTATCAGTGTACTCAGGACAAATTGCACAATAACTTTTGGAGTCTTGTTACCCTTGGAAAAATAAAAATTCGGGTGAAAAGATCATTTTTGTGGAAAAAAATATGATTTTTAAATTTTACGGCTCTACGTTATAAACTTGTGTGAAGCACTTGAGGGTTCAAATTGCTCACCAAAGATCTAGATAAGTTCCTTAGGGGGTCTAGTTTCCCAAATGGGGTCATTTGTGGGGGGTTTCCACTGTTTAGGCACATCAGGGGCTCTCCAAATGCAACATGGCATCCAATCTCAATTCCAGCCAATTTTGGTTGGAAAAAGTCAAATGGTGCTCCTTCCCTTCCGAGCTCTGCCGTGCGCCCAAACAGTGGTTCCCCCCCACATATGGGGCATCAGCGTACTCAGGACAAATTGGACAACAACTTATGTGGTCCAATTTCTCCTGATACCCTTGGGAAAATAAAAAATTAGTGACTAAAAGATAATTTTTGTGGGAAAAAAATAGGATTTTTTATTTTCATGCCCGGGCATTATAAACTTGTGTGAAGCACTTGGGGGTTCAAAGTGCTCACCAAAGATCTAGATAAGTTCCTTAGGGGGTCTAGTTTCCAAAATGGGGTCACTTGTGGGGGATTTCCACTGTTTAGGCTCATCTGGGCACTGCAAACGGAACATGACCCCCATCAACGTCTGCATTCCAAAACGTTACTACTTCCTTTCCAAGCCCTGCCGTGCGCCCAAACAGTTTTCCACCCCCACATATGGGTATCAGCGTACTCAGGACAAATTGGACAACAACTTTTGGGGTCCAATTTCCTTGGGAAAATTCAAAAATTTAGGACTAAAAAATCATTTTTGTGGAATTTTTTTTTTTTTTTTTTCACACCCAGGCATTATAAACTTTTGTGAAACACTTGGGGGTTCAAAGTGCTCACAACAGATCTAGATAAGTACCTTAGGGGGTCTAGTTTCCAAAATGGTGTCACTTGTGGGGGGTTTCCACTGTTTAGGCGCATCAGAGGTTCTCCAAGCGCGACATGGCGTCCAATCTCAACTCCAGCCAATTTTAGTTTGAAAAAGTCAAACGGCGCTCCTTCCCTTACGAGCTCTGCCGTGTGCCCAAACAGTGGTTTTCCCCCACATATGAGGTATTGGCGTACTCAGGAGAAATTGCATAACAACCTTATCTGTCCATTTTCTCCTTTTACCCTTGTGAAAATAAAAAAAAAGTTTGTAAAAGATCATTTTTGTGGCTAAAAAGTTAAATATTCATTTTTTCCTTCCACGTTGCTTTAGTTCCTGTGAAGCACCTGAAGGGTTAATAAACTTCTTGAATGTGGTTTTGAGTACCTTGAGGGGTGCAGTTTTTAGAATGGTGTCACTTTTGGGTATTTTCTGTCATGTAGACCCCTCAAAGTGACTTCAAATGTGAGGTGGTCCCTAAAAAAAATGGCTTTGTAAATTTTGTTGTAAAAATGAGAAATCGCTGGTCAACTTTTAACCCTTATAACTTCCTAACAAAAAAAAATTTTGATTCCAAAATTGTGCTGATGTAAAGTAGACATGTGGGAAATGTTATTTCTTAACTATTTTGTGTTACATATTTCTCTGTTTTAAGGGAATAAAAATTCAAAGTTTGAAAATTGCTAAATTTTCAAAATTTTCGCCATATTTGCGTATTTTTCAAAAATAAACGCAAGTTATATGGAAGAAATTTTACCACTAACATGAAGTACAATATGTCACGAGAAAACAATCTCAGAATCGCGAAGATCCGTTGAAGCGTTCCGGAGTTATAACCTCATAAAGAGACAGTGGTCAGAATTGTAAAAATTGTCCCGGTCATTAACGTGCAAACCACCCTTGGGGGTGAAGGGGTTAAATGTATAAAAAAAAAGACACAGCAAGAAAAAAGTATTTTAATGAAATAAAAGAGACAACACAGTTTTCATTTCTTTTATTACTCTCTCATTCTTGCGACGCCATCGATCTCCTGTAAAAACAGAAAAAAAAAAAAAAACAACAGTATACCACCTGTCTGACGCAGTCCATAGTAACGAGTGTCCCACGACGATCCAGCTCTGCTACATCGCAATGACAGGCAGAGCCTGTCATCCCGGCGCAGCACAGCTGATTACCTGATTCCCCGGCGGTGACGTCATCGGACTGACTGCTTTACGGCCGGGATTACCCAGCAGTCACTGCAGTTATCGCGAGAAACTGCATGTGACCGCCGGGGAAAGATGATGGCGGCCATCAAGCAGTCCAGCCCGTGACCGCCGGAGATCTTCTGCCAGGTAAGTGCCGCTGACTCCTGACAGACCCGACCGACGGACACTGACAGTGACAGTGACAAATCCGATTCCGGTATCCGATAAGACGAAAATATCGGAACTAAGTATCGAAAGTCCGATAGAGCTAATATCGGCCGATACCCGATACTTGCGGTATCGTATCGCTCAACACTAGTCATGACTATGGATACCTAAGCTACCGCAATGTGCTGTGACATAGCTAATCAGAAGAACTATACTACACTTCTAATTGGAGGTATTTGCTAATATTATTATTATTACACCTACTATATATTGGGATAGGGTCTTGGAGATGGGAATACCCCTTTTAAAGAGAACCTGTCATTAGATTTATGCTGCCTGACCCACAAGCAGTATAAGTATGGCTGCATGATTGCAGCCGGGTATATTTTACTCTAAATGATGCTGCATTTCTGATCAAATCTAGTGTGACTCCACCCCACCTCAGATGATTGACAGGTCTCTCCCTATGTACTCACAAGAGACCTGTCAGTCACCCGGATCAGGCTGGGACCGCATCAAAGTCGATCTCACAAATGGCTTCTCAAGGAAAGGGAGCGATTCCTCAAAGTTTTGTCACAGATCGGTTGCTTTTAGAGGCAGATGATTTCTGAATATCACATCCATCATCTGCTGGCAGAGATGCGGGCTCAGTTATTGAGCTTACATCAAGGTCATAGCTGCCAACCGTCTGTAAATTTACGGACAGTCCATAAAAACCTGATGCTCTTCTCTGCTATCCGTAGCGTCCGGCAGAAAAAAACACCGTCCAGTGAATTTCCTTCCCCATCCCTGAAGTTTGTACTGTGCTTGCGCTAAAAAGGCTGCCATGTGCAGAGCAAACGACCTGTCCCGGAAGAAGACTAGAAGAGTCATGTGGGAGCATGAAGGGTGGTGGCAGAAAATGGCGGAGTTCTGCTGCAGACCTTCCTGCTGCTGCTCCCGGCTAGCTGAGCTGATGATCTGGGACTCGGTGCACTACAGATAGGGGACCCGAATCCGATGTCACCGCGCTGGTGTCCGCTGCTCCAGTCTGCTTAGCGTCATTCTATCTGTGACGTCTCAGTGCAGAGGTCACGATGTCATTACAGCGAACCCTCTGCTGAGACGTCACAGAGTCAGAACTTAGAATATGCCGAGGAGACCTGACCGGAGCAGTGGACTCTGGAGCACTGGCAGCGGGGAACAGAACGGGGAGAAATGAGTATTTGTTGTTTTTATAAATGGAGCAATATATGGGGCCCATTATTCTGTATTGAGAAATATATGGGGCCATTATACTCTATGGAGCATTATATGGGGCCGTTATACTGTATGGAGCATTACTGGGTCCATTATTCTATATGGAGCATTATATGGGGCCGTTATACTGTATGGAGCATTACTGGGTCCATTATTCTGTATGGAGCATTATATGGGGCCGTTATACTGTATGGAGCATTACTGGGTCCATTATTCTGTATAGAGCATTATATGGGGCTGCTATTCTGTATATAGATTCATATGGGGCCCATTATATTAGGTGGAACATTATATGGGGCCAATATACTGTATGGAACATATGGGGCCCATAGGGATGGCAAATTCATAATACCAAATTACCCAGGGGGTAAATAAGCCCTAATTAAAGGATGCATTAACACATGGATTTTATTATACTTTGTTAAAAAAAATAGTAGTACATACATTAAACACACAACAGTGTGCGTGTGCAATCTCACTATTATAATTTCTATAAAAAATTTATACCCTCAACTCCCTGAGGAAGCATGTTAGGCAAAACTTGTTGGGCAGGCTATGTGTTCTTTTTAAATAGCACGACTAATATCTGTGTATCCTAGGGATAGAGACTCTAACCCATGAACTGCAGTCTTGGTGGAGATAGTATTGCTCTGAATAGGGATTAGATTGATGAATGAATCCAATGGTTTGTGTATTCCTCCCTTTCCTTATCCTCCTGTCTATTTTAGTAAGTGCTGCTGTATGATAGTGGTATTCAGTTATCCCTGTTTTGTATTTGTGTCTTGTTTCTCTTACATTTCTGTACCAAGCCCCATAGGGTGGTGAGGGGACAGATTAGGGTTTAACAAGATCATAGTAAGGTTGGAGACCCAGGCCTCTCTACCATCAACAGTACCCCTGAGACAGGGATAGTTAGGGTCCGAAGTCCAGGGACAGTTTCAGGCCCCTCTCCCATACTTACAGTACCTTTGTCACAGCGTGACACCTACATACAGTATAATGGGCCCCAAATTGTCCTCCATACAGTGTAATGACTCCATATTGTCCTCAATACAGTATATCATGGCCCCACATAGTCCTCTGTACAGTATAATGGCTCAGTATAATGGCTGCATTTAGTCCTCCATACAGTATAATGGGCCCCACATAGTCATCCATACAGTGTAATGACTCCACATAGTCCTCTACAAGTCATGGCCAAAAGTTTTGAGAATGACACAAATATTATATTTTCCCATGATCTGCTGCCCTCTGGTTTTTATGTGTGTTTGACAGATGTTTTTATCACAGACAGAAATATAATAATTGCAAACATATGAGTAACAAAAGCTTATATTGACAGTTAGAATGAGTTAATGCAGCAAGTCAATATTTGCAGTGTTGACCCTTCTTCTTCAGGACCTCTGAAATTCTCCCTGGCATGCTCTCAATCAACTTCTGGACCAAATCCTGACTGATAGCAGTCCATTCTTGCACAATCAATGCTTTCATTTTGTCAGAATTTTTAGTTTTTTGTTTGTCCACCCGTCTCTTGATGATTGACCACAAGTTCTCAATGGGATTAAGATCTGGGGAGTTTCCAGGCCATGGACCCAAAATCTCTATGTTTTGTTCCCTGAGCCATTTAGTTATCACCTTTGCTTTATGGCAAGGTGCTCCATCATGCTGGAAAAGGCATTGTTGATCGCCAAACTGCTCTTGGAGGGTTGGGAGAAGTTGCTCTTGGAGGACATTCTGGTACCATTCTTTATTCATAGCTGTGTTTTTAGGCAAGACTGTGAGAGAGCCGATTCCCTTGGCTGAGAAGCAACCCCACACATGAATGGTTTTAGGATGCTTAACAGTTGGCATGAGACAAGACTGGTGGTAGCGCTCACCTTGTCTTCTCCGAATGAGGCGTTTTCCTGATGTCCCAAACAATCGAAAAGGGGATTCATCAGAGAAAATAACTTTACCCCAGTCCTCAGCAGTCCACTGCCTGTACCTTTTGCAGAATATCAGTCTGTCCATGATGTTTTTTCTGGAGAGAAGTGGCTTCTTTGCTGCCCTCCTTGAGACCAGGCCTTGCTCCAAGAGTCTCCGCCTCACAGTGTGTGCAGATGCACTCACACCTGCCTGCTGCCATTCCTGAGCAAGTTCTGCACTGCTGGTAGCCCGATCCCACAGCTGAAACACTTTTAAGAGACGGTCCTGGCGCTTGTTGGTCTTTCTTGGACGCCCTGAAGCCTCTTTGGCAACAATGGAACCTCTCTCCTTGAAGTTCTTGATGATGCGATAGATTGTTGACTGAGGTGCAATCTTTCTAGCTGCGATACTCTTCCTTGTTAGGCCATTTTTGTGCATTGCAATGATGACTGCACGTGTTTCTTTAGAGATAACCATGGTTAACAGCAGAGAAACAATGATGCCAAGCACCAGCCTCCTTTTAAAGTGTCCAGTGGTGTCATTGTTACTTAATCATGACAGATTGATCTCCAGCCATGTCCTCATCAACAGCCACACCTGTGTTAATGGAGCAATCACTGAAAAGAGGTTAGCTGGTCCTTTTAAGGCAGGGCTGCAATGATGTTGAAATGTGTTTTGGGGATAAAGTTCATTTTCTAGCCAAATATTGACTTTGCAAGTAATTGCTGTTAAGCTGATCACTCTTTATAACATTCTGGAGTATATGCAAATTGCCATTAGAAAAAGTGAAGCAGTAGACTTTGTAAAAATTAATATTTGTGTCATTCTCAAAACTTATGGCCATGACTGTATACTGTGTATTGGGCCCCACATAATCCTCCACGTAGAATAATTCCCCCACATCTTACATATAGTACAATAGGCCTCACATATCCCTCCATACAGTATCCCCTTAATCCCAGTGGACGTACTATTCCGTCCATGTGACCTGGTACTTAATTCCCAGGGACGGAAAAGTACGTCCCATGCGATCAGCTGCGCTCCCGGGTGTCAGCTGATTATCACAGCTGACAGCCTGCACTATGTGCCAGGAGCGGTCACGGACCGCTCCCGGCACATTAACCCCTGGCACACCGCGATCAAACATGATCGCTGTGTACCGGGGGCACAGGGAAGCATCGCGCAGGGAGGGGGTTCCCTGCCCGCTCCCCTGAGACCCTCAGAACAGAGCGCTGTTCCGAGGGACTCTCCTCACTGCAGGACCCCAATCCAAGATGGCCGCCGGGTACTGCAGGGAGGCAGCTTCCTCAGTGCCTGCTGAGAACAGGCACTGAGGAAGCCTGCAGCAGTGCCTGTGCAATCGCTGGGGTGACAGAGTGCTGTGTACACTGTCACACCAGCGATCTGACCCTACACAGTGATGTCCCACCCTGGGACAAAGTAAAAATGTAAAAAAAATAAAAATTAACATTTGTAAAAAAAAATTCCTAAATAATGAAAAAAAAAATCCCCAATTAATTCATTTCTTTAATGTAAAAAAAACCCCAACAATAAAAGTACACATATTTAGTATCGCCGTGTCCGTAACGACCCGTACTATAAAACTGTCCCATTATCTTTAGAGAACCGCTTTAAAAAAAAACAAGGCTAAAAACAATGATTTATCATTATACCGCCGAACAAAAAGTGGAATAACACGCGATCAAAAAGACGGATATAAACAAACATGTTACCGCTGAAAACATCATCTTGTCCCGCAAAAAAAAGCCGCCATACAGCATGATCAGCGAAACAAAAAGTTATAGCTCGCAGAATAAAGCGATGCTAAAATAATTATTTTTTTATACTTAATCGTTTTTATTGTATAAAAGTGCCAAAACATAAAAAATGATATAAATGAGGTATCACTGTAATCGTACTGACCCGAAGAATAAAACTGCATTATCAATTTTACCACACGTGGAACGCTATAAACGCCCCTCCCCAAAAGAAACTCATGAATTGCTGGTTTTTGTTCATTCTGCCTCCCAAAAATCGTAATAAAAAGCGATCAAAAAATGTCATGTGTCCAAAAATGGTACCAATAAAAACGTCACCTCGTTCTGCAAAAATAAGACCTCACATGACTCTGTGGGCCAAAATATAGAAAAAATTATAGCTCTCAAAATGTGATGATGCAAAAACTACTTTTTGCAATAAAAAGCATCTTTTAGCGTGTGACAGCTGCCAATCATACAAACCCGCTATAAATAGTGAATCAAACCCCCCTTTATCACCCACTTAGGGAAAAATAATAAAATTAAAAAAATTACTTATTTCCATTTTCCCATTAGGGTTAGAGTTGGGGCTAAAGTTAGGGTTAGGGTTGGGACAAGGGTTACGGGTGTGTTAGGGTTAGGTTTGTGGTTAGGGTTGGGATTAGTGTTGTGGTGTGTTGGGGTTAGGGTTGGAGTTAGAATTGGGGGTTTCCACTGTTTAGGCACATCAGGGGCTCTCCAAATGTGACATGGTGTCTGATCTCAATTCCAGCCAGTTCGGCATTGAAAAAGTCAAACGGTGCTCCTTCCCTTCTGAGCTCTGCCATGCGCCCAAACAGTGGTTCACCCCCACTTATGGGGTATCAGCATACTCAGGACAAATTGCACAATAACTCTTGGGGTCCAATTTCTTCTGTTACCCTTGGGAAAATAAAAAATTGGGGGCGAAAATATTGTTTTTGTGGAAAAAATGATTTATTATTTTTATGGCTCTACGTTATAAACTTCTGTGAAGCACTTGGGGGTTCAAAGTTCTCACCACACATCTAAATAAGTTCCTTTGGGGGTCTAGTTTTCAAAATGGTGTCACATGTGGGGGGTTTCCACTGTTTAGTCCACAGGGTTCAATGGGGCTCTCTCCAAAACCGCGACATGGCGTCCAATCTCCAATTCCAAGCCAATTTTAGTCATTGGTCCAAAAAGTGCAAAACAGGCGCTCCTTCCCTTCCATGCTCTGCCGTGCGCCCAGACAGTGGTTTTCCTCCACATATGGGGTATCGGCGTACTCAGGAGAAATTGCACAACAACTTTTTCTGTCCATTTTCTCCTTTTACCCTTGTTAAAATAAAAAAAAATGTTTGTTAAAGATCATTTTTGTGACTAAAAGTTAAATGTTCATTTTTTCCTTCCAAGTTGCCAAACAAATTTTAGGATCCATTTTATCCTGTTGCCCATGCAAAAATGAAAAAATTTATGCTAAAATAACATTTTGTTGGAAAAATTAAAATGTCCATTTTTTCCTTCCACGTTGCTTTAGTTACTGTGAAGCACCTGAAGGGTTAATAATCTTCTTGAATGTGGCCTTAAGTACCTTGAGGGGTGCAGTTTTTAGAATAGTGTCACTTTTGGGTATTTTCTGCCATATAGACCCCTCAAAGTGACTTCAAATGTGAGGTGGTCCCTAAAAATGGTTTTGTACAATTTGTTGTAAAAATGAGAAATCGCTGGTCAACTTTTAACCCTTATAACTTCCTAACAAAAAAAAAAATGGTTTCAAAATTGTGCTGATGTAAAGTAGACATGTGGGAAATGTTATTTAGTAACTATTTTGTGTGACATATTTCTCTGTTTTAAGGGAATAAAAATTCAAAGTTTGAAAATTGCAAAATTTTCAACATATTTCCATTTTTTCATAAATAACCGCAAATTATATAGAAGAAATTTTACCACTATCATGAAGTACAGTAATATGTCAGGAGAAAACAATCTAAGAATCGTGAAGATCCGTTGAAGCGTTCCAGAGTTATAGCCTCATAAAGAGACAGTGGTCAGAATTGTAAAAATTGGCGCGGTCATTAACGTGCAAACCACCCTTGTGGGTTAAGGGGCTATAATGGCCCCAAGAAGTACTCCATATGGCATAATGATCCCCACATTAAAAATACTCAGCTCTCCCCAGTGCTCCAGACTCGACAGCGAGTATCTGAAGGAAGCTCTTCACTGCTCAGCACAGCTGGAGTGGAATAGTGATGTTAGGCCGGTGTCACACTAGCGAGTTTGATGCGAGTTAGTCGCACGACTAACTCGCATCAACACCCGGCACGGCCGCCTGCTCTCGGACCAGAGTGCGTGGCGGCATAGAAATGCATGTAGCCGCGCTCTCTGGTCCGAGAGCGGGCGGCCGTGCCGGGTGTTGATGCGAGTAAGTGGTGCGACTAACTCTCATCAAGCTCGCTAGTGTGACGCCGGCCTTATCGTACCCGCTGCGCTGAGACATCAGAAGGAGAATTATGGCTGAGATCCCTCATTCATTATTATCTTCAACTGTATCGGAATCCAGGATGCTGAACAGTTGAAGGAGAGATTGCCGGGAATGGGGGAGGGGTGGTGCCAACATCGTGGGCCAGATATAATCTCCCTGCCAGACAAATTTGGCTCACAGGCCCGAGTTTGACATATGTGGTTCAAACCGTACTGGGCTTCATTTAAATATTAAAAAATGGGTGGACAACTTTTCTAATATGACATTTATATCAGAAATGAATGCCATAAAAAGAAAACAATGCTTCCAACCTCACAAAAAATAGCATGTATCCCAAAAATACAACATCTCCAGAAGAAACATTGCTTATATATTGCAAAAATAAAAATGCTACTGCATTTAACCCCTTAATACGTCTTTTTACTGACCTGAGATATGAGACTAGCATCACCATACAGGTGACAATCCAGCAGCTGTCTGCTGTACACTATAGCTGACAACTTGCTGTATCAGCGACGATCAGTGTTGGTACAGTCCATATATGTTTAACCCTTAGATGCTGCTGTCAATAGTGACTACATCATATAAAAGGTTAACAGATTGTGGGGGCTTCCGCTTTAATCTCATCGGCACCCTGAGATCATGATTGTGTGGTCCTGATGTTTGCCATGGCAATTCACGGCCAAATAGCGGCCTTCGAGTCTCCCGGCTATAGCGGCCTGTTCAGAAGTTAGCGACATTTAGGTGGTAAAAATACACTTTTTCATTCCTGTCATGCCATTTTACATTAATTTCTTAAAATCACCTGAAGGGTTGATAAACTACCTGTAAGCAGTTGTCAGTATGTCGGGGTGGGGGTGATGTTTTCAAAATGGTATCACTTTTGGGGTTTTCCAATATATGGGACCCCCAAAGTCACTTTAAATCTGGATAGGTCCCTCAAAAAAATTAATTTTGTAAATTTCCATGAAAAAATAAAAAATTACTGTTACATGTTTAAACCTCCTAAAAGGCTAACAAAATAAAATAACATTTTATAAATGGTACGTGCTGATGTAAAGCAGATATGAGGGAATTGTTATTAATGTTTTTCTGTGGTATGACTATCTGGATTGAAGGGATAATCATTCAGAGTTTGAAAATTGCTGATTTTTTTACATTTTTTGTCAAATTTCTGATATTTTTTATAAATAAACACAAAACGTATAAACCTAAATTTATCGTTATTATAAATTATGTGACAAGTAAAAGCAAATCTCAAAATCAGTAGGATTTGTTGAAGTATTCCAGAATTATTACCCCATAAAGTGACATTGGTCAGAATTTAAAAATTTGACCCAAATTAAGGGTTTAATGAAGCAAGTAACTTTTGCAGTTACTTACAGTGACGCCGGCTTCTACCACTACACGACGCCTTACTGACTGAGGGCAGCCCCAGTGATATAGGAGGCGGAGATGTCAGCATCTTTTGGCAGTTCAGGTGCCCCATGAGCTTATAGTAAAATACTCCATCTAGAAAATTCCATGTGAGTTTTCCTTCCGTCTGTGACTTTTACATTATTACTTTCACAGCTTTGACATCCAGGCAAATATCTGAAGAATATCAAAGTTGATGCCATAATGGAGAAAGGAGAAAGTGATGTGCGGGATGATGAGTGGTGCAAAGAGGACGTTCCTACAGGTAGTTGCCCCAGTGAGGAGTTGCCACTACTAAATATCTCCTCATTCAACGGACCAGACAATTTTAGGCTTGACTTTTTTTTGTTATGTGTTTTCTAAAGTTTTTTTGGCCATAGATTTCCCCATTTAGCTAAAATACAGATTATATAGAGCTGACAATGTAATGACGCAGTATGTAATCAGACCGCTTGTGCATATATGTCAGGAATTACAAGGAGGTGTTGCCTCTAAATGTCAGGTAATTTATTGTATCCCATCAATTGTCACTAATTTATTATTCGTGGTCGTGAGTTATACAACCACACACAACTTTTGTTTCCACTTTCAGTTCCGGTTTAGGAAATTGCAGCTCTCTGGCGTACCGCTTACCCTCAGGTCAGTCAGTTAACTACACCTAGGATAAGTAGTCTCCAGAAAGACAGCCTTGCCGTGTACTGGCTATTGGGCTCTCTGCAGTGAGGGCGGTATGTTTATCCCCAGTCCCAGGGCAGGTAATACAGTCATGGCCAAAAGTTTTGAGAATGACACAAATATTAATTTTTACAAAGTCTACTGCTTCACTTTTTCTAATGGCAATTTGCATATACTCTAGAATGTTATAAAGAGTGATCAGCTTAACAGCAATTAATTGCAAAGTCAATATTTGGCTAGAAAATGAACTTTATCCCCCAAAACACATTTCAACATCATTGCAGCCCTGCCTTAAAAGGACCAGCTAACCTCTTTTCAGTGATTGCTCCATTAACACAGGTGTGGGTGTTGATGAGGACATGGCTGGAGATCAATCTGTCATGATTAAGTTAGAATGACACCACTGGACACTTTAAAAGGAGGCTGGTGCTTGGCATCATTGTTTCTCTTCTGTTAACCATGGTTATCTCTAAAGAAACACGTGCAGTCATCATTGCAATGCACAAAAATGGCCTAACAGGGAAGAGTATTGCAGCTAGAAAGATTGCACCTCAGTCAACAATCTATCGCATCATCAAGAACTTCAAGGAGAGAGGTTCCATTGTTGCCAAAAAGGCTCCAGGGCGCCCAAGAAAGACCAGCAAGCACCAGGACCGTCTCTTAAAAGTGTTTCAGCTGTGGGATCGGGCTACCAGCAGTGCAGAGCTTGCTCAGGAATGGCAGCAGGCAGGTGTGAGTGCATCTGCACGCACTGTGAGGCGGAGACTCTTGGAGCAAGGCCTGGTCTCAAGGAGGGCAGCAAAGAAGCCACTTCTCTCCAGAAAAAACATCATGGACAGACTGATATTCTGCAAAAGGTACAGGCAGTGGACTGCTGAGGACTGGGGTAAAGTTATTTTCTCTGATGAATCCCCTTTTCGATTGTTTGGGACATCAGGAAAACGCCTCATTTGGAGAAGACAAGGTGAGCACTACCACCAGTCTTGTCTCATGCCAACTGTTAAGCATCCTGAAACCATTCATGTGTGGGGTTGCTTCTCAGCCAAGGGAATCGGCTCTCTCACAGTCTTGCCTAAAAACACAGCCATGAATAAAGAATGGTACCAGAATGTCCTCCAAGAGCAACTTCTCCCAACCCTCCAAGAGCAGTTTGGCGATCAACAATGCCTTTTCCAGCATGATGGAGCACCTTGCCATAAAGCAAAGGTGATAACTAAATGGCTCAGGGAACCAAACATAGAGATTTTGGGTTCATGGCCTGGAAACTCCCCAGATCTTAATCCCATTGAGAACCTGTGGTCAATCATCAAGAGACGGGTGGACAAACAAAAACCTAAAAATTCTGACAAAATGAAAGCATTGATTGTGCAAGAATGGACTGCTATCAGTCAGGATTTGGTCCAGAAGTTGATTGAGAGCATGCCAGGGAGAATTGCAGAGGTCCTGAAGAAGAAGGGTCAACACTGCAAATATTGACTTGCTGCATTAACTCGTTCTAACTGTCAATATAAGCTTTTGTTACTCATATGTTTGCAATTATTATATTTCTGTCTGTGATAAAAACATCTGTCAAACACACATACAAACCAGAGGACAGCAGATCATGTGAAAATATAATATTTGTGTCATTCTCAAAACTTTTGGCCATGACTGTACACACATAAACCTCCGTTCCGTCACTGCTATAGTCTCCCAAATTCCCCAGAACATTGTGCTATCGCCAGCTCCTCTTTTGATATTAAAACCAATATCGGGTCAGGAGCCTACCCACAGGGTAGCCGATTTGGTGCGGATTGCGTGTCAGTTCGTTCATAGAGCAAGGAAAACAAAACTGTCATGATCCAGACCGGGTTTTGAGTCCTGTCTATCCCGGTCTGGTCATTTCAGGGGTTAACTTTTCTCAGTCTGGTCTCAGGTTTGCTATTTAGTTCCACTGCATACTGCAGGCGCTGTCAGCTATAGTTCTGCTTTCGACGTGTGTATCTGACTCTGGTATATCCTGACTTGCCCTGTGTCTGTTTATTCCTTCTGTCTGTCCTGACTACGTTGCTGACCCCATGGCTTGTTTCTGACCACGTGTACTGCTGTGACCTCTTGTACTTCTGCTCCTGTTTCTGACTCTGCTTGTCTCACCACTCTTTTGCCACCTGTTGACACTTGTGCTGCTGCTCAGTGTTGCTGTAAGGTTCTTTGTACATGTTCTTGAAACTCAGTTTTTCCGTCGGCCATTTTGCTTTCTGTCTTGCTGCAGCTATCTTGCCCTCAGTCAAAATGGAGTTTTCAGCTTTCATGTTCCTGCCCTGATTCTCTCCCTCTTGCTTCTTAAGCAGCCACAGCTGAGCAATCAGTGCTTCTGAATCTAGCCTGCAGTGAACCTGTGACTTTACTCCTGGAAGCCTTGGACTTTGTACTCCAGCTATTTCTACTGAGGAACTCTGGAACTCTTGTGTGAACTCTGAACCCTGCTCTTTGAAAGATCCACGTTTGCATGGACTTACGAAAAACCTGTGTCTCATGTATTTTCATCGCACCCAAGCACAAGACGCTATATGAACTGTACTACATACATTACAGTTGCTATGCTGTGTGTGCAACCTTTCTTTAATCACCTGGTGGAGGTTGTGCTATGCTTCACTTCAGTAGCATGACATTATTGTAGACCTATATGTTTAAAGGGGATTTTGCTTTTTTTTTCTCCGATCATGGATCTGCTTTGCAACTTGGTGGATCAGGTGTCCAATCTGACCCAAATGATGCAGGATTTGTCAGTGGAACATAGGGCTCTTGCTTCCTCTCACAACCAACTACAGTGGGAGCTTAATCAGACTGTTAATTTTTTTTAGGGTTCCATGACTAAATCAGCTGTTAGGCAATCCAACCCCACTGATGTGTCCTTACACTCTCCTGAACCTACTGTCAGGCTCCCTGATAGTTTCTCTGGAGAGAAGGAGAGGTTTCTTGCATTCAGAGAAAGTTGTAAGCTATTTTTTCCCTTAGACCTATATCTTCTGGAGACGACGGGTGGGGATAATTATTTCATTACTCCGGGAGGGGCCTCTAACCTGGGCTTTTTCTTTACCTGTTTCTGTCCCTGAACTTACATCTGTTGACAGGTTATTTGAGGCTTTAGGACTGATTTATGAGGAACCAGACCGGGTCAGGGTAGCAGAGGACATGATCATGGGTCTCTCCCAGAGTAAACTCACTGCTGAACGGTATTCTGAGTTTAGACAGTGGTCTAGAGGTGTCTTGGGATGACTCTGCTTTGAGATGCCAGTTCAGGAGAGTACTTTCTGATCATCTCAAGGACGCGCTGGCCCTCCATCCGCCACCCAGTTCCTGGTGGGGGCCATGACCCAGGCCATTCATACGGACCGGAGGTTACGGGAAAGAGGAATTATCCAGCGTGAGATTCCTGTATTGCCTGACAAGTCTTAGGTGATGCCATTCACGGAGACTATGGAGGTTGGTGCCACCAACTTCAAGGAGAAAGAGAGGAAGCGATGATGTGATGGGATATTGTTTTTATTGTGGAGATCCGGGACATTGGAAGAAGGACTGCCCCTCTTGTCCTTTGAGTAACAAGCTGCTGAGTCTGGGTGATTGTCGAGGAGGTCACCCAGACTCTCAGGTACCATTTTCATCATTTGAAAAAATTTTGTTAGAGGTGGAACTGTTATGGAGGTGGTTTCGCATTCACTCCAGCTTTTATGGACTGTGGATCTTCCATGAACTTCATTGACTCTAGTTTGGTGTCCAAGTTAAAGTTAGGGACAGTTTGGCTAGAGACTCCCATCCATATCATTGCCATTGATAAGACACCGTTGGCTCAAAATGTTATTAAGTTTGTCTCTGAGGGGTTCCTCCTCAAGGTGGGTTCCTTGCACCAGGAACAAATTTCATGTTATGTTATAAACAATCTTCCTGTGGGACTGGTGTTGGGGTTCCCCTGGTTACAGAGGCATAATCCTGTTATAGACTGGGGATCTCGTAATATTGTTGTTGAGGTAGGATCTAAGTGACCCTTCACGGTTGACCTAGTGATTTCCAAATTAATTCACAGAACGTTGCTAGCAACCGAAATAACCAAACGGACACGTGTTTCTGTCTGGGAGAATCGAAACAGATTCTACCCATGTATTACACCTTCATCTTTTATAGTATTTAGTGAGTTTGTACTTCAACCAATAGTATAAAACCACACCTACAACATTTAACCTATGAAAATGCAAGAAGACCGGAAACCACATATATGGCCATGTCTATGTAACATAGGAAAGAACAATAGCGTTCTCATTTCTCAGAGTATTCTACAGTGATACATCCCAAGGTCTCATATATTGTCCAAACTGGAGCAGTCTTTTTTATTACAGCCCATAACCTTTACTCTACTTAAACTCAGAAAAACAATTTGGCTTTATAACAGCCAGAAACTATTGCCTAGTAACAGAATTTATCTCATAAAGACAAGATGGAGTCACAAGCACAAAATGGAACATTCAGTTTTGATCTTTCTTAATTTAGTCCTTCACATTGTTAAATGGAGTCCTAATTGTTCCAATGGTTGTCTTTCTGCTGTTTTTGTATCTGCCTTTAGTCTGGAGTGTATTCTGGAGCACCTGAAGGACTTTGGGGACGTGTTCTCCGAAAAATAAGCTGAGGTCTTGCCACCACATCGTCCTTATGATTGTACCATTAATTTTATTCTGGGTTCTAAATTGCCTAAAGCCCGTTTGTACAATCTTTCTGGCCCAGAACGTACCGCTATGAAAAACTATATCTCTGATACTCTACGCAAAGGTCACATCCATCCCTCGGTCTCACCTGTGGCCGCTGGATTCTTTTTTGTCAAGAAAAAAGATGGTGGTTTATGCCCGTGCCTCGATTTCCGGGAACTAAATAAAATTACGGTGAGAAATACCCTCTCCCACTCATTCCTGATCTCTATAACCAATTGTCTGGGGCTAAGTGGTTTTCCAAACTTGATCTCAGGGGAGCATATAACCTTATCCGCATTCAGGAAGAGTATGAGTGGAAAACAGCATTTCTCACCTCCGAGGGTCTGTTTGAAAGTTTGGTCATGCGATTCTGTCTCATTAACGTGCTCGCGGTGTTTCAGAACTTCATGAATTATGTTTTTTTTCTGATTTCATTGTGCGTTTTATGGTTGTATATCTGGATGATATCCTTGTTTTGTTGCCTGACAAGGAATCCCACATTGGTCATTTATGTGCTGTTCTTCACAGGTTAAGGGGAAATTCTTTGTTCGCTAAACCAAAGAAATGTTTGTTTTGTGTCCAGGAGCTTTCCTTTCTGGGGATCATCCTTTCTGCCAATGGGTTTTGGAAGGATCCCAGAAAGGTACAGGCCATTGTTGATTGGATGCAACCCAGAGACCTCAAGGGTCTGCAGCGTTTTCTGGGTTTCGCCAATTATTATCAAAAATTTATCAAGAGTTTTCTCAGGTGGTCAAGCCACTCACCGATCTCACTTGCAACGGGTCTGATCTCAAAGTCTGGTCACCCTTGGCGGTTGAATCATTTACTACTTTAAAGAAGTGTTTTATGTCTGCACCTGTATTGGTTCAGCCCAATCCATCAGAACCGTTCATTGTAGAGGTGGACGCATCGGAGGTGGGAGTGGGGGTGGTATTGTCTTAGGGACCCATTACTTTGACCAATTTAACACCATGTGCCTTTTTCTCCAGGAAGTTTTCTTCTGCAAAGAGGAACTATGATGTTGGTAACTGTAAAATTGGCCATAAAATTGGCTTTTGAAGAATGTAGGCATTTTTTGGAGGCGGCAGTTCATCGGATCACGGTGATTACGGACCACAAGAACTTGTCTTACATTGAATCTGCCAAGCGGTTAACTCTTAGACAGGCTAGGTGGTCGCTTTTTTTTTTCTCTTTTTCATTTCTCTATCTCTTTTCGGCCTGGTTCCAAGATTGTCAAGGTGGATGCCTTATCTCGCAGTTTTGATCCGATATCACCAGGGCTGTGGAGTCGGAGTCGTGGGGTTGGAGTCGGAGTCGGTAGAAATGTACCGACTCCAGCTTTAAAAAAAATGTATTAATGTTTCATAATTGAACTTTCATATGAATTTTATAAATGTTACTCAAATATATATGTTCAATCAAACTATGAACAACAGTTATAAGCAGTTCTGCTGGAGATAGAGACATTTCTTACTTCTTGTGTGTCACTGTTCTCCACTGCCCGTATCTAATCTTATACTTGGTTAACCTCATGCTGCCCCAACCCCCCTACTTACAATGTATGAAACTGAAAGTGAAAATGTGTTGCAAATTCTTAGTAGTAAAGCTCCTCCTCTAGACTAGATGTTTACTAGGTGTACGTCTTCCAAGCATCTCACAGCTGCTACTCAGAAGAGGAAGACTAAAGGGTATGCCACACTAAACAAGGTTGCTAACGAGATCGCTAAAAAACGTCACTATTTAGCGATCTCGTTAGTGACGCTATTGTGTGTGGCATGTAGCAACGACGTGGCCCCTGCTGTGATCTCGCTGATCGTTCACTAGAGTTCTGGACCGTATTTAGATCGTTGGCGTCCCGCTGGTGACGCTATATCGCTGTGTCTGGCACCTTTTGTGAGCGATGTGCGCTGTTTTTTACATCGCAATGACCGTTAAAGTCGTTAATGAGATCGCTAACCGCTTATGCGTCGTTAACGAGATCGCTAAGTGTGGCAGCTACTAGCGACATTAAAACGATCACAAAAACGATCGCATTAGTATGCGTCGTTATTGTGATCGTTAGCGGGAGCGTTTAGTGTGGCAGTACCTTAAGAAGTATTATCCTTTCAACAAACTTTGCATCAGTTAACTGTGAGTACATGAGGAATAACAGTATTACTGACCACTATATCAGTTGTATGACATGGCAATAATTTTGTACAATTGTTTTTAGGAAAAACAATTGTCATTTGGATTGTGAATGCAGAATTAAAAACCTGAAAATGTCAAAGAAGCGTCACATTAAATCAGCTCTATTTGAACATTTCACCATCACTCAAGATAGAAAACATTATGTCTGTCAGTGTATGACAAATGATCCAGACGAAAACAAATGCTGTGAAGCCAAGATCAGTGCATATTCAGGCAAAGATAAAAATTCTCCTACCAGAGCTTCTAATCTAAAGAGACATTTACAGCACTTTCATCCAGAAGTACTGAAAGCAGTGGATGAGAAAGACTGCATCCAAACCAATGAACCAGTGCCCAGCTCTACCAGCCAAACAAAGGAGCAGAGAACTTTGCAGCCATCAGTTGCAAGATATTTTGTCAGTGACAAAGTTACTGTGACAATGACAGTAGATACATTTAAAAAACAGATCATAGAGCTTGTTGTAAAGGATAGTGTGCCTATTTCATTATTTTCACGACCAGCTTTTATGTGTCTGAATGGGGAAATGGCCCGCAAGCTTGGTGTTTCTCTGGAGAGAGAGTATTAGAAAATTAGTAATCGAAGAAGCTTTTAAACAAAAGGAAGAACTTTAAAAAAACTCTCAAGGGACGCTTTCTGTTTCTTAAAATGGATGCCTGCACACGTCACAGAGTGAACTATTTTGCCATCAATGTCCGATTTGTTTGTGACAAAAATGAAATAGTTACCAAGACATTGTCAGTAAAAGATACCAAAGCTCATCACACCAGTGAGTTTCTCCAGGTCTTGGTGGAAAAGGTTCTGCAAGACTATGAACTTTAAAAAAGAGCAAGTTCTTTCTGTCGTAACTGACAATGCTTCAAATATGATAAGTACTGGGCGTGGCCTATGTCCTTGCACATGTAGGACACAGGATTTGGGAGCTCTGAGGGAAAACCTCCTAATTCTACTTATATCTTGACAAAAAACAAACATTCAAGCTTTAAAACTCCCGGAACAGGTCCCCAACAGCAAAAGGATCATTTTGATGCGAAAACCAGCGATCCAGACCTGTCAGAAGTGAACTTATAAACAGAGGCCTACTCCACCAGGCTGCTCCTATAGCCTAACAGCGGTGTTAATGATTTTATCTGCGCAGAGAATACCACCGCAAGAGAGAGGAGACAGCCCGACCTACCGAGGGTAGGAGAAGGAGCGACAGGCAGCAGACGGCGATCCAGGGCGGCAGCTGCATCATTGGCGACACTCAAGAAGGAGACAACGACGCTGGAGTGACACATCGCCGCCGTATATCCGACACTCAGCAGAGGAGACAGCCCAGTATACAAAGGGTAAGAGACATGCGCCCTCTGATGTACCGCTCTCCCCCCTCCCTCCGGCGCTGAATCCTTGGCGGTAACACAAAGCGGCCGACTTCCCCAGCTTACCCAAATAGAGCCTGTGCCCTGGATATCAGCGGCCACAGAGTTCTGTCACAGCCGGCTCCCACACGCCAACGTAGCAACAGCACAGAAAGCGTGAGGCGACGCTCAGGCAACCTAGCCGCAAACAGCTGAGGCTCCGTTACATAGTACCACTTGGTCTCTCAGCAGAAGAGCGGTCGGAAGGCAGAACAACGCACGGCAATAGCTGCTTAGACTGACTGATTATTTACTTATAATTCGGCGCCCTGTGCCTCAGGTGACACAGTAAAGCAAGCTCCAGGGCTTAATAACATCAGCTACGACGCGCTGCAATTTCGGCACTTTGTTTCAGACGCCCTGTCTCCTACAAAAGGCAGAAGGGCGGGCCACCTTCCAGCTGCAGTATTCTGACAGGTACATACTGACTGAGGAGATCCACAGAGGATCCTCCACACTCCTCCCTACTCCTCCTACTCCTTCTCCCCTGGTGAGACCTCACATCCTAGTGCAAGCAGCATAAATTATACAGCTACACAAAAACCTAGGCACAGAAGCCATAGTGCCATTAAAACAGATCCATATCACAGACAACTTCAAGTCACTCGGGGAATCAAAAGCATGAGTAACCAAAAATTTAAGGAGAAAACTAACCCCACAACACCATCCAAACCACAAGTTGGCCCAAAACAGGATAAATCCTTCAGACATCATAACCAAACTAGGGACTGGGTTAATACCCTAAGTTCGCCCAGACGCAGGTCTCGGTCACCTCGTGGGGATAACTATCATCCTCCAGACCACAAGGTTAACTCTAAACCCCTAGGGAGTAAACCATCTCCAGTAAAAATGGACTCCTCATTAAATTTAAAAAGGACAAACCCAGGGGATTGGAATGAGAAATTCTCCTTCTCCAGGGAGACCTTGGAAGCTGAAGATGACACTGAATCTAGCGATACTTCACCCAATCAGTCCCCTGCAAAAAGCAGAATCAAGCATGATGACTCGGCCCCATCTGGGTGTAAACCCGGCAACCTCTCACATATCTCCACACTCTATGATAATGGGCCAACCCAACCAGGAGACCTTTTTGGATTCCATAGTAAGCAAGCTGAGCGCTATAATGGATAGTAAGCTTGACTTACATAGCAGAAAGATCAAAGCCGTCTTGGACTCTAATTTTCAAAAGTTCTGTGAAAAAATTGATAAGATCGATAAGCAGTTATCTAAACATGAAGATCGGATAAATAGGTTGGAACATAGATCTTCAATTACCTATGATGAACTGGATTATCTTACATCAGAAGTTCGCAAACTTCAAGCCAAACTGACAGATCTTGAAGACCGAGGTCGTCGGAATAATTTGAAGATCAGAGGTATTCCGGAAAGTGTCACCCAAGAGGGTCTATCGAATCATATCAAAACTATTTTCAAGCAGGCCTTACCTGACCTCTCAGAGGCGGACTTAACAATTGATAGAGCCCACAGGTTGCCGAGACCTCCTAAACTTTCTACTGATCTTCCGAGGGACACTATTCTCAGAGTGCATTTCTTTCAAACGAAAGAAAGGATTCTCAACTATTTGAAAGACCAAAATACATTCCCCGACCCACACAAAGACCTAAAGGTTTTTCCTGATCTATCCAAGGATACACTGGAGGCACGGAAGAACTTTAGGAATATTACTACAGCCCTTCGTGACAAAGGAATTATTTACAAGTGGGGCTTTCCGCTGAAACTTTTGATCCTTTACAGGGGAAGAACAATTCCAATCTTCACTCCGGATGAAGGATTCAACTTCCTCAGCTCACTGGATTCTTCTCAACCCGGCAATGGTTGAGATTTCCTCATTATGGAAACATCTCCTATGAGGCGGGGGCCTCTGTTTTATACACTACGTTGAGGTTTTCCCTCTATTCCCACCCACATTCATTAACCCCACTTTATTGAGGTAGTTCTGCCTGTGCGTTCTACTTGAGCAGTGTTTTTCCCATTAATCTTAGGCTGTGGTTCCACGGTCCGTAACCACAGCGCTTTTGACGGAGCGGAAATTCCGCTCCGTCCAAAGCCCCGCCCCCTTTTGTACGCGTGCTCATTCCGGATGTGTTCATGACACCTCCGGAACACATGTGGAATGATCGCAGGGCTGCATAGCCCTGTGTTATTTCTGTTGCGGCGCCGCAGCGTCGCCGCAAGGGACTAGGACATGCTGCGGTCTGAAAAGACGCGCCGCATGTCCGGAAACGCAGGTCTTCCGCCTGCGTGTTTTACAGCATAGTGGAGACGGGATTTCTTGAAATCCCCTCCACTATGCCGTAACATCTGGACGCTGCGTGTTTGACGCTGCGCCAACGCACAGCGGCAAACACGCAGCAAATCCGGACTGTTTCCTGATAGTGGAAACATACCCTTATAGTCATTCTCACTGACTTCTGGTCTACATTTCTGATAAGCCATATTGTAAACTGTTATAGATTTAGACTACTAACCAAAAGGTTAAGTGTTATACTGTTATTGTTGCTATCTTGCTCTTTAAGACTTTTTCTTGTCTTCAGGTCTCCAGTCAGTTTACTCATCAACACTCTTCATATACTTTTATTATACTTACTAATACTACTGACATGAGTTTCAAAATTTTGTGCTATAATATTAGAGGTTTGAACAGCCCACAGAAGAGACACACCTTATGGAGAGAACTGGTTCACTCACAGGTCGATATTGCATGTATACAAGAAACAAAGTTTTTAGATGGAAATCACCCTTACTTTAATCATCGCAGGTTCCCCAACATCTTTGAGGCCTGCAATTCCAGTAAAAAGGCTGGAGTGACTACCATGATCAGGAACTCTGTCCCCTTCAGGGCCCTAGAGGAATACGGGGATGAAGGGGCAGATTCCACATTTTGGTATGTGAAATTAATGGTCAAACATACACTTTAGTAAACGTTTACGCACCCAACAAAAATCAAACTAGGTTTCTTTCAAAGCTTATGAAGAAAGTAATAGAGGTTAAAAAAGGTAATCTCCTAATACTAGGAGACTTTAATCTCACTCCCGACAACGTCTTGGACTCCTCCTCTGTCTCTAGACCGGCATCGGATAACTTAAATAGGTGGTTGGACAGAAATTAGCTGTACGATACGTTTAGATGTCTGAATTCCACCTCCAAAGAGTTGACTCATTTCTCTACAGCTCACCAATCGGCGTCTAGAATAGACCTGATTGTGACGGACATTTTCTCTCTCACAAAAATCAGTAAGGTGTATATTGGAAACAGGACGATTTCAGATCACTCCCCGGTCATTGGGGAAATACTAATAGGTCCCACCCTAAAAAACGCCAGATTGTGGAAGTGCAATGCCAGCATTATACATGATCCGATTCATAAGGCGACAATCCAGAAAGTATTTGATAATTTTTTCATTGAAAACAACCCAGATCTCACCAATCCTTCTCTCAACTGGTGCGCCCATAAGGCGGTCGTCAGGGGCATTTTTATGAGTATCGCATCTAAAGTAAAAAGAGAACGTAGGGAAAAAATAAACAAGGTTCAATCGGCAATACGTACAATGGAAAAGAGTTTGCTAGGCCTATCTTCTCCTTCCCCTCAAAAACAATCTGATCTAACCCACCTAAGACAGGAACTTAGGTCACTGCTTTATTCCACATATGAAGCAGCCATCAATTCTTCCAAGTATAAATTCTATACATCTTTGAACAAACCCACACGTTACATGGCCAACATGATTAAAAAGAAGAGAACCTATAATCAAATACATAGAATAAACTCTATTGAGGGTAATACTAAGTTATCCCACCCACAAGACATCACAAATGAGTTCGCAAAATATTACAGTAAACTCTACAATCTCAACTCAGATCTTTCATCCCTCCCACCTAACCAACTTGATATTAAAAAATATCTTTCAGACATTAACTTACCATCTCTTACTAGCGACGATTTGATGTCCTTATCATTGCCTTTTACCTCCCAAGAAGTAGAAGATACCATTAAAAACATTGACTTGCATAAATCGCCCGGACCAGATGGTTTTATTAATAACTACTACAAAGTTTTTGGTAAAACCTTATCTTCCCACTTGGTTGGGATGTATAACTACGCTTCCACAAAGGGTTCATTTCCCCCGAGATGCTGGAAGCATCAATTTCCCTGATTCCGAAGCAAAATGGAGATCCTGAGTCACTAGGTAGTTATAGACCAATTTCACTCATTAACACCCGATATTAAAATATTCTCCAAGATACTCGCCAACAGGTTGAGTTACATATTACCTAGTCTGATAGGTAACGATCAAATGGGGTTTACAAAGGGGAGACAGCCGGCCGATGCCACCAGAAGAGTACTCGACTCAATCAAATTAGCCAACTCAACTAGAACACAAACAGTCCTTATCTCATTAGACGCTGAGAAAGCATTCGATCGTATCGATTGGTGCTTTCTCAGACATACATTGGGTAAATTCGGATTCAATGAAACATTGATTACTACCTTCATGGCCTTATACGTAGGCCCCAAGGCAAGGATCGTGTGCAACAACCATATTTCTGAAACCATTCCTATTAGAAATGGTACAAGGCAAGGCTGTCCCCTCTCTCCCTTGCTTTTTAATTTGGCATTGGAACCACTTGTAGAACACATAAGATGCAATTCAAAAATAACCGGACTATCCACAAAAAATTGTCAGCATAAGCTCAGCCTATTTGCTGATGATATTCTTTTAACTCTAACAAATCCCGAAACCTCGACTTTAGAAGCCTTCACAGAACTAAATAGGTTTATGTTGCTCTCAAATTTTAAAATAAATAATTTGAAGTCAAATATTCTTCCTACCCATGTCAAACCAGAGGAAATTAGTCACATCAAGTCATTCACTGCCCTCAATTGGTGCGAGGAAGAAATATCTTATCTAGGTGTCACCATCAATAAAGATCTTTCAAAGACAGTTAATTCCAACCTGAAGAAATTAACAGATTCAATTCACAAGGATAGCATTGTTTTTAGGGACAAGGATCTAAACATGGTGGGGGAGAAATCTGGCGGTGAAAACATTTACCTTACCCAAGATCCTCTATATCCTGAGGTGTATCCCTCTCCCTATTTCCACTACTCTCTTATCCAATTTTCAGTCTCAGTTAAATGCCATTATTTGGGGTAATAAGAAATCTAGAACTGACACTAGATCCCTTTTAAAAAAAGAATACATGGAGGACTGAGTTTCCCAAATGTTGCAGCTCACTACCATACGCTACTTCTCAAGCAGAGCGCACCGTGGTTTTCAGACTTAGATGCTCCTGCATGGATGGACCTCGAAATATTAATAATGATAAGCATCCCAGAACATTAGTATTCAATGCTATATTAGGTTCCCTCCCCGGTCAGTTAGCCCATCCGATATTTCAGGCAATTGCCATTGCTTGGTATAAAATCTCGAGAGTTGATGGCCGAGCATAAAGCTTAACCACGTTACACAAATTACCTTTGGCTTTTATATTTTCGTTCTTGGGTCAATTACTTTTCCCCCAGTGGCTAGATTTGAAGATTTGCAAATTGGGTGACATCTCAGATGGGTCAGATCTTTTGAATTTTAGTCTTTTAAAAAACAAATTCAAGTACCTTCATCTCTTTTATTGGATTTTTTGTCTTTGAAAGAGAGTATTAGACAATTCCTAAGTCACAAACCTAACCTCCAAAGCTTCCCTAAAAATACTAAATAACCCTAATCATCAAATTTTTTGGAGCCATAGCTTCCTTTACGATAGTTTCAACAAAGACTCATCATTCTCTAAGTCCCCCTACATGCTTAACTGGGAAAAAGCCCTCAATCACTTTCTCCTCAGATAATTGGGAAGAGGCTCTTTCTCTGTCCTATAATTCTACATTATCCATGTCCCTACAGGAGTCACACTTTAAAGTATGCTCCAGATGGTATTATACTCCAGCCAGATTGGCACACATGGGTACCTCCAACTCTCCACTATGTTGGAGGAACTGTGGACAAAAAGGCGATATATTCCATGTATTCTGGAACTGTCCCTCAGTTGTTGCCTTTTGGTCTCAGATCACTTCCATAATTACCAAACTGTCAGGAACCAAATTTTCTCTTACACCACAACTAGCTTTGCTCTCCTTAGATAGTGTACTTTTGAACAATTCTTTAAAGTTAATCATTTTACATATTTGCTTAGTTGCAAAAAATTCGATTGCTTTCCACTGGAAGAGTCAAACACTACCTAATTCTAGCGAAATTATCAAATTAATCTCTCAACATAGAGCAATTGGACTTAAATTCGCATAAGTTTTATAAGAAGTGGTGTAAGTGGGACCAGTCTTTTCCGCCTCCTTTGCCATGATAAATTGACAGATTTCTGAACTAATTGGCGACCTGTCTCACTAGCTTTCTTGCTCAATTCTCTCATTGGTGTCTCTTATTTCTCGATCTTTAGGAATGTTATGTTATTGTTTTCACTATACCTTAAATTGTATAATACGAATTGTTTATTTGCAATATTACTATACTAAAGGGTTGCATCCCTTCATATATTCTGGCTAATATGTTGCTAGACATTCATCTTGTGTATGTTATGTTTGTTACCTCTGTCCCTTCCCCTTTACTTACCTTGCTTATCTCCCCCCCCCACTCTTCCCTACTTTCTCCTTCCCTGTTAAAATCCAATAAAAATATTGAAAAACAAATATGATAAGTACTATTAAGCTAATGAATGAGCGTAATGATGGTGACCAGCAGCTAGAAGAACATTCTGGGTCCACAGACACAGAAATCTTTGAAATAGAGGAACACAGTATTGTAACTGAGGAGTAAACTGAAGTTGCTTCAGATGAACAGTAACATGATAGTTTAGATGATCTTGTTGAAATTGTGTTAATACGTTCTTTCATTCATCACATGCGCAGTGTAGTGCATACGCTACAGCTGGCTATAAGAGACAGTCTGCAAGAAGGACATGCTGCTGCACTGATTGGCAAGGTGAGAAAATTGGCTACTGTTGCCAGAACCCCTAAAGTTGACTCAATTTTGCAGAGACGTGCTGGAAAAGGGGCAATTATTGATCAAGCCACACGATGGGGCAGTACTTAATGATTCAGCGCTTGGTTGAACTGAAAACCTTTCTTGTAGACATGGCTAACCCTCAACTGACGCTAAATGAAAGTTAGTGGAATTAGGTGACTGAGCTGGAAAAATTACTAGAGCACCCATTTACAGTGACTAAAAAATTACAAGTAGAGGACTTAATTCCAGGTATTTTCTTAAAGGAGTGGAAGAACCTGATGTTTCGCCTGTCCCAAAGAGGAGGGTTAATTGCAAGTGTCATTGCTACATCAATGAAACGGAGAGAGGAGCTACTATTACAAAATAACATTCTTTTGGCAGCTGTTTATGTAGACCCAATGCATCGGATTCTTCTAGATGATCAACGGCTAACAAAAGGAAAAGAAGCTCTGTTTGAAATAGCAGTAAGGATGAAAGGGTTGCAGAACAGTCAGGAGGAACAAGAAGAATTTGGTCGTCCTGCCACATCTTCACCCTCATCAACTGATGAAGAATTTAATTTCGAAAAATATTTGGATCTCAAGGACCGTGCAAAGCGTTCCCGCATAGAAGAAGAGTCATCCCCATCAAAGAACACAGCCAGTACATTTCAGCAGAATTTTTCATGTGCACTAAAAGAAATTGAGAAATTTGACCGTTCATCAGAAATAACAGTGCAACAAGCGATTCCTCTGTATCCTGACATTGTCAGAGATGTTGCCCGAGTGGTTACTGCTTTGCCACCAACCCAAGTTAGTGTAGAGAGGTTGTTCTCTGCTCTCAAAATAATTAGATCAGATTTGAGGGCATCCATGAAGGAGGATCTGACAGAGGCAATACTTTTTCTGAGGACAAATTTATAGATTTCTTCTTAACTGCATAACAGTGTTTATTGCATATTTACTTACAAGAGTTTAGGAAAGTTTATAAAAGTTATTTGCTATATTCTGATTGTATTCTAATAAATATAGTTTTTGCTCTAAGTGGTCTGATTACTTATAATATGATGGTGAGAAACTGAATAAGCACGATGTTAATATTTTACAACAGTAAATTTATTGTTACGAATTGGCCATTTATGAAGGAGTCGGAGTCGGAACCTGATAAAATCCAGGAGTCGGAGTCGCAACTGTGGCTTACCGACTCCACAGCCTTGGATACCACCCCCCGAACCTCCATTCTTCAGCACGGGGTGGTTGTTACTGGGCTATCCTCTGAATTGGAGCGTGATATTCTGGAAGCTCAGTCCTCCGTCTTTGCCTGATAATAAGCTCTTTGTCCCGGTTCAGTTCCTTTTGAGGGTCCTCCGGGAGTTCCACGATTCTGCTCTCAGTGGGTACCCGGGGATCTCTGCCACCCAGAAAGCCATTGCTAGGCTGTTTTGGTGGTCCTCCATGACTAGGTTTGTGTCTTCTTGTGATACCTGTGCCTGTGCTAAGAGCTCCCATAACCGGCCGGCTGGGGAATTGGTGCCATTGCCAATTCCGGATAAACCTTGGACTCATTTGTCTATGGATTTTATCACTGATCTCCCTCCTTCCAACGTCAAAACTGTTAACTGGGTAGTGGTTAACAGTTTCAGTAAACAGGCTCATTTTGTACCTTCGACAGGCTTGCCTAATGCAGAAACACTATCTAAGTTTGTTCAGCACGTTGTATGGCTGCATGGCGTGTCTTTGAGTGTGGTTTCTGATAGAGGGGTACATTTTGTGTCCAAATTTTGGAGGGCATTTTGTAAAAGATTGGGTATTTGCTTAACCTTCTCTTCCTACCAGACCAACGGACAAGCGGAGAGGACTAATCGGTCACTTGAAAAGATTTTGCGGTGTCTTGCTATGTCTCAGCAGGATGATTGGTGTTCCTTGTTGCTTGCATTTAACAATCGGATTAACCAGTCCACTGGCACATCTCTGTTCTTCTGTAACTATGGTTTTCACCACCAATTTGGCAAATTTTCTAGGCTGTATTTAGGATGTCCAGGGGCTAATACAGCAGTTCAACGATTGGCGGAGTTGTGGAGGGAGATCCAGAAGAACATTGGGGAGGCTCAGTGCAGCATAAACATTTTGCTGATAAGCGACGGTCTGTAGGACCTATGTTCCTGGTGGGAGATAAAGTGTGGTTGTCTACCAAGAACATTCGTCTAAGGGCTCCTTTCCACTTGCGAGAAATACGTCCGATTCTCGCATGTGAAATCCCAGCTCTGGCCTGACACTCGGGAGTGGAGTGTGCGGCTGCATGTATTTGTATGCAGCCGCTCGCTCCACTCCCGAATGCCGGCCCCAGAGCTGGGGTTTCAACATGCGAGAATCGGACGTATTTCTCGCAAGTGGAAAGGAGCCCTAAAAGTTCCTTCTGCTAAACTAAGACCCAGGTTTATTGGTCCTTACGAGATCATTGAGGTTGTCAATCCAGTTGCCTTTTGCTTATTCTTTCCTCCGTCGCTTTGGATCCCCAATGTGTTCCATAAGTCCCTTCATAAGTAATTTTTACCATCCTCTGCTGGGTCCCCATCCCCCTCCGCCTCCTGTCTCTGTGGATGGTCAGACCGAGTATGAAGTGGAACTGATTGTGGATTCTCACATGGTCCGTAGTTCACTTCAGTATTTGGTCCATTGGGGGGGTTACTGTCCTGATGATCGATCTTGGGTCCCAGCGCAATCTGTCCATGCTTATCGATTGGTTCGGGCATTTCATACACGTTATCCTGGAAAGCCTGGGGTCCTGTGGCCCCCCTTGAGAGAAGGGTACTGTCATGATCTAGACCGGGTTTGAGTCCTGTCTTTCCTTGTTTCCGGTCTGGTCAATGCAGGGGTTAACTTTTTCTCAGCCTCAGTGTGGTCTCCATGTTTGCTATTTAGCTCCGCTGTATCAGCTATAGCTCTACCTTCGGCGTGTGTAGCTGACCCTGGTATATCCTGACTTGCCATGTCTGTTTATTCCCTCTATCTGTCCTGACTCAGTATTTACCTGTAAGTTTGTTGACTCTCTGGTTTTGACTTGGCTTGAATTTGGACCTTCTTCTGTCTTTGTCTCATCCACTTCCGACCGTTGCTGACCCCCTGGCTTGTTTCTGACCACGTGTACTGCTGTGACCTCTGGTACTTCTGCTCCTGACTCGGCTTGTCTGACCACTCTTTCGCCACCTGGTGTAGCTTTTGCTGCTTTTCAGTGTTGCTACGCTGTGTGTGCAACTTTTCTTCCCTCACCAGCACCCCCTGGTCGAGGTTGCGCTATACTGCACTGTAGTAGCATGACAAAAACTAGTAAATTTTATAGATTTACTCCAGAAAATATAGGCTGTGTTTGCAAAAATGCAAAAGATGTTACAAATGGGATAAAATACAGTTTATACAACAGTTACAAATAAAAGAGGATTAAGATAAGAACTTAATACATCTCAGTCACTGGCATAATGGTCGATGAGGGGGGAGGAGAACTTCCCAGAACAAAGGGTACATCTGCACATGGTCATGTCAGCTGATTCTTTGGCAAAAGATCAACCAACCCCCTACACCCATTGAGCATCTGAGCTTTATACCTCTGCCCAAAATCAAGGGACTCCCTCCTTGCTGAACTCACTGGTTGGGCTCTGAATACCCCCTTTTGAAAGTTAAAAAACGTCTGCGGCCATATCTGAGGCTGGAAAGCTCACAGAGTGGCGACAGGGGTATCACATGTTCGCTTACGAATTTATCTTCCTTTAGATATCAAACATGGCCTATCTGCAGGCTATTAGAAGATGGAAACCCTTTTCTCAGTTTCTGGTGGGCGCACAGACTACATAACGTTGCTGTCTGCGTGCCCAGATCCTGGAAATGTATTTTCCATATTTCTAGGATTAGAGGAAGAAATTCTTGGTGGGGAATCACTCTTAACTTTTTTAACTGGGGGTCATAAGCCACATTCCAGAGGGAAGGGGAAAGAGTGGGATAGAATTACAGGCATAGAGAGAGGGGAGAGGACTGCAGCCTCCTGCCTGCACATGGGGCTTCATGTTTACACTGCACAAACCTAATGGGGGATGGGGCAGCATGAGCCCTGGAGCTGTGTGTGTTTGTGTGAGACCTGTTTCTATGGAAATGAATACTGGGGAAATAGCAGCAACCCCTGGATGTGCAATCGAAACCATGGAAATGATTCATATTTTCCTGATATCTATAATTTGGATTTAAGAATATACTGGGATGATAGATCATCAGAGACGCGTGACACCTCATTGGCATAATATCTAGTTTACTGTTTTACATCATATTCATCATGGTTCTGGTTCCAGGATTAATATATAATCTAAGTAACCTATTTGATATAATGAACTAGCTGGAGGTTAAAAAAAAAACCGTTTTTAGACAATTATCTCATAGTCACAGCCAGGAGTAGATTATGAGAGAAAGCAGAGAATTTCCTGGGCTTATCCAGCTTTATATTTGCACCATGGCCATGACTTCCTAATACACGACCATACGGCTCCTCTGTTCTGCATGGAGCGGTCAGCGATTGTGTGAGACGGACACCACCTAGTAGTACTGACATCTGAGCGTTTCTGTAGGCACAAGTGACAAAGTATGATCAAGTCCTCACTCTGTCACATGGAAGATGGGGCACCTGTGGTCGATGTGATGTGTTCAGTGAAGAATAGACAGAAACTGGGGGGGACGGTCCGGCCGATGGGTGTCGCAGGTCCGAGTGCGGCACCTCCCATCTTCTTGTGATGCCGCCCTCCTGCTTGCTTCATCGCTCCCCGGAATCGTGCACGGCGTGTTTATCTGCCCTTTAGAGGGCAGACCAAAGTACTACAGTGCGCAGGCGCCTGGAAAGGTCAGAGAGGCCCTGCGCACTGCAGTACTTTACTCTGCCCTCAGCAGGGCAGACAAGTATCCTGTGCAGAATCGCGAAGCGCGGAGCGATGAAGCAAGCAGGAGCGGGCATCGCAAGAAGATGGGAGGTGCCGGACCTGTGACACCCATCGGACCGGACAGCCTCACCGGGTGAGTATAATAAAACTTTTTTTTTCTCTCAGATTAGACTGGGGGCTTATCTACAGCATTATAGAATTCTTATGTCGGCCAAAACTGCTGACAGGTTCGCTTTAAAACATATTAGGCTGTTTTACTGGGAGAGCTGCTACCAGGAGAAATTGAAATAAGTTCCTTGCAGCCTCTCGCTTCCAGTCATTGAGGTGGTGCATGAAGCTCTAACAGAGAAAGGTGACTACTTCAGCCCTCTACGTCTCCTGAAGAATAAAATCGAGCAACTGCAAGGAGAATATAATTTCATCAATAAGCAGTGATTGGGCTTATTAGTTTTCATCTTGATGAAGGAATGATGATTTGTTTCCTTATCTCATGGCTTTTTTATTATTGCAGAACATGCTCAATTTATACAAAGGGGATGATGTGCTGTCCCAACGATCGTTTTTATTCTCATACTAGATGGAGGTCGGTAATGTCACGATGGGGGCAGGCATTGCAACATTGAGAATCTCTCCCCCCCATGTGCTCATCCACCTATCCACTCTCTTTCCCTATGTGCTGACTTCTCCTGTCTGTGCTCTCTTTCTTGAAATATTTTACCTCACAAAATGAATCCTCTGTGATCCCCTGCTGTAATGTCAGTATTGTCTTTTGCTTCCTCCCCTGCCCAAGAGATGTGGTATGCTCCATACACGGTCAGACACAGACAGTTTTTAAAATGAACTTTCGTTCGTGGGAACACCCCTTTAATGTGACCGGCTTCCTCTGCCTGTAGACTCGTCGCACATCTGCCGCCGGGATCAGCCGAATGCTTCACTGCGCCTGCGCGGAATTTGCGCAGGCGCAGTGCGACTGTTCCGCTGGTGGTACTGTGCAAGAGGCTGTGTGATTGTGTGGTGTGTACAGTGTTTACAGTATGTGTGTGGTGCGACGGTGTTCGGCTGGTGATAACCGCGCAATAGGTTGGTACCAACAGCAGTTTCCATATTGAGACACCCATCACTTGGGTTTCCCAATGTGGGGTCGGTGAGTTTCCTCTGCTTGGAATTCTGGGATACGGTGACATCTGGACAGAACAGGAAATGAAAACATTGCAAAGCAATTATATAAATAGATAAACTATGTGACCAATTACAAATGTTTTATTATTTGATGTTTGCACTGGCCAATGATTGAGAATGAACATTAGCACAATTGATTCTTTGTGAAATCAATCAAATCATGTAAATTATACTTCAGTCAGTTAATAATAGAATTTGCTACACACTTTGCAATTTCTATGTACTTTTTTTATTTTTCTTAATGTTTTTTATATTTAGATAAATATAAGTATTAAGGTTATTTGACTAAAAAATTACATCATTATATTCTTGGTAGATGGTCGTACCAGCAGCTCCAAAATCCGAAAAAAGTATTGCTCAAGACCAATCTGAAGAACATACCAACATCACAGACATGAATCCTTTTTAAAGTACAATGTCCTAATTCATCACAGACTGTTAAACAAAATAAAAGTCAAGAAGAAGTGTGGAAAATAAAAAGCTCCTACAAGGAAAAGCCATTTTCATGTTCGGAATGTGGAAATTGTTTTACAGATAAAACCATCTTGCTACAATGAGAGAATTCACACAGGAGAGAACCATTTCATGTTCAGATTGTGGGAAATGTTTTACAGAGAAAACCAATCTTCTTACACATGAGAGAATTCACAAGGAGAGAAGCCATTTTCATGTTCAGATTGTGGAAATGTTTTACAGCGAAATCAACTCTTCTTACACATGAGAGAATTCACACAGGAGAGAAGCATTTTCATGTTCAGAATGTGGGAAATGTTTTACAAGAAATCATATCTTGCTGCACATGAGAGATTTCCACAGGAGAGAGGCATTTTCATGTCAGAATGTGGAAAATGTTTTACAGACAATCATATCTTGTTATACATGAGAGAGTTACACAGAAGAAGCCATTTTCAAATTCAAGTGTGGGAATGTTTTACAGTCAAATACAGCTTTAAACATGAGAGAAGTTCACACAGGAGAGAAGCCATTTTCATGTTCAGAATGTGGAAATGTTTTACAGACAAAAACATATCTTGTTACACATGAGAGAGTTCACACAGGAGAGAAGTCATTTTCATGTTCAGATGTGGGAAATGTTTTACAGCAAATCACTCTTAAACATGTAGAGAATTCACACAGGTGAGAAGCCATTTTCATGTTCAGAATGTGGGAAATGTTTTACTGTAAAATCATATCTTGTTACACATGAGAGAATTCACACAGGAGAGAAGCCATTTTCATGTTCAGAATGTGGAAATGTTTTACAAAGAAATCATATCTTGCTGCACATGAGAGATTTCACACAGGAGAGAGGCCATTTTCATGTTCAGAATGTGGAAAATGTTTTACAGACAAATCATATCTTGTTATACATGAGAGAGTTCACACAGGAGAGAAGCCATTTTCATGTTCAGATGTGGGAAATGTTTTACAGTCAAATCAGCTCTTTTAAACATGAGAGATTCACACAGGTGAGAAGCCATTTTCATGTTCAGAATGTGGAAAATGTTTTACAGACAAATCATATCTTGTTATACATGAGAGAGTTCACACAGGAGAGAAGTCATTTTCATGTTCAGAGTGTGGGAAATGTTTTACAGTCAAATCAGCTCTTAACATGTGAGAATTCACACAGGTGAGAAGCCATTTTCATGTTCAGAATGTGGAAATGTTTTACTGTAAAATCATATCTTGTTACACATGAGAGAATTCACACAGGAGAGAAGCCATTTTCATGTTCAGAATGTGGAAATGTTTTACAGAGAAATCACATCTTGTTACACATGAGAGAATTCACACGGAGAGAAGCCATTTTCATGTTCAGAATGTGGGAAATGTTTTACAGAGAAATCACATCTTGTTAACATGTGAGATTTCACACAGGGGTGAAGCCATTTTCATGTTCAGAATGTGGGAAAATCTTTTACAGTCAAATCAGATCTTGTTATTCATGAGAGAATTCACACAGGAGAGAAGCCATTTTCATGTTCAGATTGTGGGATATTTTTTTTATCTAAATCTCAACTTGTTAGACATCAGAGAACTCACATTGGGAAGAAGGCATTGTAATCCTTTAGTGACCAAACCTAATTTTTAAAATCTGAATTGTCACTTTTGCGTTATTAATGATGCAATGTCCATATCCCAGTTATTCTGAGAATATTTTTTTCCTTATGTTGTGTTTCAGCAGCAGATTGGAAGGAAGGAGACACACTAGTCATTACTAGTGGGTAGGCGGAGCCCACATAGGATAGAAACACCTCAGATTAAAAAGAGTGTTGACCGGCCCCTCCAGCTTGGGCTCCTCCTACTCCAGCTCTCCAGTCTAAAATTTGAGGTCTCAGAGGATAGTCGCTGCTGAAGCAGCTCCTCAGAAGATTTTTTTTTTATCGGAAAAGAGGCTTGAAAGGTCTCAGGGGTCTCAGCGCTGCTGGACCCCCACCCCTCCCTTGGCGGATCTGTATTACCCTTTAAGGTGGTCCCTGCAGAACCCTGCCGGCCCTGGGGGATGAGGGTTGCTTCCCTGGCGGGGACGCAAACCGCGCTTCTGGGGTCACTGCGTTCCCCGCCCTGGGGGGAAGGATGGGCACAGCGCCACAAATCCCTGGGGGTCCCTGTGGCGCTCAGCTGGGTGAGTACTCAACATTTTAATATGATTTGAGTGCTCCAGCGACTACTGCGGCAGCCGCTGTTACATGTGACATGTTGGTGACTAGTGTCTTTTGTCCGCAGGTGGATGCCTGCAGGACATGGAGAGCGGAGGTGTCGCGCACCCTTTTTTTTTTTTTAATTTTCGCGGCGCTCTGAGCGCGCGCTTTACTACTGTCTCCTCTTCCGGCTTCTCTCTCAGAAGCACAGCGCGGCGGCCATTACTGGATCAGGGAGCTGAAGGCTTCCTTCCTCACTCTCCTCCCCTCCCGACAATCGAAGACGCTACACCGCGGCCAGCTGGGTGAGTCGCTTCTGCCTGTCAGGGCAGAAGCTTAACCCCCTCACCCCCACAGCGCAGGCTGCCACACTGAACGCTAATGATCACGATAACGACGCATACTAATGCGATCGTTTTTTGTGATCGTTTTAATGTCGCTAGTAGCTACCACACTGGACGATCTCATTAACGACGCATAAGCGGTTAGCGATCTCCTTAACGACTTTGGCGGTCATTGCGATGTACAAAACAGCGCAATATTTTAGCGTTCTTGTTTTAGTGTGGCATACCCTTGAGGCTGTCCTGCAGCTGCTACCTCATAAGAGGCACCTGGGGCTCGCACACCCTTTTTCATTAACAGGGGTCGTGGGGAGTCTGCGACATTAACCCCTTCTTAGGCGGTTAACCCTTAATTGGGGGACAGCTGGGGTAGCTCTCTCTTTAAGAGCTTTAACCCTTCAGCGTTCGCTTTTTCGTTAAGAAACCACACTGTTCTAGTTACTGACAGGTTTAACCTGCCATATACTGTGTGAGGGCATGTCAGATCAGGATCCAGGTGCGGACCGTCTCCCAGATCCGCTGCAGGATCAGTCTCGCCTATCTGACACGCAGACCTCGACGGCGTCAAGCGCAGCGGTCGGAGGTTACAGTGATGTCAAAATGGATGCCCTCGCTCATTCTATTGATGGCCTGTCTGACCTTCTAGGTTATTGGGTGTCAGCTAGATCCTCTCATGGCAGGAAGCGACACAGGCCGATGCCATCCTTCCCGCGTAGCGACTCAGAGATCTCTGATATGGAATGTTCCCCTTCAAGTTCAGACGGGGAGTTGTCCGATTCGGATAAGGAGGATCGGCAGGGACATTCTGCCTCTCTTTTGGGCCGTACAGAGGCTTTTATTGGAGCCATGAGGGAGGCGTTACAGTTACCGGAGGAGGTAACTAGACGTCCTGGTAAGTCGGCCCGGATGTTTCAGGAGTCGCATAGGTCGCGATCGGCATTACCATCTCTGGATGAGCTTAATGGGGCAGTGGAGAAGGAACGCCTGTGTCCAGATAAACGTTTTCAGGGGACACGGTTTTTTTGAGGCACTGTATCCGTGTTCGATGGAGTTGATTGATAATTGGATTCCTTCTCCTGAAGTGGATGTCCCTTTATCCCAGCTTAGCAAATCCTCATTACTTCCTGTTAAAGGGAAGGCGAGTCTGCAGGATCCGCTGGACAGAAAAACGGAGATGGCGGCGAAATCCATCTACGAGGCCGCGGGTCATGGATTCAGAGCAGTGCTAGGATCCATGTGTGCTTGCAAAGCTTCACTGAGCTGGTTGGACCGTCTACGGACGGCGTGGCAAGATAGATCTCCGTTATCCGAGGTAGATGGGCTTCTCAAATTGTTGGAGAATGCAGCCCCATATGGCTATGATGCAGGTCTGGATACTGCGTCACTACTGTCCAGGGCGCAATCCTCGGCGGTCACAGTCAGAAGAGCACTGTGGCTTAGACAGTGGACTGGGGACGCGGTTTCCAAGCAAGGTTTGCTTTCTTTGGCTTACAAGGGTGGTCAGCTATTTGGATCTGACCTCACGGAGCTGATTGCCAAGGCTAAGGCAAAAGAAACGGCTTTACCGCAGCGAAGAGCTGTGGCTTCTGCGTCTGGCAGGCCTAGTGCCGGTAGTGGTCGGCGGTCCTTTCGGTCCAGGGGACGGTTCGGTCAGCCCTCTTGGGGATCGGGTCGTCCCTCTTTTTCAGGAAAAAAGACCTCTCAGAAATCCCGCACTCCCTGGAAACAGAGTTTCCGTCAAGACAAGCGGGAAGCTGACAAAAAGCCCGCTAAGGCGGACTGACGCCAGGGTCTCACTCGAGGGCTCTCGAGTGGGGGGTCATCTGCTCCAATTCAAATCGACTTGGGTTTCCCACGTTTCGGACGCCTGGGTGACGCGGGTTGTGTCGGCAGGCTACTTCATAGAGTTTTCTTCTCGACCCCCGGACAGTTTTTGCCAATCTCGCATTCCGTCAGAGCCCGAGCTATTTGCCGCTCTACTGCGAGAAGTCGATTCCCTTCTGCAGAAGGGTGTGGTGGTACCGGTTCCGCCGGAGGACCGGGGAAGAGGGTTTTATTCCAACCTCTTTGTGGTCCCCAAAAAGGAGGACAAGTTTCGCCCCATTCTGGATCTCAAAAGATTGAATCGGCATGTCCACACCCGGAAATTCCTCATGGAGTCGCTTCGCTCCGTTGTGGCAGCCCTGTCGCAGAACGACTTTTTGGTCAATCGAGATTCGCGACGCTTATTTGCATGTTCCCGTCGGAAGGGCCCACCAACGCTTCCTTCATTTTGCCATAGGTCAGGACCATTACCAGTTTGTGGCTCTGCCATTCGGGTTGGCTTCAGCGCCCAGAGTTTTTACAAAAATTCTGTCGCCTCTCATGGCAATTCTTCGAAGATAGGGGGTTACGATTCTCCCTTACCTGGACGACCTTTTGATTGTGGCGTCCTCAAAGGAGGAGGCGGTGACGGCTCGCAATCTATCCCTTCAGCTCCTGGAGGACTTCGGGTGGCTGGTCAATTGGGAGAAGTCGTCTCTGGAACCGTCGCAGTCAATCCTGTTTTTGGGGATGCATTTGACACGGTACGAGCAGTGGTGTCCCTGCCTCCAGACAAGCAAGCATGTCTCCTTCGACATGTACAGGTTATGAAGTCTTCGACAGCGATGTCTCTTCGAAGGTGTATGCGCCTTCTGGGTTTGATGGTGGCGTCCATGGAGGCACTTCCGTTTGCTCAGTTTCATTCCAGGCCTCTCCAAAGGCTCATTCTGAGCCATTGGGATCGATCGCAGGCTTCGCTGGATTGCAGTGTCATAATCTCCCACAGGGTGCGAGAGTCTCTAGGATGGTGGTTACGTCCGGAAGCGTTATCCCTGGGGAAGACCTTCCTCCCTCCGAGGTGGTCGGTCATAACCACCGATGCCAGCCTGACGGGCTGGGGGGGTGTCTGGAACGATCTCTGGATTCAGGGAGTATGGTCGTCGGAAGAGTCTATCCTGCCGATCAACATCCTGGAATTGAGGGCAATTTTCCTTTGCCTCCAACACTGGACGGTCCCTTTAAGCGGTCTACCAGTCGAGTGCAGACAGACAACGCGACGGCGGTCGCGTATATCAACCATCAAGGTGGGAAGGAGCTTCAGGCTCATGATGGAGGTGTCTCGGATCCTGGTATGGGCCGAGGACAGGGTGCCAGCCATCTCTGCGATTCACATTCCAGGAGTCCAGAATATCACAGCGGACTTCCTCAGTCGCGAAAAGATGGATCCCGGAGAATGGAGTCTTCATCCGGAAATTTTTGCACTGCTGTGCTCCCATTGGGGAACTCCCCAAGTGGATTTGATGGCATCCAGGTTCAATGCCAAGTTACCGACGTTCATGTCCAGGTACAAGGACCCGAAGGCTGTGGCGGTGGATGCTCTGGTGGCTCCGTGGGGCCAATTCGAGCTAATCTATGTGTTCCCGCCGATATCCTTCCTCTGGTGTTGCGTCGGATCAGACTGGAGAGAATCCCGGCTATGTTGATAGCCCCAGATTGGCCAAGGAGGACGTGGTTCTCGACACTGGTGTCGCTTCTGGCAGCACCTCCATTTCCACTTCCTCTTCGCCCGGACCTGTTAACCCAAGGGCCCGTTCGTCATCCGGACCTGAAGTCTCTGCGTTTGACGGCGTGGCTCTTGAGACCGAAATATTGACCCGTCAAGGTTTTTCAGCCGAAGTCATTGCCACTCTGCGAGCTGCCAGAGGTCCGGCTACTACTAGGATTTATCACAAGACTTGGGAAGCCTTCTTTTCGTGGTGTTCAGGTTCTTCAAGGAACCCGAGGATTTTTTCCATTCCCAATTTGTTGGCCTTTTTACAGTTCGGGCTGGACAAGGGTTTGGCAGTTAGCACTCTGAAGGGTCAGGTTTCTGCTCTGTCCTTGCTGTTTCGGAAGGCTATCGCCTCGCGTAGGGACGTACGTTCCTTTTTTCGCGGAGTAACCCGTGAGTTTCCGCCACGGAAGGCGCCTGTGTCTCCTTGGCGGCTCAATCTTGTTTTGGAGGCTCTTCAACATGGGCCTTTTGAGCCTATGGACTCTGTTAACCTTTCTTTGCTTTCTTGGAAGGTTGCCTTCCTAGTGGCGGTCACCTCGTTGAGGAGGGTTTCTGAGTTGGCGGCTCTTTCTTGCTCGCCTCCTTTCCTGGAGTTTCACCCGGATCGCGTAGTGCTTCGCACACGGGGCGACTTTCTACCTAAGGTGGTGTCACAATTTCATGTTAACCAGGATATTGTGTTGCCCTCGCTCTGTCCGGTGCCGAGGAATGCGAAGGAACGGGCCTTGCACACATTGGATTTGGTGCGGGCTTTGAAGTTCTATTTGTCTATTACTCAAAGTTTTCGGAAGTCGGACTCTCTGTTTGTGATTCCAGCAGGTCGTCGGCGTGGTCAACGAGCTTCCAAGGACTCTATAGCTCGTTGGATTCGGTCGGCCATTTTAGAGGCTTACCGACTTAAGGGCGAACCTTGCCCGGTTAAGATTCGAGCTCACTCCAGAGGGCTGTGGGTTCATCGGGGGCCTTTCATCAAGGGGCCTCGGCAGCTCAGCTCTGCCGGGCGACGACCTGGCGCTCCGTCCACACGTTTACAAAATTTTATAAGGTGGACGTTAGTGCTTCCGCTGATGCGGCCTTAGGACGAAGGGTCCTGCAGGCGGCTGTAGTTTAAAGTTCTCGTTAACTTGTGTTTAGCGCTAGTTGCGCATTTACCTAGGTTGTTGGGATCTGCCTTTTTTGTTTTTTTTCCCACCCTTAATTTCTGGACTGCTTTGGGACGTCCCACTAGTAATGACTAGTGTGTCTCCCTTCCTTCCAATCTGCTGCTGAAAGACGGATTTTGGTAAGACCTTACCTGTAAAATCCTTTTCAGCGAAGGAAGGAAGGGAGACACAGCTCCCTCCCATGGCAGAAGTGTGTTGTTGTGTTTTCAGATGCGGCGTGACCCTTCTCTGATAGCGATTATCTGGGCTGAGGTCGGCACACTAAGGCTCTGTTCCAGCATTGCCAGCTCATCGCAGTAGTCAGGTTCAGTGAGTAGTACCTGGGACTGTGTATTTTTTTTCCTGTTACATGCATAACCTGTATTATTGTTTCTTTCTCTGAAGTCCTTCAGAAGGGGTTATGTTGCTCCGCTGGTGATATTTGCTCTACCTTAGCTTGTGTACGACTGGAGAGCTGGAGTAGGAGGAGCCCAAGCTGGAGGGGCCGGTCAACACTCTTTTTAATCTGAGGTGTTTCTATCCTATGTGGGCTCCGCCTACCCACTAGTAATGACTAGTGTGTCTCCCTTCCTTCCTTCGCTGAAAAGGATTTTACAGGTAAGGTCTTACCAAAATCCGTCTTTTATTTTGATAAATGTAATAAGTAAAATATGCAATATTCCAGCTTTGAATATTTATACTGGTAAACAGTATAGTTATATACTATAAAAAGAAATTACCAAAACATTTACCTTATGTCTTCTATGTCAGTAATGTTTCAAACATCTTTTTATTTTGTTTGAGGGGTTAAAAGTTTAGTAGTTGATTAATTTTTCATTATTGTAGGGCAATGTTCAGAACTCGTTTTTTTAGGGACCTATTAAGTTTTGAAGTGACTTTGAGGGGCTAATATATTGGGAATTACACTAAAGGGATGCTAATTTAACCCTTTCACCCACATGTCGGTTTTCACCTTCCTGACCAGAACAATTTTTTTTCAATTCTGACCAGTGTCACTTTATGAGGTTAATAACTCTGGAATGCTTCAATGGATCCCACTGATTCTGAGACATACTGACATACAGTAGGGAACATACGTATTTGATACACTGCCGATTTTCAAGTTTTCCCACCTACAAAGAATGGAGAGATTTGTAATTATCACAGGTAAACTTCAACTGTGAGAGACAGATTCTAAAAATAAAACCAGAAAATCACATTGTATGATTTTAAAAAATTAAATTGCTTTTTATTGCATAAAAGAAGTATTTGATTACCTACCAACCAGACTGTTGCTTTTCTTGCTTTCCTTTAAGAATCCCTCCTACTGTGCACTCATTACCTTATCATTGTTTAATTGGAAAGTGCAGCGGAATGTGTTGGCGCCATATGAAAATTATTATTATTATTACTTCCTGTATTAATTGCTCAGATTTCTCCATTCTTTGTATGTGGGAAAACCAAATCTGCATTGTCAAATAATTATTTTCTCCACTGTACTGTACTTCATGATAGAGGTATACTTTATTTGATATGACTTGCGTTTATTTGTGGAAAAATTGGAAAAAATGTAGAACATTTTTCAAACTTTTACTTTTTTTTAAATTCCCTTAAATCAGTCATATTACACTTTATACATCAGCGCAATTTTTGAAACTTTATTTTTTTTTGTTAGAAAGTTAGAAGGGTTAAAAGTTGACCAAGGATTTTTCATTTTTACAATAAAATTTACAAAACTTTTTTATGGACCGCATCACATTTGAAATGACTTTAAGGAGTCTATATGACAGAAACTATTCAAAAGTGATACCATTCTAAAAACTGCACCCGTCAATATGCTCAAAACCACATTCAAGTAGTTTTTTAACCTTTAAGGAGCTTGTAAGGGTTCCGGATGTTCCTTAGAGCCTATTTTGCCCTTGCCCAAGATGGAGTCTGGTACTTCGCCCTGCCCTTGAACTTCCTGTCCATCCTGCTATTTAAGTCCGGGTCAGGAGATCCTCTTTGCCTGAGTATTTTGTTGCTGTTGGCTCCTTAGCTTCTGCCTGTTTGCTACTGGACTTCCTGCTGCTGCTGCTGCTCGTTACTCGCTTCTCTACATTCAGCCACCTTCAGTCCTCTGTGCGGCTCCCTGGTTCTGACCAGGATTACCTATTGTCCAGACTTCTGGTGAGGAGCTACTCGTCTCTGGAACTGCTGTAGTCCGTAAGAAATCCTGACATATCTCTCCTTGGACTATGTCTGTTGGACTGCGGTGCTGGACTTGAACGGGACTTTTCAGCCCAAGAGGTAGATTAATGCTCCACCTGTGTATTTCTGGACTTCCACATATAAGTGCCGTGCGCAATTGTGATCATATTATTGCTGGACTTCTACATTTAAAGTGCCATTGTGCACTCCTGCATCATATTACTGCTGGACTGGTTCATATTAGCTGTCACGCCCCGATATTCAGTTTGCTGAACATTTCTGTAATGTGCTGTACACTTCGTTACAATTGCAGGAAGATCTGTTAGTTTTGTTACACCTCTGATTTAGTAAATACACTTTTTGCCTCAGCTTTGGTCTCCGATTCATTTAATCCCACACAAAATGTGGAAGTAAAAAATGAAAATGTAAACTTTCTTTCACAAAAATGTTACTTTAGACACAAATTTTATTTTCACAAGGGTAACCGAGAAATAGTGCACTCCAAATGTGTTGTGAAATTTCTCCTGAGCACGCCTATACCCCATATGTGATTGAAAACTACTGTTTGAGAGCATGGCAGTGCTCGCAAGGGAAGGAGCGCTATTTGCCTTTTTGAATGCAAAATTTGCTACAATCATTAGCGGACTCTACCTCGTGTTTGAAGAGCCCCTGATGTGCTTAAACAGTGTAACCCCTCCCCCCCCGCACAATTGACCCCATTTTGGAAACTAGAACCCTTAAGGAACTTATTTAGATGTGTAGTGAGCACCTTGAACCCCCAGCTGCTTCACAGAAGTTTATAACGTAGATCTGTGAAAATAAAAAATCACATTTTATATGCAGAAATATATTTTAGTCCCAATTTTTTTTATTTTCATAAGTGTAACAGGAGAAAATGGACCTAAAAATTTGTTGTACAATTTCTACTGAGTACACGATACCCAATATGTGGGTGAATACTACTATTTAGGTGCACAGCAGGGCACGGAAGGGAAAGAACACCGTTTGACTTTTTGAAAGCAAAAATGGTTGGAATACAGAGCGGATGCCATGTCATTTTTGGAGAGCCCCTAATGTGCCTAAACAGTGGAAACTCCCACAAGTGACCCCATTTTTTTTAAATTAAACCCCTCAATGGACTTATCTAGATGTGTCATGAGCACCTTGAACCCCCAGGTGCTTTACAGAAGTTTATAACATAGAGCTGTGAAAATACAAAATCACATTTTAACCACAAAAATGTATTTTTAGCCCAAAAGTATATATTTTCACAAGGTTATCCGGAGAAAATGGACCCAAAAATGTGTTGTGCTATTTCTCCTGAGTATGCCGATATATCATGTGTGGGGGAATAGTACTATTTAATTGTACAACAGGACTTTTGAAAGGAAGTAGTTTGTTTTGGAACGCAGAATTTGATGGAATGGTCTGCGGGCGTCATGTCGCGTTTGGAAAGCCCCTTATGTGCTTAAACTGTGAAAATTCCCATAAGTGACACCATTTTGGAAACTACATCCTATAAGAATTTAATCCAGGGGTATAGTGGGCATTTTGAACCCAAAGGTAGTACACAGAATTTGATAACATAAGGTCATCATATTGAAAAGGTTTATTTTCACGATAATGTTTAGCCCCAAATTTGTTATTTTCACAAAGGATAATGGGAGAAAATGTACCCCATAATTTGTTGGACAATTTGTCTCGAACTTAATTATTTTCCATATGTGGTCAAAAACTTCTGCTTGGGCACATGTTAGGGCTAGGAAAGGAAAAAGCGCTATGTGCTTTTAATAGATTGTGAATGCCATGTCACATTTGAAGAACCCCTGACATGAAAACTGCAGAAATACCCCATAAGTGACCCCCATTTTGGAAACTAGACCCCTCAAGGAATTCTTCTAGGAGTGTAGTGAGTATTTTGAACCCATAGGTGCCTCAGAGAATTGTATGACAATGAGATGTGGAAACATAACATTTTAGTGGTATAATATAATTGTATTTGCTGCAAAATTGGCAGGTACACAAGAGCTAATATGTGAAACTAGACACTACAATTTATTGCGCAATTTCTCATGAATGGTGTGATGCTCCTTTGATTACTATTTGGCTTTTGGAGCACTAATTTTGCTAGAATAGTTTACGGGTGACGTTTGCGAAGCCCCGAAGGTGCCAGAGAAGCATAAAACCCCCAAAAGTGACCTCTTTGTAGAGACTGCACCTCTCAATCAATTCATCTACGGCTGCATTGTAAAGGCTGGGTCTCACATAGAGATACACCAGCGATCCCGACAACGATCAGGATCGCTGGTGTATCGCTACATTATCGCTGCTGAGCTGCCAAACAGGCAGCTCAGGCAGCGATCAGTACAAGCGACACTGCGGGTAACATCGCTTAACCAAGGTACACAGCGGGTTTCCAGGCGCGGGGCTGTGCCTGGGAACCCGCTGTGTACCTTGGTTACCAGCTCCCTGCTTCAGGGAGCTGGTATCCAAGGTACACAGCAGGTTTCTAGGCACAGCCCCGCGCCTGGAAACCCGCTGTGTACCTTGGTTACCAGCGGATCGCTGGTCTCCCGCCTGTCACACGCAGCGATGCGTGCCTGTCAGCGGGAGACCAGCGATCAAAAAAATGTCCTGACATTTCAGCGACGATCAGCGATACCCGGCATGGGGGCTGATCGTCGCTGAATGTCACACACAGCGATATCGCTGGTGAGCTCGCTGCTGCGTCACAAAACTAGTGACTCAGCAGCGATCTCGGTAGCGATATCGCTATGTGAGACGGGCCCTTAAGATTCATTGCCTTCTCTCCATTACAAACACAAAAACCATTAGGAGAGATAAAGCGCAAATAGGGTCTTAACTGGTGGAGATATATATTTAAACCTAAAGGTACTGCCACACTTAGCGATCTCATTAGCGATCACGATAACGACGCAAGCTAATGAGATCGTTGGTGTGATCGCTTTTAGGTCGCTAGTAGCTGCCAAACAGGAGATCTCATAAACGACACATCAGCGGTCAGCGATCTCTTTAACGACTTTGGCGGTCGTTAGGATGTCATTAGCATGTACTGAGCGCTTCTGATTCATAGGAATTTCCAGCATCGCTCCTGCTCTCTGCGTCCTGCTAGCCTGCTTTGCAACTTCTGTGATCCTCTCTGTGACGCAAAAGAGAACCTACAGATATTGCGATCCACTCCGTGACGCTAAAAACCCTAGTCCCGCCTGCGCCGCTGTCATATGCGTCACAAACGAGGTCACTCGTCGTTCGCAAAAGGTGCCAAACACAGCGATATAGGCTCACCAGCGGGACGCCAACGATCAAAAAACGGTCCAGAACGCTAGTGAACGATCAGCGACATCACAGCAGGGGCCACATCGTTGCTACATGCCACACACAACGAGGTCGCTAACGAGATCGCTAAATAGTGACGTTTTAGCGATCTCGTTAGCGATCTCGCTTAGTGTGGCATACCCTTTAGTTTGCACTCACCTAATTTTCACAACATTCAGGTGTACATGACTCATCAGAGTTAACACCTGCCGCAGATTCACAAGTCAGGTCACTGACAGGTTCAATGCAGATAAATGGAAAAAACGTGGATATCACCCGCGCTGCTGTTACAATAACCATCCAGGCAAATACATGATGACTGATGGTTATTTATTTCTCATTTCTCTATGCGTTTTGAAGTCAGAACGACTTCTTCCTCCGGAGATGTACAGATAGGTAGTGTCATCACATTGTGTTTAAATAGATTCTGAATATTAGACCCAGTGCCAAACGGGATGACGTCATATAGATGTCAAAGTTCAGCAGTCAGACACATGATACAATGTGTAATAGTCAAATAAATACAAATCCAGAATAAAATTAGATTAATAAAATCACTACTGCTAAAAGGAAAGCAACAGGTATACCCAAAAATACAATTATATACAAAGAGCAAACAAGGAGTACAAAACACCCATATAAAATATCTCAAATATTTTATTATTCAATGAAGATATCATACACTGCTCAAAAAAATAAGGGGAACACTCAAATAACACATCCTAGATCTAAATGAATGAAATATTCTCATTGAATACTTTTTTCTGTACAAAGTTGAATGTGCTGTCAACATTTTCACACAAAAATCATCAATGGAAATCAAATTTTTGAACTAATGGAGGCTTGGATTTGGAGAGCCCCAAAATGAAAGTGGAAACAAGTCAAAATGATGCTCAGTATTGTGTGTGGCCTCCACGTGCCTGTGTGTCCTCCCTACAACGCCTGGGTATGCTCCTGATGAGGTTGCGGATGTTCTCCAGAGGGATCTCCTCTCAGACCTGGACTAAAGCATCCATCAACTCCTGGACAGTCTGGTGCAACGTGAAGTTGGATGGAGCGAGACATGCTGTCCCAGATGTGCTCAATCAGATTAAGGTCTGGGGAACGGGCAGGGCAGTCCATAGCTTCAATGCCTTCATCTTGCAGGAACTGCTGACACACTCCAGCCACATGAGGTCTGGCATTGTCCTGCATTAGGAGGAACCCAGAGCCAACCGCATCAGAATATGGTCTCAAGGGGTCTGAGGATCTCATCTCGGTACCAAAAGCCAGTCAGGCTACCTCTGGCGAGCACATGGAAGGCTGTGTGGCCTTCCAAAGAAATGCCACCCCACATCATTATTGACCCACTGCCAAACCGATCATGCTAAAGGATGTTGCAGGCAGCAGATCACTCTCCACGGCGTCTCCAGACTCTGTCACGTCTGTCACATGTGCTGAGTGTGACCCTGTTGCCTGCAACATCCTTCAGCATGACAGGTTTGGCAGTGTTATTTGAGTGTTCCCTTTATTTTTTTGAGCAGTGTATAAAAAATTAAAAAAATTGTATGGACAAAAATATAATAAAGTGAAGGACACAAAACAATGTGGATCCGACGCAAATACTAATAATTATGGACCGGGAATTAGAGACCATAGAAAATGTCAATAATGCAGTGGTATTATATAAAGGTATAAATATTGCACCTGTGAGGTGGATGAATTATCTCAGCAAAGGAGAAGAGCTCACTAACACAGACAAATTTGTGAACAATAAGAGAAAAAGGCCTTTTGTGTACATTGAAAAAGTCTTAGATCTTAGAGTTTATTTCATGAAAAGTGGGAGCAAAAACAAAAGTGTTGCGTTTATATTTTTATTCAGTGTATATATCAAAAGTGTATAAAGGTGGAAAAGGTAAGTGAATGGTAAAGATTGTATATTTAGGATATAAAATGCACTTGGGGGTGCGTCTTATAATCCAAATTGTAGCTGCGGTGGAGATTATTGGCTGCGGTGGAGTGGAGTGCCAGGCTCGCTGCTGCAGGAAGCTTCTGGCGGCGTCTGGAGGAGTGGGGCGATGTTGCAGGTCCAGGCTGGTAGGAGTGCGAGGGCTGCGCAAACATTTTGTGAAAGCCTGGAGCTGGAGGCAGAGCATGCACAGATTGAGATCTTGGCATCAGAGATCTCGGCTCCCGAGATCTCAATTGCACACGCACCGCCTCTGGCAGCTATTTTCCAAGAGTTTACTGTATTAAAAAATATGGAAATTGCGGGGCTGTGGGCTTTCACAAAATGCCAGCAGAGCCCTCCACACTGCTGAGCACTCTGTCTTACCAGCCTAGGACCTGCACCATCACCCCACCCTTGCCTCCGCCAAACACCCTGTCCTACCAACCTAGAGCCCGCAGCATTTCCTGCCTCCGCCAGCTTCCTGCATCAGCGACCCTGCCACCTGGAACCCCGTTCCACCGCCACCCCCCCAGGTAAGCTATTGTAAAAGCCAATTATAACACATACCACTATTTCATTATAAAAATGTTTTTCCTATTTTCCTTCCCAAAATTTGGAGTGCGTCTTATATACCGGTGTGTTATGGTAACAGAATAAATAGGACCAATAGAAAAGTGTCCATATGGTAGTCATTTCCTTGTTCATCCAAGTACTTCAGGAAGTATTAGCTGTAATACCCGCTTTATGCCAGTCCTCCGGCCACAGACACACACTCCATGCTCCTTTAAAAAAATGCCCCATAGTTAACTAATGCGCATCCGTGACCCAGTGTAGATTAAGAGTAGAAACTGCCACTGATCTCCACAATGTTTTTTTAGTATATTTTGACAAAAGGTGTTTAAAACTTGCAAATTTATGTTTGCTTGATAAGAGGATGAAATGTTGTTGCCGTCTTTTACCCGCCATTTGTGCCATCTGCCTGCAAAATATCCTCCCTATGGGCAACATTCTACAGGCGAAGTTCAGTTTTCCAAGCAGAGATTGAAGATATTGCAAAGTTATCTCAGTCTTCAACATCGCTTCTTGTACTGCTCGCAGCAAATCAAGAAGCTTTGGCTCAAGTAAGCGACATTCTGTACTCTGTGAATCAATTATAATACCTCTCAAAAATGTGAAGTGATCAGGACCAGAGTTTTTACTACATCCAATGGAACTCCGAAACGATCAAAAATGAGAGTCAAATATTTCAAGTTAGTACCACTTGTGAAACGATGAGCTGGACCCACACATACATGTTCTAAAAGCCTCAAAGTAAGCGCATGAAGTGGAGCCGTCTATAGGGAGTCAACATAATGCGGGATATACATCCGCCTTTGAAAATAAACCACCCTGACCCACCTGCTGAATCAGTTAAACTACCTCATCAAGTGATGTGCAAGAAACACTTGACAAGGATTCATCAATATCATCATTTACCGATACCCCTTTAGGATATGCAAATAGTGGGTCAAATAAAATTTTCCAATCTCATTTTTGGAGACCAAACCTAGCGACGAGAGCCTTATTTATTGGTAATAAGGAAAAGGGGCCCAAAGTTCTACACAAGATAACCTCTTTAATAAGTTTTTCCTAAGCTAATTCCATATAATCATCTACTGAAAAAGATTCTTAGGCCCTTTCACATTGCATTCTTGCAGAATTTCAGGTCTCTATCCGAACCCCTGCAGAACAGGATTTGTACCTAGGCGCTGATGGGGCCATAGACTATAATGGTGCGACAGAGTCAACTTGGCTCTGATGTGCATAATTTTCAGACATATGCGTCTACTGGAGGCAGACACTCGGATGCAATCTACTACTAGAGAATGTCTGAATGAACTCGCAAAGGAGAATGGTTGACGGAAAATCTAATGTGCCAGATGACTCCATGATACCATTGTCTGATACATACTGTACCTTAGTGTTTGACATGGGTTTGAGATGTCAGTGGCTGGGTGCAGTAGTCCTACACAAAGGTTGAACAGTAACAGTTAACCATTCACACCTTCTTCTGGTAAGGCTGTGTGCACATGGTGCAGTTTTGCAGCATTTTTTCTGCACGGAATTAGCCCAAAAATGGTAGGGATTCCTTATACCAGCAAAGTCAATGAGAATCCTGAAGTGCTATGCACATGATCAGTATTTTTCCTTTCAGGATTTGTGCTGCTTTTAAATCCGATTGATTGATATCAGTACCCTGGTAAACAACTATAAGAATATATTTATCTCTGGTGCCAACTTTTGTATAAATCTAATCTTTCTGCACTTGGGTCTATCTATATGTACAGTCCCTCTCTTGGCACAATATTTATATTCTGTTATTTGATTTTTTTTCTGTTGCTTTATAATGGCTACAGTTATTTCTTTGTGTTTATTTCTGTATTATAATACATACTGTAATATGTTTTTGTAGTTCAGAGGAAGGCCTTTGGGCCGAAACATCAAAAATATTTTCTTGCAAAACAATGCATAGCCCTAACTAAAGTCACTAACGACCTGCTAACCGCCAAGAGCAAGCGACACTACTCTGTCCTCCTTCTCCTGGACCTGTCTTCTGCCTTCGACACTGTGGACCATTCCCTCCTGCTACAGATTCTCTCATCTCTTGGCATCACAGACCTGGCCCTATCCTGGATCTCATCATACCTAACAGACCGAACATTTAGTGTCTCCCTCTCACACACCACCTCCTCACCTCGCCCCCTGTCTGTCGGTGTTCCTCAAGGCTCAGTCCTAGGACCCCTACTCTTCTCCATCTACACCTTCGGCCTGGGACAGCTCATAGAATCCCACGGCTTGCAGTTTCACCTCTACGCCGATGACACGCAGATCTACCTATCTGGACCTGACCTCACCTCCCTACTGACCAAAATCCCCCAGTGTCTGTCTGCTATCTCAGCCTTCTTTTCTGCTCGCTTTCTCAAACTGAACATGGACAAAACAGAATTCATCATCTTTCCCCACCTCACTCTACCCCTTCACCAGACCTATCCATCAATGTCAATGGCTGCTCGCTTTCCCCAGTCCCACATGCTCGGTGCCTTGGGGTGATCATCGACTCTGCCCTCTCTTTCAAACCACATATCCAAGCCCTCGCCACCTCCTGCCGCCTCAAACTCAAAAATATTTCCCGGATCCGCTCATTCCTCAACCATGAAACCACAAAAACACTAGTGCACGCCCTTATCATCTCCCGCCTCGACTACTGCAACCTCCTACTGTCTGGCCTCCCCTCTAGCACTCTGGCACCACTCCAGTCCATCCTACACTCTGCTGCACGACTAATCCACCTGTCTCCCCGCTATTCCCCAGCCTCCCCCCTATGCCAGGCCCTTTACTGGCTCCCTATTGCCCAGAGGCTCCAGTTCAAAACCTTAACCATGACATACAAAGCCATCCACAACCTTTCTCCTCCATACATCTGTGACATGGTCTCCCGCTACCTACCTACACGCAACCTTCGATCCTCTCAAGATCTTCTTCTTGACTCCCCCCTCATCTCTTCTTCCCACAAAAGCATACAAGACTTCTCCCGGGCTTCCCCCATACTCTGGAACTCCCTGCCGCAAAACATCAGACTTTCACCAACAACGGAGACCTTCAAGAAAAACCTGAAGACCCACCTGTTCCAACAAGCCTACAACCTGCAACGGTCCTCAGTGTATTTAACCATCGTACGACCAGCTCTACCCTTTCCTAGTGTATTCTTACCCATCCTGCAGTCTGTGAGCCCTCCGGGCAGGGTCCTCTCTCCTTCTGTACTTGTGTGTCCTTGTCCAGCACATGTTTATTGTACCTGTCTATATTTTTCCCCTTTTCATATGTAAAGCGCCATGGAATAAATGGCGCTATATAAATGTATAATAATAATAATACTGTGTGAAATAAATCTATTTGCATCATATTCCAAATGCTTTTACTAAATTTATTGGAGTGGATTCCTATTTGTGCACCCTGAACACATAGAGTGTGCTACTTGGCCTTCTCTATAATCCTAGGGCTTGGTGTGAGCCACAGTTGTGTACACCAACCCTTAATCCCATTACCCTGATGCCACTGCACTAGGGTACAGTGGGGAAAAAAGTATTTAGTCAGCCACCAATTGTGCAAGTTCTCCCACTAAAGGGTATGCCACACTAAGCGAGATCCCTAACGAGATCGCTACTGCGTCACCATTTATGACGCAGTAGCGATCTCGTTAGCGACTTAGCTGTGTGTGACATGTAGCAGCGATGTGGCCCCTGCTGAGATGTCGTTGATCGCTTATGAACGTTCTGAGCTGTTTTTTGTCGTTGGTGTCCCGCTGGTGAGCCTGAATCGCTGAGTGTGACACCCTTTATGAACGACTTTAGCAGCGGCGCAGGCGGAACTAGGTTTTCCCAACGACCGCAGAGGTCATTATACAGATCGCTGATGAGTTGTGTTTGGAATCTAACTAGCGATCACATAGCGATCTCGCCAGGTTAAGTCGTTATCGTGATCGCTAGTGCGATCGCTAAGTTTGACAGTGCCTTTAAAAAGATGAGAGGGGCCTGTAATTGACATCATAGGTAGACCACAACTATGAAAGACGAAATGAGGAAACAAATCCTGAAAGTCACCTTGTCTGATTTGGCAAGATTTATTTTGCAAATTATGGTGGAAAATAAGTATTTGGTCATTAACAAAAGTTCATCTCAATATCTTGTTATATATTCTTTGTTAGCAATGACAGAGGTCAAACGTTTTCTTTAAGTCTTCATAAGGTTGGCACACACTGTTGGTGGTATGTTGGCCCATTCCTCCGTGCAGGTCTCCACTAGAGCAGTGATGTTTTGGGCCTGTTGCTGGGAAACACGGACTTTCAACTCCCTCCAAAAGTTTTCTATGGGATTGAGATCTGGAAACTGGCTAGGCCACTCCATGACCTTTATATGCTTCTCAAGAAGCCACTCCTTCGTTGCCCTGGCGGTGTGCTTGGGATCGTTATCATGCTGAAAGACCCATCCACGTTTCATCTTCTATGACTTTGCTGATGGAAGGAAGATTGCACTCATAATCTCATGATACATGGCCCCATTCATTCTTTCATGTACATGGATCAGTCGTCCTGGTCCCTTTGCAGAGAAAGAGCCCCAAAGCATTTTGTTGCCACCCCCATGCTTCACAGTAGGTATGGTGTTCTTTGGATGCAACACAGTATTCTGTCTCCTCCAAACACGACAAGTTTTGTTTCTACCAAACAGTTCTACTTTGGTTTCATCAGACCATATGACATTCTCCCAATACTCTTCTGGATAATCCAAATGCTCTCTAGCAAACTTCAGACAGGGCCGGACGTGTACTGGCTTAAGCAGGGGGACACGTCTGGCACTGCAGGATCTGAGTCCCTGGCTGCATAGTGTGTTACTGATGGTAGCCTTTGTTACGGTAGTCCCAGCTCTATGCAGGTCATTCACTAGGTCCCCCGTGAAGTTCTGCAATTTTTGCTCACCGTTCTTGTGATCATTTTGACCCCACGGGGTTAGATCTTGTGTGGAGCTCCAGATCGAGGGAGATTATCAGTGGTCTTGTATGTCTTCCATTTTCTTATTATTGCTCCCATGAGTAGCGTAGCTACTGGGGGACAGAGGGGGCGGTGGCCCCAGGCCCCGCGCTCTGAAGGGGCCCACCCGGAGCTACGCTACTGTAACTATCGGAGTGCACAGTGCACCCATACAGTTACATTCTGGGGCAGAGCAGGGAGAATCGATCTCCCTGCTCTGCCGCCGGCCGCTGTGGGGCCCCTGAGCAGGCGGTGGGGGGCCCGGTGCCAGCAGTGGGCCCCCCGCCCGTCTTCGGAGGGTCAGCTGATTTGGCATGTAGCCGATACAGCTGATTGCATTGAGAGAGAAGGAGCGAGCGCTCCTCTCCCATAATCCCCCTTTCAGCGTCTGACAGCGGGCGCGATGACGTCACTGCCCGGCGCCCGCTGTCAGGAGAAGAGAGGGAGCGCAGTGAGCAGCGCAGGAGTCGGGAACAAGATAGGTGAGTACTGGATTTATTATTTTTGTAATGGGGTGGTGCATTATATTACAGAGCAGAGGCTCCATATGGGGGTGCATTATAAATAAGGCTGCCTATGGGGTGCATTATACTACAGAGGCTCCATATGGGGGTGCATTATAAATAAGGCTGCCTATGGGGTGCATTATAAATAAGGCTGCCTATGGGGCTGCATTATCATACAAAGGCTGCCTATGGGGGGTGCATTATAAATATAACTGCCTATGGGGTGCATTATAAATAAGGCTGCCTATGGGGTGCATTATAAATAAGACTGCCTATGGGGTGCATTATAAATAAGGCTGCCTATGGGGTGCATTATAAATAAGGCTGCCTATGGGGCTGCATTATTATACAGAGACTGCCTATGGGGTGCATTATAAATAAGGCTGCCTATGGGGGTGCATTATAATACAGAGGCTGTCTATGGGGGCGCATTACAATATAGAGGCTGCCTATGGGGGCTGCATTACAATATAGAGTCTGTCTATGGGGATGCATTATAATGCAGAGGCTGCCTATGGGGAGTGCATTACAATATAGAGGCTGCCTATGGGGGTGCATTATAATACAGAGGGTGCCTATGGGGGTGCATTACAATACAAAGGCTGTCTATGGGGGTACATTATAATACAGAGGCTGCCTATGGGGGTGCATTATACTATATTGAGGACTATAAGATCCCATAAAAAATCAACTTTATTAATTAAAAAATTAAAATACAAACTACACAAGGTGATTAGTTCAGATAGGGGCAGATACATATGGAGGTGTCAACATATACACGCCATAAGGGACAGAGTCCCGTCTATCCACATATCAAATAAACATATCAGCAGTACCCATCATATACTACAACCATCATAGGCAATCATATATATTATGCATGTTCATATTATCATTATACAGTATAACATGGAAGATTGTACCATATACCTGATTTAGTGGGATAAGACAGGACCCCAGATCCACCCCGACGCGCATTTCGGAGACCTCAGCTCCTTCGTTAGGGGGCATACAGAGAGTAGCCATAGCCGCCATTTATATGTTATAGCCCGTAAATAATGGCGCCAACAAATTATCATTCCCAGCTGTGCCGCTCGTGCGCAATACTCAGCGCTACGGTGTATCAGTAGTTACCTAGCAGCGCCAGACGCCAGAGGGGCCATGCGACGCCAGTCCCTGCCCGCCGCGCGCACGCCCACCACGGACGCCGACATCTGGAAACACGTGGGGCCCCACATGACCAGATGACGGACAACTGTAAGTGAAAGCGCCGCACGGCGAGCAGGACAGGCGGCGCATGCGCATCCAAGGCAGAGCGCAATGTAGCCATATTCTGTGTTGGCAAACAACAGGGAATGACAATTAAAACACTGAAAATACGAGATAAATGGTCCTAATCAATAACACATATATATCTCATACTGTGCATAATAACCAAAATAAAATACATCAAATAATAAACATAATAAAAAACACAATATATACAAAAACTAATCAAAAACAAAAACAAGGACCAAAAACAAAAAACAAGCGCAGGACATAATTGATCTTCGGTATATTGATAGAAGTCAAACGATGGCAATCCACAAATGGCAGAAAAACGGCCTTCTCTCTTCATATTCATCACCAGAAAGTACACAAAAATGACAAATCTAAATTAAAAATAAAATCATTAAAAGCAATAAAGTATAATACGAACACACTCCATAGGTAACAACAGGCACCAAAGGGGATTACAAAAAGGGGGCAAAAGACATATTCTCATTAAGACCCCTCGGATGAATTGTCCGGAGAGTCCAGATCCATTTAGTTTCCAATTGTCCCAATCGCTTGGTTAAAAACACTGCCACAACATTTCCACGACCTGCATCAGTGCTATTAAAAGTGCGTGGCATTGATATTCTAAATATTAATATTCGAGGGGGCAATTTAACCAAGCGTTTGGGACAATTGGAAACTAAATGGATCTGGACTCTCCGGACAATTCATCCGAGGGTCTTAATGAGAATATGTCTTTTGCCCCCTTTTTGTAATCCCCTTTGGTGCCTGTTGTTACCTATGGAGTGTGTTCGTATTATACTTTATTGCTTTTAATGATTTTATTTTTAATTTAGATTTGTCATTTTTTGTGTACTTTCTGGTGATGAATATGAAGAGAGAAGGCCGTTTTTCTGCCATTTGTGGATTGCCATCGTTTGACTTCTATCAATATACCGAAGATCAATTGTGTCCTGCGCTTGTTTTTTGTTTTTGGTCCTTGTTTTTGTTTTTGATTAATTTTTGTATATATTGTGTTTTTTATTATGTTTATTATTTGATGTATTTTATTTTGGTTATTATGCACAGTATGAGATATATATGTGTTATTGATTAGGACCATTTATCTCGTATTTTCAGTGTTTTAATTGTCATTCCCTGTTGTTTGCCAACACAGAATATGGCTACTTTGCGCTATGCCTTGGATGCGCATGCGCCGCCTGTCCTGCTCGCCGTGCGGCGCTTTCACTTACAGTTGTTCGTCATCTGGTTATATGGGGCTCCACGTGTTTCTGGATGTCGGCGTCCGTGGTGGGCGTGCGCGCGGCGGGCAGGGACTGGCGTCGCATGGCCCCTCTGGCGTCTGGCGCTGCTAGGTAACTACTGATACACCGTAGCGCTGAGTATTGCGCACGAGCGGCACAGCTGGGAATGATAATTTGTTGGCGTCATTACGGGCTATAACATATAAATGGCGGCTATGGCTACTCTCTGTATGCCCCCTGAGGAAGGAGCTGAGGTCTCCAAAACGCTCGTCGGGGTGGGTCTGGGGTCATGTCTTATCCCACTGAATCAGGTATATGGTACAATCTTCCATGTTATACTGTATAATGATAATATGAACATGCATAACATATATGATTGCCTATGATGGTTGTAGTATATGATGGGTACTGCTGATATGTTTATTTGATATGTGGATAGACGGGACTCTGTCCCTTATGGTGTGTATATGTTGACACCTCCATATGTATCTGCCCCTATCTGAACTAATCACCTTGTGTAGTTTGTATTTTAATTTTTTAATTAATAAAGTTGATTTTTTATGGGATCTTATGGCTGCCACAATTTGTTTATTTTGCATGGCTTTTGCAGTTTTCCCGCATTGTCCTGCATGACTATATACCCGATATATGTATGATTGAATGTCACTTGTTCCTGGGTATATGCGATGGTTTCTGCTATCTCTTTATTATATTGAGGACTATCTGGTGTATTATGCTATATGGAGGCTATCTAGGGGGCCATCATACAGTGTGGGGATTATAGTGGCGGGGCCATCATACAGTGTTGGAGCCATTAAATATGTTGGGGATATTAAGGGGTCAGTATATATCCAGTGAGGGGGCATCACACTGTGTATAGGGGAGCTGTACAGGGGGGATACTCGGGACATTATTAAGTGTAAAGTGGGCACTTATTGTTATGGGGGAACTCTGGTTACTGTGACTGTCAAAGGGGCACACAGGGCAATATTACATTCTAGGGGACAAAATGGGGGTACTGTTTTCTAGGGCACTTGCACCCGGCATTACTATATTATAGATAGTTGCTTTAGAATTTAGAGGTCACACAGAACCACACAATAGATGCAGTAATAGGGACACATACAGCAGCAGCGGCTCAGTATTGGGGTATCAGGTGCAGTAATAGGGACACATACAGCAGCAGCGGCTCAGTATTGGGGTATCAGGTGCAGTAATAGGGACACATACGGCAGCAGCGGCTCAGTATTGGGGTATCAGGTGCAGTAATAGGGACACATACTGCAGCAGCGGCTCGGTATTGGGGTATCAGGTGCAGTAATAGGGACACATACGGCAGCAGCGGCTCAGTATTGGGGTATCAGGTGCAGTAATAGGGACACATACGGCAGCAGCGGCTCAGTATTGGGGTATCAGGTGCAGTAATAGGGACACATACTGCAGCAGCGGCTCGGTATTGGGGTATCAGGTGCAGTAATAGGGACACATACGGCAGCAGCGGCTCAGTATTGGGGTATCATGTGCAGTAATAGGGACACATACGGCAGCAGCGGCTCAGTATTGGGGTATCAGGTGCAGTAATAGGGACACATACGGCAGCAGCGGCTCAGTATTGGGGTATCAGGTGCAGTAATAGGGACACATACGGCAGCAGCGGCTCAGTATTGGGGTATCAGGTGCAGTAATAGGGACACATACGGCAGCAGCGGCTCAGTATTGGGGTATCAGGTGCAGTAATAGGGACACATACGGCAGCAGCTGCTCAGTATTGGGGTATCAGGTGCAGTAATAGGAACTCATACGGCAGCAGTGGCTCAGTATTGGGGTATCAGGTGCAGTAATAGGGACACATATGGCAGCGGCTCAGTATTGCGGTATCAGGTGCAGTAATAGGGACACATACGGCAGCAGCGGCTCAGTATTGGGGTATCAGGTGCAGTAATAGGGACACATATGGCAGCAGCGGCTCAGTATTGGGGTATCAGGTGCAGTAATAGGGACACATACGGCAGCAACTGCTCAGTATTGGGGTATCAGGTGCAGTAATAGGGACTCATACGGCAGCAGTGGCTCAGTATTGGGGTATCAGGTGCAGTAATAGGGACACATACGGCAGCAGCTGCTCAGTATTGGGGTATCAGGTGCAGTAATAGGGACTCATACGGCAGCAGTGGCTCAGTATTGGGGTATCAGGTGCAGTAATAGGGACACATACGGCAGCAGCGGCTCAGTATTGGGGTATCAGGTGCAGTAATAGGGACACATACGGCAGCAGCGGCTCAGTATTGGGGTATCAGGTGCAGTAATAGGGACACATACGGCAGCAGCGGCTCAGTATTGGGGTATCAGGTGCAGTATTAGGGAAACGTATGGCAGCAGCGGCTCAGCATTGGGGTATCAGGTGCAGTAATAGGGACACATATGGCAGCAGCGGCTCAGTATTGGGGTATCAGGTGCAGTAATAGGGACACATACGGCAGCAGCGGCTCAGTATTGGGGTATCAGGTGCAGTATTAGGGAAACGTTATGGCAGCAGCGGCTCAGCATTGGGGTATCAGGTGCAGTAATAGGGACACATATGGCAGCAGCGGCTCAGTATTGGGGTATCAGGTGCAGTAATAGGGACACATACGGCAGCAGCGGCTCAGTATTGGGGTATCAGGTGCAGTATTAGGGAAACGTATGGCAGCAGCGGCTCAGCATTGGGGTATCAGGTGCAGTAATAGGGACACATATGGCAGCAGCGGCTCAGCATTGGGGTATCAGGAGCAGTAATAGGAACACATACGTCAGCAGCGGCTCAGCATTGGGGTATCAGGTGCAGTAATAGGGACACATATGGCAGCAGCAGCTCAGTATTGGGGTATCAGGAGCAGTAATAGGAACACATACGGCAGCAGCGGCTCAGCATTGGGGTATCAGGTGCAGTAATAGGGACACATACTGCAGCAGCGGCTCAGTATTGGGGTAGAGGTGCAGTAATAGGGACACATACGGCAGCGGCTCAGTATTGGGGTATCAGGTGCAGTATTAGGGAAACGTATGGCAGCAGCGGCTCAGCATTGGGGTATCAGGTGCAGTAATAGGGACACATAGGGCAGCAGCGGCTCAGTATTGGGGTATCAGGTGCAGTAATAGGGACACATACGTCAGCAGGGGCTCAGTATTGGGGTATCAGGTGCAGTATTAGGGAAACTATGGCAGCAGCGGCTCAGCATTGGGGTATCAGGTGCAGTATATGGGACACATATGGCAGCAGCGGCTCAGCATTGGGGTATCAGGAGCAGTAATAGGAACACATACGTCAGCAGCGGCTCAGCATTGGGTATCAGCAGGATGAGGAGTTTGTGCAGGTTGAGAACAGTCCAATTAGTGACCATGACAGTGCTGAAATATGAGAAGTGAAACTTGTCTTTGTTGTATTCTCTGCAGTCGAGTCCTGGCTGGAGGAGTCGTCATGTCGGTCTGGGCCAGATGGAAAAGACATGAAAAGTGAACGATTCCATCAGAAAGAACGTCAGCGGTAAGTCATTATCTGTAACTCTGCTATGATCTCTTATATGTTCTGTAGGACTGGTATTATTTACCACTGACCATATGGCGGTGATATCAATATTGGTCTTTTTATATATAGATTATTTTTGGCAACAGCGCGGTCATTTGCCGAGGTTCTCTGGTTAGGGCCCACTCAGAAGTTTCACCCCCCCTAAACCGAAACCCTAGCTACGCCTCTGGCTCCCACAGTTGATTTCATCACACCAAGCTGCTTGCCTATTGCATATTCAGTCTTCCCAGCCTGGTGCAGGGCTGCAATTTTGTTTCTGGTGTCCTTCGACAGCTCTTTGGTCTTCACCATAGTGGGGCAGCACCCCTCAGCTGTCAGTTTTATTATGGCTGGTTATCAAGAATAGAGGGGTCCCACACGTTTTTTAAATTATTTAACACCTTAGTGACCAGGCCAAATTTTTTAAATCTGAACAGTTTCACTTTATGTGGTTATAACTCTTGAACGCTTCAATGTATCACACTGATTCTGAGAATGTTTTTTCTTGACATATTGTACGTCATGATAGTGGTAAAATTTGTTAGATATGACTTGCGTTTGTGAAAATATCGGAGATTTTACTAAAATTTTGAAAATTTTGCAGTTTTTTCAACTTCATTTTTATGCCCTTAAATCAGAGAGTTTTGTCACACAAAATAGTTAATAAATAACATTTCCCGCATGTCTACTTTACATTTGTATCAGTTTGTAAACACTTTTTTTGTTAGTAAGTTACAAGGATTAAAAGCTGACCAGCAATTTCTAATTTTTACAACAAAATTTACAAAAATATTTTTTTAGGAACACATCACATTGGAAGTGACTTTGGGGGTTCTATAAGACAGAAAATATCCGGGTGACACCAGTCTAAAAACTGCACCCTTCAAAGTCCTCAAAACTACATTCAAGAAGTCTATTAACCCTTCTGGTGCACTCCGCAACATAATTTGATGGCCCCACACACAGTATGATGGCCTCACGGCACGATGGATATCACAGCACCCCATACATGGTTTGATGGTTATCACGGCCCCCCACACATAGTAATGGCACCCGTAATCCCACACAGACAGTGATGAAGATCCTCACAGCCCTCCCCACACACAGGACGGTCCTCACAGACAGCCGCACATGGTATGACTGTCCTCACAGCACCCCTCATATGGACCCCTATACACAATATAATTGTCATGTGTGCATCGCCACGAAGATCGTCGCGGTTGCACATTTTGACTTCTCACAGCGGGAGTTGCTGTTTCTTTGTGTTTGGCAGTTAGGGAGTTAATTCTGTCTGTGCTCAGTTCTGGGACTGGGTGCAGTTTCTCCCGGCTGCAATTGATTATTTGTTGATTGGTTTCCTTTAAATCCTTGGTTGTCTGTGTTGGGAGTTGCCAGTGAAATTCTTCATGCAGACCACAGATAGGATTGTATCTGTATAGACTTAAGTTAAAGAGCTCCTTAGTTGTTTTAAGCTCACCTTGCTTAAGGGTATGCCACACTAAACAATATCGCTAACGGGATCGCTAAAAAACGTCACTATTTAGCGATCCCGTTAGCGATATTGTTCAGTGCGGCAGCTGCCAGCGACGAGCTTCCTGCTGTGATCTCGCTCGTCGCTGGAATCGTTCCGGACCCTATTTCATCGTCGGCGCTCCCGCTGGGTAAGTATATATCGCTAGTGTGGCACCTTTTCTTAGCGATTTAGCGGTACTTTTGTACCGCTAAAGTCGTTAAGAAGATCGCTAACGGCGATAGCGTCGTTAACTATATCGCTAAATGTGGCCGCATTTAGCGATATAGAAACAATCCCGCTAGCGATCGCATTAGTAGCGTCGTTATTGTGATCGCTAGCGGGATTGTTTAGTGTGGCAGTACCTTTAGAGTTTAATATCCCAGATCATTTATGTTCCTTCTGTGTTTGAGTATGTATGCAAGTCTGTGTTTTCTCCAGTCTGTCTTATATGTCTAATCTGTGTATTTAGCTGAGATCAGCCCATATCCCTTTGGTGGTAATCAGAATCCTTCTTAGGACTGATTACAGGGTTCAGGGACTGATAGGAGACAGGGTTAGGCTGGAGACTTGGACCTCTGAACCATTATCAGTACCTCCAAGGTGAGGGATTAGTTAGGACCCCAGTTTAGGGTCAGGTTAGACCCCCCGGTCCTCCTCTTTCCTGTGACAGTATATCAAGTCCTCAAGATTAACCCTGAGTTCAACGGATATCGTGTCAGGTAAATCTATTCTATATTTACATGCTGATGTTGCTAATCTATATGTTGTATAGAGTGTTGTTCTTTTAAGAATAGTTTACTGACATCGTACACATATCATAAGACCGCGTGACATTTTCACTGGCCAATAAATTATTCCCAGTTGCCATGGATCCAGTAGCCCAGCTGGCTCTGCAGTTGCAGGATTATCCATGGAGCTGACGGACATTAAGTCCAAAGTTTTGTCTCCCTCGGAGCAAACCAGATTTGAACCTAAAGTAGCTCTCCCGGACAGGTTCACTGGTGGGCGAGACAAATTTTTTACCTTCAGGGAAGCATGTAAATTGTATTTTCGGCTTCGGCCTCGATCATCAGGGAGTGAAGAGCAGAGAGTGGGAATTGTTATCTCGCTCCTACAAGGGGACCCTCAATCCTGGGCCTTCTCCCTTCCTCCGGGATCCCCGGCTCTACAGTCTGTAGATCGATTTTTTACTGCCCTGGGTTTGGTATATGATGACCCAGATCGGGTCTCTCTTGCTGAGACAAAATTACGTAAGATACAGCAGGGAGATCGTCCGGCGGAGGAATTTGCTTCTGAGTTTCGTAGATGGGCCACAGATACTCAGTGGAATGACCCAGCTCTTAGGAGCCAGTTTTGTCATGGGCTTTCTGACAAATTAAAGGACGTTTTGGCTCAGTATGATTCTCCTCCATCACTGGAGGCTGCTATGGCCCTAGCTATCCGTACTGATAGACGGCTTCGGGAGAGGTGCGAGGTAACTCCGCCCCCTGTTGTTACTCCACCTACTACTAAAGTCCCTTATGTTGAGGTTCCCCTTGTCTGTTCGGAGGAGCCTATGCAGTTGGGAGGGACATCATTTCGTAGGAGGGGATTGGCGGTACGCCGCAGGACTAGAAGGTGTTTCTTCTGCGGGAAAGAGGGACATTTTGTTGGGGGATGTCCATCCCGTGCCTTGTTGAGCAAAAAGTCGCCGGAAAACTGTTAATCCCAGGTTGTGTGGTGGACGACAACCTGGGAGTATGTATTTCATCCGCCAGTTCTTCTCAGTTCCTTGTACCAGTGGAGGTGGTGGTTGGTACGAGAGTGGAGAGATTTTCTGTTCTTCTTGATAGTGGGTCCGGGGCTAATCTGGTTGACGCTCAGTTTGCTCAGGCTCAAGGTATGCATTTGAGTGTATTGGTCAAAACCGATCCCTATATTCTCCATTGACGCCAGGCCTCTCGGCCAAGGTAGCTTTGTTCATGAGGTTCATAACATTGACCTTCGGGTAGGGGCAATACATAGGGAACTATTATCTTGTTATGTGTTGGAGGGTCTACCTACTCCTATTGTGTTGGGACTTCCTTGGTTGGTTAAACATAACCCTGTGATTAATTGGCAGTCCAGAGATATAAGCCAATGGGGGGAGTTTTGCAAAAGTAACTGCATGAACACAGTCATCAGTGCGGTCGTGCCTAGTACTTTGCCTCCTTTTTTGGAGGACTTTGGGGATGTGTTCTCTGAGGAGGGGTGTCAGGAGTTGCCTCCTCATCGCGTGTATGACTGCTCTATTAATTTACTTCCTGATGCTAAGTTACCTAAAGCTAGGTTATATAACCTTTCTGGTCCTGAGAGGCAGGCTATGAAAGATTATATTTCGGAAAGTCTGGCCAAAGGGCATATTAGACCTTCATCTTCCCCTGTGGCCGCGGGGTTCTTCTTTGTGAAGAAAAAAGATGGAGGCCTACGCCCTTGCTTGGATTTCCGCGAACTTAATCGGATTACTGTTCGAGATCCGTATCCACTCCCTCTGATTCCTGATCTCTTCAATCAAATTGTTGGCGCCAAATGGTTCTCTAAATTGGATCTCAGGGGGGCGTATAATCTGATTAGGATAAAAGAGGGGGATGAGTGGAAAACGGCGTTTAACACGCCGGAGGGACATTATGAGAACCTTGTCATGCCTTTTGGTCTGACTACTGCACCAGCAGTATTCCAACATTTTGTTAATGACATTTTTCGTCACCTTGTGGGGCTGTTTGTGGTCGTATATTTGGATGACATTTTAATTTACTCACCAGATCTTGTGTCTCACCAGGAGCATGTGAGACAGGTGTTGCAGATCTTGCGAGACAATAAACTATACGCCAAACTGGAAAAGTGTGTATTCGCCGTACAGGAACTTCAGTTTTTGGGTTTTTGGTGTCAGCCTCCGGTTTCCGTATGGACCTGAAAAGGTGAGAGCAGTGCTTGAATGGGATCAGCCAGAGGATCTTAAGGCTCTGCAGCGTTTTCTGGGGTTTGCTAACTACTACCGGAAATTTATTTGTAATTTCTCATCTGTTGTCAAACCTCTCACTGACATGACAAGAAAAGGGACGGATTTTTCTAAATGGTCGGACAAAGCTTGCCAAGCTTTTTCCTCTTTGAAAAAATGTTTTGCTTCGGCACCCGTTCTCATCCAACCAGATGCATCACAGCCGTTCGTTGTGGAGGTGGATGCGTCTGACGTAGGGGTGGGTGCTATATTGTCCCAGGGTCCGTCCCCTGGTAAATGGCACCGTGCGCTTTCTTTTCTAAGAAATTGTCGTCCGCCGAAAGGAATTATGATATCGGCAATAGGGAACTTTTGGCCATTAAGTTGGCTTTTGAAGAATGGCGTCACTTTTTGGAGGGGCAGTCCACCCGGTCACCGTCATTACTGATCACAAAACCTGCTGTATTTGGAATCTGCTAAGCGTCTGAATTCCAGACAAGCTCGATGGTCGTTGTTTTTTACCAGGTTTAATTTTGTTGTCACTTATCGCCCTGGATCTAAGAATGTTAAGGCGGATGCCTTGTCTCGCAGTTTCCCAGGGGCCGGGAAAATGGATGACCCGATTCCTATCCTTCAGGAGGGGGGGGTAGTGTCGGCTGTATGTTCTGAGCTTGAGGAGGAGGTGTTAGAGGCTCAGGGGGACGCCCCTGCAGGACCTCCAGGGAGATTGTTTGTCCCAAATCAGTTGAGACAAAAGGTTATTGGGCACATCAAATTCTGCTTTAGCAGGACATCCGGGAGTAAGGCTACTTTAGATCTCCTTTCTCGCCGGTTTTGGTGGCCTAACGTTAATAAAGATGTTTTTAACTTTTGTCGCGTCCTGTGGGGTTTGTGCTCGCTCTAAGACCCCTCATACCCCTCCGTCTGGGACCCTCTTACCCTTGAAACTTCCGGAGCGTCCATGGATCATTTGTCTATGGACTTCATCACGGACCTTCCTCAGTCGTCAGGAAGACTGTCATACTGGTGGTTGTTGACAGGTTCAGTAAGATGGCACATTTCGTTGCTCTTCCTGCCCTCCCTAATGCTAAAACTCTGGCGCAGGTGTTCATTGGGGAGATTGTGAGACTTCATGGGTTGCCTTCTGATGTGGTGTCAGATAGGGGGTCTCAGTTTGTGTCCAGTTTTGGAGGGCATTTTGTTTACGTCGGGGGATGCAATTGTCATTTTCCTCGGCTTTTCATCCGCAGACCAATGGTCAGACAGAGCGTCTGAATCAAAGCCTAGAGACTTATCTTCGGTGTTTTGTCTCAGAGAACCAGGAGGACTGGTCTTCTTTCTTGCCTCTGGCAGAGTTCGCTCTTAACAACAGGCGGAGCGAGTCCACTGGTAACTCCCGTTTTTTGGGGCATATGGTTTTCATCCCCAGTTTTGTACATTCAATGGGGGGGGGCCCTTCTGGGGTTCCTGAGGAGGAGCGTTTCTCGTCGTCACTTGCTTCAGTGTGGAGAGGTGTATTGAATAATCTGAGTGCTATGGGGAACCGTTATAAACGTATGGCTGATAGGAGGGAGAGTTTCTGGTCCAGATCTTAATGTGAACGATCTGGTATGGTTGTCTACCAGGAATATAAAACTTAAAGTTCCCTCCTGGAAGCTGGGTCCCAGATTCATCGGGCCGTACAGGATCAGTTCCATAATTAATCCTGTGGCATTTCGTCTGGACCTCCCTCCTACGTTTAAAATCCACAATGTGTTCCACAAGTCATTACTTAAGAGGTACGTGGCACCAGTCATACCATCACCTCTACCTCCTCCTCCAGTGGTGGTCAATGGTAACTTGGAGTTTCAAGTGTCAAAGATCATTGACTCACGTCTGAATCGCCGGTCCCTTCAGTACTTGGTGCATTGGAAGGGGTATGGTCCAGAGGAGAGGACGTGGGTTCCTGCGTCTGACATTAACGCAGATCGTTTGGTGCGGACCTTCCACAGAATCACCCCGGGCAAACCTGGCCCTGAGGGCCCGGAGGCCCCTCGTAGAAGGGGGGGTACTGTCATGTGTGCATCGCCACGAAGATCGTCGCGGTTGACATTCTGACTTCTCACGCTGAGTTGCTGTTTCTTTGTGTTTGGCAGTTAGGGAGTTAATTCTGTCTGTGCTCAGTTCTGGGACTGGGTGCAGTTTCTCCGGCTGCAATTAATTATTTGTTGATTGGTTTCCTTTAAATCTTGGTTGTCTGTGTTGGGAGTTGCCAGTGAAATTCTTCATGCAGACCACAGATAGGATTGTATCTGTATAGACTTAAGTTAAAGAGCTCCTTAGTTGTTTTAAGCTCACCTTGCTTAGAGTTTAATATCCCAGATCATTTATGTTCCTTCTGTGTTTGAGTGTGTATGCAAGTCTGTGTTTTCTCCAGTCTGTCTTATATGTCTAATCTGTGTATTTAGCTGAGATCAGCCCATATCCCTTTGGTGGTAATCAGTATCCTTCTTAGGACTGATTACAGGGTTCAGGGACTGATAGGAGACAGGGTTAGGCTGGAGACTTGGACCTCTGAACCATTATCAGTACCTCCAAGGTGAGGGATTAGTTAGGACCCCAGTTTAGGGTCAGGTTAGACCCCCGGTCCTCCTCTTTCCTGTGACAGTGTATCAAGTCCTCAGATTAACCCTGAGTTCAACGGATATCGTGTCAGGTAAATCTATTCTATATTTACATGCTGATGTTGCTAATCTATATGTTGTATAGAGTGTTGTTCTTTTAAGAATAGTTTATGACATCGTACACATATCATAAGACCGCGTGACAATAATCCCCAGAAGGTATTATGTTCATCACAGCCCTCTATATAGTATGAGTCTTCCCACACATAGCCACTTTATTACACTCACAGCCCCCTATACCGATGAGACTCCACACACAAAAAAGTACTCACCTTGTTCCCATTCGCCTGCTGCTCTGCACCTGTCCTTCCCGTGTTCACGCCGATCCGCACAGCAGACGCAATGTAGTGACATCATCGCGCCTTCCTTCAGTTGCTTGTGCCGAATTGTGGGATGAGCCACGGCTGCCTTCTCCTCCAATAGATTCACGCAGGCAGTGTTGCCTCCTAAACCATATATTGGTACACCGGTAAGGGTGCCAACTTGACTTTTTTTTTCTGGACTGCCAATTAAAAAAATCAGGTAAAAAAAAATTATAAGGACACATTGAAAAATCATTATGGCTGTAAATGGTACATATCTACAATCCATAATTATGATATGAAGACAATAGCTGCATTCACTATAAAATTTAGAATTTCAAAATTATCTGCGTTTCTTCAGATTAAAGCCACAATTTTCAGGCCCTTTGGCTGCCTCAGTCCACATGCCAGACAGGAACAGCCAGAGGGCCGGATCTCCTGCATGCTGCACTCTGCCCAGGTCTAATGTATACTGTGTACATAGATTTGAGTTACTGCAAATGATGTCCTTCTTCATTTAAAACAACTCTTTTTTATAATTATTATTTATTTATATAGCGCCATTGATTCCATGGTGCTGTACATGAGAAGGGGTTACATGCAAATTACAGATATCACTTACAGTAAACAAACTAACAATCACAGACTGATATAGAGAGGAGAGAGGACCCTGCCCTTGCGGGCTTACATTCTACAGGATGGTGGGGAAGGAGACAGTAGGTTGGGAGGTTGCAGCAGCTCCAGTGATGGTGAGGCGGTTGCTCCAGTAGTGGTGAGGAGGCAGCGGGGATCATTGCAGGCTGTAGGCTTTCCTGAAGAGATGGGTTTTCAGGTTCCGTCTGAAGGATTCGAGTGTGATTGATAGCCGGACGTGTTGGGCAAAGAATTCCAGATGTTTTTGGATATTCGGGAGAAGTCTTGGAGGTGGTTGGGTGAGGAGCGAATAAGTGTGGAGGAGAGAAGGAGGTCTTGGGAGGACCGGAGATTACGTGAGGGAAGATATCTGGAGATTAGTTCAGAGATATATGGAGGAGGCAGGTTATAGATGGCCTTGTAGGTCATTATTAGTAATTTGAATTGGATACGCTGAGGGAGTGGGAGCCAGTAGAGAGATTTGCAGAGAGGAGAAGCGGAGGAGTAGCGAGGAGAGAGATTAATTAGTCGGGCAGCAGAGTTAAGGATGGACTGGAGAGGTGCGAGGGTGTTAGCAGGGAGGCCACAGAAAAGGATGTTGCAGTAGTCGAGACGGGAGATGATGAGAGCATGCACAAGCATTTTAGTAGAGTGAGGGTTGAGGAAGGGACAGATTCTGGAAATATTTTTGAGCTGGAGGCGGCAGGAGGTGGAGAGAGCTTGGATGTGTGGTTTGAAGGACAGGACAGAGTCAAGGGTTACTCCGAGGCAGCGGACCTCCGGTACGGGGTAAAGCGTAATGTCGTCAATTGTTATAGATAGGTCAGGTAAGGAAGATCTGTGAGATGTGGGAAAGATGATCAGTTCAGATTTGTCCACATTCAGTTTGAGGAAGCGGGAGGAGAAGAAGGAGGATATGACTGATAGACACTCCGGGATTTTGGAGAGCAGAGAGGTGACATCTGGGCCAAAGAGGTAGATCTGAGTATCATCAGCATAAAGGTGGTACTTGAATCCATGGGACTTTATGAGTTGCCCCAGGCCAAGTGTATAGATTGAGAAGAGTAGGGATCCTAGAACAGAGCCTTGGGGGACTCCAACAGAGAGAGGGTGGGATGAGGAGGTAGTGTGGGAGTGGGAGACACTGAATGTGCGGTTGGAGAGGTATGAGGAGATCCAGGATAGGGCGAGGTATTTGATGCCAAAGGAAGAGAGGATCTGTAGTAGGAGGCAGTGGTCAACTGTGTCGAAGGCAGAGGACAGGTCTAGAAGGAGGAGTATAGAGTGTTGTCCGTTCGCTGTGGCTGTAAGTAGGTCGTTAGTAATTTTGGTCAGGGCTGTCTCAGTGGAGTGATGGGGCAGAAACTAGATTGTAGATTGTCAAAGAGCGTGCTAGATGAGAAATGGGAGAAAAGTTCAGCAAGGACGTACTGCTACAGGAGTTTGGAAGCGAATGGGAGCAGTGATATTGGGCGATAGCTGGACATAGCGGTTGGGTCGAGGGTTGACTTTTTGAGGCTAGGCGTGATTGTGGCATGTTTGAAAGCAGAAAGGAAGGTACCGGAAGTTAGTGATAGGTTGAAGAGGTGGGTTAGTGATGGGATAAGAGTGATGGCGAGATTGGGGAGGAGGTGAGATGGGGTCGAGTGCACAAGTGGTGAGGTGTGATTTGGATAGATGAGCAAGCTCCCCTTCCGTGATGTTGGATAAGGAGTTTATGGGGTTTGGGCATTGGTCAGGTATACAAAGGGTTGTTGGTGGTTGAATAATAAAGACTTGCCGTGTTTGGTCTATCTTGTTTTTGAAGCACGTGGCGAAGTCCTCAGCAGAGATTAGGGAAGTTGGAGGGGGCAGTGGTGGGCAGAGGAGCGAGTTAAAAGTATTGAACAACTATTTGGGGTTGTGGGACAAGGAAGATACAAGGGATGTAAAGTAGGCCTGTTTAGCAGAGGTGAGAGCCGATTTGAATGCAAGTGTTGCTTGTTTGAGTGCAATGAAGTCGTCTTGTGAATGCGTTTTCTTCCAGCGCCGTTCTGGATGGTTGCCGAAGCTTTTTAGTGGCGTTATTGTGCCAGGGTTGTTTATTGATTCGTCGCACTCTGTTATGCATGACAGGGACGACTGAGTTGATGGATGATGCAAGAGTGGCATTGTAGAAACTAGTGGCAGTGTCTGTGTCGTGGAGTGGAGACATGTAGGACAGTGGTAGGATAGAGTCAGAGAGTGAGTGTCTAGATGTGCAAGGTTTCTGCGGGGGTGCGCGTGTTGCTGGACATGGGTGACAGGTGAGGAGGACAGGGATGAGAAAGAGAGTAGATGGTGGTCAGATAGAGGGAGAGGGGAGGTTGTGAAGTTAGATAGGGAGCAGAGGCGGGTGAAGACCAGGTCTAATGTGTGTCCCTCTGTGTGGGTGGCTGAGGAGGACCACCGGGTAAGTCCAAAGGATGACGTAAGGGCCAGGAGTTTGGAAGCTGCCGACTGGTGGGTGTCAAAGGGGATGTTGAAGTCACCATGATGATGGTGGGAATGTCAGCAGAAAGTGAAGGAGCTATGTAGAGAATTGGTCCACGAAGGCAGTGGTTGGGCCTGGAGGTCGGTATATGACAGCCACTTGGAGGTTGTAGGGAGAGTAGAAGCGGACAGAGTGGACTTCAAAAGAGAGGAGGACAAGGGAGGGAAGAGGTGGGATTGGGTTGAAGGTGCAGTTGGAAGAAAGGAGAAGGCCCAATCCTCCACCATGTCTGTTGCCAGGGCGAGGAGTGTGGGTGAAGTGGAGGCTGCCATAGCATAGCGCAGCAAGGGAGGCGGTGTCGGATGGTGTCACCATGTTTCAGTGAGGACAAGGAAGGAAAAATTTTGAGAGGTAAAGAGGTCGTGAATCACATGGAGTTAATTGCAGACGGAGCGGGCATTCCATAGTGATCCAGAGAGAGGGAGCTGAGTGGTGGGCGTCAAGGGCACGTATTTGAGGTTGGAAAGATTTTGGGTGTTCATATTGGATTGGGAGCATAGAAGGGTATAATGGAGGTAGACTGTGGGGTCAGTTTGGAATATGCGCCAGCAGTGGAAGCAGAGAGAGCAGAGCAGTGGAGAGGGAGAGTGGCGATGTTTGTGTTATTAGGAGAGATTGAGTTGAGAGCAGTCAGCGAGAGTCAGTGGGGGCAGAGGAAAGAGGATTATACTGGTAGAGAGTGCTGGTCTTGGTCATTGGCATTTCAATGTTCCTTAAAAGACATCTTAAAGACAGACCAGGGTTAGCAGACAATGGCTCTGAATTTATAACAGCTCGATGCACATCAAATAGGCCAGTGAGATCAGGAGGAGAGGGCAGCAGGTGCAGAACATGGTGAGGCGCGGGAAATACAAGGTGGGATGGGGTTCAGAAAAGGTGATGATGGTATTGCAGTCAGGACACATACATGAAGTAGACAGATACAGGGGTATTGGGTTCAGGAAAGTGGTGATGATGTATTGCAGTCAGACACATACCATTGATAGAGACAGTACAGGGTGATTGGGTCAGAAAGATGGTGATGATGGTATTGCAGACAGGACACAACATGATAGCAGACAGATACAGGGGCATGGGTTCAGGAAAGATGGGTGATGTGGATTGCAGTCAGGACACATACATTGATAGCAGACAGATACAGGGGTGATTGGGTTCAGGAAAGATGGGTGATGATGGTATTGCAGTCAGGACACATACCATTGATAGCAGACAGATACAGGGTGATTGGGGTTCAGGAAAGATGGGTGATGATGGTATTGCAGTCAGGACACATACCATTGATAGCAGACAGATACAGGGTGATTGGGGTTCAGGAAAGATGGGTGATGATGGTATTGCAGTCAGGACACATACCATTGATAGTAGACAGATACAGGGGTGATTGGGGTTCAGGAAAGATGGTGATGATGGTATTGCAGTCAGGAACATACCTGAGTGACAGATCGATTGTCAGATTGATGCATGTATGCATAGCAAATACATAAAGAACATAGCAGGTATTGGTTCAGGAATAGATGGGTTGATGATGTATTGCAGTCAGACACATACCATTGATAGCAGACAGATACAGGGTGATTGGGGTTCAGGAAAGATGGGTGATGATGGATTGCAGTCAGGGACACATACCATTGATAGCAGACAGATACATGGGGGTTGGAAATGGAGATGTTGATGGCTTACAGTGAAAGCAATAGGGTGATTTTCACAAAGATGGTGATTATGCAGTCAGGACACATACCTTGATAGCAGACAGACACATGGGTGTTTGGGTTCAGGAAAGATGGTGATGATGTATTGCAGTCAGGACACATACCATTGATAGCAGACAGATACAGGGGTGACTGGGTTCAGGAAAGATGGTATTGCAGTCAGGATACATACCTGAGGATGAAGCGAATCGATTGTCAGATTGATAGCAATAGTGAAGCATAGCAATAATAACAATAAAGAATCTATAGCAGGGAGTTATTCTTCTGGCATATTTCAATTGTTATCCTTAACCCCTTCCTGACCCATGACGCCTACGTCGGCGTCATGAAAACCTGTGCCATCCCGACCCATGACGCCGACGTAGGCGTCATGCTATAAATCATGTTACTGCGGGTCGGGGGTCCGGGGTCACTGAAAGGTCACCCGACCCGCAGTAACAGGACCCTTACTGCATCACCACAGGGGGTTGGCTTAACCCCCACGTGGCCACGATCGCTCTGATTGGCTGTTAAAAGTGAAACTGCCAATCAGAGCGATTTGTAATATTTCACCAATGAAACTGGTGAAATATTACAATCCAGCCATGGCCGATGCTGCAATAGCATCTGCCATGGCTGGAGACCGCGATCAGACCCCCCCACACCATGTCACGGCGGTGATCGGCCGCCGCCATCGAAAGATGGCAGCGATCGGTCACCGCCGTCGCTGTCTGCTCCCCTGCTCCTGCGATCACCCCCCCTCACCTTCCGATCCCCCCCCTCACCTTCCGACGTCCCCTACTCACCTCTCCCGGTCCACCGATGTCCCTGGATCCGTCCCGGCGGCTGCCCGGGATTCTTCATGGGCGCCGCCATCTTGGAAAATGGCCGGCCGGCGCATGCGCAGTGCGCCCTCCATTGTAAAAAAAAATTATTTTGATCACTGTGATAAACTGTCACAGTGATCAAAATAAAAAAAAAGTAAATGAACCCCCCCCGTCATAGGTAGGGACAAATAATAAAATTTTTTTTTTTTTTTTCCTAGCGGATTTTGCTGCGGATCCGCGGCGGATTTCGCTGAGGATCCGCGGCGGATTATCGCTGCTGATCCGCGGCTGATTTCGCTGCTGATCCGCGACTGATTTCGCTGCTGATCCGCGGCGGATTTCGCTGCTGATCCGCGGCGGATTTCGCTGCTGATCCGCGGCGGATTCGCTGCTGATCCGCTGCGGATCCGCAGCTGATTTCGCTGCTGATCCGCGGCGGATTTCGCTGCGGATCCGCGGCGGATTTCGCTGCGGATCCGCGGCTGATTTCGCTGCTGATCCGCGGCGGATTTCGCTGCGGATCCGCGGCGGATTTCGCTGCTGATCCGCGGCGGATTTCGCTGCTGATCCGCGGCTGATTTCGCTGCTGATCCGCGGCTGATTTCGCTGAGGATCCGCGGCGGATTTCGCTGCGGATCCGCGGCGGATTTCGCTGAGGATCCGCGGCGGATATCGCTGCGGATCCGTGACTGATTTCGCTGCGGATCCGCGACTGATTTTGCTGCGGATCCGCGGCGGATTTCGCTGCGGATCCGGGCGGATTTCGCTGCTGATCCGCGGCTGATTTCGCTGCTGATCCGCGACGGATTTCGCTGCTGATCCACTGCGGATTCGCTGCTGATCCGCGGCGGATTTCGCTGCTGATCCGCGGCGGATTTCGCTGCTGATCCGCGGCGGATTTCGCTGAGGATCCGCGGCGGATATCGCTGCTGATCCGCGGCTGATTTCGCTGCTGATCCGCGACTGATTTCGCTGCTGATCCGCGGCAGATTTCGCTGCTGATCCGCGGCGGATTTCGCTGCTGATCCGCGGCGGATTCGCTGCTGATCCGCTGCGGATCCGCAGCTGATTCGCTGCTGATCCGCGGCGGATTTCGCTGCGGATCCGCGGCGGATTTCGCTGCGGATCCGCGGCTGATTTCGCTGCTGATCCGCGGCGGATTTCGCTGCGGATCCGCGGCGGATTTCGCTGCTGATCCGCGGCGGATTTCGCTGCTGATCCGCGGCTGATTTCGCTGCTGATCCGCGGCTGATTTCGCTGAGGATCCGCGGCGGATTTCGCTGCGGATCCGCGGCGGATTTCGCTGAGGATCCGCGGCGGATTTCGCTGCGGATCCGCGACTGATTTCGCTGCGGATCCGCGACTGATTTCGCTGCGGATCCGCTGCGGATTTCGCTGCGATCCGCTACTGATTTTGCTGCGATCCTCGGACGATTTTGCTGCGGATCCGCGGGGATTTCGCTGCGATCCGCGGCGGATTTTCGCTGCTGATCTCGCACTGATTTCGCTGCTGATTCGCTGCGGTCCGCGGCGGATTTCGCTGCTGATCCGGGAGGATTTCGCTGCTGATCCGCGGCGGATTTCGCTGCTGATCCGCGGCTGATTTCGCTGCTGATCCGCGGCGGATTTTGCTGCTGATCCGCGGCGGATTTTGCTGCTGATCCGCGGCGGATTTTGTTGCTGATCCGCGACTGATTTTGCTGCGGATCCGCGGCTGATTATCTGCTGATTCATCTGCGCTAGCGGGTATAGCATAACTCGATCGCGTTATGCTATACCGTTACCAGCCGGTCAACGCTACGTGTTGAATGGGCTGGTAAAACGCAATATGAACCAGCCTTAGGGTTAGAACTAGGGTTAGGGTTAGCATTAGGGTTAAGGTTAGAATTACGGTTGGGGTTGGAATTTCAGTTAGGGTTGGAATTAGGGTTAGGGTTGTAATTAGGGTTAGGCTTGTAGTTAGGTTTATGGTTAGAGTTGGGATTAGGGTTAGGGGTGTTTGGGGTTAGGGTTATGATTAGGGTTTGTATTAGGGTTAGGTGTGTGAAAGGGGTTAGGGTTGGGGTTAGGGGTGTGTTGGGGTTAGTGTTGGAGTTAGAATTGAGGGGTTTCCACTATTTAGGCACATCAGGGGGTCTCCATACGCGACATGGCGCCACATTGATTCCTGCAAATTTTGCGTTCAAAAAGTCGAACAGTGCTCCCTTTATTCCAAGCCCCGACGTATGCCCAAACAGTGGTTTATCCCCACATATGAGGTATCAGCGTACTCGGGAAAAATTGCACAACAACTTTGGGGGTTCTAATTTCTCCTGTTAACATTGGGAAAAAAAATTGGGGACTAAAAATTATTTTTGTGGAAAAAAAATGATTTTATATTTTCACGGCTCTGCGTTATAAACTTCTGTGAAGGACTTGGAGATTCAAAGTGCTTATAACACATCTATAGGAGTTCTGTTATGTTTCGGTAGCTGAGGAGTGCAGGTAAAAAAGGCAATACACCAGAGCAGTTGGAATCTATGGGATTGCAGTACCCTGACTAACCACCACAACTAGAGGTAGCCGTGGAGCATTCCTACGTTGGTCCTAGACGCCTCGTCACAGCCTGAGAAACTAACTACACCTAAAGATAGAAATAGGAAAGCTATCTGCCCCGGAGCAGAACCCCAAAGATAATAGAAAGCCCCCAAACATGTAATGGCGGTTAGACAAGAGGAAATACTGACACAGAAAGAAAATAGTATAAGCAAACGCTGGGGCCCAAACTATCTAAATAGGAAAGGATAGGAAGGGTACTTACTGCAATCCCAGAAAACCCTGAAAAACACCAACTCTACTAATTTCAAAATCACCTGAGATCACACGACCTCTACCACCTAAATTAGCTCTCTGGTGTAACAAAATCAAAACAGAAGCCACTGAAAAAACTGGAAAAAGCAAAAGAACAAAACACAGTGGCTGAACTAAACTGAGAAGGCAGAAGCCCCCGGAGGGGACCCAGAAGGCCCCCAAAGAAGTGCAGGACAAAATGCAAAAATATAGCACAAACACAAAAGAAGAAAAAGTCTTATCTGGAAGCAGGAGATGCAGACACGAAACAGCAGGCTACAAGGGAAACTGGAATGAAGGATTCAGACCAGAACAATTGATCACCGGCAACCCTGATGGGAAAATGACTCCCTTATATAAGACCAGTCAGTAACACCTGATTCCCAGTCCTCACAATCTTCACTAGTACCGCTTGTAACCACCAGAGGGAGCCTCTGCTCAGAACTCATCTCAAACCCATTCACAACAGTACCCCCCCTTGAGGAGGGGTCACCGAACCCTCATTTGAGCAACCAGGTCGGTCAGGATGAGTTCTATGATAAGCACGGATAAGTCTCCTAGCATGGATGTCCGAAGCAAACACCCAAGAATTGTCTTCCTGACCATAACCTCTCCATTTAACCAAATACTGGAGTTTCCGTCTAGAAAAACGAGAATCCAATATTTTCTCAACCACATACTCCAGATTGCCCTCAACCAAAACAGGGTCAGGAGGCACAGCAGCAGGAACCACTGGCTCAACAAACCTCTTCAACAAGGACTTGTGGAACACGTTATGGATCTTAAATGTCCCTGGAAGAAGCAAACGAAAAGAAACAGGATTAATAATCTCCATGATCTTATAAGGTCCAATGAACCTAGGCTTAAATTTAGGAGATGCTACTCTCATAGGAATATTCTTTGAGGACAACCAGACCAAGTCCCCCACTTTAAACCGAGGACCATCAGTCCTATGCCGGTTAGCAAACCGCTGGGCCTTCTTCCTGAGAGAGGGACAACCTCTCCACTACCTGGTCCCAAATCTGTTGCATACGCTCCACAACAGAGTCAACCCCTGGACAGACAGAAGCCTCCGTCTGTCCTGAAGAAAATCGAGGGTGAAACCCAGAATTACAGAAAAACGGAGACATCAAAGTGGCAGAGCTAGCCCTATTATTAAGAGCAAACTCAGCCAAAGGCAAAAAAGAGACCCAGTCATCCTGATCAGCAGACACAAAGCATCTAAGATAAGTCTCCAATGTCTGGTTTGTTCTCTCAGTTTGACCATTGGTCTGAGGATGAAATGCCGAGGAGAAAGATAATTGAACACCCAGTTTAGAACAAAAAGTCCTCCAAAATCTGGAAACAAACTGGACTCCTCTGTCAGACACAATGTTCTCAGGAATGCCGTGTAAACGAACCACGTGCTGAAGGAACAACGGCACCAATTCAGAGGAGGAAGGCAACTTAGGTAATGGCACAAGATGTATCATTTTGGAAAACCTATCACAAATTACCCAGATGGTGGTCATTCTCTGAGAAACAGGAAGATCGGAAATGAAATCCATAGAGATATGGGTCCATGGTCTCTTGGGCACAGGCAATGGCATCAATAAACCACTAGAGCGAGAGCAAGGCTTGGAGCGAGAGCAAGTCCCGCAGGACTGCACAAATTCCCTGACATCACGAGACAAGGTAGGCCACCAAAAGGACCGACTAACCAAGTCTCTGGTACCAAAAATTCCGGGATGCCCAGCCAATGCGGAACAATGAATCTCAGACATCACACTCTTTTTCCACTGGTCCGGGACAAACAACTTTCCAACAGGGCAGCGCTCGGGCCCATCCTCCTGACACCCCTCCAGAGCAAGTCTCAAATTGGGCGAGATGGCGGAAAGAACTACACCCTCTTTCAAAACAACAGAAGGATCAGATAACTCAGGAGAGTCCGCAAGGAAACTCCTCGAGAGGGCATCCGCCTTAACATTCTTAGTGCCAGGAAGAAAGGAAACCACAAAATTAAAACGTGTGAAAAACAAGGCCCACCTGGCCTGTCTAGGATTGAGTCGCTTGGCAGATTCCAGATAGACCAGATTCTTATGGTCCGTAAGGACCACCACCTGATGTTTGGCTCCCTCCAGCCAATGTCTCCACTCTTCAAAAGCCCACTTCATGGCCAATAACTCCCGATTACCCACGTCATAATTACGTTCAGTAGGAGAAAATTTTCGAGAGAAAAAGGCACAAGGGTTACTTTTAGAGGTCTCTGGATCTTTTTGGGACAAAACGGCACCTGCCCCAATTTCAGAGGCATCAACCTCCACCTGAAATGGCAGAGAAACATCAGGCTGCCGTAGAACAGGAGCAGAAGTGAATCTCTGCTTAAGTTCCTGAAATGCAGAGACTGCCTCAGGAGGCCAATTCACCACATCAGAACCCTTTCTGGTCAAATCAGTTAATGGTTTAACAATAACCGAGAAATTACCAATAAATTTACGATAAAAATTGGCAAAACCCAAAAATCTCTGAAGAGCCTTTAATGAAGTAGGTTGGACCCAATCACAGATGGCCTGAACCTTGACCGGGTCCATTTCAATAACAGATGGGGACAAAATGAATCCCAGAAATGAGATCCTCTGTACGCCAAAAAGACACTTTGATCCCTTCACATACAGAGCATTCTCTCTCAAAATCTGGAACACAGTTCGAACATGTTTCACATGAGAGTCCCAGTCATTAGAAAAAATCAAGATATCATCCAAATAAACAATCAGAAATTTGTCCACAAAATCCCTGAAAATGTCATTCATGAAGGACTGGAAGACGGAAGGAGCATTAGTGAGCCCAAAGGGCATCACTAGGTACTCAAAATGCCCTTCAGGGGTATTGAATGCCGTCTTCCATTCATCCCCGTGCTTAATGCGAATAAGGTTATACACCCCCCTGAGGTCAAGCTTGGTAAACCAAGTAGCATTTTTCACCCTGGAAAACAGGTCAGAAATCAAGGGTAACGGGTATTGATATTTCACAGTAATATTGTTCAAGAGACGATAATCAATACACGGCCTTAATGAACCATCTTTTTTGGCCACAAAGAAAAAACCGGCACCTAAGGGTGAAGAGGATGGTCTGATATGACCCTTCTCCAATGATTCCTTGATATAAGACCGCATAGCGTCATGTTCAGGTACAGACAAGTTAAAAAGGCGACCTTTAGGGAATTTACTACCCGGCACTAATTCAATAGCGCAGTCATAGCTCCTATGGGGAGGCAAGGATGCAGATTTACTTTCGCTAAACACATCAGAAAAATCAAACAAAAAGTCAGGAACATCCTGAGCCTGGGGGAGGCAGAAAAAACAGGAGTGTTGGTATTAACACATTGGCAGCCCCAACTGGCCACAGACACAGACTTCCAATCCAAAACAGGATTATGAGACTGCAACCAAGGGAAACCCAGCACGATAATGTCATGCAGATTATATAGAACCAAAAATTTGCAGCACTCCTGGTGATCAGGTTCAACCCTCATTATCACCTGAGTAGAAAACTGGGGTTTATTCTCAGCCAAAGGGGTAGAATCGATCCCCAGTAGGGGAATAGACTTCTGTAGGGGTATCAAGGGAAACCCACAATGTTTAGCAAAATCATAATCTATCAGGTTAATAGCTGCTCCAGAATCAACGAAAGCCTGAGCAGAAAATGAGGACAGAGAGCATATCAGAGTGACAGTTAATAAAAACTTAGTCTGAACACTACCCAAGACAACTGAGCGTGCAAAACGTCTTCCCCGCTTAGGGCAGACTGAAATAGCATGAGAGGCATCACCATAGTAGAAACATAACCCATTGCGCTTTCGAAACTCATGACGCTGTGCCCCAGACACCACTCTATCACACTGCATGGTTTCAGGAGATGGTTCACAAGGCAACACCATACCACGCATACTTCTCCGCTCACGCAAACGTCTGTCAATTTGAATCGCTAATGACATAGAATCATTGAGACCAGAGGGGACAGGGAATCCCACCATAACATCCTTTACATTATCTGACAGACCCTTCCGGAAAAGGGCCGCCAAAGCGTCGTCATTCCATTTGGTCAGGACTGCCCACCTACGGAATCTCTGACAGTATAACTCAGCGTCATCAAGCCCCTGATTTAATGCCAACAAGGCTTTTTCAGCTTGATCAGTGACATTAGGCTCATCGTACAATAACCCCAAAGCCTGAAAAAACGCATCAACATCACTCAAAATAGGATCCCCAGGTATCATGGAAAAAGCTCAATCCTGAGGATCGCCGCGCAGGAGAGAGATGATAATTTGAACCTGCTGCGCTGCGTTTCCTGAGGACTTAGATTTTAAGGCAAAAAACAATTTACAATTATTTTTGAAATTCTGAAACTTAGCTCGATCCCCTAAAAACAAATCTGGCATGGGGATCCTAGGTTCCACAACAGGCAACCCAGCAACATAGATAGCAATACTCCGAACCTCAGTGGCAAGCTGATCCACACGGCCAGACAACTGTGCAAACTCCATTGGGAAAAAAGATCCTCCCCAGCACCCAGAGATACAGAGGGAAAAAAAAAAATGCAACAAACAGAAAAATATCTCTGACAACTCTGACAACCCTTTTTTCTATCACAATATTTTTTCCCTTGTGTGAGTACCATACAATTTTCAATTTTTTGGGCCGGTGATACTGTTATGTTTCGGTAGCTGAGGAGTGCAGGTAAAAAAGGCAATACACCAGAGCAGTTGGAATCTATGGGATTGCAGTACCCTGACTAACCACCACAACTAGAGGCAGCCGTGGAGCGTTCCTACGTTGGTCCTAGACGCCTAGTCACAGCCTGAGAAACTAACTACACCTAAAGATAGAAATAGGAAAGCTATCTGCCCCGGAGCAGAACCCCAAAGATAATAGAAAGCCCCCAAACATGTAATGGCGGTTAGACAAGAGGAAATACTGACACAGAAAGAAAATAGTATGAGCAAACGCTGGGGCCCAAACTATCTAAATAGGATAGGATAGGAAGGGTACTTACTGCAATCCCAGAAAACCCTGAAAAACACCAACTCTACTAATTTCAAAATCACCTGAGATCACACGACCTCTACCACCTAAATTAGCTCTCTGGTGTAACAAAATCAAAACAGCAGCCACTGAAAAAACTGGAAAAAGCAAAAGAACAAAACACAGTGGCTGAACTAAACTGAGAAGGCAGAAGCCCCCGGAGGGGACCCAGAAGGCCCCCAAAGAAGTGCAGGACAAAATGCAAAAATATAGCACAAACACAAAAGAAGAAAAAGTCTTATCTGGAAGCAGGAGATGCAGACACGAAACAGCAGGCTACAAGGGAAACTGGAATGAAGGATTCAGACCAGAACAATTGATCACCGGCAACCCTGATGGGAAAATGACTCCCTTATATAAGACCAGTCAGTAACACCTGATTCCCAGTCCTCACAATCTTCACTAGTACCGCTTGTAACCACCAGAGGGAGCCTCTGCTCAGAACTCATCTCAAACCCATTCACAACAGAGTTCCTTGGGGGATCTAGTTTCCAAAATGGGGTCACTTGTGGGGAGTTTCTACTGTTTAGGCACATCAGGGACTCTGCAAACGTAAGATGACGCCCGAAGACTATTCCATCAAGTGGGCATTTCAAAACGTCACTACTTCCCATCCGAGCCCCGACGTGTGCCCATACAGTAGTTTTCTCCCACATATGGGATATCAGCATACTCAGGACAAATTGGACAACAACTTTTGGGTCTAATTTCTCATGTTACCCTTGGGAAAATAAAAAAATTGGGGACTAAAAGATCCTGATTGTGGAAAAAATATGATTTTTTTATTTTCATGCCCGGGCGTTATAAACTTCTGTGTAGCCCTTGGGGGTTCAAAGTGCTCACCACACATCTAGATAAGTTCTTTGCGGGGTCTAGTTTCCTAAATGGGGTCACTTGTGGGGAGTTTCTACTGTTTAGGCACATCAGGGGCTCTGCAAACGTAACAAGATGCCCACAGACCATTCCATCAAGTCGGCATTTCAAAGCGTCACCACATCCCTTCCGAGCCCTGACGTGTGCCCAAACAGTGGTTCCCCCCCACATATGGGGTACTAGCGTACTCAGGACAAACTGGACAACAACTTTTGGGGTCCAATTTCTCCTGTAACCATTGTGAAAATAAAAAATAGTGGGCTAAAAAATCTTTTTTTGAGAAAAAAAAAGATTTTTTATTTTCACGGCTCTGCGTTATAAACTTCTGTGAAGCACCTGGGGTTCAAAGTTCTCACTATGCATCTAGATAAGTTCCTTAGGGCGTCTAGTTTCCAAAATGGGGTCACTTGTGGGGGAGCTCCAATGTTTAGGCACACAGGGACTCTCCAAATGCGACATGGCAATCGCTAAATATTCCAGCATATTTTCCATTCAAAAAGTCAAATGGCGCTCCTTCCCTTCTGAGCCCTGCCGTGCGCCCAAACAGTGGTTTATGACCACGTATGAGGTATCTATGTACTCAGGAGAAATTGCCCAACAAAATTTAGGATCCAATTTATACTGTTGCCCATGTGAAAATGAAAAACACTGAGGCTAAAAGAACATTTTTGTGAAAAAAAAGTACTTTTGTTTTTTTACGGATCAATTTGTGAAGCACCTGGGGTTCAAAGTGCTCACTATGCATCTAGATAAGTTCCTTAGGGGGTCTAGTTTCCAAAATGGGGTCACTTGTGGGGGAGCTCCAATGTTTAGGCACACAGGGACTCTCCAAATGCGACATGGCAACCGCTAAATATTCCAGCATATTTTCCATTCAAAAAGTCAAATGGCGCTCCTTCCCTTCTGAGCCCTGCCGTGCGCCCAAACAGTGGTTTATGACCACATATGAGGTATCTGTGTACTCAGGAGAAATTGCCCAACAAATTTTAGGATCCAATTTATACTGTTGCCCATGTGAAAATGAAAAAAACTGAGGCTAAAAGAAAATTTTTGTGAAAAAAAAGTACTTTCTTTTTTTTACGGATCAATTTGTGAAGCACCTGGAGGTTCAAAGTGCTCACTATGCATCTAGATAAGTTCCTTAGGGGGTCTAGTTTCCAAAATGGGGTCACTTGTTGGGGAGCTCCAATGTTTAGGCACACAGGGACTCTCCAAATGCGACATGGCAACCGCTAAATATTCCAGCATATTTTCCATTCAAAAAGTCAAATGGCGCTCCTTCCCTTCTGAGCCCTGCCGTGCGCCCAAACAGTGGTTTATGACCACATATGAGGTATCATTGTACTCAGGAGAAATTGCCCAACAAATTTTAGGATCCAATTTATACTGTTGCCCATGTGAAAATGAAAAAAACTGAGGCTAAAAGAAAATTTTTGTGAAAAAAAAGTACTTTCTTTTTTTTACGGATCAATTTGTGAAGCACCTGGGGGTTCAAAGTGCTCACTATGCATCTGGATAAGTTCCTTAGGGGGTCTAGTTTCCAAAATGGGGTCACTTGTGGGGGAGCTCCAATGTTTAGGCACACAGGGACTCTCCAAATGCGACATGGCAACCGCTAAATATTCCAGCATATTTTCCATTCAAAAAGTTACAATGCGCTCCTATCCCTTCTGAGCCCTGCGTGCGCCCAAACAGTGGTTTATGACCACATATGAGGTATCTGTGTACTCAGGAAAATTGCCAACAAATTTTAGGATCAAATTATACTGTTGCCCATGTGAAAATAAAAAAACTGAGGCTAAAAGAAAATTTTTGTGAAAAAAAAGTACTTTCTTTTTTTTACGGATCCAATTTGTGAAGCACCTGGGGGTTCAAAGTTGCTCACTATGCATCTAGATAAGTTCCTTAGGGGTCTAGTTTCCAAAATGGGGTCACTTGTGGGGGAGCTCCAATGTTTAGGCACACAGGGACTCTCCAAATGCGACATGGCAACGCTAAATATTCCAGCATATTTTCCATTCAAAAAGTCAAATGGCGCTCCTTCCCTTCTGAGCCCTGCCGTGCGCCCAAACAGTGGTTTATGACCACATATGAGGTATCTGTGTACTCAGGAGAAATTGCCCAACAAAATTTAGGATCCAATTTATACTGTTGCCCATGTGAAAATTAAAAAAACTGAGGCTAAAAGAAAATTTTTGTGAAAAAAAAGTACTTTTTTTTTTTACGGATCAATTTGTGAAGCACCTGGAGGTTCAAAGTGCTCACTATGCATCTAGATAAGTTCCTTAGGGGGTCTAGTTTCCAAAATGGGGTCACTTGTGGGGAGCTCCAATGTTTAGGCACACAGGGACTCTCCAAATGCGACATGGCAACCGCTAAATATTCCAGCATATTTTCCATTCAAAAAGTCAAATGGCGCTCCTTCCCTTCTGAGCCCTGCCGTGCGCCCAAACAGTGGTTTATGACCACATATGAGGTATCTGTGTACTCAGGAGAAATTGCCCAACAAATTTTAGGATCCAATTTATACTGTTGCCCATGTGAAAATGAAAAAAACTGAGGCTAAAAGAAAATTTTTGTGAAAAAAAAGTACTTTCTTTTTTTTACGGATCAATTTGTGAAGCACCTGGGGTTCAAAGTGCTCACTATGCATCTGGATAAGTTCCTTAGGGGGTCTAGTTTCCAAAATGGGGTCACTTGTGGGGGAGCTCCAATGTTTAGGCACACAGGGACTCTCCAAATGCGACATGGCAACCGCTAAATATTCCAGCATATTTTCCATTCAAAAAGTTAAATGGCGCTCCTTCCCTTCTGAGCCCTGCCGTGCGCCCAAACAGTGGTTTATGACCACATATGAGGTATCTGTGTACTCAGGAGAAATTGCCCAACAAATTTTAGGATCCAATTTATACTGTTGCCCATGTGAAAATGAAAAAAACTGAGGCTAAAAGAAAATTTTTGTGAAAAAAAAGTACTTTCTTTTTTTTACGGATCAATTTGTGAAGCACCTGGGGGTTCAAAGTGCTCACTATGCATCTAGATAAGTTCCTTAGGGGGTCTAGTTTCCAAAATGGGGTCACTTGTGGGGGAGCTCCAATGTTTAGGCACACAGGGACTCTCCAAATGCGACATGGCAACCGCTAAATATTCCAGCATATTTTCCATTCAAAAAGTTAAATGGCGCTCCTTCCCTTCTGAGCCCTGCCGTGCGCCCAAACAGTGGTTTATGACCACATATGAGGTATCTGTGTACTCAGGAGAAATTGCCCAACAAATTTTAGGATCCAATTTATACTGTTGCCCATGTGAAAATTAAAAAAACTGAGGCTAAAAGAAAATTTTTGTGAAAAAAAAGTACTTTCTTTTTTTTACGGATCAATTTGTGAAGCACCTGGGGTTCAAAGTGCTCACTATGCATCTAGATAAGTTCCTTAGGGGGTCTAGTTTCCAAAATGGGGTCACTTGTGGGGGAGCTCCAATGTTTAGGCACACAGGGACTCTCCAAATGCGACATGGCAACCGCTAAATATTCAGCATATTTTCCATTCAAAAAGTCAAATGGCGCTCCTTCCCTTCTGAGCCCTGCCGTGCGCCCAAACAGTGGTTTATGACCACATATGAGGTATCTGTGTACTCAGGAGAAATTGCCCAACAAATTTTAGGATCCAATTTATACTGTTGCCCATGTGAAAATGAAAAAAACTGAGGCTAAAAGAAAATTTTTGTGAAAAAAAAGTACTTTCTTTTTTTTACAGATCAATTTGTGAAGCACCTGGGGGTTCAAAGTGATCACTATGCATCTAGATAAGTTCCTTAGGAGGTCTAGTTTCCAAAATGGGGTCACTTGTGGGGGAGCTCCAATGTTTAGGCACACAGGGACTTTCCAAATGTGACATGGCAACCGCTAAATATTCCAGCATATTTTCTATTCAAAAGTCAAATGGCGCTCCTTCCCTTCTGAGCCCTGCCGTGCGCCCAAACAGTGGTTTATGACCACATATGAGGTATCTGTGTACTCAGGAGAAATTGCCCAACAAATTTTAGGATCCATTTTATCCTGATGCCCATGTAAAAATGAAAAAATTGATGCTAAAAGAAAATTTTTGTTGGAAAAATTAAAATGTCCATTTTTTCCTTCCACGTTGCTTTAGTTCCTGTGAAGCACCTGAAGTGTTAATAATCTTCTTGAGTGTAGTTTTGAGTATCTTGAGGGGTGCAGTTTTTATAAAGGTGTCACTTTTGGGTATTTTCTGCCATATAGACCCCTCAAAGTGACTTCAAATGTGAGGTGGTCCCTAAAAAAAATGGTTTTGTAAATTTTGATGTAAAAAGGAGAAATCGCTGGTCAACTTTTAACCCTTATAACTTCCTAACAAAAAAAAATGTTGTTCCCAAAATTGTACTGATGTAAAGTAGACATGTGGGAAATGTTATTTATTAACTATTTTGTGCCACATAACTCTCTGGTTTAACAGAATAAAAATTAAAAATTTGAAAATTACAAAATTTTCAGAATTTTCGCCAAATTTCCATTTTTTTCACAAATAAACGCAAAAATTATCGACCTTAATTTACCACTATCATGAAGCCCAATATGTCACGAAAAAACAATCTCAGAATCGCTAGGATCCGTTGAAGCGTTCCTGAGTTATTACCTCATAAAGGGACACTGGTCAGAATTGCAAAAAATGGCAAGGTCTTTAAGGTCAAAATAGGCTGGGTCATGAAGGGGTTAAAGGGAATCTGTCACCCCATTTTTGCCCTATGAGATAGGGCCACCGCCATCAGGGGCTTATCTACAGCATTCTGTAATGCTGTAGATAATCCCTCGATGTCACCTGAAAGTGAAGAAAAACAAGTTATGTTATACTCACCCGGGGCGCTCCGCCGTCCGTTCCGGGGCCTCCCATCTTGTAGCGAAGCCGGCCTCTTCTTTCCGTCCCGTCGCGGCTCCTGCACAGGTGCACTGCTCTGCCCTGGTGAGGGCAGAGCAGAGTACTGCACTGCGCAGGCACCGGGAAAGGTCAGAGAGGTCCGGCGCCTGCGCACTGTAGTACTCTGGTCTGCCCTCACCAGTGCAGAGCAGTGCGCCTGCGCAGGAGCCGCGATGGGACGGAAAGAAGAGGCTGGCTTCGCGCAGAACGTGACGCCCATCGGACACGACCGGACGGCAGAACGCCCCTGGGTGAGTATAGTATAACTTGTTTTTCTTCACTTTCAGGTGACATCGGGGGCTTATCTACAGCATTACAGAATGATGTAGATAAGCCCCTGATGGTGGTGGCCCTATCTCATAGGGCAAAAATGGGGTGACAGATTCCCTTTAACCTCTTAACCCCCAAGGGTAGTTT
>JARQOD010000007.1:126511402-126542710 GCA_033576555.1 Oophaga sylvatica
ACACGTTAATGACCGGGCCAATTTTTACAATTCTGACCACTGTCTCTTTATGAGGCTATAACTCTGGAAAGTTTCAACGGATCTTCACAATTCTGAGATTGTTTTCTCATGACATATTGTACTTCATGATAGTGGTAAAATTTCTTCGATATAACTTGCGGTTATTTATGAAAAAAATGAAAATATGGCGAAAATTTTGCAATTTTCAAACTTTTAATTTTTATTCCCTTACAACATAGAAATATGTCACACAAAGTAGTTACTAAATAACATTTCCCACATGTTTACTTTACATCAGCACAATTTTGAAACCAATTTTTTTTTTTGTTACGAAGTTATAAGGGTTAAAATTTGACCAGCGATTTCTCATTTTTACAACAAATTGTACAAAACATTTTTTTAGGGACCATATCACATTTTAAGTGAGTTTGGAGGGTTTATATGACAGAAAATACCCAAAAGTGACATCATTCTAAAAACTGCACCCCTCAAGGTACTCAAAGCCACATTCAAGAAGTTTATTAACCCTTCAAGTGCTTCACAGGAGCTGAAGCAACTTGGAAGGAAAAAATGAACATTTAACTTTTTAGTGACAAAAATGATCTTTTACAAACAATCTTTTTATTTTAACAAGGGTAAAAGGAGAAAATGGACAGAAAAAGTTGTTGTGCAATTTCTCCTGAGTATGCTGATACCCCATACGTGGGGGAAAACCACTGTCTGGGCGCACGGCAGGGCTTGGAAGGGAAGGAGCGCCATTTGACTTTTTCAAACCAAAATTGGCTGGAATTGAGATTGGACGCCATGTCGCGTTTGGAGAGCCCCTGATGTGCCTAAACTGTGGAAACCCTCCACATGTGACACCATTTTGGAAACTAGACCGCCTAAGGAACTTATCTAGATCTGTTGTGAGCACTTTCAACCCCCAAGTGTTTCACTAAAGTTTATAATGCCTGGGTGTGAAAAAAAAAAAATTCCACAAAAATGATTTTTTAGTTCCCAATTTTTGATTTTTCCCAAGGAAATTTGACCCCAAAAGTTGTCCAATTTGTCCTGAGTACGCTGATACCCCATATGTGGGGGAGAAATACTGTTTGGGCGTACTTCAGGGCTCGGACAGGAAATACAGTAATGACGTTTTGGAATGCAGACTTTGATGGGTGTCATGTTCAGTTTGCAAAGTCCATGATGTGCCTAAACAGTGGAAACCCCCCACAAGTGACCCCGTTTTGGAAACTAGACCCCTAAGGAACTTATCTAGATCTGTGAACCCCCAAGTGCTTCACACAAGTTTATAACGTAGAGCCGTAAAATTAAAAAATCATATTTTTTCCACAAAAATGATCTTTTCACCCCAATTTTTATTTCCCCAAGGGTAACAACACCTCAAAAGTTATTGTGCAATTTGTCCTGCGTACGCTGATACCCAATATGTGGGGGTAAACCACTGTTTGGGTGCATGGCAGAGCTCGGAAGGGAAGGAGCACAGTTTGACTTTTTCAACGCAGAATTGGCTGTATGCCATGTCGCGTTTGAAGAGCCTCTGGTGTGCCTAAATAGTGGAAACCCCCCACATGTGACACCATTTTGGAAACTAGACCCCCTAAGGAACTTATCTAGCTCTGTTGTGAGCACTTTCAAACCCAAGTGTTTCGCTAAAGTTTATAATGCCTGGGTGTGAAAAAAATATCCAATTTTTTTCCCACAAAAATGATCTTTTAGTCACCAATTTTTTATTTTCCCAAGGGTAAGGGGAGAAATTGGACCCCAAAAGTTGTTGTCCAATTTGTCCTGAGTACGCTGATACTCTAAATGTGGGAGAAAACTACTGTTTGGGAACACGTCGGGGCTCAGAATAGAAGTAGTGACGTTTAGTAATGCAGACTTTGATGGAATGGTCTGCGGGTGTCATGTCGCGTTTGGAGAGCCCCTGATGTGCCTGAACAGTGGAAACCCCCACAAGTGACCCCATTTTGGAAACTAGACCCCCCAAAGGAACTTATCTAGATGTGTGGTGAGAATTTTGAACCCCCAAGTGCTTCACAGAAGTTTATAACGCCCGGGGTGAAAATAAAAAAATCATATTTTTTTCCGCAAACATGATCTTTTAGTCACCAGTCTTTTATGATCCCAAGGGTAACAGGAGAAATTGGACCCAAAAAGTTGTTGTCCAATTTGTCCTGAGTACGCTTATACCCTATATGTGGGAGAAAACTACTGTATGGGCACACGTCGGGGCTCGGAAGTGAAGTAGTGACGTTTTGCATTGCAGACTTTGATGGAATAGTCTGCTGGTGTTATGTCGCGTTTGTACAGTCATGGTCAAAAGTTTTGAGAATGACACAAATATTATATTTTCACATGATCTGCTGCCCTCTGGTTTTTATGTGTGTTTGACAGATATTTTTATCACAGACAGAAATATAATAATTGCAAACATATGAGTAACAAAAGCTTACAGTTAGGTCCATAAATATTTGGACAGAGACAACATTTATCTAATTTTGGTTCTAGACATTACCACAATGAATTTGAAACAAAACAAATCAGATGCAGTTGAAGTTCAGACTTTCAGCTTTCATTTGAGGGCATCCACATTATAATTGGATGAAGGGTTTAGGAGTTTCAGCTCCTTAACATGTGCCACCCTGTTTTTAAAGGGACCAAAAGTAATTGGACAGATTAAATAATTGTAAATAAAATGTTCATTTCTAGTACTTGGTTGAAAACCCTTTGTTAGCAATGACTGCCTGAAGTCTTGAACTCATGGACATCACCAGACACTGTGTTTCCTTCTTTTTGATGCTCTGCCAGGCCTTCACCGCGGTGGTTTTCAGTTGTTGTTTGTTTGTGGGCCTTTATGTCTGAAGTTTAGTCTTTAACAAGTGAAATGCATGTTCAATTGGGTTGAGATCAGGTGACTGACTTGGCCATTCAAGAATATTCCACTTCTTTGCTTTAATAAACTCCTGGGTTGCTTTGGCTTTATGTTTTGGGTCATTGTCCATCTGTAGTATGAAACGACGACCAATCAGTTTGGCTGCATTTGAATGGATCTGAGCACACAGTATGGCTCTGAATACCTCAGAATTCATTCGGCTGTCCTGTGTCACATCATCAATAAACACTAGTGACCCAGTGCCACTGGCAGCCATGCATGCCCAAGCCATCACACTGCCTCCGCAGTGTTTTACAGATGATGTGGTATGCTTTGGATCATGAGCTGTACCACGCCTTCGCCATACTTTTCTCATTCCATCTTTCTGGTAGAGGTTGATCTTGGCTTCATCTGTCCAAAAAATGTTCTTCCAGAACTGTGCTGCATTTTAGATGTTTTTTAGCAAAGTCCAGTCTAGCCTTTTTATTCTTGATGCTTATGAGTGGCTTGCACCGTGCAGTGAACCCTCTGTATTTACTTTCATGCAGTCTTCTCTTTATGGTAGATTTGGATATTGATACGCCTACCTCCTGGAGAGTGTTGTTCACTTGGTTGGCTGTTGTGAAGGGGTTTCTCTTCACCATGGAGAGTATTCTGCGATCATCCACCACTGTTGTCTTCCGTGGGCGCCCAGGTCTTTTTGCATTGATGAGTTCACCAGTGCTTTCTTTCTTTCTCAGGATGTACCAAACTGTAGATTTTGCCACTCCTAATGTTGTAGCAATTTCTCGGATGGGTTTTTTCTGTTTTTGCAGCTTAAGGATGGCTTGTTTCACCTGCATGGAGAGCTCCTTTGACCACATGTTTCCTTCACAGCTAAACCTTCCAAATGCAAACACCACACCTCAAATCAACACCAGCCCTTTTATCTGCTTAATTGAGAATGATAAATTGAAGGGATTGCCCACACCTGTCCATGAAATAGCCTTGGAGTCAATTGTCCAATTACTTTTGGTCCCTTTAAAAACAGGGTTGCACATGTTAAGGAGCTGAAACTCCTAAACCCTTCATCCAATTATAATGTGGATGCCCTCAAATGAAAGCTGAAAGTCTGAACTTCAACTGCATCTGATTTGTTTTGTTTCAAATTCATTGTGGTAATGTCTAGAACCAAAATTAGATAAATGTTGTCTCTGTCCAAATATTTATGGACCTAACTGTAGATGTTGCCAGGTCTAGGCCCTTGATCATTTAACCACCCCCTGGTGTGCTGGCCCCAGCTGCCAAATTATCCCAAACCAGCTCCCACAATCCCACTTTCCTAACCCTGTAGTGTGGGCTATATATTTAGGACTAGTCTAAGGGGTGCACGCATGTGTGGGGTGCACGCAGTCATCCCAGAAGCAAAGCATCACAGAAGATAAGCATTGTGTAAATGGCAGTTATCCATGGCAAGGAATTAACATTCATATCTCTTCTCTCTTCACACAGGTATGCAATGCATTCATTAGAAGCAAACAGCTGAATGATAGAATCCCCACCTCTGCTATCTGTGTTGTATGCCGCACTTTTATTAATGGTATGCAATGCATTCATTGGAAGCAAACAGCTGAATGATAGAATCCCCACCTCTGCTATCTGTGTTGTATGCCACACTATATATTAATGGTATGCAATGCATTCATTGGAAGCAAACAGCTGAATGATAGAATTGTCACGCTGTATAGCAGATATATATATGTGATGTCAGTAATCTATATCAAAAGGGCAACATACTATATAACATGCGCATAGATATATGATAACATAGATTTACCTGACAGAATGTCCAGTGGGTCAAAACGGAATCCGTTATACGCTGTCTCCGGCTAGAGGGTGACCGGGGTCTAAGCTGACCCTAAACTGGGGTCCTAACTAATCCCTCAACCTGGAGGTACTGTTAAAGGTACAGAGGTCCAGGCCACCAGCGTAAACCCTGTCTCCTATCAATCCCTGCCAACTGTATTCTAGTCCTAAGAAGGACCCTGAATACCACCAAAGGGAATGAACAGGTAACGGTTAATGAACAGAAAGACATACAAGAAAGACAAGAAATAAAGTAAATAAAGTCTTACATACAACACTCACACACAGTAGGAACACCTAAGGTCTCAGAGATAAACTATAAGCTATAAGAGTAAAAACAACTAAGGAGCTCTTAGCTTAAGTATTCTCAGAACCGCTTCAGTCTGCTAAACTACATGAATGCTTTCACCGGCGTCTAACACCCAGACTGGCAGGAATATAAAGGAAACTAATTAGAACATAATCAAAAGCAGCCGGGCGAGGCTGGACCTAGTCTTAGCAAAGAGCTAGGTAAAATTAACTCTCTCATTACCAAAACACAAAGAAACAGCAGCTCAGCTGTGAGAAGTCAGAATGTGCAATCGCGACGATCTTCGTGGCGATGCACCCATGACAGTACCCCCCCTTCTACGAGGGGCCTCCGGACCCTCATGACCAGGTCTGTCCGGGTAAGTTGTGTGAAAGGTCCGAACCAATCGATCTGCGTTAGCATCAGACGCAGGGACCCACGTCCTCTCCTCAGGACCATACCCCCTCCAAAGAACTAAGTACTGAGGGGATCGGCGACTGAGACGTGAGTCAATGATTTTCGACCCATGAAATTCCACGTTATCATTGACTACCACTGAAGGAGGAAGTAGAGGTGACGGTATGACTGGTGCCACATACTTTTTAAGTAATGACTTGTGAAACACATTATGATTTTTAAACGTAGGAGGGAGGTCCAGACGAAATGCCACAGGATTAATTCTGGAACTGATCCTGTACGGCCCAATGAATCTGGGACCCAACCTCCAGGAGGGAACTTTAAGTTTTATATTCCTGGTAGACAACCACACCAGATCGTTCACCTTCAGATCTCGACCAGAAACTCTCCCCCTATCAGCCATCCGTTTGTAATGGTTCTCCGTAACCTTCAGTCTTAACCGATCTGGAACTATCAGTCTCCCTGGAAGTCCCACAGGGGCGTCCCCCTGAGCCCTCAATACCTCCCCCTCAAGCTCAGGGCAAACAGCTGACACTACAACTCCCTCCTGAGGAATAGGAACCGGATCATCCATCCTCCCGGTCCCTGGGAAAGTACGAGATAAGGCATCAGGAAGCAACTTTATTGAGCAGTCATATGCGCGATGAGGAGGTAACTCTTTACCCCCCTCCTCTGAGAACATCTCCCCAAAGTCCTTCAGAAAAGGAGGCAAAGTCCTAGGCACAACCGCACCGATGACCGTGCTCATGCAGTTATTCTTGCAAATTCACCCCACTGGCTTATCTTTCTGGATTGCCAATCAATCACTGGGTTATGTTTAGCCAACCAAGGAAGTCCCAACACAATAGGAGTAGGTAGACCCTCCAACACATAACAAGACAATTGCTCTTTATGTATTGCCCCTACTCGAAGATCTATGTTATGAACAGCTTGTACCAAGCTACCTTGACCAAGAGGTCTAGAATCAATAGAGAGTATAGGGACCGGTTTGGCCAATACACTCAGTTGCATACCATGCACCTGGGCAAACCGAGCGTCCACCAGATTAGCCCCAGACCCACTATCAAGAAAAACAGAAATCCTCTCAGTTCTAGTACCAATCACCACCTCCGCAGGCACGAGAAACTGAGAGGGATTTGGGGACGAAATACACACACCCAGGTTCACTCCTTGGCTCAAAGAGGCCCGGGGATGGACACCCCCCAACAAAATGACCCTCTCTCCCGCAAAAGAAACACCTTCTAGTCTTGCGGTGAACCGCCGATTCCCTCCTACAAAATGATGTCCCTCCCAACTGCATGGGTTCCTCAGAACAGACCAGGGGAACCTCAGTAAAAGGGACTTTAGTAGTAGGTGGAGTCATCACGGGGGGCGGAGTTACCTCGCGTCTTCCCGAAGTCGTCTATCAATGCGAATAGCGAGGACCATAGCAGCCTCCAGTGATGGAGGGGAATCATACTGAGCCAACACATCTTTTAATTTGTCAGACAACCCTTGACAAAACTGGCTCCTAAGAGCTGGGTCATTCCACTGAGTATCTGTTGCCCATCTACGGAACTCAGAAGAATATTCCTCCGCTGGACGATTTCCTTGCCGTATTTTACGTAACCTTGTTTCAGCAAGGGAGACTCGATCCGGATCATCATATACCAGACCCAGGGCAGTAAAAAATCGATCCACTGACTGGAGATCTGGGGAGCCTGGAGGAATAGAGAACGCCCAAGATTGAGGGTCCCCTTGTAAGAGCGATATAACAATTCCCACCCTCTGCTCTTCACTCCCAGATGACCGAGGCCGCAGCCGAAAGAACAATTTACATGCCTCCCGGAAAGTAAAAAAATTTGTCCCGCCCACCAGTGAACCTATCCGGGAGAGCAACTTTAGGTTCAGATCTGGTTTGCTCCGGGGGGGACAAAACCTTGGACTTAATGTCTGCAAATTCCATGGACAACCCCTGCAACTGCCGAGCCAGCTGGGCTACTGGATCCATGACAGCTGGGGAGATCTTTAGTTTGGGCCGGTGAAAATGTCACGCTGTATAGCAGATATATATATGTGATGTCAGTAATCTATATCAAAAGGGCAACATACTATATAACATGCGCATAGATATATGATAACATAGATTTACCTGACAGAATGTCCAGTGGGTCAAAACGGAATCCGTTATACGCTGTCTCCGGCTAGAGGGTGACCGGGGTCTAAGCTGACCCTAAACTGGGGTCCTAACTAATCCCTCAACCTGGAGGTACTGTTAAAGGTACAGAGGTCCAGGCCACCAGCGTAAACCCTGTCTCCTATCAATCCCTGCCAACTGTATTCTAGTCCTAAGAAGGACCCTGAATACCACCAAAGGGAATGAACAGGTAACGGTTAATGAACAGAAAGACATACAAGAAAGACAAGAAATAAAGTAAATAAAGTCTTACATACAACACTCACACACAGTAGGAACACCTAAGGTCTCAGAGATAAACTATAAGCTATAAAGTAAAACAACTAAGGAGCTCTTAGCTTAAGTATTCTCAGAACCGCTTCAGTCTGCTAAACTACATGAATGCTTTCACCGGCGTCTAACACCCAGACTGGCAGGAATATAAAGGAAACTAATTAGAACATAATCAAAAGCAGCCGGGCGAGGCTGGACCTAGTCTTAGCAAAGAGCTAGGTAAAATTAACTCTCTCATTACCAAAACACAAGAAACAGCAGCTCAGCTGTGAGAAGTCAGAATGTGCAATCGCGACGATCTTCGTGGCGATGCACCCATGACAAGAATCCCACACTCTGCTATCTGTGTTGTATGCGCACTATATATTAATGGTATGCAATGCATTCATTGGAAGCAAACAGCTGAATGATAGAATCCACACCTCTGCTATCGTGTTGTATGCCGCACTATATATTAATGGTATGCAATGCATTCATTGGAAGCAAACAGCTGAATGATAGAATCCCCACCTCTGCTATCTGTGTTGTATGCTGCTATATATCCTATTGGCATGCACTCCATACTTCTACTTACTGCCAACCACTGCTTAACCATCTTGCAACATAGGTTAATGTGCCTGGTAATAATGCTTTGGTATAATTCATTTTAGCACTGTTTAATACTTACTGCTTCATCTCCTGTGACTTGGGGCTCTCTAGATCTTATCAGGTGGAAGGTGCTAAGCATATAGATGTTGCCAGGTCTAGGCCCTTAATCATTTAACCACCCCTGGTGTGCTGGCCCCAGCTGCCAAATTATCCCAAACCAGCTCCCACAATCCCACTTCCTAACCCTGTAGTGTGGGCTATATATTTAGGACTAGTCTAAGGGTGCACGCATGTGTGGGGTGCACCAGTCATCCCAGAAGCAAAGCATCACAGAAGATAAGCATCGTGTAAACGGCAGTTATCCATGGCAAGGAATTAACATTCATCTTCTCTCTTCACACAGGTATGCAATGCATTCATTGGAAGCAAATAGCTGAATGATAGAATCCCCACCTCGCTATCTGTGTTGTATGCTACACTATATATCAATGTATGCAATGCATTCATTGGAAGCAAACAGCTGAATGATAGAATCCCCACCTCTGCTATCTGTGTTGTATGCCGCACTATATATTAATGGTATGCAATGCATTCATTGGAAGCAAACAGCTGAATGATAGAATCCCCACCTCTACTATCTGTGTTGTATGCTGCTATATATCCTATTGGTATGCACTCCTACTTCTACTTACTGCCAACCACTGCTTAACCATCTTGCAACATAGTTTAATGTGCCTGGTAATAATGCTTTGGTGTTGTGAATGGGTTTGAGATGAGTTCTGGCAGAGGCTTCCTCTGGTGGTACAAGCGGTGCTGGTCTGTCCAGTGAAGATTGTGAGGATTGGGAATCAGGTGTTACTGACTGGTCTTATATAAGGGAGTCACCTTCCCATCAGGTTGCCTTGATCAATTGTTCTGGTCTCAATCTTGAATCCTGTTTCCTTGTAGCCTGCTGTGTCGTGTCTGCAATCTCCTGCTATCAGATAAGACATTTTCTTCTTTTTGTTTTTGTGCTAGATTTTTGCATTTTGTCCTGCACTTCATGTGGGGGCCTTCAGGGTCCCCTCCGGGGGCTTTTGCCCTCTCAGTTTAGTTCAGCCACTGATGTTTGTACTTTGCTTTTTCCAGTTTTTTCAGTGGCTGCTGTTTTGATTTTGTTACACCAGAGAGCTAATTTAGGTGGTAGAGGTCGTGTGATCTCAGGTGATTTAGAAATTAGAGAGTTGGTGCTTTTCAGGGTTTTCTGGGATTGCAGTAAGTGCCCTTCCTATCCTTTTCTATTTAGTTTAGTTTGGGCCCCAGCGTTTGCTCATCTATTTTCTTTCTGTGCAGTATTTCATCTTGTCTAACCGCCATTACATGTTTGGGGGCTTTCTATTATCTTTGGGGTTCTGCTCCGGGGCAGATAGCTTTCCTATTTCTATCTTTAGGTGTAATTATTTCTCAGGCTGTGACGAGGCGTCTAGGACCAACGTAGGAACGCTCCACGGCTGCCTCTAGTTGTGGTGGTTAGTCAGGGTACTGCAATCTCATAGATTCCAAACTGCTCTGGTGTATTGCCTTTTTACCTGCACTCCTCAGCTACCCAAAAACATAACAGTATCACCGGCCCAAAAAATTTAATATTGTATGGTACTCACAGAAGGGAAAATATTGTGAAAGAAAAAAAAAGGTGTCAGAGTTGTCAGAGATATTTTTCTGTTTGTTGCATTTATTTTTTTTATTTTTTTATTTTTTTTTTCCCTCTGTATCTCTGGGTGCTGGGGAGGATCTTTTCTCCCAATGGAGTTTGCACAGTTGTCTGGCCGTGTGGATCAGCTTGCCATCTGAGGTTCAGAGTATTGCTGCATATCTTGCTAGGTTGCCTGTTGTGGAACCTAGGATCCCCATGCCAGATTTGTTTTTAGGGATCGAGCTAAGTTTCAGAATTTCAAAAAATAATTGTAAATTGTTTTTTGCCTTAAAATCTAAGTCCTCAGGGAACGCAGCGCAGCAGGTTCAAATTGTCATCTCTCTCCTGTGCGGCGATCCTCAGGATTGGGCTTTTTCCTGCACCTGGGGATCCTGTTTTGAGTGATGTTGATGCATTTTTTCAGGCTTTGGGGTTATTGTACGATGAGCCTAATGTCACTGATCAAGCTGAAAAAGCCTTGTTGGCATTAAATCAGGGGCTTGATGACGCTGAGTTATACTGTCAGAGATTCCGTAGGTGGGCAGTCCTGACCAAGTGGAATGACTACGCTTTGGCGGCCCTTTTTCGGAAGGGTCTGTCAGATAATGTAAAGGATGTTATGGTGGGATTCCCTGTCCCCTCTGGTCTCAATGATTCTATGTCATTAGCGATTCAAATTGACAGACGTTTGCGTGAGCGGAGAAGTATGCGTGGAGTGGTGTTGCCTCTGTGAGCCAGCTTCTGAGCCCATGCAGTGTGATGGAGTGGTGTCTGGGGCACAGCATCATGAGTTTCGAAAGCGCAATGGTTATGTTTCTACTGTGGTGATGCCTCTCATGCTATTTCAGTCTGCCCTAAGCGGGGAAGACGTTTTGCACGCTCAGTTGTCTTGGGTAATGTTCAGACTAAGTTTTTATTAACTGTCACTCTGATATGCTCTCTGTCCTCATTTTTGCTCAGGCTTTCGTTGATTCTGGAGCAGCTATTAACCTGATGGATTATGATTTTGCTAAACATTGTGGGTTTCCCTTGATACCCTACAGAAGTCTATTCCCCTACTGGGGATCGATTCTACCCCTTTGGCTGAGAATAAACCTCAGTTCTCTACTCAGGTGATAATGAGGGTTGAACCTGATCACCAGGAGTGCTGCAAATTTTTGGTTCTGTATAATCTGCATGATATTATCGTACTGGGTTTCCCTTGGTTACAGTCTCATAATCCTGTTTTGGATTGGAAATCTGTGTCTGTAACCAGTTGGGGCTGCCAATGTGTTAATACCAACACTCCTGTTTTTTCTGCCTCCCCCCAGGCTCAGGATGTTCCTGACTTTTTGATTGATTTTTCTGATGTGTTTAGCGAAAGTAAATCTGCATCCTTGCCTCCCCATAGGAGCTATGACTGCGCTATTGAATTAGTGCCGGGTAGTAAATTCCCTAAAGGTCGCCTTTTAACTGTCTGTACCTGAACATGACGCTATGCGGTCTTATATCAAGGAATCATTGGAGAAGGGTCATATCAGACCATCCTCTTCACCCTTAGGTGCCGGTTTTTTCTTGTGGCCAAAAAGGATGGTTCATTAAGGCCGTGTATTGATTATCGTCTTTTGAACAATATTACTGTGAAATATCAATATCCGTTACCCTTGATTTCTGACCTATTTTCCAGGGTGAAAAACGCTACTTGGTTTACCAAGCTTGACCTCAGGGGGGCATAACCTTATTCGCATTAAGCACGGGGATGAATGGAAGACGGCATTCAATACCCCTGAAGGGCATTTTGAGTACCTAGTGATGCCCTTTGGGCTCACTAATGCTCCTTCCGTCTTCCAGTCCTTCATGAATGACATTTTCAGGGATTTTGTGGACAAATTTCTGATTGTTTATTTGGATGATATCTTGATTTTTTCTAATGACTGGGACTCTCATGTGAAACATGTTCGAACTGTATTCCAGATTTTGAGAGAGAATGCTCTGTATGTGAAGGGATCAAAGTGTCTTTTTGGCGTACAGAGGATCTCATTTCTGGGATTCATTTTGTCCCCATCTGTTATTGAAATGGACCCGGTCAAGGTTCAGGCCATCTGTGATTGGGTCCAACCTACTTCATTAAAGGCTCTTCAAAGATTTTTGGGTTTTGCCAATTTTTATCGTAAATTTATTGGTAATTTCTCGGTTATTGTTAAACCATTAACTGATTTGACCAAAAAGGGTTCTGATGTGGTGAATTGGCCTCCTGAGGCAGTCTCTGCATTTCAGGAACTTAAGCAAAGATTCACTTCTGCTCCTGTTCTACGGCAGCCTGATGTTTCTCTGCCATTTCAGGTGGAGGTTGATGCCTCTGAAATTGGGGCAGGTGCCGTTTTGTCCCAAAAAGATCCAGAGACCTCTAAAAGTAACCCTTGTGCCTTTTTCTCTCGAAAATTTTCTCCTACTGAACGTAATTATGACGTGGGTAATCGGGAGTTATTGGCCATGAAGTGGGCTTTTGAAGAGTGGAGACATTGGCTGGAGGGAGCCAAACATCAGGTGGTGGTCCTTACGGACCATAAGAATCTGGTCTATCTGGAATCTGCCAAGCGACTCAATCCTAGACAGGCCAGGTGGGCCTTGTTTTTCACACGTTTTAATTTTGTGGTTTCCTTTCTTCCTGGCACTAAGAATGTTAAGGCGGATGCCCTCTCGAGGAGTTTCCTTGCGGACTCTCCTGAGTTATCTGATCCTTCTGTTATTTTGAAAGAGGGTGTAGTTCTTTCCGCCATCTCGCCCAATTTGAGACTTGCTCTGGAGGGGTGTCAGGAGGATAGGCCCGAGTGCTGCCCTGTTGGAAAATTGTTTGTCCCGGACCAGTGGAAAAAGAGTGTGATGTCTGAGATTCATTGTTCCGCATTGGCTGGGCATCCCGGAATTTTTGGTACCAGAGACTTGGTTAGTCGGTCCTTTTGGTGGCCTACCTTGTCTCGTGATGTCAGGGAATTTGTGCAGTCCTGCGGACTTGCTCTCGCTCCAAGCCTTGCTCTCGCTCTAGTGGTTTGTTGATGCCATTGCCTGTGCCCAAGAGACCATGGACCCATATCTCTATGGATTTCATTTCCGACCTTCCTGTTTCTCAGAGAATGACCACCATCTGGGTAATTTGTGATAGGTTTTCCAAAATGATACATCTTGTGCCATTACCTAAGTTGCCTTCCTCCTCTGAATTGGTGCCGTTGTTCCTTCAGCACGTGGTTCGTTTACACGGCATTCCTGAGAACATTGTGTCTGACAGAGGAGTCCAGTTTGTTTCCAGATTTTGGAGGACTTTTTGTTCTAAACTGGGTGTTCAATTGTCTTTCTCCTCGGCATTTCATCCTCTGACCAATGGTCAAACTGAGAGAACAAACCAGACATTGGAGACTTATCTAAGATGCTTTGTGTCTGCTGATCAGGATGACTGGGTCTCTTTTTTGCCTTTGGCTGAGTTTGCTCTTAATAATAGGGCTAGCTCTGCCACTTTGATGTCTCCGTTTTTCTGTAATTCTGGGTTTCACCCTCGATTTTCTTCGGGACAGACGGAGGCTTCTGTCTGTCCAGGTGTTGACTCTGTTGTGGAGCGTATGCAACAGATTTGGGACCAGGTAGTGGAGAGGTTGTCCCTCTCTCAGGAGAAGGCCCAGCGGTTTGCTAACCGGCATAGGACTGATGGTCCTCGGTTTAAAGTAGGGGACTTGGTCTGGTTGTCCTCAAAAAATATTCCTATGAGAGTAGCATCTCCTAAATTTAAGCCTAGGTTCATTGGACTTATAAGATCATGGAGATTATTAATCCTGTTTCTTTTCGTTTGCTTCTTCCAGGGACATTTAAGATCCATAACGTGTTCCACAAGTCCTTGTTGAAGAGGTTTGTTGAGCCAGTGGTTCCTGCTGCTGTGCCTCCTGACCCTGTTTTGGTTGAGGGCAATCTGGAGTATGTGGTTGAGAAAATATTAGATTCTCGTTTTTCTAGACGGAAACTCCAGTATTTGGTTAATGGAGAGGTTATGGTCAGGAAGACAATTCTTGGGTGTTTGCTTCGGACATCCATGCTAGGAGACTTATCCGTGCGTATCATAGAACTCATCCTGACCGACCTGGTTGCTCAAATGAGGGTTCGGTGACCCCTCCTCAAGGAGGGGGTACTGTTGTGAATGGGTTTGAGATGAGTTCTGAGCAGAGGCTTCCTCTGGTGGTTACAAGCGGTGCTGGTCTGTCCAGTGAAGATTGTGAGGATTGGGAATCAGGTGTTACTGACTGGTCTTATATAAGGGAGTCACCTTCCCATCAGGGTTGCCGGTGATCAATTGTTCTGGTCTCAATCCTTGAATCCTGTTTCCCTTGTAGCCTGCTGTGTCGTGTCTGCATCTCCTGCTATCAGATAAGACATTTTCTTCTTTTTGTTTTTGTGCTAGATTTTTGCATTTTGTCCTGCACTTCTGTGGGGGCCTTCAGGGTCCCCTCCGGGGGCTTTTGCCCTCTCAGTTTAGTTCAGCCACTGATGTTTGTACTTTTGCTTTTTCCAGTTTTTTCAGTGGCTGCTGTTTTGATTTTGTTACACCAGAGAGCTAATTTAGGTGGTAGAGGTCGTGTGATCTCAGGTGATTTTGAAATTAGTAGAGTTGGTGCTTTTCAGGGTTTTCTGGGATTGCAGTAAGTGCCCTTCCTATCCTTTTCTATTTAGTTAGTTTGGGCCCCAGCGTTTGCTCATACTATTTTCTTTCTGTGTCAGTATTTCTTCTTGTCTAACCGCCATTACATGGTTGGGGGCTTTCTATTATCTTTGGGGTTCTGCTCCGGGGCAGATAGCTTTCCTATTTCTATCTTTAGGTGTAATTAGTTTCTCAGGCTGTGACGAGGCGTCTAGGACCAACGTAGGAACGCTCCACGGCTGCCTCTAGTTGTGGTGGTTAGTCAGGGTACTGCAATCTCATAGATTCCAACTGCTCTGGTGTATTGCCTTTTTACCTGCACTCCTCAGCTACCAAATCATAACACTTTGGTATAATTCATTTTAGCACTGTTCAATACTTACTGCTTCATATCCTGTGACTTGGGGCTCTCTAGATCTTATCAGGTGGAAGGTGCTAAAGCATATAGATGTTGCCAGGTCTAGGCCCTTGATCATTTAACCACCCCCTGGTGTACTGCCCCAGCTGCCAAATTATCCCAAACCAGCTCCCACAATCCCACTCTCCTAACCCTGTAGTGTGGGCTATATATTTAGGACTAGTCTAAGGGGTGCACGCATGTGTGGGGTGCACGCAGTCATCCCAGAAGCAAAGCATCACAGAAGATAAGCTTCGTGTAAACGGCAGTTATCCATGGCAAGCAATTAACATTCATCTTCTCTCTTCACACAGGTATGCAATGCATTCATTGGAAGCAAACAGCTGAATGATAGAATCCCCACCTCTGCTATGTGTTGTATGCCGCAATATATATTAATGGTATGCAATGCATTCATTGGAAGCAAACAGCTGAATGATAGAATCCCCACCTCTGCTATCTGTGTTGTATGCCGCACTATATATTAATGGTATGCAATGCATTCATTGGAAGCAAACAGCTGAATGATAGAATCCCCACCTCTGCTATCTGTGTTGTATGCCGCACTATATATTAATGGTATGCAATGCATTCATTGGAAGCAAACAGCTGAATGATAGAATCCCCACCTCTGCTATCTGTGTTGTATGCCGCACTATATATTAATGGTATGCAATGCATTCATTGGAAGCAAACAGCTGAATGATAGAATCCCCACCTCTGCTATCTGTGTTGTATGCTGCTATATATCCTATTGGTATGCACTCCATACTTCTACTTACTGCCAACCACTGCTTAACCATCTTGCAACATAGTTTAATGTACCTGGTAATAATGCTTTGGTATAATTCATTTTAGCACTGTTTAATACTTACTGCTTCATATCCTGTGACTTGGGGCTTCTCTCGATCTTATCAGGTGGAAGGTGCTAAAGCATATAGATGTTGCCAGGTCTAGGCCCTTGATCATTTAACCACCCCTTGGTGTGCTGGCCCCAGCTGCCAAATTATCCCAAAGCAGCTCCCACAATCCCACTTTCCTGACCCTGTAGTGTGGGCTATATATTTAGGAGTAGTCTAAGGGGCGCACGCAGTGAGGGGGCGCACTGCATCACAGAAGATAAGCATCGTGTAAACGGCAGTTATCCATGGCAGTTAATCAGGGCTGGAATCAGGTAGTCCACACTTTGCTTTCTTTTTAATTATGTACATTACCTTTATCCTCCTGTGTTCCCTTGCCATCCACATTCACCGCCCCATCCCCCCTCCATCACGACTCATACACATCAGCCCCTCCATACTTCCCTCTCCCATGTATAGCTCCCATGCACTCCTCACCTTCCTGAGAAACCTCAGCCCATCTTGCCCAAACACATCACAGAAAAAACCTACTTACAACTCCAACAACTACCTGCTCTTTATCTTCCTTCTCCTACTGATTTCAGGGGACATCTCCCCCAACCCTGGTCCACCATCCCCCAACCTCAATCCCTACCCTACCTCATATCGAAACCATAATAATCTTATTAATATTACTTGCACTCCCTCATCTCCTTCTTTCAATTGTGCCCTCTGGAATCCACGGTCTGCATGCAACAAACTATCCTTCCTGCACAACTACTTTCTGAACAACTCTCTTCATCTGTTGGCCCTCACTGAAACCTGGATTCAGGATTCTGACACGGTCTCCCCTGCTGCCATTTCCTATGGTGGCTTACAGTTCTCCCATTCCCCGAGACCCACAAACAGACATGGTGGTGGAGTTGGCATACTCCTGTCCCCACAATGCACTTTCCAGGTCATCCCCTCAATTCCATCACTCTCATTCCCTTCTTTTGAGGTCCACACCATCGGGCTCTTCCGTCCCCTCTCCCTCAGAGTAGCGGTCATATATCGGCCCCCAGGCTCGCCCACCCAGTTCCTTGACCACTTCTCAGCCTGGCTGCCGCACTTCATGTCCTCAGAACTACCAATCCTTATCCTTGGAGACTTCAACATCCCCATTAACAGCCCTACATCCACATCTGCATCTCAGCTTCTATCACTAACCACTTCTCTAGGCCTCTCACAGCTTTCAACCTCTGAGACACACAAGGATGGTAACACCCTTGACCTGGTCTTTGTCCGCCTGTGTTCAATCTCCCACCTAAATAACTCACCGCTTCCACTCTCTGACCACAACATTCTCTCCTTCATCCTCACAAATCCTCGACCACCCCAGCGCATTCCTACCTACCACACATTCAGAAATCTACAAGCCATTAACCCTCAGACACTTTCAGACTCCCTACACTCATCGCTGTCCCCAATCTCCTCTTTTTCTTGTCCTAATCTGGCTGTTCAGCACTACAATAACACTCTTAGAAGCACCCTTGACCAAGTAGCACTGCTCACCCTCAGAACTTCCAAACACACAGTAAAACAACCCTGGCTCACATCGCAAACTCACCTTCTCCAGCGATGCTCTAGGAGTGCTGAACGCCTTTGGAGAAAAACCCACACACCAGAAGACTTCTTAGAAAAATTACCAGAATAAAAGGTTATCACAAAAACACCTCAATAAGGATATACTCAAATAAGATTATATACAAAGCGAAAAAATGAGCATTAAAACCCAAAATTAATAAAAAAGTACAAATTTATTAGAATAACAATATCATTTAGATCATTTATATCAATAATAAAATGCAGAATTTACAAAAATTGTGAAGGTCACAAACAGCAATTGAGATCTGACCAATTGAACATAACACTGGATCGGGCTCTAGAGAATATTAGTATCCCACATCTATATTGATTGTATAGGAATTATATATAGTAAAGAAACATCATGTCAATGTCATATCAATCATTTGTCTTAAAAATAATCTCACCCAAATATATCCAGACAAGCGGTCAGATCGTGCTACCCCGACGCGCGTTTCGCGTGGGCTTTCTCAAGGGGCAGTGCCAAACCCACACACCAGAAGACTTCATCCACTTTAAAATTCATGTTAAGAACTTATAATGCTGCCCTTCACCTCGCCAAACAGACCTACTTCACCACCCTGATCTCCTCACTAGCCAACAACCCCAAGAAACTTTTTGACACTTTTCACTCCCTCCTCAGGCCAAAAGCACAAGCCCCTATCACAGACATTTGTGCTGACGACCTGGCCTCCCACTTTATTGAAAAAATAGATACTATCCGTCAGGAAATCTGCTCTCAACCACCAAGCGCTGTGACTCCCATCCCTCCCTGCACTTCCCCTGGCTCAATTTCCACATTTGATCCCAACACAGAAGAAGTCTCCAGACTCCTCTCTTCCGACTACATGCATTGACCCCATTCCCTCACATCTCCTCCAGTCTCTCTCTCCAGTTGTCACAACTCACCTAACTACAATCTTTAATCTCTCACTCTCCTCTGGCATTTTCCCATCCTCCTTCAAACACTCCATCATTACTCCATTAACTATAGAAACCCGCTCTCAACCCTTCCTGCACAAACAACTACAGGCCGGTCTCCAATCTCCCCTTCATCTCTAAACTTTTGGAGCGCCTAGTCTACTCCCGCCTCACCCTTTACCTCTCCACTCACTCCCTCCTAGACCCTTCACAGTCCGGCTTCCGACCCCTACATTCGACTGAAACTGCACTCATCAAAGTGACCAATGACCTTCTGACAGCAAAACGTAACGGTGACCACTCTCTGCTCATTCTTCTCGACCTTTCTGCAGCTTTCGACACAGTTGACCACCGTCTCCTACTGTCTAGGCTCCAGTCACTAGGTATTAAGGACACTGTTCTCTCCTGGTTCTCCTCCTATCTTTCTGACTGCTCCTTCAGTGTTTCGTTCTCTGGCTCCACGTCATCTCCTCTTCCTCTCACTGTCGGTGTACCCCAGGGCTCAGTCCTTGGCCCCCTTCTCTTCTCTCTCTACACGGCCCCAATTGGACAGACCATCAGCAGATTTGGCTTTCAGTACCATCTTTATGCTGATGACACACAATTATACACGTCCTTACCCCCGCTGTACTACAGAACACCACTGACTGTCTGTCCGCAGTCTTCAACATCATGTCTGCTCTCTATCTGAAACTTAACCTCTCCAAAACTGAACTTCTTCTGCTCCCGCCGTCTACTAACCTCCCTAAATCCGACATTTCCCTCTCCGTGGGCGGCACCATAATAGCACCGCGGCAGCAGGCTCGCTGTCTGGGTGTTATGTTTGACACCAATCTCTCTCCTTCACCTTCCATATACAATCTCTTGCCCGCTCTTGCCGCCTACACCTAAAGAACATCTCTAGAATCCGCCCTTTTTTCACCATGGAAACAACAAAAACCCTACTGTAGCATTGATCCACTCCCGACTGGACTACTGCAACACTCTATTAATTGGCCTTCCCATTACTCGACTATCCCCTCTCCAGTCCATCCTTAATGCAGCAGCCAGGGTCATCCATCTGGCTAATCGGAACTCGTCCTTACACTGGCTGGCCATTCATTATAGGATCCAATTCAAAGTACTGGTTCTCACCCACAAAGCTCTCCACAGTGCAGCACCCCCCTACATCTCCTCCCTCATTTCTAGCTATCGGCCTAACCGACTGCTGCGCTCTGCAAACGACCTTGGACTAACCTCTGCACTAATCCGTACCTCCCACTCACGACTCCAAGACTTCTCCCGCGCTGTGCCAATCCTCTGGAATGCTCTACCCCAAGAAATTAGGACTATCCACAATTTGCATGGTTTCAGGCGCTCCCTCAAAACACATCTGTTCAGAGCGGCCTATCACATTCACTAATCAAAGTCATTCTGTGTGTGTGTGTGTGTGTGTAGCCCATTCACTATCTCCATCCATCCCTCAATCCCTCAAGATGGCTGGACCATTATTGTAAATGCACCATTGTATATACACCCCTGTACTTTGTATCTCCCCCACCTCATTGTAGATTGTAAGCTCTCATGAGCAGGGGCGTCTTATTTCGCTTTAATTATTGTATTGTTAACGTTGTTACTTAGGACTTGTGTTTTGAAACTGTTAAACTGTAAAGCGCTGCGGAATATGATGGCGCTATATAAATAAAGATTATTATTATTTCATTTTGTCATAGGAAAGATGTGTATCTTTGTACCGTGTTAGCCAGTATCAAAAAGGTATTAACCACTGAGGACTCTCAAGTCTAAATATTTTTCATTTTGTCAGAATTTTTAGGTTTTTGTTTGTCCACCAGTCTCTTGATGATTGAACACAAGTTCTCAATGGGATTAAGATCTGGGGAGTTTCCAGGCCATGGACCCAAAATCTCTATGTTTTGTTCCCTGAGCCATTTAGTTATCACCTTTGCTTTATGGCAAGGTGCTCCATCAAGCTGGAAAAGGCATTGTTGATCGCCAAACTGCTCTTGGAGGGTTGGGAGAAGTTGCTCTTGGAGGACATTCTGGTACCATTCTTTATTCATGGCTGTGTTTTTAGGCAAGACTGTGAGAGAGCCGATTCCCTTGGCTGAGAAGCAACCCCACACATGAATGGTTTCAGGATGCTTAACAGTTGGCATGAGACAAGACTGGTGGTAGCGCTCACCTTGTCTTCTCCGAATGAGGCGTTTTCCTGATGTCCCAAACAATCGAAAAGGGGATTCATCAGAGAAAATAACTTTACCCCAGTCCTCAGCAGTCCATTGCCTGTACCTTTTGCAGAATATCAGTCTGTCCATGATGTTTTTTCTGGAGAGAAGTGGCTTCTTTGCTGCCCTCCTTGAGACCAGGCCTTGTTCCAAGAGTCTCCGCCTCACAGTGCGTGCAGATGCACTCACACCTGCCTGCTGCCATTCCTGAGCAAGCTCTGCACTGCTGGTAGCCCGATCCCGCAGCTGAAACACTTTTAAGAGACGGTCCTGGCGCTTGCTGGTCTTTCTTGGGCGCCCTGAAGCCTTTTTGGCAACAATGGAACCTCTCTCCTTGAAGTTCTTGATGATGCGATAGATTGTTGACTGAGGTGCAATCTTTCTAGCTGCGATACTCTTCCGTTAGGCCATTTTTGTGCATTGCAATAATGACTGCACGTATTTCTTTAGAGATAACCATGGTTAACAGAAGAGAAACAATGATGCCAAGCACCAGCCTCCTTTTAAAGTGTCCAGTGGTGTCATTCTTACTTAATCATGACAGATTGATCTCCAGCCATGTCCTCATCAACACCCACACCTGTGTTAATGGAGCAATCACTGAAAAGAGGTTAGCTTGTCCTTTTAAGGCAGGGCTGCAATGATGTTGAAATGTGTTTTGGGGGATAAAGTTCATTTTCTAGCCAAATATTGACTTTGCAAGTAATTGCTGTTAAGCTGATCACTCTTTATAACATTCTGGAGTATATGCAAATTGCCATTAGAAAAAGTGAAGCAGTAGACTTTGTAAAAATTAATATTTGTGTCATTCTCAAAACTTTTGGCCATGACTGTAGAGCCCCTTATGTGCCTAAACAGTGGAAACCCCCCACAACTGACCACATTATGGAAACTAGACCCCCAAATGAACTTATCTAGATGTGTGGTGAGAACTTTGAACCAAGTGCTTCACTTAAGTTTATAACGTAGAGCCATAAAAATAAAAAAATCATATTTTTTTTCCATAAAAATGATATTTTTGCCCCCAATTTTTTTTCCCAAGGGTATCAGAAGAAATTGGCCCCAAGAGTTATTGTGCAATTTGTCCTGAGTATGCTGATACCCCATATGTGGGGGTAAACTACTGTTTGGGCGCATGGCAGAGCTCAGAAGGGTAGGAGCACCGTTGTGCCAGGGGTTAATGTGCCGGGAGCGGTCCGTGACCGCTCCTGGCACATAGTGCCGGGTGTCAGCTGTGACACCCGGGAGCGCAGCTGATCGCATGTGACGTACTATTCCGTCCCTGGGAATTAAGTACCAGGTCACATGGACGGAATAGTACGTCGGATGGGATTAAGGGGTTAAAATGACATCATTATAATGACCAGGTATTTTTACCCCTCTGTAAAATATGTAGTGTGACCTCAGCCAGAGTATGTGCTATGGAGCAGTTGGGGCACCTGACAGCCTTTTAATAAACATCCATAAAAGAATGTTGTCCTATATGACTTCTAAAACGGACCAGGCTGTATGGGTCACAGAGAATGATAAGTGGCCACAGAAGGTCGACGTACACCAAGAAACACCGCTGGGACCTAAGAAATTGGTTACATAAGAGATCATGTTTTTTTTTAACTTTTTTTTTTTATTTACTGTATTTTTCGAGCCATAACAGGCACCCCAAATTTTGGTGAGGATAATAGAGGAAAAAAAGGATTTTTGATAAAATGAGGATCTTACAGTCCGTATTTACGGTAGCTAATATGGGGAGCGGTGGATGGGGTCACAGGAGACAGAGTCTGTGCTGCACGAAACCGGCGGTGGGACGGTGCTGCAAGCCATGGTGGGGAGGAGAGGGTGTCCCAGCGCTGCAAGGCTGTGGGTCATGGGCTGGAAGAGGTCGTGATTCAGGAAATCGTCCGCCTCAGGCGGCGTGTGCGCAGATTGGGATCTCAGCTCAGGTCCTTCAGCCTCGCCCCATTTCTACTGCTGGCTTCCTGCAGCAGGGACCCTGCCTCCTGTGACCCCGCTCCACAAATGTGCCCCCCATAAGCTATATTCAGACTATAAGATACACCCTAATTTTCCTCCCAAATTTGGGGGTAAAACATTGCCTCTTCTAGTGAGAAAAAATATCCTATATGCTGCTGAGGATAGGAAATAAATTGTCAGTGAGATCTGAACAATTTAGTGCTGGTCTACTGGTGAGGACTTTGCTGCAGATTGTTTCCCCAACAAATAGCAATGTGTGAACATACCCCAAGCTTTAGAAATAGAGAAATAAAAATTCAGCCCAGAGTTCTCAAACAGTTTTATTAAAAACACAAATAACAAAAAAGAGAAACATATAAATATATTTATACATACAAGTCTATAACAATAAACTTTACAAAACAAAATTTAGAACTAAGCCACGTTAGAGATAAGTAACAAACACAAAAAGCACAAGAGTAACAGCACCCTCCCCCCACAGCGCCCCAACATGCAGCCTCACGAGTGACAGCACCCTCCCCCCCACCAACATGCAGCCTCACGAGAGTGACAGCACCCTCCCCCCCACCATGCAGCCTCACGAGTGGCAGCACCCTCTCCCCCTCCATAACCCCACCAACATGCAGCCTCACGAGAGTGACAGCACCCTCTCCCCCCCACAGCCCCACCAACATGCAGTCTCATGAGTGACAGCACCCTCCCCCCACAGCCCCACCAACATGCAGCCTCACGAGAGTGACAGCACCCTCCCCCCACAGCCTCACGAGTGACAGCACCCTCTCACCCCACAGCCACATGCAGTCTCATGAGACTGACAACACCCTCTCCCACCCACATGCAGCCTCACGAGTGACAGCATCCTCTCCCCCCACAGCCCCACTAACATGCAGCCTCACGAGTGACAGCACCCTCCCCCCACAGCCCCACCAACATGCAGCCTCTCGAGTGACAGCACCCTCTCCCTCCACCAACATGCAGGCTCACGAGAGTGATCGCACCCTCTCCCCAACAGCCCCACCAACATGCAGCCTCACGAGAGTGACAGCACCCTTCCCCCCCACAGCCTCACCAACATGCAGCCTCACGAGTGACAGCACCCTCTCCCCCCACAGCCCCAACTTGCAGCCTCACGAGACCGACAGCACCCTCTCCCACCCACATGCAGCCTCACGAGTGACAGCACCCTCTCCCCCACTAACATGCAGCCTCACGAGTGACAGCACCCTCTCCCCCCAACAAAATGCAGCCTCACAAGTGTGACAGCACCCTCTCCACCCCACAGCTCCACCAACATGCAGCCTCACAAGTGACAGCACCCTCTTCCCCCCACAGCCCCAACAAGCAGCCTCACGAGTGACAGCACCCTCGACCCCCCACAGCCCCACCAACATGCAGCCTCACGAGTGACAGCACCCTCAACCCCCCACAGACCCAACATGCAGCCTCATGAGAGTGACAGCACCCTCTCCCCCCACCAACATGCAGCCTCACAAGAGTGACAGCACCCTCTCTCCCCCCACCAACATGCAGCCTCATGAGTGACAACCCCCTGCAGATTTAGCTGGTTGACACATGCGGAATTAACTTGGCATTGTGACATTTGTACTGTAGATCAGCCTGGAAGTGGGAAATGCACTGCAGCAAAAATTTTTGTTTTAATTTTTTTTTTTAAAAAAACGTTAAAAGTTAATTCAGAGTGTCATTTATTATTCAACCCCTCAAACCACAAGAATTCTGTTTGGTCCCCCTAAAGTATTAAGAAGTAGTTCAGGCACCAAGAATAATGAGCTTCACATGTGTGGATTAATGATCTCTTTTGCCAGCCTTTTCTGACTATTTAAGACCCTCCCCAAACTTGTGAACAGCACTCATACATGGTCAACATGGGAAAGACAAAGGAGCATTCCAAGGCCATCAGAGACAAGATCGTGGAGGGTCACAAGGCTGGCAAGGGGTACAAAACCCTTTCCAAGGAGTTGGCCCTACCTGTCTCCACTGTTGGGAGCATCATCCGTAAGTGGAAGGCTTATGGAACTACTGTTAGCCCTTCCACGGCCTGGACTGCCTTTGAAAGTTTCCTCCCGTGCCGAGGCCAGGCTTGTCCGAAGAGTCAAGGCTAACCCAAGGACAACAAGGAAGGAGCTCCGGGAAGATCTCATGGCAGTGGGGACATTGGTTTCAGTCAATACCATAAGTAACGTACTCCACCGCAATGGTCTCCGTTCCAGACGAGCCCATAAGGTACCTTTACTTTCAAAGCGTCATGTCAAGGCTCGTCTACAGTTTGCTCATGATCACTTGGAGGACTCTGAGACAGACTGGTTCAAGGTTCTATGGTCTGATGAGACCAAGATCGATATCTTTGGTGCCAACCACACACGTGACGTTTGGAGACTGGATGGCACTGCATACGACCCCAAGAATACCATCCCTACAGTCAAGAATGGTGGTGGCAGCATCATGCTGTGGGGCTGTTTCTCAGCCAAGGGGCCTGGCCATCTGGTCCGCATCCATGGGAGGATGGATAGCACGGCCTACCTGGAGATTTTGGCCAAGAACCTCCGCTCCTCCATCAAGGATCTTAAGATGGGTCGTAATTTCATCTTCCAACAAGACAACGACCCAAAGCACACAGCCAAGAAAACCAAGGCCTGGTTCAAGAGGGAAAAAGTCAAGGTGTTGGAGTGGTCTAGTCAGTCTCCTGACCTTAACCCAATTGAAAACTTGTGGAAGGAGCTCAAGATTAAAGTCCACATGAGACACCCAAAGAACCTAGATAACTTGGAGAAGATCTGCATGGAGGAGTGGGCCAAGATAACTCCACAGACCTGTGCCGGCCTGATCAGGTCTTATAAAAGACGATTATTAGCTGTAATTGCAAACAAGGGTTATTCCACGAAATATTAAACATAGGGGTTGTATAATAATTGACCCACACTTTTGTTTAAAATTTATTAAAATTCAACTGAGCAACATAACTTTTTGTTTTGTAAGATTTATGCTTCTGTTAATAAATCCTACTCTCGTTTGCAGTTTGAAGGCTCTGAAGGGTATGCCACACTAAACAATATCGCTAACGGGATCGCTAAAAAACGTCACTATTTAGCGATCCTGTTAGCGATGTTGTTCAGTGCGGCAGCTTCCAGCGACGAGCTTCCTGCTGTGATCTCGCTCGTCGCTGGAATCGTTCCGGACCCTATTTTCTCGTCGGCGCTCCCGCTGGGTAAGTATCTAATCGCTGTGTGGCACCTTTTCTTAGCGATTTAGCGGTACTTTTGTACCGCTAAAGTCGTTAAGAAGATCGCTAACGGCGATAGCGTCGTTAACTATATCGCTAAATGTGGCCGCATTTAGCGATATAGAAACAATCCCGCTAGCGATCGCATTAGTATGCGTCGTTATCGTGATCGCTAGCGGGATTGTTTAGTGTGGCAGTACCTTAACTTATTTGCATCTTATCAAACCAGCTAAATCTGCAGGGGGTTGAATACTACTTGTAGGCACTGTAGATAATGAAAACATGCTAAATTGCAGAGACAGCATAGAAACGCGTTTCAGACGCACATGGCCTTGTGTGTTTGAAATGCATTTGCTATGCTGCAATGTACCATGTTTTGATGTTTTCTCTCTTTTTCATTAAATTTTGTGATTTCCAAGAAGCTGGATTTTGTTCATATTTTATTTACATTTAGTCCCAGGGATTCCATGCTTCTGTGCACCTAGAGCTTGGGTAAACTGTTTTTTTTTTCTATTTTATGTACAAGGGAGTTACATCGCCCCATTCACCTTGCAGCAAACCAATATTGGAAACACCAAAAGCACAGAGTTCAAAAAGCCACCAAAGAATTGTAAATATAAAATCAATATTTATTAAATACCAGATAAATACATGAAATAACACCGAAAAAACATAAGGTTCAAATAAGTGAACAGAACAAGCAAACAAGTATAAAACTCGGGCCCTAGATAAAAATTACATACATGTAATAAGAGGTGGGTGGTGGCAAGAAAAATACAGCAGTAGTCACACTGCAAGCTTAAAGTGCAAGTGCATAGAAATGTATAAAGAGCAAAGTGGGTAAGGTCCAATGACTCAAAATAAGTAACAAGTCTCCCACATATAGCCCCAAAAGCTGCCTAGAATATACGCTCATACCACAGTACCGCAAATAAGATACCATAAAAAAATCACCACTCTCACCCATAGTGCCTCGCTAGGGATCCCGGAACACGCAGCCCCAACGCGCGTTTCGCGTTGGCTTCTTCGGGGGGCCGTGTCTGTACGATGTCCAGGCTTCTATAAATACCCCCTTGTGCACATACTCACATGTGGTCACATCACCAGCGCGTGTCGCTGTGCAGCGCCGGAAGTTACGTCACATCCGGCAGTCCATGGCGATGCGGGTCACGGGAAAACCCAGTTGACGTCAATGACCTGCAAACATCATTACAGGACGCCTCATGCGACGCTTCGGCTAAAACAAGGTGAGACGTGCGCACTGGCCACTGGTAGAGTAAAATGTGCGCAGAACACTATAGGGGCTATTAGACAATATACAGCAAATTTATTCTGATTACTGCCACAAACACCTGAAGCGCGATGGAGAAGAGATCAAAAAAGGTATATATATGTATCAGTCCTAGTTAGAATAACATACAACACAAAATAAGTGAATGTAAAATGAATACAAAAAGTGCAAACAGGAAAATACTGTATATACTCATGTATAAGCCGACCCCCTAATTTTGCCACAAAAAAACTGGGAAAACTTGACTCGCGTATAAGCCTAGGGTGGAAAATTATTACGCCCCCATATGCTCCATAGATTAGGCCCCCATAAACTGCACAGATTATGCCCCCATATGCTGCACAGATTATGCCCCCGTATGATCCATAGATTATGCCCCTGTATGCTGCACAGATTATGCCCCCATATGATCCACAGATTATGCCCCCATATGCTCCACAGATTATGCCCCCATATGCTGCAGAATATGCCCCCATATGTTAGGGGTCGAGTTCCCGCTTCTGCACAAGGGGAATCTCGAGCCATCCCGGCTGCGGTCTCCCGTTTGTCTCCGGCCGCAGTGGACTCTGCTCAGCTTAGACGTCGGTCCCAGCGTCTCGCCCAGTCTAACAGTGTGCAGAGAATTACTGCTGCATCTGCGAGCAGACGTCTTTAGGACAAAGTCCTTGTTTTCCCCTTCTGAGCATGCCCAGGGTGAGATCTCTCATTGGAGATCAGGGGTCACATGCTCAGGTACTGCAGCAGCTCCTATTGGTCCGCCAGGAAGGTCCTGTGACTACTGGTGTTCTGGAACAGTTTCATTGGTCCTTGTTTCTGGCAGGTCCTGTAGCTGTTACTATAAAAGGGTGGCTGTTGTGAATGGGCTTGAAATGAGTTCTGAGCAGAGGCTCCCTCTGGTGGTTACAAGCGGTACTGGACTGTCCAGTGAAGATTGTGAGGATTGGGAATCAGGTGTTACTGACTGGTCTTATATAAGGGAGTCGCCTTCCCATCAGGGTTGCCGGTGATCAATTGTTCTGGTCTCAATCCTTGATTCCTGTTTCCTTTGTAGCCTGCTGTGTCGTGTCTGCATCTCCTGCTAACAGATAAGACATTTTCTTCTTTTGTTGTGCTTGATTTTTGCATTTTGTCCTGCACTTCTGTGGGGGCCTTCAGGGTCCCCTCCGGGGGCTTTTGCCCTCTCAGTTTAGTTCAGCCACTGATGTTTGTACATTTGCTTTTTCCAGTTTTTTCAGTGGCTGCTGTTTTGATTTTGTTACACCAGAGAACTAATTTAGGTGGTAGAGGTCGTGTGATCTCAGGTGTTTTTGAAATTAGTAGAGTTGGTGCTTTTCAGGGTTTTTTGGGATTGCAGTAAGTTCCCTTCCTATCCTTTTCTATTTAGGTAGTTTGGGCCCCAACGTTTGCTCATACTATTTTCTGTCTGTGTCAGTATTTCTTCTTGTCTAACCGCCATTACATGTTTGGGGGCTTTCTATGTTCTTTGGGGATCTGCTCCGGGGCAGATAGCCTTCCTCTTTCTATCTTTAGGTGTAGTTAGTTTCTCAGGCTGTGACGAGGCGTCTAGGACCAACGTAGGAACGCTCCACGGCTGCCTCTAGTTGTGGTGGTTAGTCAGGGTACTGCAATCTCATAGATTCCAACTGCTCTGGTGTATTGCCTTTTTTACCTCACTCCTCAGCTACCGAAACATAACAGTATCACCGGCCTAAAAATTGAAAATTGCATGGTACTCACAGAAGGGAAAAATATTGTGAAAGAAAAAGGTTGTCAGAGTTGTCAGAGATATTTTTCTGTTTGTTGCATTTTTTTTTCCCTCTGTATCTCTGGGTGCTGGGGAGGATTTTTTCTCTCAATGGAGTTTGCACAGTTGTCTGGCCGTGTGGATCAGCTTGCCACTGAGGTTCGGAGTATTGCTACCTATCTTGCTAGGTTGCCTGTTGTGGAACCTAGGATTCCCATGCCAGATTTGTTTTTAGGGGATCGAGCTAAGTTTCTGAATTTCAAAAATAACTGTAAATTGTTTTTTGCCTTAAAATCTAAGTCCTCAGGGAACGCAGCGCAGCAGGTTCAAATTGTCATCTCTCTCCTGCGCGGCGATCCTCAGGATTGGGCTTTTTCCCTGACACCTGGGGATCCTGTTTTGAGTGATGTTGATGCATTTTTTCAGGCTTTGGGGTTATTGTACGATGAGCCTAATGTCACTGATCAAGCTGAAAAAGCCTTGTTGGCATTAAATCAGGGGCTTGATGACGCTGAGTTATACTGTCAGAGATTCCGTAGGTGGGCAGTCCTGACCAAATGGAATGACGACGCTTTGGCAGCCCTTTTTCGGAAGGGTCTGTCAGATAATGTAAAGGATGTTATGGTGGGATTCCCTGTCCCCTCTGGTCTCAATGATTCTATGTCATTAGCGATTCAAATTGACAGACGTTTGCGTGAGCGGAGAAGTATGCGTGGAATAGTGTTGCCTTGTGAACCTGCTTCTGAATCCATGCAGTGTGATAGAGTGGTTTCTGGGGCACAGCGTCATGAGTTTCGAAAGCGCAATGGGTTATGTTTCTACTGTGGTGATGCCTCTCATGCTATTTCAGTCTGCCCTAAGCGGGGAAGACGTTTTGCACGCTCAGTTGTCTTGGGTAGTGTTCAGACTAAGTTTTTATTAACTGTTACCCTGATATGCTCTCTGTCCTCATTTTCTGCTCAGGCTTTCGTTGATTCGGGAGCAGCTATTAACCTGATGGATTTTGATTTTGCTAAACGTTGTGGGTTTCCCTTGATACCCTACGGAAGTCTATTCCCCTGCTGGGGATCGATTCTACCCCTTTGGCTGAGAATAAACCTCAGTTCTCTACTCAGGTGATAATGAGGGTTGAACCTGATCATCAGGAGAGCTGCAAATTTTTGGTTCTGTATAATCTGCATGACATTATCGTACTGGGTTTCCCTTGGTTACAGTCTCATAATCCTGTTTTGGATTGGAAATCTGTGTCTGTAACCAGTTGGGGCTGCCAATGTGTTAATACCAACACTCCTGTTTTTTCTGCCTCCCCCCAGGCTCAGGATGTTCCTGACTTTTTGATTGATTTTTCTGATGTGTTTAGCGAAAGTAAATCTGCATCCTTGCCTCCCCATAGGAGCTATGACTGCGCTATTGAATTAGTGCCTGGTAGTAAATTCCCTAAAGGTCGCCTTTTTAACTTGTCTGTACCTGAACATGACGCTATGCGGTCTTATATCAAGGAGTCATTGGAGAAGGGTCATATCAGACCATCCTCTTCACCCTTAGGTGCCGGTTTTTTCTTTGTGGCCAAAAAGGATGGTTCATTAAGGCCGTGTATTGATTATCGTCTTTTGAACAATATTACTGTGAAATATCAATATCCGTTACCCTTGATTTCTGACCTGTTTTCCAGGGTGAAAAACGCTACTTGGTTTACCAAGCTTGACCTCAGGGGGGCATATAACCTTATTCGCATTAAGCACGGGGATGAATGGAAGACGGCATTTAATACCCCTGAGGGGCATTTTGAGTACCTTGTGATGCCCTTTGGGCTCACTAATGCTCCTTCTGTCTTCCAGTCCTTCATGAATGACATTTTCAGGGATTTTGTGGATAAATTTCTGATTGTTTATTTGGATGATATCTTGATTTTTTCCAATGACTGGGACTCTCATGTGAAACATGTTCGAACTGTATTCCAGATTTTGAGAGAGAATGCTCTGTATGTGAAGGGATCAAAGTGTCTTTTTGGCGTACAGAGGATCTCATTTCTGGGATTCATTTTGTCCCCATCTGTTATTGAAATGGACCCGGTCAAGGTTCAGGCCATCTGTGATTGGGTCCAACCTACTTCATTAAAGGCTCTTCAAAGATTTTTGGGTTTTGCCAATTTTTATCGTAAATTTATTGGTAATTTCTCGGTTATTGTTAAACCATTAACTGATTTGACCAAAAAGGGTTCTGATGTGGTGAATTGGCCTCCTGAGGCAGTCTCTGCA
>JARQOD010000007.1:126542810-126574395 GCA_033576555.1 Oophaga sylvatica
CCTTTTTCCCTTTTTTTTCTGTTGCCGATTAAGTGGAGCGCATGCGCTTGTCCCAACGCCCGGGTGGGCATGGTAACGGCGTTCCCATGTTGATCACGCCGGGCTTGACCCGGGAAAGTGATGCATCACAGACGCTTGTTGCGATGTTCATTTCCCGGCAGCGTGACCCGCGCATGCGCCGTTTACATCGTTCTCGGTCCATTTCCTTATATAAAGCCGCTGATTGCTGCATATATACTACATCCCCCTGACGAAGGAAAACATTTCCGAAACGCGCGTCGGGGCGCGTTCTTTAGAGGCCATTACCTTTCCACAGCCCCCAGGTAATTTACCATAAGTCGGGCGGTATTTCTGATACCCCCACTCCAGCACTGTGATATATGGTGCTGACATCTTGCAATAGTGGACCCAATAGTTTTCTTTACCAGCTTCCCTTTTTTTCACTTCAACCTTTGCGGTGCATGGCTTTTTAGTTGCACTTGCCCATAATTATCCTTTCTTCACTAGTTCTGTTTTTTTTTGCACCATTAGTGCAAATACAATATTAATTGCTGTTTCTATTGTGCAGTTTTTTTGGTGCATAGTGCATCTTTATTTGAGTATTTTTCCACACAATGTATACACTTTTATTTATGCACAATATTATTTTGCATATTTTTTCTTATTATATATTGTCGTTCACATCAACAGTAGATATTGCAGGTCATCACACACGCTGGATTTATTACCAGGCTGTGTATTGAGCAATCTAGTTTCTACATATACATATGTCATTTACCTGCTAATATTATAATTTATCTCAGGAAATTAATCTAAAGACATATGCTTATATACTAAGGTGCCACTTCATATTTTTTAGCTGTTCCGTGATGGTCATTGCCTCTTGTTTTTTTTAATATTATTCATGTACGTATTTTATTGCATATAAAATTTTGGGTTGTTTATTAATTTTGTACATTTGATTCAAAAAAAAATTTATTTTATTATTCACTTTGTGCCCCTTGATTTTCTGTTGTTACCTTGTCACTGGGTGTCTTCCTCCATTCCTACAAAACAGAATATAGCAATACCCACATTGTATTAATCACTACCCACATAGTATACAAGTGCGCCAAAACAGAATGTAGCAATACCCACATTGTATTAATCACTACCCACATAGTATACAAGTGCGCCAAAACAGAATATAGCAATACCCACATTGTATTAATCACTACCCACATAGTATACAACTATGCCAACACAGTATATAGCAATACACGCATAGTATACATCAATGCCAAAACAATATATAGCAATACCCACATTGTATTAATCACTACCCACATAGTATACAACTATGCCAACACAGTATATAGCAATACCCACATAGTATACAAGTACGCCAAAACAGAATATAGCAATAACCACATTGTATTAAACACCCACGAAGATACACAAAATATGCATTTGAATGAAATAAACACACAAGTTTTTGACCATTTTTTATTGCACTGGTAGTAATCCTTCGATTCCCTTTTTGTCCTATAATAAAAAATAACAACAATACAAGTGTGTTCAAGTAAGCAGATCCAATACATATAGCTTACCTTATAGTGACCATGAGACGCTCCGCCGGAGAAATCGAGAAGTGGCAGTAGGTGTCACATCTCCTGATCTGGTCTTCAATCCGCTCCACTAACAGATCAAAAGTTTCCTTCTTCATCCGTAGATAAGAAAAAAAAATTTCTGGATTTTCTCTCAGCTCCATGTTGAGTGTAGAATACACACCATGGGTTAGTCTCTGTGCCGTGATGGGGTGGATCCATATACGGCGGCGTCGCTGGCGTTGACGCATAATGCGCTGCTCGATCTTTCTCTCCTTCTCCATAACAATAATCTTCAAGCGATTCGCCTCCGCAGTGAAATCCACAAGATTCTTGAAAATATTCCCAATAATCACATCCATCTTCACCAGTCACTTGCTCTTCTCTCAAAAATTTAATAGCCACATCCGGCGCTCCGGCGCTCCGGCGCGACGCTGGATCGCGCCTGACACAAAAAAACTGATGTGTGAAAGTAGCCTAATAAAGCTTGGTTGCAGAGTCATAAAGTTCTTTATATAATCAGTGATAATCGAGAATGGAAAATCATTAACCATTTCACGACCATTTTTTTTTTTAGGTTTTGTTTCTTAAATGCTTTTTTTAGTAGCTCTAAAATGTTTTCTCATTTCTGCGTCTAAATTTTGCCTTTTTTTTTGTGACTTCTTCTTTGAACCTTATTTTTTTTATTTTTTTGTCATTTTTATATTTTTAACGTTTTTATGTATTTTTTCTTTTGATATCGAGGGAAAGTGTTGAGAAAAAAAAGGAAATATCTGACTTGTTTTTCACGCATTTTTTTTACATTTTTATTTTTTGCCCCCACATGGGACCCCTATCATATATTCTGAATTGGGTTTCCCGTTAGGTAGAAATTATTTTTATACATTGAATAATTGGGGGACGGGGGGCTCCGTGTGGCTAGAAACAGCGATACCGCTTGGCCTTTTTTTTTTATTTTTTTTTTCATTATTTATTTTACTTGCTGATATCGCGCCTTTAATTCCACGGCATTTTACAGACATTATCATTTTTCATTTATTTCCTGCATTGTAGCCCAATAAGGTCATAAAACACCTTTGGGGGGTGGACAGTTTTATAATTATATATTTAATTTAATTGGTGATTTCCCCTGTAACTGAGGCTGGCACATTAGGGTCGGTTACAGGGGAAATTCAGCCACGGCCTGCACTTGTAGAGCTAATCTGGAACTGCTAAGACCACGCTGCTCCAGGATCCGGCGATCACATGATCTCTATGGTCCGGAAGAGGAAGCGCTGTTTCTGCTTCCTATACTTGCTTAGTGCTGTCAGTGCAGTGGCGAGGAAGGCAGAGATGGTAATAAGTCATCTCTGACTTCTCTATGGGAATTCTGGCCGTTTCTGACAGCAGCTGTGTGATTTCCGTACAGCCGCTAACTCTGCAGTTTACTTTTAAAAAGTCCTCGCAGAGTTATATGTGGACCACCCCGACATTTTAGAAGTTGGGTGATTTGCAAGTATTTAAAAATAATTCTTAGTTGATGTCTTTTTTTCTGTAGGTTTAGTGTGTTCACAATGGGAAATGCCTCAATGTTTAGACTTGTTCTTTTCGGGGGATATAAACGTCTTGTATGGTGTCTAGTGATGAGTGAACGTGCTGGGATAAGGTGTTATCTGAGCATGCTCGGTGCTAACCGGGGATCTTCGGCATGCTCGAATAATATGTTCGAGTCCCCGCGGCTGCATGTCTCTGACTGTTTGACATCCACAACACATGCAGGATTGTCTGTGTTTCATCTGTCGAAACGCATAGGTGTTTTGCTACAAGTTCTGTTTTTTAATGTTTCCTCGATTTTAATTTGGACGTTTTAATAAATGTCTGGATTTCCACTAACTTCCTATGTCCCATTTATTCATTCCAAACCAGAATTTTTCATCTGATCACTTCCCATAGATCTAAGAAGCATTTGTGAGGGGAGCTGAAAACACGCAATATTTTCTACACGTGAATACATTGAGAAAGGCGTCACAATGTTTCATGAGCTGTACACTTTTTTTCCGTGAATTATCTTTTCCTGTAAAGTGGAACTGTCAATTTTGGCAACTTCTCAGAGAAAAAGAGGAGAAAAATAGGGGAGTCCTGTCCGACCTCGCTGAATGTTTTTTTGTATGTGATATTGGGTTGTCCCATCATTAGAGCTCTGGTATCTAAGAACATCTAGGGTGCGAGGAGGGGCGATAACTGAAAATGAGGTGCGGCTGTGGGGAATACAGATCGATCAATGTTTCGAGAGCGGCATCGATAAAAGTATGTTGTAACCTATGCACCTGATTGGGACAGAAGTCATGGTTAAACAAGACCGATTCTAAGCTATAAAAACACAACACAATCTTGAAGTGGAAGAAAATGGCCATGCGTTTTTATTTTGGGTTACTTCAATTAAAATCCAAATCTCAATAAATAGTTCATATAAATAACCATAAATACCATTCAAAGACCAATCCGCCCAAAAATTGGGCGATTTTTCCCAGACGCCGCGACTCTTTGAGCCCCCCAAACCGCGCAGCTACTCCTCCACCACAGATTGCAAATTCAGATTGAATATGTCTAAACCAATATCAGACAAATGCACTATATCTTGGCAAAATAAACCTGGAACAAAACCTTCCAGGTCCATGTGCCTAAAAGAAAAACCACTGATTAAAGGTAGAAACTTACTCATTCCCTTATTGATCCTTTTACGAATTGTATCCATAAAACGAAGATTATCTTTACCCCATAAAAGTCTAGGAATAATCTCGGAAAAGACAAAACTCACACCAGGAAAGGATTGCTTAAGAATCATAGAATCATAGAATGGTAGAGTTGGAAGGGACCTCCTGGGCCATCTGGTCCAACCCCCTGCTCAAAGCAGGATTCTCTAAACCATCCTAGACAGATGTCTGTCCAGCCTCTGTTTGAAGACTTCCATTGAAGGAGAACTCACCACCTCTCGTGGCAGCCTGTTCCACTCCTTGATCACCCTAACTGTCAAAAAGTTTTTTCTAATATCTAATCTGTGTCTCCTCCATTCAGTTTCATCCCATTGCTTCTAGTCTTTCCTTGTGCAAATGAGAATAAAGATGATCCTTCTACAATGTGACAGCCCTTGAGATATTTGTAGACAGCTATTAAGTCTCCTCTCAGTCTTCTTTTTTGCAAGCTAAACATTCCCAAATCCTGCAACCATTCCTCATAGGACATGGTTTGCAGACCGGTCACCATTCTGGTGGCTCTCCTTTGAACTTGCTCCAGTTTGTTGATGTCTTTTTTAAAATGTGGTGCCCAAAACTGGACACAGTATTCCAGATGAGGTCTGACCAAAGAGGAGTAGAGGGCAATAATGACCTCACGTGATCTAGATTGTATGCTTCTGTTGATACATCCTAGAATTGTATTTGCCTTTTTTGCTGCTGCATCACACTGTTGACTCATGTTCAGTCTGTGATCAATTAGTATACCCAAGTCTTTTTCACATGTGCTGTTACTTCGCCCTATTCCTCCCATTTTGTATATGCTTTTTTCATTTTTATTGCCCAGATGTACTACTTTGCATTTTTCCCTGTTAAAAACCATTCTGTTAGTTGCTGCCCACTGCTCCAGTTTATTTATATCTTTTGAATCCTCTCTCTCTCTTCTCTAGTATTAGCTACCCCTCCTAGCTTTGTGTCATCAGCAAATTTGATCAGTTTACCCTCAATTCCTTCATCTAAATCATTGATAAAGATGTTGAACAATACAGGGCCCAAAACAGAGCCTTGTGGTACCCCACTTGAGACATTCTTCCAACTGGATGTGCAGCCATTTACGACCACTCTTTGAGTCCGATCACTAAGCCAGTTATGAATCCACCTAACAGTTGCCTTGTCCATTCCATACTTAGTCATTTTTTCAATAAGGATTGTGTGAGATACTTTGTCAAATGCTTTGCTGAAGTCAAGATATACTATATCTACAGCATTTCCCTGATCCACCCAGTCAGTGATTCTGTCATAGAAGGAAATTAAGTTAGTCTGACATGACTTATTAGTTACAAACCCATGCTGACTCTGTTTAATCACTTCATTCTTATGCAGGTACTTACATACATGTTCTTTAATAATTTGTTCAAAGATTTTTCCTGGTATAGAAGTCAGACTCACCGGCCTGTAGTTCCCTGGGTCCACCTTCTTCCCTTTTTGAAGATAGGAACAACATTTGCTCTTCTCCAGTCTTCTGGGACTTCTCCTGTTCTCCAAGAATTTTCAAAGATTATGGACAGTGGTTCAAGAATTTCTTCTGCTATCTCCTTCAGTATTCTGGGGTGTAATTCACCTGGACCTGGAGACTTGAATTCATTTAGGTTAGCTAAGTGTTTCCACACTGTCTTTCTGTTTATAGATATCCTGGATTCTTCTATTCCTCTAATAGGACAGTGAAGATCAGTTGATGTTACATTTCCTTTCTGAGAGAAAACAGATGCAAAATAGGAATTTAAAAGTTCAGCCTTCTCAACATCCTTTCTTACTATTTCATCATTTTCATCCTGTAAAAATCCTATAGCATCTTTGACATTTTTTTTACTTTTGACGTATCCCCAAAATCCTTTTTTGTTGCTTTTGACATCTCTTGCAAGCCTTAATTCATTGTCAGCTTTAGATAATCTGATTTGTGCCCTGCAGGTTCTGCAGATGGCATTATATTCTTCTTTAGATATGCCTCCCTCTTTCCATTTGATAAACATTTCTTTCTTTCTTTTTAGCATGTGTTTAAGTTCTGTGTTCATCCATCCTGGTTTCCTTAAATGCTTCCCATTCTTCCCTCTTTTTGGAATTGTTAACGATTGTGCTTTGAGAATCTCATTTTTCAAGATGTCCCATCCTTCCTGGACATTTTTGTCCTTAAGGATATCCTGCCATTGGATCCCTCCAATTCTCTTTCTGAATCCCTTAAAATCTGCCTTTCTGAAATCTAACCTTGACGTCTGAGTCTTCACAGGTCTTCCTCCTCTTGTTATCCAAAATTCTAAAATAGCATGGTCACTACCTCCTAGGGTCCCAGCCACTCTTACCTCCTCAACCATTTCCTCCCTGTTTATAAGGATTAGATCCAAGGTAGCAGATCCCCTTGTTTTCTCCTCTACCTTTTGAAAAATAAAGTTGTCAGCAAGAGAGGATAAGAATTTCCTTGACCTGTTAGTTTTGCCTGAGAGAGATTCCCAACAAATGTCTGGATAATTGAAATCTCCCATGACCACTATGTCATATTTTTTGGAGAACTTGGCCATTTGATGCATAAAGAGTTCATCCAGATCTTCAGCTTGCATAGGCGGCCTGTAGTAAATGCCTACAATGATGTCCTTTCCATTGTTCTGTCCTTGTATTCTTACCCAAACAGTTTCCACAGAACTCCCAGTCTCTGAAGCGTCAATCTCTGTGCAGATATACGCTTTTCTAACATACAATGCGACACCTCCTCCTCGTTTATCAAGTCTGTTTCTTGCAAATAAGTTGTATCCTTCTAGCCTTGTATTCCAATCATGTGTATCGTCCCACCAAGTTTCAGTGATTCCAATGACATCATACTTCTTCTCCAGCATTAGTAGTTCCAATTCTCCTTGTTTGTTGCCCATGCTTTGTGCATTTGTATAAAAACATTTTAGTTTGTGATTGGTTTCTCTTCCTCCAATATTTTTATTATTTAGATTTTTTTGTCTTCGTTCTTCCTTTCCACTTCTAATAGCCGAGTTCTCAATAGCATTTGTCAGGTGTATGGCTTTTTCTGGCGTTTTGCTTCCCTTCCCACATTGTTCTAGTTTAAAGCTCTCCTGATGAGTGTAGCAAGGCGACTTCCAAATACATGTTTTCCAGTCTTCGTAAGGTGCACCCCATCTCTAGCAAGTAGTCCATCGTACAGGTAATTCACTCCGTGATCCAGAAATCCAAATCCTTGCTGACGGCACCATCGACGTAGCCAGTTGTTCACCTGCAGAATCTTATTCCACCTCCTTGTTCCATGGCCATCCACTGGGAGGATGGATGAGAAGACCACCTGCGCACCCAGTTCTTTCACCAGAGATATCTGACCTCATAAAAGCTAGCAAATCCAAAGTTTTGACCTTACCGATATCATTACCTCCCAAATGAAATACGATCAGATCAGGAAAAGGAAATAACTTAAAACAATTCTTAACCTCAAAAGAAAAATTAAACCAGGTTAAACCACGCCTGCTATGCCAAAAAATATGAATCAAAGAAGGATCAAAACTTAAGTTCTCAGAGTAACAATGTTGGTTAGCCCTCTTCTGAGCCCAGAAGACAAATGAATGACCAAACAAAAGGTCCTAAAAAATTAAGTGAAAATTAATAATCATACAAATCATGACGAACATACATTTTGAACCTGCCAGATTCCCACCTACCCAGCTTCTTAATATTATTCTCGCAAAAAACAGCCCTGGCCGCTTCCGTAGCGGCCCCAATCCGAAAAGAGTGGGAAGTAATCCTAAGATGTTCTTTACCCAAAAAACGCAAACATTTCTTCAAAAGGAAATTGAATTGAAAAATAGTAGCCGGGGAGGAATCCATATGGATAAACAAAGGACCGTCAACTCTGGGCTTAATGTCCAACCACCTCTTAGCTCTAAGAACAGGGCAAATGGATGGATCAGAAACAGAGTTAATTCTCAAACTTGCCCCCTTCCCAACTGATCAGTTTTGGATCTGCATATAAATAAAATAATATTAGAATCATGACACTGCAAATCAGAAAAATTAAGCCCAGAGGGAACAGTCCTTTTGACAGAGACTAATTCACCAATACGCAACGCACCGAAAAAGGCTAATAAAAACGCTGATGAAAATAACAAAGCCTCGTCAGAATTAATGCAAACTCTACTAGGAGCTGAACATAAATCCTTTAAAAGGGATAAAGAAATCGGTCGTCTTGAATCTGGCCTAAAATTACACTTTTTATAACCTTTCAAAAATTGCCTGACAGGAAAAAAGGATGTCAATGGATTGGCACTAAAAAGCTTCATAAAGAACGACACACCAGAAATGATTTTAGACAAAGAAGAGAAAGACAGACCTTTATTCACTATATACTCAATAAATTTTAAACTACAAACAGAATCAGAAACCTTCGGGTCAAAATTATTTAAGTTACAAAAATTAAGCCACTGATACCATGCGGCCGAATAATTGGCCCATGATCTTGGAGACAAAGAACGCTCAATAAAATATTGAATCATACTGAAATTAAGTCCCAAATCTGCTGTGGGCATGGGGTTGCCTCCAGATCTGCATTTGGCACCTGTAGATAAAAATTTGACCGCTGACTACAACAAATAGAATTCAAAGCTGAAAACCATCTGCTAGGACCTAACTTGGCTTTAAGCCAGATATTATACCGCAAACACAATAAAACTAACTGCCTAATGATTCTGGATGCCCACACGTTCTTGCTTGACAGTGTGTTGATTGAAAAAACAAACCCCTGATTAAGGGAAAGCAGAATGAGTCTAGTCTTTCATCAAAGGTCCCCAAAGAAAAACACCAAGAAAAACAGCAAAAAGCTCCAAAACAAAAGTGTTCCTAGTTAAAAAATTCTCCGACCAAAATTCGGGCCATGGGCATAAAATCCAATGAGAAGAAAAGAACACAGCACAGCCTTCAGTGTTGTGAATAGAAAAAGAAAAAGGTAAGAAATCAGCCGAAGAATAAACAGACTGCAAACAAGATTTCCCATTAAAATCAGACAAAAAGGAAAGCCAAACCTTGGCATCTTCTTTCATATCAGAACAAATTCTGATATGGCTGTTAGGCGAGGAAAAACCCTTAGCAGCATCATAAAGACTCAGAGAAAATGACCGACCCATGGGAATGATACGCAGGGCAAAATTCAGCAACCCCAGAAGCGATTGCAACTCTCTGAGGGTGATCTCACTGCTCCTAATAAAGTGATGTAACGCCGTCCGCAATCTAAAAACCTTGTCAATCTGTAGACTGATTCCATTTTGCAGTCCAATGTGATACCCAAAAAATTCAAGAACAAGTGCACGGCAAAACTTTTTTCTTGGGCAACTGGAACACCAAAATTCTCGCATAGGCTAAAAAATCTAAGAAGAGTCTGAAGACAACCTGAAGATGCCGGAAGACCGATATAAAGGAAATCGTCCAAATAATGCAAAGAGCCAATTCCTTCCGAATTAAAATCCAAAACCCAATGTAAGAAAGACGAAAAGGTTTCGAAATAAAACAGGATAACGAAAAGCCCATAGGCAAACATCTATCAAAGAAAAACTCATCCTCAAAATAATAATAATAATAATCTTTATTTATATAGCGCCAACATATTCCGCAGCGCTTTACAGTGTAACAGTTTCAAAACACAAGTCATAAGTAACACGTTAACAATACAATAATTAAAGCAAAATAAGCCGACCCTGCTCGTGAGAGCTTACAATCTACAATGAGGTGGGGGAGATACAAAGTACAGGTGTGTATATACAATGGTGCATTTACAATGATGGTCCAGCCATCTTGAGGGAGTGAGGGATGGATGGAGATAGTGAATGGGCTACACATACACACTTAAACATAGAACGACTTTGATTAGTGAATGTGATAGGCCACTCTGAACAAATGTGTTTTGAGGGAGCGCCTGAAACCATGCAAATTGTGGATAGTCCTAATTTCTTGGGGTAGAGCATTCCAGAGGATTGGCGCAGTGCGCGGGAGAAGTCTTGGAGTCGGGAGTGGGAGGTACGGATTAGTGCAGAGGTTAGTCGAAAGTCGTTTGCAGAGCGCAGCAGTCGGTTAGGCCGATAGATAGAAATGAGGGAGGAGATGTAGGGGGGTGCTGCACTGTGGAGAGCTTTGTGGGTGAGAACCAGTACTTTGAATTGGATCCTATAATGAATGGGCAGCCAGTGTAAGGACTGGCGAAGAGCGGACGCGTCCGAGTACCGATTAGCCAGATGGATAACCCTGGCTGCCGCATTAAGGATGGACTGGAGAGGGGATAGTCGAGTAATGGGGAGGCCAAGTAATAGAGCGTTGCAGTAGTCCAGGCGGGAGTGGATCAATGCTACAGTGAGGGTTTTTGTTGTTTCCATGGTGAGAAAAGGGCGGATTCTAGAGATGTTCTTTAGGTGTAGACGGCAAGAGCGGGCAAGAGATTGTATATGGGAGGTGAGGAGAGATTGGTGTCAAACATAACACCCAGACAGCGAGCCTGCTGCCGGGGTGTTATTATGGTGCCGCCCACGAGAGGGAAATGTCAGATTTAGGGAGGTTAGTAGACGCGGGAGCAGAAGGAGTTCAGTCTTGGAGAGGTTAAGTTTCAGATAGAGAGCGGACATGATGTTGGAGACTGCGGACAGACAGTCAGTGGCGTTCTGTAGTACAGCGGGGGTAAGGTCTGGCGATGACGTGTATAGTTGTGTGTCATCAGCATAAAGATGGTACTGAAAGAAAACCCAATGAATTAAAACCCTCCGGATGAACCGGAAGCAGACGAAATGCAGATTTAATGTCAGATTTAGCCATCAAAGCATTCAGACCAAAGCGCGTCAAGCAAATCAATAGCAATGTCAAAAGAAGCATAACTGACAGAGCACAAGGATTTATCCACCTCATCATTCAGTGATGAACCATGCAGATAAGACAAATGGTGAATCAACCGGTAAGAACCTGGCTCCTTCTTAGGTACAATACCAAGCAGAGACACTCTAAAATTTTGAAAAGGGGGAACAGAAAATGGACCCGCAACTCTGCCGCAAATCAATTCACCAAAAATCTTCTCCCTAGCAACATCAGGATGAGAATATAACGATGGAAGATTCTTAACTATCTTGCAACCAATACCACGAAACGGAGGAATATGAAAACCAGATAAAAAACCCTCAAAAATCAATTTACTGCTTTCCTGGTCTGGATATTTGTTTAACCAAAAGAGCATTTTTTCCAGCTTCACTGGAGTCCGTGCTCTTTGAGTTAACATCTCTAGAAGACGGTTGCTGGGTTGACTGCTTCTTAAAACATTTGGACATGGGATGAGTGTTTCCACAAAAGGAACACCCATGGCCGAAATCTACAGCTGTTATTCCGCTTACAAAAGGTTTCGTTAAACGCAAAACAAACACCTTTCTTAAATGGAGCAGCAGAGGATTGTCTAGATAGAGCATGACGTTGTGGAAGCATAAGGTTAATCCAGAGGCCAACGTCTTTAGTCCCCCAGTTGACCTCAGGGTGAACCGCCAACTTCTGCCTAAAAGCTTCGTCATACAGAAGCCAAGCAGTACCACCAAAATTCCTATATGCTTCAAGAATAATATCAACATGCTAGAATAACTTACTACATAGACTAGACATATTTTCATCACCAGAACAGCAGTAGATGGAAATCGTGCCTGGATCCAATTGTTTAAATGATTTAACCGGACCCTTTTTTGAATCATCACTTCAGCTTTATCATCCTTTGTCACCTCTACTCTTGCTGTTCTTTTCGAGGGAGAAGAGTGAAACAATTGAACATACTGGTAACTCCAAATGAGCTCCTTAATTGAAGAGCCCAAATGGAACCCCAGAGGGGACAATTCACATGTCAAGGCCTCTTTAAAAGTATTCCTGGGAGAAGCATTAGAGAAAGAGGCAGAGGAATCCAAAAACTGTTGGGGAGGAGCATTAAAAACCTCCCCAAGAGCTTCAGATATAGCATTTTTAAACAATTCTTTGAAATTGGAAGGTACAGACAAGGGGACAGATAAGTTCTCACCCATCCTCAGGAGATTTTCATCCGACGCTCGATCAGGAGCACAGCCTGCGCTCAAGCCCTCCAGGTTGGGCGAGCGCAGCTGTGATGCAGCCGCAGGAATATCGTCTTCTTCCTCATCAGATGCAGGCAGGTCACCGGAAGATAGCGCCGCTTGAGCGCTAGTGCATGTGGGGGCAGCAAAAGCTGATCCCCTCGCCGTTGGAGCCGCCGCAGCGCTTTTACGACCGCGGCGCTCATCCATCCAGGTGACGGCAACGGAAACCGGGGCCGAGGAGGGAGAAAATCTCGCGATGGGCTGCGAGACTTCGTTGCAGGAGGGCAGCTGGGCTTCCTCTTCCGCTCTCTTGACGCGCCGGCAGCTCTCTGGGATGAAACATCAGGGGAGTAGGTGGACCGGGGTCTCCTTCTTCTGGCACCGCCGACAGAACTCGGCTGTACTGCCACAGCTGGATCTGACGGCTGAAGCATGATGAGTTGTTAAAGTGGAGGAGGAATGGCCTCAGAAGCTGCAGTATTAGGTTTCATAGTAAGGCAACTCCGAAGCCACTCCGCTACTCCCTCTCTTCCAGCTCTTGACAGCAGTTGTTGAAGGAGATCATCCATCTTCACAGGGATCTTCTTTCTTCAGCAGGAACCTGCGACTGAGGTAAATGACCCCCAAGCTGTTCTATAAATAGTAAATAAAACGCCCGACAACAGGGATACCCAATCAAACAGCTGCTAAAAAGCGGCAAAAAAGCCAGTCAGAACCAGTTCTGACTGCTCTTAACATAAACAAAGTCACCTCACGAACTCTAGATGACCCCTCATGTGAGGAGAGAATATCATATAAAAACAGGTAAAATTAACCCATTATGGCCCATGTAACCATGTGTCCCCCCCTTTATAATCCCCTCACTACGTTCAGGGCGGGGGGGTCTATCAAGAAAATATACACCAAACATAAGATAAAAGCAAGATGTGAACCTGTGCTCTGATTTTGGCAGATCAGTACCTATTCTCTGCAATTCTTGGGTATATTCACACTTTGCACCTTTTGAGGTCATGTGATACTGTTTTAGGCACAAATTTTCCAAATCCACTAGGTTTCACCTGTCCCCAAGAGAAGTTATAGGTATATGACTACTGGGGGTCTCGCTGCTGAGACCCCCCACCATTCTCGAGAGTGAGGATCCAAAAGTCACCTGTGTAAATGTAGTAGCAGAGATCATGTACGACCATTGTTCCAATTCACTGTCTGTAGAAGTGGTGGTCACGCATGCCCACTCCAGCCTCATTCACATAGGGGGCTTCCGGTCTTTCCCAACTAGTGGGAATCTCAGCAGCCGTACATGAAATGAGAGAACTTTTTTGATGACTTGGAAATCAACCATTTTTAAAACAGGATTCCTACGATTATTCCATCTGAGAAATCTGATGTGAATTAATAGGGATATCACGCCACCCATTACCAGCTATCAAACCCATTTTTACAATCATCCATTGCATCAGCTTCTGAATTTAATGACCTGGGGATGAGATAGCACCAGGATGCACTATGGCGAGGAGCTAGTCTGCTGCACTGGATAAAGCTCTGCTGCAAAACCTTGGATCCTGGCATACACACAGATGTGACATATATCAGCTACCTAAACAATGGAAAGACCGAGTAACACCCTTCGTGGTAGCAGAGACCTCCTTTAGCGGGATAATGTGCCATACCACTCTGAAAAAAATGTTCCGAAATTATTTGAGGAACACAACAAAGGATTTAAGGTTTCTCAGATCTCAGACTGACAGAACATCTGTGAGATGTGCTGGAAGAACAAGCCCTACCTGTCACAGCTGGCAGCAGCACCTGGCATACCTGGGCAAGTGTCAGGGTCCACTGTACCAAGGGGTGGAGGGGGACACTCAGCCCAAACTTCCACTCATGATACATGCTGTATACGTGCATTGCATGTATGTAGCAGGCTCCAGAGCTGAGCCTGCTCTATACAGCACAGATGTCGGCTGTGTTATACAGTGTAACTGCTGCAATCACATTTATTTGATGCCCCCAAAAGCCTCTGTCAGTAGTGAGATCGGCATTTAAGAGTATCGGAATAATTACAGCAAAGCGGAGTAGTGTACAAGCCATCGATGGATCGCAGGTTACAGTCCCATTGGGTGATTCAATAAAAATATTTAAAAAAAACAAAGAAATATGTTTTAAAAAATAATTTGGATATTTAGTATCACTGCATATATATATGTTCAAAAGAATAAAATATAATATTTATCCCAAACGGTGAGCGCCAATAATAAAATGAAAAAAAATTAAAAATAAAATTGAAACCGTTGTTTTTCGGTATTTCACCTCCCATAAAGACAAAGCAATAAGAGATAAGAAAGCATATGGGCCCCAAAATGGTAATGGTAAAAACTACAGATTGGGCCTAAAAAAAAACCCACAAGCCCTGATGCAACTGTATGGAGCGAAAAATGAAAAAAGGTACAGATGTTGGAAAACAAGGAGGAAAAATCGAAAGTGAAGAGGGGCCCAATGGGACATATAAACCTGAAAACTGTAAGTTAGGAAGCCTCCAAATTCCAGGATCTGCTCTTGGGGCCAGATATCACTGGACACCATGAGACGTCTGGTGGAGTCCCTGCCTTGATAGATCAGACACACACACAAGAGGAAAAGGAGTAAAGGAAAACCATCTAATAAAGAATTATACAAAACTTTTATTAATCCAATGAGTACAATAAATACAAATTACATGCCAAAAATATAGGCCCAAAAAGGAGAGTGGATATGGAAAAGCTGCAGGAGAGAACTGGGAGTGTACAACAGACTACAAAATACCCTGAGTAAGGCCAATATCATTGAGAACATACATCAATAAATAGGATGGCGGGCACAAAAATGATAGCAATAGTAAGAATAAGCAGATTATCTGCATATATACAAAAAAATCCAAATCATAATCTCCACCATCAAAATATTAATGGCGCTTACTCATGTTTAAGGTCGAGTCCGTGTACCTCCCTGCAGACCCCCTGACGTGCGTTTCGCATTATCTGCTTTCTCAAAAGGGGACTAGAAGAGCGTCATATCCCCCGGGCTATATATACGGCAATATCCCAATTAATGCCGGTGTAAAAGGGCGCACGCGCCTATGACGTCACACGCCAGAAACACCTCCCTCTCTCGTGGCCGTCAATGTGCTGTGCACATGTAGGTGGAAGTTCGCCTGCTGACATCAAAGACATGCGCACAGAACACAAGAAGATAACCACAAGGGAAGGTAGGAGGAGTGTGAGGCAAAATGCGCGTGCGCACCACAGCGGCCATCAATGTGGAGACCATAGCGGCGGATATCTTAAGAAGGACAAGAAGGGCTGCCCATACACAAAACATATACAAAATTAATAAAGAGTGCATAATCTATATACAATTATAATAGTGACACAATTGCATAAAATTACATATAAATAATTATGACTAAAAGGGAATTTGTTTCCCCATATCTAATTCCATATATTAAAGTGAGAAAATTGCCGAAGTGCAGTAAAAGTGACAGTGCACAAGTTACAATTAAGTGGGACGTATATAAAGAATGATGAATAAATAGACATCAAATCAGTGAAGAGTGAAGAAAAGAAGGCAATCTTCTGTCCCAATATAATCCTGGTCAAGATCCATAAGGAGTCAGCCAGATGAGTAAACAGCATGCTTAGAAAGGTCTCCAAAATCCCAAAACACCAACATTGGATGAACTAAGTAAAAACTGAGAAGATGACACATATTATTAAAATAACATTAAAAACGTGGTAAGTTGATTCAAATAATAATATCAAAACAACATCAGGAACACCGACAAAAACATGACGGACGAGAGTGGGCGGAACAAGAAAAATATGAGGGCACAGCAATCGAGAAGGGATAAGCACACTTCATAAAAAAGGGACAAAAGTCAGTTTTCTTGTTGAGACCTTTAGGTGTCACAGTGTCAAGGGTGACAATCCATCTACATTCACGTTGTGCCAATAAACGAACTAGATTGCCACCCCTGACACCACCACGGATTCTATCAATGCCCCTAACTTTAAAGCCACTGGGATCGGAGCCGTGACATAAGTAGAAATGTCGCTGCAATGTCTTCAAAGAAGATATATCCTCAGCGTCCTTGGCAGCTAAAATGTCACGTACGTGTTCGCGCGTCCTGATCTTCAGTTCCCTAGACGTGAGACCCACATATATTAGGGAGCAGGGACACGTGGCATAGTATATCACATGTGTAGTGTTACATGAAATGTAATCACGAATCACATATTCCTGCTCCCATCAGATTTCTTAAAAGTTCCACATCTCAGGACATTGGGACAAGCGACACATGAATCGCACGGGAAGCAGCCAACTCTAGGGTTATCCATTTTAAAAAATGGATTGTGGTTTCACCACAATAATTTCTCTTGACGAGATGGTCCCTTAAATTTCTCCCCCTACGTTGTGTCATTAGGGGACGCTGAGGTAAATTTGCGGCCAAAATCACATCAGTATGTAAATAGACCAATGTCTATTCAGATTGTCACGGATCCGATCCCAGCGGCAATTAGACGTAGAGATGAATCTCGGCTCATTAGAGTCAGTCATATATTTCCTCTTAGATGGTACAAGTAATTCCTCTCTCTTTGTACGTCTAGCCCGTCTGTATCCCCCTCTAATAGAGCGATTGCTGTACCCCCTTTCCCTAAAACGCTCAGCAAGGATGACGGACTGTCGCTCAAAGCGCGTCATGGTCGAGCAGGTCCGCCTATTCCTCAAGAACTGGCCAACCAACTGGGATGGCTTTAATTACAGAGAAATTGTGTTCTCAATGATATTGGCCTTACTCAGGGTATTTTGTAGTCTGTTGTACACTCCCAATTCTCTCCTGAAGCTTTTCCATATCCACTCTCCTTTTTGGGCCTATATTTTTGGCATGTAATTTGTATTTGTTGTACTCATTGGATTAATAAAGGTTTTGTATAGTTCTTTATTAGATGGTTTTTCTTTACTCCTTTTCCTTTTGTGTGTGTGTTGCATTTTTGGGAGTGAAGCATTTGGCTTCTTCAGATATTGTTGTTATATAGTGCGTCTTGAAGGTGATGCTGTCATATTATGTGACTGCACAAAGCTGCTCCTGATCTTCCCTGCTCCCTGCATAGAGGTGTCATGGCCTCCTCCAGCTTCACGCCTGTGATCTGCTGTCTTCTTTTCCTGACTGCTGCCTCATTTGAACGTAAGTAACCCATTGATACCCTGGGGATGCATTGCTGGCTGTCGGTATATTGTAGGGGCTGTCACTGCTGTATCTGGGAATTTCTATGTCATGCAATTATATTTATATGGACATCTAAAATCTATGTAACGTAAGATCGGGTAATTACAAATTTTCTGCCCCCGAGGGCCGGGGATGTGTGGCAGATTTCATTGGCATTTTGCTGCATCTTTCGGCCTGATTTGGGAATATCTCAGCTGTCATTGATATTTTGCAGTATCATTTTTCTGTTGCCATTTTTAGGGAATTACTGTTTTTTTAAAGGTAACCTGCCAGGTCCCCAGACTGCCCCCGTAGGCTGCTCAGCTTTAGTCCCACATTATAAGGATGTGATTCTTGCATTACATAAATTCACCTCTTTGTGTACTGTATATAGCACGCAGACAATCTGTGGACTAGTCCGAGGGGTTTTTACTCCCCCAAATTCACCCTCCCCTCAGTAGGTTCAGCCTCACCCCAGTGGGTCTGATTGCGGTTCCTTACTCCACCTGTGTCCTCATTCCTGTATACACATATTACTATGATATTTGTATACATAGAAGGGAACACTAGTCGCAGTAAAACACGTTTTACAAGACCGTTGAGCTTGGGTTGAGAGACCCCCAATCGGTCCGTACATCACTGTCCATACTGTTTTTTGCTGCATTGAGACTGATGTATAATTATGAACCTAAATTGAAAGACAAATATATTGGATTAATAAAATATGCAAGGAAAAAGTTTCACTTCCGTTTAACTCATAGGGAATTTGTCAGCAGGTTTTTGCTATGTATTCTGAGAGCAGAAAATTGTAGGGACTGAGAGCCTGATTCGAGCGATGTGTCACTGGGCTACTTGCTGTAGTTTTGATAAAATCAGTTTTTTTTCTGCTGCAGATCTACCAACTCTCTATATAACCCCCCCCACCACTGATTGGCAGCTTTCTGCCTATGCACAGTGTACACAAAAAGCTGCCAATCAGTGGTGTGGGCGGGGTTATACAGAGCTTAGCATTCCGAGAAGTCGATTCCCCAACCCGGCTCTAATTGCATATATCCAGATTTTAGAAGTCTATAGATACGTCCTTTCTATACGCTGGTTAATTTTCCCGGTGTATATGTTGGATTTAGAGTATACACCAAGTAGCTTTAAAGGGTTATTCCCAAGATATTAACTTACCTCCAATCCATAAGATAGTGGCTAGATTACTAATAACTGGGGGTCTGACTATTGGGACCCCAGTGATCCTGAAAACAGTTCTCTTGAACCCTGGAACCAGACTCTTCAACTCTATTGAATTGGAAAAAGGAAGAAATTAGCTCATCCATCCAAGAATAGATACATTTATTAAAAATGTATTGGAAAATCTTTAAAAACATGGATTCCAAGAACGTAAAAAGCTGACGGCGTCCAAGCACCCGTAGTTATTCTATGACTTAAACACCAGAAACGCGTCAGGTTTTTACATTCTTGGAATCCATGTTTTTAAAGATTTTCCAATACATTTTTGATAAATTTTATCTATTGTTGGATGGATGTGAACTTCACCAACGGGACCTGCTCCCTCCATACGGATTTCAACCTCTAGCATTGGACTGAACGTGAGCTCAATACCCTCCTCACACTTCAACACTATGTTGAAGCGAAGGTGCACATGCCCAACTTTCCTTCCATTCAGTGTATATAGCAGGAGTGGGAACCTTTTTCCAGCTGGGGCCATTTGGAAAGTTCTACTATCATTCAGGGACCACACAAAAATGATCACCTTGAAAATTACCCTAGTATATTTAGTCAAACAATTAATTACAGTAACTCACCATGTGACGGCTGGAGCTGCTTCTCTTTGATATAGCTGTGATGTTAGGTGATACTGATCATGTTTCTTCTCACAGCTGCTTTTCCGGGTTTGTGTCAGCCAGGAGAAAAGTAAATTTTTTGTCATAAGTTTTGTAAATCATATACATCACATAGGAGACGCTGAGAATACTGTATATACATCACATAGGTGACCCTGAGACAGCTGTATATACACCCCATAGGAGACAATGGGACTGCTGTATGAGCATCACATAGGAGACACTGTGACTGCTGTCTATACATCACATAGGAGACGCTGGGACAGCTGTATATACATCACATAGGAGATGCTGAGACTTTATATCACATAGAGGACGCTGAGACAGCTGTATATGCATCACATAGGAGTCGCAGGGACTGCTTTCTATACATCACATAGGAGACACAGGGACTGCTGTATACACAACACACAGGAGACACTGGGACTGCTGTACATACATTACATAGGAGAAGCTGGGACTGCTGTATATACATCACATAGGAGACGCTGGGACTGCTGTATAACATCACATAGGAGACGCAAGGACTGCTGTACATACATTACATAGGAAACATTGAGACTGCTGTATATGCATCACAGGAGACTCTGGGGTCATATAAATTACAAGAGGGGCTGGGGGGCATAGACATCACAGGAGATGCTGGGACATATTCATCACTGAGGAGGCTGGGTGTCACAATCCATTTTTGGATTTGTGGCAGCTCTGGTTCCACTTTGATTAAATGTAGCTTTTTACCTTTCAGGACCATCGGGGGTTAATGTAATTTTTCCCCTGCTAGCAATCTGGTGTAACTGCAGTGCTGCTGGGTCAGCTGATGTGGGTGCTGACCACTCACACCATCCTTTAAGTGGTCACCTGATGCATCAGCTGACTGTTGGTGATAGTTTCTCTGGAGACCAGCCGATGTGTGTGGAGCTCTCTGGTGCCAGCGTGTATCAGCTGTTTGAGGTCCTGGTGTCGTATCCTACGCTGAGTGGAGTTTAGAGTCCGGCTTCATTGTCATCTGTGATGTGGAGCTTGGCAGCAGAGTCTGGAAGCTGTGTTTTTTCCTTGTCCCTCCTGTGTTTGTCACTGTCCCCTAGGTTTGTTATCATTTACAGTGGTGAGACTAGTGCTCTTGCCGGCCAGTGCACTAGCAAGGGAGTGTGAGGTGACAGCGAGGACAAGGTTCGTGATGGCGGTGGGGAGAAGACCCACTTATGGCATTAGGGGAGTGCAGGGACAGACTCACGTTTGAGTTAAGGTGGAGACCATCCCCATTGCCCTATCAGTAGGGCCTTCCTCTCCCAATACATTTCGTTGTATATGTGTTGCGCTGTCCGCTGACCGACCGCCTTTGGGTCTTGTCACATCGTGACATTATCAGCAACCACAATTTTTTACAGCGAACTCATGGCTCAAAAACAGGATTTTGTCCAGCTGATCCAGATGCTCACTGATGAGGTTAAGGAGCTGCTGTTCAGGTGGTGCAGAAACTTGAGCAGTTGTCGGGTTCTGGGTCTCGGCTCAGGTGCAGGCTCAACTGGAACCCAAGATATCTCTCCTGACAGGTTCTCTGGAGGGAAGAAACATTTTTTTTTCAAGAAGCCTGTAAAATATATTTTAGGCTTCGCCCTCGTTCTTCAGGGAGTGAGGAACAGTGTGTGGGGATTATAGCCTCCATTCTCAAGGGTGATCCCAATTCACAAACTTGGACCTTCTCCTACAGATGATCACCACTTTGGTCTGTGGACTGAGTTTTCCGGCATGGAGATGGTGTTGGGGATCCTGATGGCATCTCACATGTGGCTGAGTCTTGTCTCCTAAAATCAAGCAAGGGACGCCCGCGGCGAGTACTGCTCAGAGTTTAGGAGGTGGGCCACTGATACGCAGTGGAATGACCTGCCAGGAGATACTCTGGTTCATATGCTAATTGAGTCGTTGGAGGCAGCCATGCCCTAAACCCTTGCTATCCGGGTGGATAGACGCCTCAGGGAGAGACATACACCAGATCTGCCCCCGTTGTCCTTTCTATGGAGGAGGATACATCAGTGCAGGTGGGAGGAGTCTCATCTCAAACAGGGTTGCCTGCTGTTCGCCGTGGTATGGGGGCATGTTTCTACTGTGGGCAGACTGGTCATTTCATCAATGTCTGCCCAGCTTGCGCCAAAGTACCTTCTCCATCTCAAAAGCCGTGTCCTCCTGGTCGGGTGAAGGGAGGCGACCAGGGTGTATATATTTCCTCCATCTTTTCGTCTCAGTGCACTATCCCTGCTGAAGTGGTGGTTGGTGGGGCAACTGAGACTGTACCGGTTCTTGACGATAGTGGAGATTGACGAAAAAATAGGAACAGCATCCAATCCAGGTGAAGTATAACAAGTCTTTATTCAGCCACCATAAAATACGACGTTTCGGCCATTTTAGGCCTTTATCAATTTTAGGCCTAAAAATGGCCGAAACGTCGTATTTTATGGTGGCTGAATAAAGACTTGTTATACTTCACCTGGATTGGATGCTGTTCCTATTTTTTCGTTGGACTGTTGTTCATTTGGATCCTTGAACGCCTGAAACGTGCATCCGTGCTAACTCCGAGTGCTGTCAGCTGCTTGAATACTTGTGGATAGTGGAGATTGAGTCAATTTGGTGGAATCTCGCATTGTCCAGACCCATGGTCTGAGGGGTAGGATGCTCTGTCTCACTCAGCCAGGGGAGGGTGATCTAAGTCGTAGATAAAATAAATCTGCATATAGGGACTCATCATGAAGAGTTCCTGTTGTGCTACATCTTGGAGGGTATGCCAACTCCCATCGTCTTAGGCCTCCCTTGGTTGAAGAAACACAACCCGGTCATAGATTGGCGGTCCAGGGAAGTAGTCAGCTGGGACCAGTCGTGTAAGGACTGCTCCCGAGAGCTACAATCTATGTCGTCCTTCTCCAACCTACCCCTTCTTCTCTGGTGAGGGCAGCAGAGGTGCTGCCAGGGAATAGGGTCAAGACTCAACTCTCACCACAAGTAAACCCTGAGTCTCGGAGGAGGGGTCAGAGGAGGGTGGTGGTTCCCTCTGGGTTTAGCGAGGGTATGAGTTTGGCGACACAGGGGGACGCCTCTGTTATCGGTTCCTTGCATGCATGCATGAAAATAAACGTTCAGGTCCGGACCTGTGTGTGATTGAGTATGTGTGGGTGTCCCACAAAAGGATCAGGTGGAAGTATGCTACTGGGACCTGGAGTTCTAGGGTGATCGGCCATTTCGGGTGTCAACCATTCTCAGTCCGGGGACTTTCCAGCTGGAGTTACCTCCAGTAATGCACGTACACAACACATTCCACAGGTCGGCGCTCTGGAGATTTGTTGCGCCTCTGGAGCCTACGTTACTGTCATCTCCATGACCTCGCACGACCAACTCTACCCTTTCCTAGTGTATCCTCACTCATCCCCTGTAGACTGTGAGCCCTCGCGGGCAGGGTCCTCTCTCCTTCTGCACTTGTGTGTGCCTTGTTTTGCTCATATTTATAGTACTTGTCTATATTTGCCCCTTTCACATGTAAAGCGCCATGGAATAAATGGCGCTATAAAAATGTATAATAATAATCTCTATCGCGCTGCGTTCGCCGTAAACCGGAGGATCAGGTGACTACAGAGGTGAACTCTGGTGGTTCAAGACGTCCTCACCATGCGCCCCTCATTGAAAGGGGGTATTGTTACGATCCATTTTTGGATTTGTGTCAGCTCTTGTCCACTTTGATTAAATGTAGCTTTTTCTTTTCAGGATCATCGGGAGTTAATGCCAGTTTTTTCCCCCGCTGACAATCTGGTGTAACTGCAGTGCTGCTGGGTCAGCTCATATGGATGGTGACCACTCCCACCATCCTTTAAATGGTCACCTGATGCATCAGCTGACTGTTGGTGATAGAGTTTCTCTGGAGACCAGCCGATCTGTGTGGAGCTCTCTGGTGCTAGCGTGTATCAGCTTTTTGAGGTCCTGGTGTCGTATCCTATGCTGAGTGGAGTTTGAAGTCCGGCTTCAGTGTCATCTGTGGTGTGGAGCTTGGCAGCAGAGTCTGGAAGCTAAGTGTGTTTTTTCCTTGTCCCTCCCGTGTTTGTCACTGTCCCATGTTTGTTACCATTTGCAGTGGTGAGACTAGTGCTCTTAAATGCCAGTGCACTAGCCAGGGCAGTGTGAGGTGACAGTGAGCGACAAGGTTCGTGAAGGCAAGGGGGGAAGGACCCACTTACGGCGTTAGGAGAGTGCAGGGACAGACTCAGGTTTAAGTTAAGGTGGTGACCATCCCCAATTTCCCCCCATGCCATTGTATGTGTTTTGTGCCATCCGCTGACCGACCACCTTTTGGGTCATGTCACATCATGACACTGAGAGGAGTAGACGTCACTGAGGAGCTATAAACATCACTAGGAAGCACAGACAGCACTGGGGGTATATATGTCCCTGGGGTAATATACATTACTGATGGGTCACACACATCACTGGGGGCTATATACAGCACTAGGGGCTATATACATCACAGGTGGGGGGATATACAGCACTGGAGGGATACACAGTACTCGGAGGGATATACAGCACTTCTGGGGTAAATGCAGCACTGGGGTATATACACATCACTTGGTGGCACATACAGTCTTGGGTAATATACAGCACTAGGGGAGCACTGTGGAGATATACAGTACTCGGGGGGATATACAGCACTTCTGGGGTAAATGCAGCACTGGGGAATATACATATCACGAGGGCACATACAGCCCTGGGGTGGATATACAGCACTGGAGGGGAACAGGCATTGCCGGGGAGGCACATAGATCGCCGGGAGACAGAGATCACTGGGGGGGGTGGCACAAAGATCACAGGGGGTGGCACAAAGATCACAAGGGGCACAGAGATCACTGGGGGGTGGCACGAAGATCACAGGGTGGAACACAGAAATCACAGGGGGGGCACAGAAATCACAGGGGGCACATAGCTGGGGGGCACAGAGATCACTTGGGAGCACAAATATCACAGGGGGGCATAAAGATGGGAGCTGTTATGATTTGGTAGCTGAGGAGAGCAGGCAAAAAAGGAAATACACCAGAGAGGTTGGAATCTATGGGATTGCAGTACCCTGACTAACCACCACAACTAAAGGCAGCCGAGGAGCGTACCTACGTTGGTCCTAGACGCCTCGTCACAGCCTGAGAAGCTAACTACACCTAAAGACAGAAAGAGGAAAACTATCTGCCCCGGAGCAGATCCCCAAAGAACATAGAAAGCCCCCAAACATGTAATGGCGGTTAGTCAAGAGGAAATACAGACACAGACAGAAAATAGTATGAGCAAACGTTGGGGCCCAAACTTCCTAAATAGAAAAGGAAAGGAAGGACACTTACAGCAATCCCAAAAAACCCTGAAAAGTACCAACTCTACTAATTACAAAATCACCTGAGATCACACGACCTCTACCACCTAAATTAGTTCTCTGGTGTAACAAAACTAAACAGCAGCCACTGAAAAAACTGGAAAAGGCAAATGAACAAACAACAGTGGCTGAACTAAACTGAGAGGGGCACAAGCCCCCGGAGGGGACCCAGCAGACCCCCACAGAAGTGCAGGACAAAATGCAAAAAGCAAGCACAAAAAACTAAAAGAAGAAAATGTCTTATCTGTTAGCAGAAGATGCAGGCACGAAACAGCAAGCTACAAAGTGAACAGGAATCAAAGATGAGACCAGAACAATTGATCACCGGCAACCCTGATGGGAGGGAACCTCCCTTATATAAGACCAGTCAGTAACACCTGATCGCCAATCTTCACAATCTTCATTGGATAGTTCAGTACTGTTTGTAACCACCAGAGGGAGCTTCTGCTCAGAATTCATTTCTAGCACATTCACAACAGTACCCCCCCCTTGAGGAGGGGTCACCGAACTCTCATTTGAGCAACCAGGTCGGTCAGGATGAGCTCTGTGATACGCACGGATGAGTCTCCTAGCATGGATGTCCGAAGCAAACACCCAAGAATTGTCCTCCTGTACATAACCTCTCCACTTAACCAAATACTGGAGTTTCCGTCTAGAAAAACAAGAATTCAATATTTTCTCAACCACATACTCCAGATTGCACTCAACCAAAACAGGGTCAGGAGGCACAGCCATAGGAACCACTGGTTCGACAAACCTCTTCAATAAGGACTTGTGGAACACGTTATGGATCTTAAATGTCCCTGGAAGAAGTCAACGAAAGGAAACAGGATTAAGAATCTCCATGATCTTATAAGGTCCAATGAACCTAAGCTTAAACTTAGGAGATGCAACTCTCATAGGGATATTTCTTGAGGACAACCAGACCAAGTCCCCCACTTCAAACCGAGGACCATCAGTCCTATGCCGGTTGGCAAACCGCTGGGCCCTCTCCTGAGAGAGGGACAACTTCTCCACTACCTGGTCCCAAATCTGCTGCATACGCTCCACAACAGAGTCAACACCTGGACAGACAGAAGCCTCCGTCTGTCCTGAAGAAAATCGAGGGTGAAACCCAAAATTGCAGAAAAATGGAGACATCAAAGTGGCAGAGCTAGCCCTATTATTAAGAGCAAACTCAGCCAAAGGCAAAAAAGAGACCCAGTCATCCTGATCAGCAGACACAAAGCATCTCAGATAAGTCTCCAATGTCTGGTTTGTTCTCTCAGTTTGTCCATTGGTCTGAGGATGAAAAGCCGAGGAGAAAGACAATTGAACACCAAGTTTAGAACAAAAAGTCCTCCAAAATCTGGAAACAAACTGGACTCCTCTGTCAGACACAATGTTCTCAGGAATGCCGTGTAACCGAACCACGTGCTGGAGGAACAAAGGCACCAATTCAGAGGAGGAAGGCAACTTAGGTAATGGCACAAGATGTATCATTTTGGAAAACCTATCACAAATCACCCAGATAACGGTCATTCTCTGAGAAACAGGGAGGTTGGAAATGAAATCCATAGAGATATGGGTCCATGGTCTCTTGGGCACAGGCAATGGCATCAACAAACCACTAGAGCGAGAGCAAGGCTTGGAGCGAGAGCAAGTCCCGCAGGACTGCACAAATTCCCTGACGTCACGAGACAAAGTAGGCCACCAAAAGGACCGACTAACCAAGTCTCTGGTACCAAAAATTCCGGGATGACCGGCCAACGCGGAACAATGAATCTCAGACATCACACTCTTTTTCCACCGGTCTGGGACAAACAATTTCCCAATAGGGCAGCGCTCGGGTTTATCCTCCTGACACCCTTCCAGAGCCAGTCTCAAATTGGGCGAGATGGCGGAAAGAACTACACCCTCTTTCAAAATAACAGCAGGATCAGATAACTCAAGAGAGTCCGCAAGGAAACTCCTCGAGAGGGCATCCGCCTTAACATTCTTAGTACCAGGAAGAAAGGAAACCACAAAATTAAAACGTGTGAAAAACAAGGCCCACCTGGCCTGTCTAGGATTAAGTCGCTTGGCTGATTCCAGATAAACCAGATTCTTATGGTCCGTGAGGACCACCACCTGATGTTTGGCTCCCTCCAGCCAATGTGTCACGGGTGTGTCGCTGCGAAGATCGTTGCGATTGCACACCCTGACTTCTCACAGCTGAGTTTCTGGTGCTGGGTGTTTTTCGGCAGTGAGAGAGTTAATTCTTCCTCTCTCTGTGCTGGACAAGACCAGCCTCGCTCAGCTGCAATTAATGTTGTTGTAATTAGATTCCTTCAAATACCTGCCTGTCTGCTAGGGAAGTGTCGGTGAAAGCATTCATGCAGACCAGCAGAGCGGATCGTATTGAGAAGTCTAAAGCTAAGAGTACCTGTTGTGGTTTTCTCCTCTCCTCGCTTTATTATTTATCTCCTTACCCGTTGGTGTTCCCTCTGTAGTGGTAGTTTTGTATGCAAGGTGGTCTTTATTTTACCCCTTGTACTGTCTCGTTTGTCTTATACTGTGTGTGAAGGCAGTTACCTTCCTGTTCCCTGTGGTGGTAATCAGGGTCCTTCTCAGGACTAGATTACAGTGGTTAGGGATTCACAGGAGATAGGGTTACGCTGGTGGCCTGGACCTCTGTACCATCAACAGTACCTCCAGGTAGAGGGATTAGTCAGGACCCCAGCTTAGGGTCAGCATAGACCCCGGTCCTCCTGTATACAGAGACAGCGTGACATTATGTCTCCACTCTTCAAAAGCCCACTTCATGGCCAATAACTCCCGATTACCTACGTCATAATTACGTTCAGTTGGAGAAAATTTTCGAGAGAAAAAGGCACAAGGGTTACTTTTAGAGGTCTCTGGATCTCTTTGGGACAAAACGGCACCTGCCCCAATTTCAGAGGCATCAACCTCCACCTGAAATGGCAGAGAAATATCAGGCTGCCATAGAACAGGAGCAGAAGTGAATCTCTGCTTAAGTTCCTGAAACGCAGAGACTGCCTCAGGAGGCCAATTCACCACATCAGAACCCTTTTTGGTCAAATCAGTCAATGGTTTAACAATAACAGAGAAATTACCAATAAATTTACGATAAAAATTGGCAAAACCCAAGAATCTTTGAAGAGCCTTTAATGAAGTAGGTTGGACCCAATCACAGATGGCCTGAACCTTGACCGGGTCCATTTCAATAACAGATGGGGACAAAATGAATCCCAGAAATGAGATCCTCTGTATGCCAAAAAGACACTTTGATCCCTTCACATACAGAGCATTCTCTCTCAAAATCTGGAACACAGTCCGAACATGTTTCACATGAGAGTCCCAGTCATTGGAAAAAATCAAGATATCATCCAAATAAACAATCAGAAATTTATCCACAAAATCCCTGAAAATGTCATTTATGAAGGACTGGAAGACAGAAGGAGCATTAGTGAGCCCAAAGGGCATCACTAGGTACTCAAAATGCCCCTCTGGGGTATTAAATGCCGTCTTCCATTCATCCCCGTGCTTAATGCGAATAAGGTTATATGCCCCCCTGAGGTCAAGCTTGGTAAACCAAGTAGCACTTTTCACCCTGGAAAACAGGTCAGAAATCAAGGGTAACGGATATTGATATTTCACAGTGATATTGTTCAAGAGACGATAATCAATACACGGCCTTAATGAACCATCCTTTTTGGCCACAAAGAAAAAACCGGCACCCAAGGGTGAAGAGGATGGTCTGATATGACCCTTCTCCAATGACTCCTTGATATAAGACCGCATAGCGTCATGTTCAGGTACAGACAAGTTAAAAAGGCGACCTTTAGGGAATTTACTACCAGGCACTAATTCAATAGCGCAGTCATAGCTCCTATGGGGGGGCAAGGATGCAGATTTACTTTCGCTAAACACATCAGAAAAATCAGTCAAAAAGTCAGGAACATCCTTAGCTTGGGGGGAGGCAGAAAAAACAGGAGTGTTGGTATTAACACATTGGCAGCCCCAACTGGTTACAGACACAGATTTCCAATCCAAAACAGGATTATGAGACTGTAACCAAGGGAAACCCAGTACGATAATGTCATGCAGATTATACAGCACCAAAAATTTGCAACTCTCCTGATGATCAGGTTCAACCCTCATTATCACCTGAGTAGAGAACTGAGGTTTATTCTCAGACAAAGGGGTAGAATCGATCCCCAGTAGGGGAATAGACTTCCGTAGGGGTGTCAAGGGAAACCCACAACGTTTAGCAAAATCAAAATCCATCAGGTTAATAGCTGCTCCCGAATCAACGAAAGCCTGAGCAGAAAATGTGGACAGGGAGCAAATCAGGGTAACAGTCAACAAAAATTTAGTCTGAACACTACCCAAGACAACTGAGCGTGCAAAACGTCTTCCCCGCTTAGGGCAGACTGAAATAGCATGAGAGGCATCACCACAGTAGAAACACAACCATTGCGTCTTCGAAACCCATGACGCTGTGCCGCAGAAGCCACTCCATCACACTGCATGGGTTCAGAAGCTGGTTCACAAGGCAACACTATTCCACGCATACCTCTACGCTCACGCAAACGTCTGTCAATTTGAATCGCCAATGACATAGAATCATTGAGACCAGAGGGGACAGGGAATCCCACCATAACATCCTTTACATTCTCTGACAGACCCCTCCGAAAAAGGGCTGCCAAAGCATCGTCATTCCATTTGGTCAGGACTGCCCACCTTCGGAATCTCTGACAGTATAACTCAGCGTCCTCAAGCCCCTGATTTAATGCCAACAAGGCTTTTTCAGCTTGATCAGTGACATTAGGCTCATCGTACAATAACCCCAGAGCCTGAAAAAATGCATCAACATTACTCAAAACAGGATCCCCAGGTGCCAGGGAAAAAGCCCAATCCTGAGGATCGCCGCCAGGAGAGAGATGACAATTTGAACCTGCTGTGCTGCGTTCCCTGAGGACTTAGATTTCAAGGCAAGAAACAACTTACAGTTATTTTTGAAATTCAGAAATTTAGCTCGATCCCCTAAAAACAAATCTGGCATGGGAATCCTAGGTTCCACAACAGGCAACCCTGCAAGATAGGTAGCAATACTCTGAACTTCAGTGGCAGGCTGATCCACACGGCCAGACAGCTGTGCAAACTCCATTCAGAGGAAAAAAAAAATCCTCCTCAGCAATCAGAGAAACAGAGGAAAAAAAAATGCAACAAACAGAAAAAAAAAATCTCTGACAACTCTGACAATCTTCTTTCTTTAACACTTTTTTTTTTCCTTCTGTGAGTACCATACAAATATCAGTTTTTAGGCCAGTGATACTGTTATGATTTGGTAGCTGAGGAGAGCAGGCAAAAAAAGGAAATACACCAGAGAGGTTGGAATCTATGGGATTGCAGTACCCTGACTAACCACCACAACTAAAGGCAGCCGTGGAGCGTACCTACGTTGGTCCTAGACGCCTCGTCACAGCCTGAGAAGCTAACTACACCTAAAGACAGAAAGAGGAAAACTATTTGCCCCGGAGCAGATCCCCAAAGAACATAGAAAGCCCCCAAACATGTAATGGCGGTTAGTCAAGAGGAAATACAGACACAGACAGAAAATAGTATGAGCAAACGTTGGGCCCAAACTTCCTAAATAGAAAAGGAAAGGAAGGACACTTACAGCAATCTCAAAAAACCCTGAAAAGTACCAACTCTAATAATTACAAAATCACCTGAGATCACACGACCTCTACCACCTAAATTAGTTCTCTGGTGTAACAAAACTAAACAGCAGCCACGGAAAAAACTGGAAAAGGCAAATGAACAAACAACAGTGGCTGAACTAAACTGAGAGATCCCCACAGAAGTGCAGGACAAAATGCAAAAAGCAAGCACAAAAAACTAAAAGAAGAAAATGTCTTATCTGTTAGCAGAAGATGCAGGCACGAAACAGCAAGCTACAAAGTGAACAGGAATCAAAGATGAGACCAGAACAATTGATCACCGGCAACCCTGATGGGAGGGAACCTCCCTTATATAAGACCAGTCAGTAACACCTGATCGCCAATCTTCACAATCTTCATTGGATAGTTCAGTACTGTTTGTAACCACCAGAGGGAGCTTCTGCTCAGAATTCATTTCTAGCACATTCACAACAGGGAGCCACAGAGATCACAGGTGTGCACATAGCTGGGGGGCACATACAGAAGGTTCATAAAGTATTCAGTATACCCCTTTTTCACTCTGTTTCATTGGAGCCATTTGGTAAAAGCAAAAAGTCATTTTTTTCTCATTAATGTACACTCTGCACCCCATTGCAAATTTATTAAAAAAGAAAACTGAAATATCACATGGTCATAAGTATTCAAACCTTTTTCTCAGTATTGAGTAGAAGCACACTTTGGAGCTAGTACAGCCATGAGTCTTCTTGAGAATGATGCAACAAGTTTTTCACACCTGGATTTGGGTATCCTCTGCCATTCTTCCTTGCAGATTCTCTCCAGGTCCGTCAGGTTGGATGGTGAGCTTTGGTGGACAGCCATTTTCAGGTCTCTCCAGAGATGCTCAATTGGGTTTAGGTCAGGGCTTTGGCTGGGCCAGTTAAGAATGGTCACAGAGTTTTTCTGAAGCCACTCCTTTGTTATTTTAGCTGTGTGCTTGGGGTCATTGTCTAGTTGGAAGGTGAACCTTCGGCCAAGTCTGAGGTCCAGAACACTCTGGAAG
>JARQOD010000007.1:126574495-126726294 GCA_033576555.1 Oophaga sylvatica
AATAGGTTCCAGCCTCTCTGGTGTATTGCTACTTTGGCTATTTTTGCTATTTCTCCTCAGCTACCGAAACATAACAGCAGAGGTCACGATGTCACTACAGCGCGCTCTCTGTGCTGAGACGTCACAGAGAGTCAGAACTTAGAATATGCCGAGGAGACCTGACCGGAGCAGTGGACTCTGGAGCACTGGCAGCGGGGAACACAATGGGGAGAATTGAGTGTTGTTTTATTTTATAAATGGAGAAAATATATGGGACGATTATACTGTATGCAGCATTATATGGGGCCATTATACTGTATGGAACATTATATGTGGTCTGTTATTCTGTATTGAGAAATACACTACCGTTCAAAAGTTTAGGGTCACCCAGACAATTTTGTGTTTTTCCATGAAACTCATACTTTTATTAATCAAATGATTTTAAATCTAGTCCAGACAATTGACAAGGTTTGAAAAAAAGATTTTTATTTGAAATAATTTCTCCTTCAGACTTTGCTTTCGTCAAAGAATTCTCTCTTTGCAGCAATTACAGCATTGCAGACCTTTGGCATTCTAGTAGTTAATTTGCTAAGTAATCTGTAGAGATTTCATCCCCGTGCTTTCAGAAGCCCCTCCCACAAGGTTTGGCTTGATGGGCACTTTTTTTGCGTACCATACGGTCAAGGTGCTCCCACAACAGCTCAATTGGGTTGAGATCTGTTGACTGCGCTGGCCACTCCATTACAGATAGAATACCAGCTGCCTGCTTTCTTCCCTAAATAGTTCTTGCATAATTTGGAGTTGTTCTTTGGGTCATTGTCCTGTTGTGGGGTGAAATTGACTCCTATCAAGAGGTGTCCACAGGGTATGGCATGGCGTTGCAAAATGGAGTGATAGCCTTCCTTATTCAAAATCCCTTTTACCTTGTACAAATCTCCCACTTTACCAGCACCAAAGCAACCCCAGACCATCACATTACCTCCACCATGCTTGACAGATGGCGTCAGGCACTCTTCCAGCATCTTCTCAGTTGTTCTGCGTCTCACAAATGTTCTTCTGTGTGATCCAAACACCTCAAAATTGGATTCGTCTGTCCATAACACTTTTTTCCAATCCTCTGTCCCATGTCTGTGTTCTTTTGCCCATATTAATCTTATCCTTTTATAGCCAGTCTTAGATATTGCTTTTTCTTTGCCACTCTGCCTGAAGGCCAGCATCCCGGAGTCGCCTCTTCACTGTAGACTTGACACTGGCGTTTTGCGTGTACTATTTAATGAAGCTGTCAGTTGAGGACCTGTGAGGTGTCGATTTCTCAAACTACAGACTCTAATGTACTTGTCTTGTTGCTCATTGTGCAGCGGGCCTCCCACTTCTCTTTCTACTGTGAGATAATGAGATCTACAATAATATGGCAATGCTCTTAAGACATTATGGTTCAAAATATTACATTAACAACAAGACTATTAAAGCCTAAACAATAAAACAAAAGCAATAATAGCACAAAGGTTTCCTAACCAAAGAGGTATAGATTAGACTATAGCGAAGGTAATGTCAGGTCCCATCTAGACAATTTTTTATAGAATTTTGCAAATTGGTCGTTTGCCAAGGCGAACTTCAGCTCATACGATCTGTGTAGAGCTATTTTCCGGATAATGTCATCCTTGTTTGGAAGAGTTTGACTTTTCCAATGAAAGGCAATTGTATTTTTAACTACTAGGCAGATGTGAATGAACAATGGTTTAATTACTGTGTCTCTATTTTCCAAATCAAGAGAAAGTAGATTGTGGGGAAATATTTATGTTTTTTAGCAGTTTATTTATAATGGAAGAGACAATTTGCAACCAAAGTGATTTAACAGTAGGACAATACCAAAACATGTGAAGAATGTCGCCTCGTTGACCACAATTTGAATAGCCTTCATTTCTAAGAACAAGAATAGATTGTCGAGTTTCACATGAAAGTTCTTTTTTTCTGGCCATTTTGAGAGTTTAATGGAACCAACAAATGTAATACTCCAGATTCTCAACTAGCTCAAAGGAAGGTCAGGTTTATAGCTCCTCTAATCAGCCATACTGTTTTCATCTGTGCTAACATGCTTGCACAAGGGTTTTCAAGGGTATTCGAACCATCCGTTAGCCTTCTGATACAGCAAACACAAAGTACCATAAGAACATAGGAGTGATGGCTGTTGAAAATGGGTCTCTATGCACCTATGAAGATATTGCATTACAAACCAGAAGTTTGCAGCTAGAATAGTCATTTACTACATTAACAATGTATAGAGTGTATTTCTGAATCATTTAATGTTAGCTTCATTGGAAAAAAACTGTGCTTTTCTTTAAAAAAATAAGCAAATTTCTAAGTGACCCCAAACTTTTGAACGGTAGTGTATATGGGGTCATTATACTGTATGCAGCATTATATGGGTCCATTATTCTATATGGAGCAATATATGGGGTCCATTATTCTGTATGGAACAATATATGGGGTCCATTATTCTGTATGGAGCAATATATGGGGTCCATTATTCTGTATGGAACAATATATGGGGTCCATTATTCTGTATGGAACAATATATGGGGTCCATTATTCTGTATGGAACAATATATGGGGTCCATTATTCTGTATGGAACAATATATGGGGTCCATTATTCTGTATGGAACAATATATGGGGTCCATTATTCTGTATGGAACAATATATGGGGTCCATTATTCTGTATGGAACAATATATGGGGTCCATTATTCTGTATGGAACAATATATGGGGTCCATTTCTGTATGGAACAATATATGGGGTCCATTATTCTGTATGGAACAATATATGGGGTCCATTATTCTGTATGGAACAATATATGGGGTCCATTATTCTGTATGGAACAATATTTGGGGTCCATTATTCTGTATGGAACAATATATGGGGTCCATTATTCTGTTGGAACATTATATGGGCCCATTATTCTGTATAAAGCATGAAATGGGGTCAATTTATCTGTGCGAAGCATTATATGGGGTCCATTATTCTGTATGGAAAATTATGTGGCGCCATTATTCTATATGGAGCATTATATTGGGCTGTTATTCTGTATGTAGATTCATTAGGGCCCATTATACTATGTGGAACATTATATGGGGCCAATATACTGTATGGAGCAATATATGAGGCTAATATACTGTATGGAGCATTATATGGGGCCATTATACTTTATGGAACATTATATGGGCCCATAGGGATGGCAAATTCATAATACCAAATTACCCAGAGTGTAAATAAGCCCTAATTAATGGATGCATTAAAACATGGATTTTATTATACTTTGTTAAAAAAAATAGTGGTAAATAAATTAAAAACACAAAACTACTGCAACTGAAATATATTTCATACCTTTATGCACCTGGTGATATATGTACGCATAAATAAAGCAATTCTCATTTTTTGCATTAATTGAGTGCTGCTGTTTTTTCAAAACATTTTTGGACTGCTATTGTTCAGCCAGCACCTCCCTCTGTATACAGAGTGCACATCATTCTCTTTAACCCCTTAACCCCCAAGGGTGGTTTGCACGTTAATGACCGGGCCAATTTTTACAATTCTGACCACTGTCTCTTTATGAGGCTATAACTCTGGAACGCTTCAACGGATCTTCACGATCTGAGATTGTTTTCTCTTGACATATTGTACTTCCTGACAGTGGTAAAATTTCTTTGATATAATTTGCGTTATTTATGAAAGAAATGGAAATATGGTGAAAATTTTGCAATTTTCAAACTTGAAATTTTTATGTCCTTAAATCAGAGAGATATGTCACACAAATTTCTTAATAAATAACATTTCCCACATGTCTACTTTACATCAGCACAATTTTGGGAACAAAATTTCTTTTGTTACGAAGTTATAAGGGTTGACCAGCGATTTCTCATTTTTACAACACCATTTTTTTTTAGGGACCACATCACATTTGAAGTCACTTTGAGTGGTCTATATGATAGAAAATACCCAAAAGTGACACCATTCTAAAAACTGCACCCCTCAAGGTGCTCAAAACCACATTCAAGAAGATTATTAACCCTTCAGGTATTTCACAGGAGCTGAAGCAATGTGGAAGGAAAAAATTGACATTTAACTTTTTTTGCAAAAGCTTTACTTCGGAACCATTTTTTTTTATTTTCACAAGTGTTAAAAGAAAAATGAACCACAAAATTTGTTGTGCAATTTCTCCTGAATACGCCGATACCCCATATGTGGGGGTAAACCACTTTTGGGCGCACGGCAAAGGTCGCAAGGGAAGGAGCGCCGTTTGACTTTTTCAACGCAGAATTGGCTGGACGCCATGTCGCTTTTGTAGAGGCCCTGAAGTGACCCCATTTTGGAGACTAACCCCCTAAGGCAGGGTTCGACAAACCCGGTCGCCAGTGGCGCCTAGAAAATCATGCCTGGCGCCCGGGGGAGCACAGCCGGGTGTCAGCTGATTATCACAGCTGACACCCAGCACTATGTGTCAGGAGCGGTCATGGACCGCTCCCGGCACATTAACCCCTGGCACACCGCGATCAAACATGATCGCGGTGTACCGGGGGCACAAGGGAGGATCGCTCAGGGAGGGGGCTCCCTGCGCGCTCCCCTGAGACCCTCAGAACAGCGCGATGTGTCACGCTGTTCCGAGGGTCCCTCCTCCCTGCAGGACCCCGGATCCAAGATGGCGCCGGGGTCCATCCGGGTCCTGCAGGGAGGCGTGTTGTGAATGGGTTTGAGATGAGTTCTGAGCAGAGGCTCCCTCTGGTGGTTACAAGCGGTACTAGTGAGGATTGGGAATCAGGTGTTACTGATTGGTCTTATTTAAGGGAATCATTTTCCCATCAGGGTTGCCGTGATCAATTGTTCTGGTCTGAATCCTTCTTTCCAGTTTCCCTTGTAGCCTGCTGTGTCGTGTCTGCATCTCCTGCTATCAGATAAGACAATTTCTTATTTTGTGTTTTTGCTATATTTTTGCATTTTGTCCTGCACTTCTGTGGGGGCCTTCAGGGTCCCTCCGGGGGCTTTTGCCCTCTCAGTTTAGTCCAGCCACTGTGTTTTGTACTTTTGCTTTTTCCAGTTTTTTCAGTGGCTGCTGTTTTTGTTACACCAGAGAACTAATTTAGGTGGTAGAGGTCGTGTGATCTCAGGTGATTTTGAAATTAGTAGAGTTGGTGTTTTTTTCAGTGTTTTCTGGGATTGCAGTAAGTACCCTTCCTATCCTTTTCTATTTAGATAGTTTGGGCCCCAGCGTTTGCTCATACTATTTTCTTTCTGTGTCAGTATTTCCTCTTGTCTAACCGCCATTACTTGTTTGGGGGCTTTCTATTATCTTTGGGGTTCTGCTCCGGGCAGATAGCTTTCCTATTTCTATCTTTAGGTGTAGTTAGTTTCTCAGGCTGTGACGAGGCGTCTAGGACCAACGTAGGAACGCTCCACGGCTGCCTCTAGTTGTGGTGGTTAGTCAGGGTACTGCAATCCCATAGATTCCAACTGCTCTGGTGTATTTCCTTTTTTACCTGCACTCCTCAGCTACCGAAACATAACAGAGGCGGCTTCCTCAGTGCCTGCTGTGCACACTGTCACACCAGCAATCTGGTATTATACACTGTATAATACCATGTATAATATACAGTGATGTCCCACCCTGGGACACAGTAAAAAAATAAAAAGTGTTAAAAAAAAATCATAAAAAAAAATATTCCACAATAAATTCATTTATTCCTGTAAATAAAAAAAACAAAACAATTAAAGTACACATATTTGGTATCGCCGTGTCCGTAACGACCCCCCTATAAAACTAGAATGTTGTCTAAAATCTACCGTATATACTCATGTATAAGCCGACCCCCCCCCCCTAATTTTGCCACAAAAAACTGGGAAAACTATGCCCCCATATGATGCTCCACAGATTATGCCCCCCATATGCTCCATATTATGCCCCCATATGCTCCATATTATGCCCCCATATGCTCCAGATTATGTCCCCATATGTTCCATATTATGCCCCCATATGCTCCAGATTATGCCCCCATATGTTCCACAAATTATGCCCCCATATGCTCCATATTATACCCCATGTTCCACAGATTATGCCCCCAATATGCTCCAGATTATGCCCCATATGTTCCACAGCTTATGCCCCCATATGCTCCATATTATGCCCCCATATACTCCAGATTATGCCTCCATATGCTCCATATTATGCCCCATATGCTTCAGATTATGCCCCCATATGTTCCACAGATTATGCCCCCATATGCTCCATATTATACCCCCATGTTCCACAGATTATGCCCCCATATGCTCCACAGATTATGCCCCTATATGCTCCAGATTATGCCCCATATGTTCCACAGATTATGCCCCCATATGCTGCACAATTATGCCCCATAGTATAGGCCTCATCTGCTGCTGCTGCAAAAAAATGACATACTCACCTGTCGTCGCTGGGGGCCAGGTGCCGGTGTCCTGAGCAGGCGGTGACACTGGCGCGCTATGGGGGACAGGTGCCGGTGTCACCGCTCGCTCAGGACCCCGACACCTGAGATATTTACCTGTCCTCTCTGCACCGCTGCGCTGCTCCCTCGGTCTGACTCCTCTGGCTGTGAATGATCTGGCAGGGGGCGGGGCACGCACTAACGACGTCATCGCGCCCTCTGCCTGATCATTCACAGCCAGAGGAGTCAGACGAGGACGCAGCGCGCAGCGGTGTAACGGGACAGGTAAATATCGCTATACTCACCCCTCCGCCGGCGCGTCTCTGCAGCCTCTCCGCTTCTCCCGGCGCTCTCCGCAGCGCTTCCTTCCTACAGCGGTCACATGGTACCGCTCATTAAAATCATGAATATGTGCATATTCATGACTTTAATGAGCGGTACCATGTGACCGCTGCAGGAAGGAGCCGGAGATCGTGGGAGAAGCAGGGGGGCTGCAGAGACCGCACCGGCGGAGGGGTGAGTATGATCCGACACCTCCACTCCCCCGCCTACCCCGTATATGACCCGCGTATAAGCCGAGAGGGGGACTTTCAGCCCTAAAAAATGGGCTGGAAATCTCGGCTTATACACGAGTATATACGGTAATATATCAAAATATAAATTTATTATCTTTAGAAGTTAAATGTTTATAACGTTTATAATGTTTTTTTGTTAAATTAAAAACCAAGTTTGTTAAAAAAAAATTCTGGCTCCTAAATTTTTTGGCTGGCTCCTAGATTCTGAACAACTTTGTCGACCCCTGCCCTAAGGAACTTATCTAGATGTGTGGTGAGCACTTTAAACCCCCAAGTGCTTCACAGAAGTTTATAACGCCCGGGCGTGAAAATAAAAAATCATATTTTTTCCACAAACCTGATCGTTTAGTCCCCAATTTTTTATTTTCCCAAGGGTAACAGGAGAAATTAGACCACAAAAGTTGTTGTCCAATGTGTCCTGAGTACGCTGATACCCCATATGTGGGGGGGGGGACCACTGTTTGGGCGCACGGTAGGGCTTGGAAGGGAAGCAGCGCCGTTTGACTTTTTCAAACCAAAATTGGCTGGAATTGAGATTGGACACCATGTCGAGTTTGGAGAGCCCCTGATGCGCGTAAACAGTGGAAACCCCCCACAAGTAACACCATTTTGGAAACTAGACCCCCTAAGCAACTTATCTAGATCTGTTGTGAGCACTTTGAACTCCCAAGTGTTTCACAAAAGTTTATAATGCCTGGGTGTGAAAAAAAAAAAAAACAATTTTCCACAAAAATGATTTTTTAGTCCCAAATTTTTGATTTTTCACAAGAAAATTGGACCCTAAAAGTTGCTGTCCAATTTGTCCTGAGTACGCTGATACCAAATCTGTGGGGGGGGGGGGGAACTGTTTGGGCGCACGGCAGGGCTTGGAAAGGAAGTAACGTTTTGGAATGCAGACGTTGATGGGGGTCATGTTCCGTTTGCAGTGCCCCAGATGTGCCTAAACAGTAGAAAACCCCCACAAGTGACCCCATTTTGGAAACTAGACCCTCTAAGTAACTTATCTAGATCTATGGTGAGCACTTTGAACCCCCAAGTGTTTCACAAAAGTTTATTTATAATGCCTGGGTGTGAAAAAAAAAAACAATTTTCCACAAAAATGATTTTTTTAGTCCCAAATTTTTGATTTTTCACAAGAAAATTGGACCCCAAAAGTTGTCCAATTTGTCCTGAGTACGCTGATACCAAATATGTGTGTGGGGGGGGGGAACTGGGCGCACGGCAGGGCATGTTCCGTTTGCAGTGCCCCAGATGTGCCTAAACAGTGGAAAACCCCAACAAGTGACCCCATTTTGGAAATTAGACCCCCTAAGGAACTTATCAAGATGTGTGGTGAGCACTTTGAACCCCAAAGTGCTTCACAGAAATTTATAAACGCAGAGTCGTGAAAATAAAAAAATATTTTTTTCCTCAAAAATGATTTTTTTAGCCAGCTATTTTTTATTTTCCCAAGGGTAACAAGAGAAATTAGAACCCCAAAATTGGTGTGCAATTTGTCCTGAGTACGCTGATACCCCATATGTTGGGGTAAACCACTGTTTGGGCGCACGGCAAGGTTCGGAACGGAGGGAGCGCCATTTGACTTTTTGAACGCCACGTCGTGTTTGGAGACCCCTGATATGCCTAAATAGTGGAAACCCCTCAATTCTAGCTCCAACCCTAACCCCAACACACCCCTAACCCTAATCCCAACAATAATTGTAACCCTAATTACACTGTGTTCCAAATTATTATGCAAAAATTGTTTAGGAGTGATAAGGGAAGAATTTTTTTGTTTGTCAGTGAAGGTACTGCCACACTAAACAATCCCGCTAGCGATCACGATAACGACGCATACTAATGCGATCGCTAGCGGGATTGTTTCTATATCGCTAAGTGCGGCCACATTTAGCGATATAGTTAACGACGCTATCGCCGTTAGCGATCTTCTTAACGACTTTAGCGGTACAAAAGTACCGCTAAATCGCTAAGAAAAGGTGCCACACAGCGATTAGATACTTACCCAGCGGGAGCGCCGACGAGAAAATAGGGTCCGGAGCGATTCCAGCGACGAGCGAGATCACAGCAGGAAGCTCGTCGCTGGCAGCTGCCGCACTGAACAACATCGCTAACGGGATCGCTAAATAGTGACGTTTTTTAGCGATCCCGTTAGCGATATTGTTCAGTGTGGCATACCCTTTAAACTCATTGATGGTGATGTGTGTCAGGGCTCTTTATATCACTGTAAGCAATTGCAGACACCTGTGCTAATTAGTTTGGCAGGTGTGTCCAATGAAAGGCAAGACTACTTAAGAAGGCTGTCCCACATTATTAAGCAGCCTACATTTTCTGCCAAAATGGGAAAGAAAAAGGATGTGTCGGCTGCTGAGGAGCAACAAATTGTGGAGTGTTTAGGTCAAGGCATGACTACAATCAACATTGCCAAGACACTTCATTGTGATCATTGCACAATCAAGAAGTATGTAGCTGATTCACAGTACACACGTGTGCGTGCTGATAAAGAAAAATTGAGGACTCTTTCCTACAGGCAATTACATCAGGTTAAAAGAGCAGCGGCAAAAAAGCCTTGTCATAGCAGCAGACAAGTTTTTGAAGCTGCTCGTGCCTCTAACGTCCCCAAACAACAAGATGCAGGGTCCTTCAGAGTTTTGCAGCTGTGCGTAAGCCATCCTGTCGACCTCCTCTATCCACTGCACACAAGCAGAAATGGCTCCAGCGGGCCAAACAATACATGAAGACTGACTTCAAAACGGTTTTGTTCACCGATGAGTGCCGTGCAACGCTCGATGGTCCAGATGGATGGAGTGGAGGATGGCTGGTTGATGGACACCCCATGCAAACACGGCTACGGCGCCAACAAGGAGGAGGTGGAGAAATGTTTTGGGCTGGAATCATGGGGAGAGAGATTGTCGGCCCCTTTAGGATCCCTGAAGGGGTAAAGATGAACTCCATAGTGTATGTTGAGTTTCTCAAACAGCACTTCCTGCCATGGTTCAAGAAGAAGAACCGTGCATTCCGCAGCAAGATCATTTTCATGCATGATAATGCACCGTCTCATGCTGCACATAACACATCTGCATCTCTGGCTGCTATGGGCATAAAAGGGGACAAACTTATGGTGTGGCCCCCATGCTCCCCTGGCCTCAACCCCATTGAGAACCTCTGGAGCATCATCAAAAGGAGTGTCTATGATGGCGGGAGGCAGTTCACATCTAAGCAACAGCTCTGGGAGGGTATTCTGTCCCCATGCAAAACAATTGAAGCAGAAACCATCCAAAATCTGACAAATTCAATGGACGAGAGAGTTCAGAAGCTCCTTTCGAACAAGGGGTCCTATGTGCAAATGTAACATCACCTAGAATAAAGTTTTGAGTAGAAAACTGTTTGATTTCAGTTTGTAATAACCTGCTAATGATTATAATTTCAAAAATGACCATTTTTTTGTTCTTTATTAAAATGAAAAGGTTGAAAACTCTGCTGTGCATAATAATTTGGAACATGCATTTTGAGTGCAGTTTGAGTGTTTTATTTTTTAAAAAATATACTGTTATCATAGGCAGTTTGTACAAAAACCTTTCAATTGTACTCTAATAGTTATTTGACTGGAAAATTACAATGACTGCAATTCATATAGGTAATTTGGGAAAATCTGAGAAAATATTATTTGCATAATAATTTGGAACATAGTGTATAACCCTAACCCTGGGTTCATTTTGCGTTTTACCAGCCCGTTCAACACATAGTGTTGGCGGGCTGGTAACGATATAGCATAACGCGATCGCGTTATGCTATACAAGCTAGCGCAGAGGAATCAGCAGATGATTCATCTGCGCTAGCGGTGACTGAGCCCAGACGCTGCAGCCCGCGTCCGAATCTCCGTCACTGAATGACGGCAAGTCGCTAACGCATGCGCTTTACGGCATGCTTCGCGATGCGCCCTCAAATGGGGGTGAATGGCAGCGTTAACGGACTGCATTATACCGCGGTGTAACGCAGTCCGTCTAACGGACTGCTATAACGCAGTATGAACCCAGCCTAACCCTAATGCTAACCCTAACGGAAAAATGAAAATAAATACAATTTCTACATTTTATTATATGTCCCTAACTAAGGGGGTGATAAAGGGGGGGGGGGGTTATGTACTGTTTTATTTTGATCACTGTGATAGTTTATCACAGTGATCAAAATCTAACTTTTGGAGAATGAATTAAATATTTTTTGAATCTGCTGCCAGAAGAAGACCCGGGAGGATCCGAGGACAAGGGGACATGGGGAACACCTACATTCCGTATAACGGCGATCGCAACACCGGGGTCGGTAAATACCGACCCGGATCATGTTCTCTGGGGTCTCGGTTACTCCCGGCAGCCGAGACCCTGGAGAAAATTGCCCAAGCACCCCAGCACATCGCCTGCCATTTTCTAGGCCTCAAAGATGGCGGCGCCCACCGGGGGACACCGGAGGGCCCTGGGGCCACATGGAGAGGATTGGGGACCACAAGAGGGGGGATCGGGGACCCTTTTTCTCCTCTGATGTCCGATCACATCAGAGGAGAGAGAAATTAAATGGCACATTTTTTTTTTTTTGTTGCGATCGGCGTTATATGGTTAATAACGGCGATCGCAACACTGGGTCGGTAAAAACCAATCCGATTCATGTTCTCTGGGGTCTCTGCTACCCCCGGCAGCCGAGACCCTGGAGAAAATGCGACTGCGGGGGGCGCTATTCACTTTTTCCACGTTAATTAACGGCGCTGTGGTTTAAGTACCCTTAATGACCGCCGTTAAAAGGTGTATCGGCGGTCGTTAAGGGCATAAAAACTAAACGTTTGAAAATTGCTACATTTTTCCCCAAATTTCTGTTTTTATCACAAACGCAAGTTATATCAAATAAATTTTACCACTATCATAAAGTACAATATTTCACGAGAAAACTATCTCAGAATCACCAGGATCCGTTGAAGCGTTTCAGAGTTATGACCTCATAAAGTGACAGTGGTCAGAATTGTAAAAATTGGCCTGATCAGGAAGGTGAAAACAGACTTTGGTGTGAAGGAGTTAAAGGAATAATCATTCAAAGTTTGAAAATTGCTAATTTTTTAAAATTTTTGTCAAATTTCTGATATTTTTTTATAAACACAAAACATAACCTAAATTTATCATTATTATAAATTATAATGTGCCATGAAAATACAATCTCAAAATCGGTGGGATTTGTTGAAGTATTCCAGAGTTATTACCCCATAAAGTGACATTGGTCAGAATTAAAAAATTTGGCCCGGTCACAAAGGGGTTAATGAAGGAAATGACTTTGCCATAATGCAGTTACTTACAGTGACGCCGGCTTCTATCACTACACACCGTCGTACTGACTGAGGGCAGCCCCAGTGATATAGGAGGTGGAGATGTCGGCATCTTTTGGTGGCTCAGGTGCCCCATGAGCTTGTAGTAAAAGCCTCCATCTAGAACATTCAACATGTGTTTTCCTTCTGTCTGTGACTTTTACATTATTACTTTCACAGCTTTGATATCCAGGCAAATATCTGAAGAATATCAATACTGAGGCCATAATGGAGAACGGAAAACGTGATGTGCGGGATGATGAGTGGTGCAAAGAGGACGTTCCTACAGGTAACTGCCCCAGTGAGGAGTCACCACTAAATAAAGCAGAGAAGAGGCACATTCTCCTCATTTATCGGAGTGGACAACTGAAGTTTTTTGTTATGTGTTTTCTCAGTTTTTTTGGCCACAGATTTCCCCATTCAGCTAAAATGCAGATTATATATGGCTGACAATGTAATGGAGCAATATGTAATAAGACCGGTTGTGTATCTATAATATAGATTTAAGAATAGACTGGGATGATAGATCATCAGAGACGCGTGACACCTCATTGGCAAATTATCTAGTTTAGTGTTTTACATCATATCCATCGTGGTTCTGTTTCCAGGATAACCTAAGTAACCTATTTAATATAATGAACTAGCTGGAGATTTAAAAAAAAAAAATTGTTTAACACAATTGTCTCATAGTCACAGCCAGAATTATTAGATTATAAGAGAAAGCAGAGAATTTCCTGGACTTATCCAGCTTTATATTTGCACCATGGCCATGACTTCTAATACACGACCATACGGCTCCTCTGTTCTGCATGTAGCGGTCAGCGATTGTGTGAGACGGACACCACCTAGCAGTACTGACATCTGAGCATTTCTCTAGACATAAGTGACACAATATGAGTAAATCCTGCACTCTGTCACATGGATGATGGGGCGCCAGTGGTTGATGTGAAGTGTTCACTGAAGAATAGACATAATTTCCACAGCATAAACCACAGGATGCAATATGGAAACCAATTATGCTTTATTATTCTAAAACAGTCCAGACCACAGACATAGACATGTAATTAGAGATGTTAGTATAGACAATACTTACCTGAGTCTGCTGACCGTACTGTCTCCGAAATCCACCATCAGTTTGGCCAAGCATTCATCTATTTTCTATGGGGGAGAGAACAAAGCTGCTTCAATATCATGAATCAGTGCTTGTTACAGGTCATTACTTGCCTGTTATGTTTCGGTAGCTGAGGAGGACAGGAACAACAGCAGGGCAGCTGAACACCTGAGATGTTGGTAACTGATGGGTTGCAGATTCCTAAACTAACGACACAACTAGAGGTAGCCGTGGAGCGTTCCTACGTTGATCCTAGACGCCTCGTCACAGCCTGAGAGATAACTACACCTAAAGGCAGGAAGATGAAAGCTATCTGCCCCGGAGCAGATCCCCAAAGAAAATAGGAAGCCCCCAAACATTTAATGGCGGTTATACAAGATGAAAATACAAACATAGGCAGAAAATAGACTGAGCAAACGCTGGGGCCACAAGCTGACTAAATAGGATAGGACAGGAAAGATTACTTTCTGCAACCCAGAAAACCCTACAAAAATCCAACAATTCTGATTACAAAAATACTGAGATCACACGATCTCGCCACCCACTAAATCAATTCTCAGTGTGAACAAAAACCAAGCCGCAGCCGCTGAAAAAACAGGAAAAAGCAAATGAGCAATTAACAGTGGCTGCAGAAAAACTGTGAGGAGCTCAGGCCCTAGGAGGGGACCTGGCTGACCTCCACAAAAGTGCAGAAAACAATGCAAAAAGCAAGCACAAAAAAAGCAAAAAATATCTTATCTGAAAGCAGGAGATGCAGGCAGGACTCCAGCAAACTTCCAAATGAACCAGGAACCACAATTGAGACAAGAACAATTGATCACCGGCAACCAGCATGGGAGGGAACCTCCCTTATATCAGACCAGTCCGTGATTCCAGATTGCCACTCCTCGCTGAAAGGTTCAGTACTGTCTGTAACCACCAGAGGGAGCATCTGCTCAGAAACCATCTCTAACACATTCATAACAGTACCACCCCCCCCCTTGAGGAGGGGTCACCGAACCCTCACTTGTGCAACCAGACCGATCAGGATGAGCTTGATGATAGGCACGGATCAGTCTCCTAGCATGGATGTCCGAAGCTAACGCTGTTGTGAATGGGCTTGAGATGAGTTCTGAGCAGAGGTTCCCTCTGGTGGTTACTAGCGGTACTGGACTGTCCAGTGAAGATTGTGAGGATTGGGAATCAGGTGTTACTGACTGGTCTTATATAAGGGAGTCGCCTTCCCATCAGGGTTGCCGGTGATCAATTGTTCTGGTCTCAATCCTTGATTCCTGTTTCCTTTGTAGCCTGCTGTGTCGTGTCTGCATTTCCTGCTAACAGATAAGACATTTTCTTCTTTTTGTTTTTGTGCTTGATTTTTGCATTTTGTCCTGCACTTCTGTGGGGGCCTTCAGGGTCCCCTCCGGGGGCTTTTGCCCTCTCAGTTTAGTTCAGCCACTGATGTTTTTACATTTGCTTTTTTCCAGTTTTTTCAGTGGCTGCTGTTTTGATTTTGTTACACCAGAGAACTAATTTAGGTGGTAGAGGTCGTGTGATCTCAGGTGTTTTTGAAATTAGTAGTGTTGGTGCTTTTCAGGGTTTTTTGGGATTGCAGTAAGTACCCTTCCTATCCTTTTCTATTTAGGTAGTTTGGGCCCCAACGTTTGCTCATACTATTTTCTGTCTGTGTCAGTATTTCTTCTTGTCTAACCGCCATTACATGTTTGGGGCTTTCTATGCTCTTTGGGGATCTGCTCCGGGGCAGATAGCTTTCCTCTTTCTACCTTTAGGTGTAGTTAGTTTCTCAGGCTGTGACGAGGCGTCTAGGACCAACGTAGGAACGCTCCACGGCTGCTTCTAGTTGTGGTGGTTAGTCAGGGTACTGCAATCTCATAGATTCCAACTGCTCTGGTGTATTTCTTTTTTTACCTGCACTCCTCAGCTACCGAAACATAACAGTATCACCGGCCTAAAAATTGAAAATTGTATGGTACTCACAGAAGGGAAAAATATTGTGAAAGAAAAAAGGTTGTCAGAGTTGTCAGAGATATTTTTCTGTTTGTTGCATTTTTTTTTTTTTCCCTCTGTATCTCTGGGTGCTGGGGAGGATTTTTTTTTCTCTCAATGGAGTTGGCACAGTTGTCTGGCCGTGTGGATCAGCTTGCCACTGAGGTTCGGAGTATTGCTGCCTATCTTGCTGGGTTGCCTGTTGTGGAACCTAGGATTCCCATGCCAGATTTGTTTTTAGGGGATCGAGCTAAGTTTTTGAATTTCAAAAATAACTGTAAATTGTTTTTTGCCTTAAAATCGAAGTCCTCAGGGAACGCAGCGCAGCAGGTTCAAATTGTCATCTCTCTCCTGCGCGGCGATCCTCAGGATTGGGCTTTTTCCCTGACACCTGGGGATCCTGTTTTGAGTGATGTTGATGCATTTTTTCAGGCTTTGGGTTATTGTACGATGAGCCTAATGTTACTGATCAAGCTGAAAAAGCCTTGTTGGCATTAAATCAGGGGCTTGATGACGCTGAGTTATACTGTCAGAGATTCCGTAGGTGGGCAGTCCTGACCAAATGGAATGATGACGCTTTGGCAGCCCTTTTTCGGAAGGGTCTGTCAGATAAAGTAAAGGATGTTATGGTGGGATTCCCTGTCCCCTCTGGTCTCAATGATTCTATGTCATTAGCGATTCAAATTGACAGACGTTTGCGTGAGCGGAGAGGTATGCGTGTAATAGTGTTGCCTGGTGAACCGGCTTCTGAATCCATGCAGTGTGATAGAGTGGTTTCTGGGGCACAGCGTCATGAGTTTCGAAAGCGCAATGGGTTATGTTTCTACTGTGGTGATGCCTCTCATGCTATTTCAGTCTGCCCTAAGCGGGGAAGACGTTTTGCACGCTCAGTTGTCTTGGGTAGTGTTCAGACTAAGTTTTTATTAACTGTTACCCTGATGTGCTCTCTGTCCTCATTTTCTGCTCAGGCTTTCGTTGATTCGGGAGCAGCTATTAACCTGATGGATTTTGATTTTGCTAAACGATGTGGGTTTCCCTTGATACCCCTACGGAAGTCTATTCCCCTACTGGGGATCGATTCTACCCCTTTGGCTGAGAATAAACCTCAGTTCTCTACTCAGGTGATAATGAGGGTTGAACCTGATCATCAGGAGAGCTGCAAATTTTTGGTTCTGTATAATCTGCATGACATTATCGTACTGGGTTTCCCTTGGTTACGGTCTCATAATCCTGTTTTGGATTGGAAATCTGTGTCTGTAACCAGTTAGGGCTGCCAATGTGTTAATACCAACACTCCTGTTTTTTCTGCCTCCCCCAGGCTCAGGATGTTCCTGACTTTTTGATTGATTTTTCTGATGTGTTTAGCGAAAGTAAATCTGCATCCTTGCCTCCCCATAGGAGCTATGACTGCGCTATTGAATTAGTGCCTGGTAGTAAATTCCCTAAAGGTCGCCTTTTTAACTTGTCTGTACCTGAACATGACGCTATGCGGTCTTATATCAAGGAGTCATTGGAGAAGGGTCATATCAGACCATCCTCTTCACCCTTAGGTGCCGGCTTTTTCTTTGTGGCCAAAAAGAATGGTTCATTAAGGCCGTGTATTGATTATCGTCTTTTGAACAATATTACTGTGAAATATCAATATCCGTTACCCTTGATTTCTGACCTGTTTTCCAGGGTGAAAAACGCTACTTGGTTTACCAAGCTTGACCTCAGGGGGGCATATAACCTTATTCGCATTAAGCACGGGGATGAATGGAAAACGGCATTTAATACCCCTGAGGGGCATTTTGAGTACCTTGTGATGCCCTTTGGGCTCACTAATGCTCCTTCTGTCTTCCAGTCCTTCATGAATGACATTTTCAGGGATTTTGTGGATAAATTTCTGATTGTTTATTTGGATGATATCTTGATTTTTTCCAATGACTGGGACTCTCATGTGAAACATGTTCGAACTGTATTCCATTTTGAGAGAGAATGCTCTGTATGTGAAGGGATCAAAGTGTCTTTTTGGCGTACAGAGGATCTCATTTCTGGGATTCATTTTGTCCCCATCTGTTATTGAAATGGACCCGGTCAAGGTTCAGGCCATCTGTGATTGGGTCCAACCTACTTCATTAAAGGCTCTTCAAAGATTTTTGGGTTTTGCCAATTTTTATCGTAAATGTATTGGTAATTTCTCGGTTATTGTTAAACCATTAACTGATTTGACCAAAAAGGGTTCTGATGTGGTGAATTGGCCTCCTGAGGCGTTCTCTGCATTTCAGGAACTTAAGCAGAGATTCACTTCTCCTGTTCTACGGCAGCCTGATGTTTCTCTGCCATTTCAGGTGGAGGTTGATGCCTCTGAAATTGGGGCAGGTGCTGTTTTGTCCCAAAGAGATCCAGAGACTTCAAAAAATAACCCTTGTGCCTTTTTCTCTCAAAATTTTCTCCTACTGAACGTAATTATGACGTGGGTAATCGGGAGTTATTGGCCATGAAGTGGGCTTTTGAAGAGTGGAGACATTGGCTGGAGGGAGCCAAACATCAGGTGGTGGTCCTTACGGACCATAAGAATCTGGTTTATCTGGAATCTGCCAAGCGACTTAATCCTAGACAGGCCAGGTGGGCCTTGTTTTTCACAGTTTTAATTTTGTGGTTTCCTTTCTTCCTGGCACTAAGAATGTTAAGGCGGATGCCCTCTCGAGGAGTTTCCTTGCGGACTCTCCTGAGTTATCTGATCCTTCTGTTATTTTGAAAGAGGGTGTAGTTCTTTCCGCCATCTCGCCCAATTTGAGACTGGCTCTGGAGGGGTGTCAGGAGGATAGGCCCGAGCGCTGCCCTGTTGGGAAATTGTTTGTCCCGGACCAGTGGAAAAAGAGTGTGATGTCTGAGATTCATTGTTCCGCGTTGGCCGGTCATCCCGGAATTTTTGGTACCAGAGACTTGGTTAGTCGGTCCTTTTGGTGGCCTACCTTGTCTCGTGATGTCAGGGAATTTGTGCAGTCCTGCGGGACTTGCTCTCGCTCCAAGCCTTGCTCTCGCTCTAGTGGTTTGTTGATGCCATTGCCTGTGCCCAAGAGACCATGGACCCATATCTCTATGGATTTCATTTCCGACCTCCCTGTTTCTCAGAGAATGACCGTCATCTGGGTGATTTGTGATAGGTAATGGCACAAGATGTATCATCTTGGAAAACCTAAGTTGCCTTCCTCCTCTGAATTGGTACCTTTGTAACTTCAGCACGTGGTTCGTTTACACGGCATTCCTGAGAACATTGTGTCTGACAGAGGAGTCCAGTTTGTTTCCAGATTTTGGAGGACCTTTTGTTCTAAAATTGGTGTTCAATTTTCTTTCTCCTCGGCGTTTCATCCTCAGACCAATGGTCAAACTGAGAAAACAAACCAGACATTGGAGACTTATCTAAGATGCTTTGTGTCTGCTGATCAGGATGACTGGGTCTCTTTTTTGCCTTTGGCTGAGTTTGCTCTTAATAATAGGGCTAGCTCTGCCACTTTGATGTCTCCATTTTTCTGTAATTCTGGATTTCACCCTCGATTTTCTTCAGGACAGACGGAGGCTTCTGTCTGTCCAGGTGTTGACTCTGTTGTGGAGCGTATGCAACAGATTTGGGACCAGGTAGTGGGGAGGTTGTCCCTCTCTCAGGAGAGGGCCCAGCGGTTTGCTAACCGGCATAGGACTGATGGTCCTCGGTTTAAAGTGGGGGACTTGGTCTGGTTGTCCTCAAAAAATATTCCTATGAGAGTGGCATCTCCTAAATTTAAGCCTAGGTTCATTGGACCTTATAAGATCATGGAGATTCTTAATCCTGTTTCTTTTCGTTTGCTTCTTCCAGGGACATTTAAGATCCATAACGTGTTCCACAAGTCCTTGTTGAAGAGGTTTGTTGAGCCAGTGGTTCCTACTGCTGTGCCTCCTGACCCTGTTCTGGTTGAGGGCAATCTGGAGTTTGTGGTTGAGAAAATATTGAATTCTCGTTTTTCTAGACGGAAACTCCAGTATTTGGTTAAGTGGAGAGGTTATGGTCAGGAAGACAATTCTTGGGTGTTTGCTTCGGACATCCATGCTAGGAGACTCATCCGTGCGTATCATAGAACTCATCCTGACCGACCTGGTTGCTCAAATGAGGGTTCAGTGACCCTCCTCAAGGGGGGGGTACTGTTGTGAATGGGCTTGAGATGAGTTCTGAGCAGAGGCTCCCTCTGGTGGTTACTAGCGGTACTGGACTGTCCAGTGAAGATTGTGAGGATTGGGAATCAGGTGTTACTGACTGGTCTTATATGAGGGAGTCGCCTTCCCATCAGGGTTGCCGGTGATCAATTGTTCTGGTCTCAATCCTTGATTCCTGTTTCCTTTTGTAGCCTGCTGTGTCGTGTCTGCATTTCCTGCTAACAGATAAGACATTTTCTTCTTTTTGTTTTTGTGCTTGATTTTTGCATTTTGTCCTGCACTTCTGTGGGGGCCTTCAGGGTCCCCTCCGGGGGCTTTTGCCCTCTCAGTTTAGTTCAGCCACTGATGTTTTTATATTTGCTTTTTTCCAGTTTTTTCAGTGGCTGCTGTTTTGATTTTGTTACACCAGAGAACTAATTTAGGTGGTAGAGGTCGTGTGATCTCAGGTGTTTTTGAAATTAGTAGTGTTGGTGCTTTTCAGGGTTTTTTGGGATTGCAGTAAGTACCCTTCCTATCCTTTTCTATTTAGGTAGTTTGGGCCCCAACGTTTGCTCATACTATTTTCTGTCTGTGTCAGTATTTCTTCTTGTCTAACCGCCATTACATGTTTGGGGGCTTTCTATGCTCTTTGGGGATCTGCTCCGGGGCAGATAGCTTTCCTCTTTCTACCTTTAGGTGTAGTTAGTTTCTCAGGCTGTGACGAGGCGTCTAGGACCAACGTAGGAACGCTCCACGGCTGCCTCTAGTTGTGGTGGTTAGTCAGGGTACTGCAATCTGATAGATTCCAACTGCTCTGGTGTATTTCCTTTTTTACCTGCACTCCTCAGCTACCGAAACATAACAAAACACCCAAGAATTGTCCTCCTGACCATAACCTCTCCACTTACCAAATACTGGAGTTTCTGTCTAGAAAAACGAGAATCTAATATTTTCTCAACCACATACTCCAGATTGCCCTGAACCAAAACAGGGTCAGGAGGCGCAGCCATAGGAACCACTGGCTCGACAAACCTCTTCAATAAGGACTTGTGGAACACGTTATGGATCTTAAATGTCCCTGGAAGAAGCAAACGGAAGGAAACAGGATTAAGAATCTCCATGATCTTATAAGGTCCAATGAACCTGGGCTTAAACTTTGGAGATGCAACCCTCATAGGGATATTTCTTGAGGACAACCAAACCAAGTCCCCCACTTTAAACCGAGGACCAACAGTCCTATGCCGGTTGGCAAACCGCTGGGCCTTCTCCTGAGAGAGAAACAACCTCTCCACTACCTGGTCCCAAATCTGCTGCATTCGCTCCACAACAGAGTCTGAGGATGAAAAGCAGAGGAGAAAGATAATTGAACACCAAGTTTAGAACAAAATGTCCTCCAAAATCTGGAAACAAATTGGACTCCTCTGTCAGACACAATGTTCTCCGGAATGCCATGTAACCGAACCACGTGCTGAAGGAACAAAGGCACCAATTCGGAGGAGGAAGGTAACTTAGGTAATGGCACAAGATGTATCATCTTGGAAAACCTATCACAGATTACCCAGATAACGGTCATTCTCTAAGAAACAGGGAGGTCGGAAATAAAATCCATAGAGATATGGGTCCATGGCCTCTTGGGCACAGGTAATGGCATTAACAAACCACTAGAGCGAGAGCAAGGCTTGGAGCGAGAGCAAGTCCCACAGGACTGCACAAATTCCCTGACGTCACGAGACAAAGTAGGCCACCAAAAGGACCAACTCACCCAGTCTCTGGTACCAAAAATCCCGGGATGACCAGCCAACGCGGAACAATGAATCTCAGACATCACACCTCTTCTTCCACTGGTCTGGGATAAACAATTTCCCAATAGGGCAGCGCTCAGGTTTATCCTCCTGACACCCTTCCAAGGCCAGTCTCAAATTGGGCGAGATGGCGGAAAGAACTACATCCTCTTTCAAAATAACAGTAGGATCAGATAACTCAGGAGAGTCCGCAAAGAAACTCCTCAAGAGGGCATCCGCCTTAACATTCTTAGTGCCAGGAAGAAAAGAAACCACAAAATTAAAACGTGTGAAAAACAAGGCCCACCTGGCCTGTCTAGGATTAAGTCACTTGGCTGATTCGAGATAAACCAGATTCTTATGGTCCGTGGGGACCACCACCTGATGTTTGGCTCCTTCCAACCAATGTCTCCACTCTTCAAAATCTGCTCAGAAACCATCTCTAGCACATTCATAACACTTGCCTGTGTAAATCAACCCCTAAAGATAACCTGTCAGCTACAAAAATGCTATTTACCAGCAGGTACCGTATTTTTCGGACTATAAGACGCACCGGACCATAAAACGCACCCCAAATTTTCAGAAGGAAAATAGGGAAAAAAATAATGTGTCAAATGAGGGTCCGTCTTACAGTCCGAATTCAGCTTACCAGTGAAGGGAACGGCACAGATGGAGGAGTGGTCACAGGGGTCGTTCAGTGGCCAGGCTGATGCGGTGGCCTCCAAGAAATCCCATCCCAGGCTGGTGCGGTGCTCTGTGTTGGGGCAGGGGTGGTGACTGTGCTGGGACAGGGGCTCTGTGCTGGGGCAGGGGCTCTGTGCTGGGGCGGGGGCTCTGTGCTCTGGAGTGGGGGCTCTGTGCTCCGGAGTAGGGGCTCTGTGTCCCGGGACAGGGGCTCTGTGTCCCGCGGCAGGGGCTCTGTGCTCCGGGGCAGGGGCTCTGTGCTCCGGGATAGGGGCTCTGTGCTTCGGGGCAGGGGCTCTGTGCTCCGTGGCAGCGGCTCTCGTTGCCGAGATCTGAATCTGAGCATGCGCCGCCCCCTGCCCGGCGGCCATTTTCCCGGAGGCCACTGCAACATGGCATTAACGGATGAGCGTGGGGCCTCTGGGCTTTGACAAAATGCTGGCGGTGCCCCCCACGCAGCACATAGAGCTGCTGCCACTGCCCCGGAGGACAGCCCGCCACCACCACACCACAGAGCCACAGCCACACCAGCCTGGGAAGGGACGCTGCATCGGGACCGCTGCCACCACCACAGGATTTGTATGTATATTACGACCATAAGACGCACCCCCATTTTCTCCCAAAAATTTTTGCGGAAAAAGTGCGTCTTATGGTCTGGAAAATACGGTATATTGTTAACCTGTAGGTAAATAGTATTTAAAGCAAATTAGGGTGTTTTACTTGGAGATCGGCTACCAGGATAAATTGGAGTACAGTGGGTATGCAAAGTATTCAGACCCCTTTAATAATGATAATAATCTTTATATAGCGCCCACATATTCTGCAGCGCTTTACAGTTTAAGGCCTCTTTCACACTTCAGTCATTTAGCGTCAGTCAAAATCCATCAAAGTGTAAACGGATCCGTTGCAGATTGGAAAAAACTGATGCAGCGGGTCCGTTTTTTTTGACGGATCAGTGAAGGGTGCCGAAGGGAACTTTTGAATTGTGTATATGCAGTTCTGGAGAGAGAGAGAATGAATGAATCTGTGGCAGAATGGGCTTCTGGGCATGCTCAGCATACAATAACGGATTCCGTCGTCGGATTCTGTCAATAACGGATGACGACGGATCCGCCACCCATAGGCGTCCATTATAGAAAAAAGCGGACGCAACGGATCCGTCATGGTCCGCCATTTCAACACAGACAAAAAACGTTCCAATGTCCGTCTACTCCAGACAGCGGACGCCAAATTTCTGACGGATCCGTCGGACGACCATCCGTCGCAATCCGTCACTAAAAAAAAAAAAAGGCAAATCCGTTTTTTCCACAAAAAGCGGATTTTGACTGACACCAGACGACTGAAGTGTGAAAGAGGCCTAACAGTTTCAAACACAAGTCAGAAATAACAACGTTAACAATACAATAATTAAAGCAAAATAAGATGACCCTGTTCGTGAGACCTTACAATCTACAATGAGGTGGGGGAGATACAAAGTACAGGTGTGTATTTACAATGATGGTCCAGCCATCTTGAGGGAATGGGGGATAGATAGCGATAGTGAATGGGCTACACACACACCCTTGCCCATAAAATGACTTCGATTATGGAACGTGATAGGCTGCTCTGAACAAATGTGTTTTGATGGAGCGCCTAAAACTGCAAGTTGAGGATGGTCCTAATTTCTTGGGCTAGAGCATTCCAGAGGATTGGCGCAGCGCGGGAGAAGTCTTGGAGTCGGGAGTGGGAGGTAAGGATTAGTGCAGAGGTCAGTCGAAAGTCGTTTGCAGAGCGCAGCGATCGGCTAGGCCGATAGACAGAAATGAGGGAGGAGATGTAAGGGGATGCGGCACTGTGGAGAGCTTTGTGGGTGAGAACAAGTACTTTGAATTGGATTCTGTAATGAATGGGAAGCCACTGTAACGACTGGCGAAGAGCGGACACATCTGAATACCGATTAGATGGACGACCCTGGCTGCTGCATTAACAATAGACTGGAGAGGGGAAAGTCGAGTAACGGGGAGGTCAATTAATAGAGCGTTGCAGTAGTCCATGAGGGAGTGGATCAAGGCGACAGTAAGGGTTTTTGTTGTTTCCATGGTGAGAAAAGGGCGGATCCTAGAGATGTTCTTTAGGTGTAAGCGGCAAGAGCGGGCAAGAGATTGTATATGGGAGGTGAAGGAGAGATTGGTGTCAAACATAACACCCAGACAGTGCGCCTGTTCCTGGGGCATAATTAATTATGGTGCCACCCACAAAGAGGGAAATGTCAGATTTAGGGAGGTTAGTAGATGGCGGGAGCAGAAGTTCAGTTTTGGAGAGGTTGAGTTTCAGATAGAGAGCGGACATGATGTTGGAGACTGCGGACAGACAGTCACTGGCGTTCTGTAGTACAGCTGGGGTAAGGTCAGGGATGACATGTATAATTTTGTGTCATCAGCATAAAGATGGTACTGAAAGCCAAATCTGCTGATGGTCTGTCCAATTGGGGCCGCCGGGTAGAGTGAGATGAGCAGGGGGCCGAGGACTGAGCCCTAGGGTACCCCAACAGCGAGAGGAAGAGGAGATGAAGTGGTGCCACAACAAAACACTGAAGGCGCGGTCAGATAGGAAGAGAACCAGGAGAGAGCAGTGTCCTTAATGCCTTGACTGGATCCTAGAGAGTAGGAGATGGTGGTAAACAGTGTCGAAAGCTGCAGAGAGGTTGAAAAGAATGAGCAGAGAGTGGTCACCGTTACAATTTGCTGTCAAAAGGTCATTGGTCACTTTGATGAGTGCAGTTTCTGTCAAGTGTAGGGGGCGGATGCTGGACTGTGAAGGGTCTAGGAGGGAGTGAGTGAAGAGGTAGCGGACAAGGCACTCCAAGAGTTTAGAGATAAAGGGGAGATTGGAGTCTGTAGCTATTTGTGCAGGATGGGTCGAGAGCGGTTTCTTTAATAATGGAGTAATGATAGTGTTTGAAGGAGGATGGGAAAATTTCTGAGGAGAGGGAGAGATTAAAGATTGTCGTTGTGTTGTGACGACTGGAGAGAGACTGGAGGAGATGTGAGGGAATGGGGTCGGTAGTGCATGTAGTCGGACGAGAAGAAGAGAGGAGTTTGGAGACTTCTTCTGTGATGGGATCAAATGTGGAGAGCGAACCAGGGCTGCAGCCCTCCACCAGTTGGGCCTTTATGGCAGAGTGGCCTGATGGAAGCCTCTCCTCAGTGCAAGACATATAAAAGCCCACATAGAGTTTTCTCAAAAAACACATGAAAGACTCCCAGACTATGAGAAATTAGATTCTCTGGTCTGATGAGTTGAAGATAGACCTTTTTGGTGATAATTCTATGCCGCATGTGTGGAGAAACCCAGGTACTGCTCATTACTTGTCCAATAAAAAATGAATAAGTATGGAATGGACAAGACAACTGTTAGATCCAAGAAAAACTATACCAGTAGATAAAAATGTTTAAAATTTTTTTTTTATTTTTAAATAAAATTTCATAAAATGTTCATGGAAAAATATACCGTATATACTCGTGTATAAGCCGACCCGTGTATAAGCCGACCCCCCTAATTTTGCCACAAAAAACTGGGAAAACTTATTGACTCGTGTATAAGCCGGGTGTATAAACTGCCCTCCTGCTCTGTGCTGCCCCCGTCCTGCTCCTTGCTCCCCCATCCAGCTCTGTGCTCCCCTATTCTCCTCTGTACTCCCCCCCTCCTGCTCCGTCCTCCGCTGTGCTCCCCCATTCCTTCTCCGTCCTCCTGTGCCCCCCCTGTCCTGCTCCATGCTTCCCCCGTCCTCCGTTCTCCCGTCCTCCTCCATGCTTCCCCCATCCACCGTTCTCCCCCCCCTGTCCTGCTCCATGCCTCCCCCGTCCTCCGTTCTCCTCCCCGTCCTCCATGCTTCCCCCATCCACCGTTCTCCTCCCCCCGTCCTCCTCCATGCTTCCCCCGTCCTCCGTTCTCCTCCCCGTCCTCCTCCATGCTTCCCCCGTCCTGCTCCATGCTTCCCCGTCCACCGTTCTCCTCCCCCGTCCTCCTCCATGCTTCCCCCGTCCACCGTTCTCCTCCCCGTCCTGCTCGTGCTCCTTGTCCTCTCCTCCATCATACTCACTCCTCCCCGTGCCATCGCTGAACTGGCCTGCAATCCTGCAGCTCTCCCCGGCTTCCTGCAGCTCTCCACGCTGAGCGGTGATGTAATACCGCTCATTAAGGCCGTGAATATGGAGGCGACGCCTATGGGAGTGGCGTCGCGTCCATATTACATGACCTTAATGAGCGGGTATTACATCACCGCTCAGCCCTGGAGAGCTGAAGGAAGCCGGGAGAGCTGCAGGATTGCAGGCAAGTTCAGCGATGGCACGGGGAGGGGTGAGTATGATCCCAGCTACCGGCTCCTGCTGCGGCAACCCCTACCCCGCTGGTTTCTGCCCTATGACTCGTGTATAAGCCGAGGGGGCATTTTCAGCACGAAAAAAGGTGCTGAAAATCTCGGCTTATACACGAGTATATACGGTATATATATTTTAAATATGCGGACAAACATGAATAAATTTTACATAAAAAACCTTTATTAAATCATGGTAATCACCATGATTTAATAAAGGTTTTTTAATTAAAATTTATTCATGTTTGTCCGCTTATTTAAAAATATATATATATATATATATATATATAAAATATATATAATATATATATATATTTTTTTATTTTTATTTTTTTTTTTTTTTTTTTTTCCATGAACGTTGTATGAAATTTTATTAAAAAAATAAATAATTTTTTTTTTAATTTTTATCTGCTGGTATAGTTTTTTTGGGATTTAATACCGAATGGTCTGCCATTCTTTTTATGCAGATTGATATAATTAATTTTATTGAATTTTTGTTTTAAATTATTGTTTATATTTTTCTGCAATTAATCTACTAAGGCAACTGTTAGGTGGATTCATAACTGGCTTAGTGATCGGACCCAAAGAGTGGTCGTAAATTGCTGCACATCCAGTTGGAAGAATGTCTCAAGTGGGGTACCACAAGGCTCTGTCCTGGGCCCTGTATTGTTCAACATCTTTATTAATGATTTAGATGAAGGAATTGAGGGTAAGCTGATTAAATTTGCTGATGACACAAAGCTAGGAGGGATAGCTAATACTAGAGAAGAGAGAGAGAGGATTCAAAAAGATATAAATAAACTGGAGCAGTGGGCAGCAACTAACAGAATAGTTTTTAACAGGGAAAATGCAAAGTACTACATCTGGGCAATAAAAATGAAAAAAGCATATACAGAATGGGAGGAATAGGGCTAAGCAACAGCACATGTGAAAAAGACTTGGGTATACTAATAGATCACAGACTTAACATGATTCAACAGTGTAATGCAGCAGCAAAAAAGGCAAATACAATTCTAGGATGTATTAACAGAAGCATACAGTCTAGATCACGTGAGGTCATTATTGCCCTCTACTCCTCTTTGGTCAGACCTCATCTGGAATACTGTGTCCAGTTGTGGGCACCACATTTTAAAAAAGACATCAACAAACTGGAGCAAGTTCAGAGAAGAGCGACCAGAATGGTGACTGATCTGCAAACCATGTCCTATGAGGAACGGTTTCAGGATTTGGGAATGTTTAGCTTGCAAAAAAGAAGACTGAGAGGAGACTTAATAGCTGTCTACAAATATCTCAAGGGCTGTCACATTGTAGAAGGATCATCTTTATTCTCATTTGCACAAGGAAAGACTAGAAGCAATGGTATGAAAATGAATGGGAGGAGACACAGATTAGATATTATAAAAAACTTTTTGACAGTTGGGTGATCAGTGAGTGGAACAGGCTGCCACGAGAGGTGGTGAGTTCTCCTTCAATAGAAGTCTTCCAACAGAGGCTGGACCGATATCTGTCTGGGATGATTTAGTGAATCCTGCTTTGAGCAGGGGGTTGGACCAGATGGCCCAGGAGGTTCCTTCCAACTCTACCATTCTATGATTTAATACAATCCCAACAGTGAAACATGGAGGTGGCTGCATCATGATATGGGGGTGTTTTTCAGCTGCAGCGACAGGACGACTGGTTACAGTTGAAGGAAACATGAATGCGGCCAAGTACAGAGATATCCTGGATGAAAACCTCTTACAGAGTGCTCTGGACCTCAGACTTGTCCAAAGGTTCACCTTCCAACAAGACAATGACCCTAAGCACACAGCTAAAATAACAAGGGAGTGGTTTTGAAACAACTCTGTGACCATTCTTGACTGGTCCAGCCAGAGCCCTGACCTCAACCCAATTGCGCACCTCTTGAGAGATCTGAAAATGGCTGTCCACCAACGTTCACCATCCAACCTGATGGAACTGGAGAGGATCTGCAAGGAAGAATGGCAGAGGATCCCCAAATCCAGGTGTGAAAATTTTTTACATCATTCCCAAGAAGACTCATGGCTGTACTAGCTCAAAAGGTGCTTCTACTCAATACTGAGCAAAGGGTCTGAATGCTTATGACTGTTATATTTCAGTATTTCTTTTTTAATAAATTTGCAAAAATTTCTACATTTCTGTTTTTTTTTCAGTCAAGATGGGGTGCAGAGTGTACATTGAGAAAAAAATGAACTTTTTTGAATTTACCAAATAGCTGCAATGAAAGAGTGAAAAATTTAAAGGGGTCTGGATACTTTCCGTGACCACTGTGTGTTCCTTGCAGCTGCTCGCTTAAAGTCATTGAGGTAGTGCATGGAGCTCTAAAAGAGAGAGGTGACTGCTACAGCCCTCTACTTCTGAAGAATAAAATTGAGCAGCTGCAAGAATATAATTTCATCACTGAGCTGTGATTGATGATTTAGGAAGGTGATTGGGGCTTATTAGCTTTCATTTTGATGAAGGAATGATGGATTTGCTTCCTTATCTCATGGCTTTTTTTATTATTTTTATTATTATTATTTATATAGCACCATTGATTCCATGGTGCTGTACATGAGAAGGGGTTACATACAAATTACAGATATCACCTACAGTAAACAAACTAACAATCACAGACTGATATAGAGAGGAGAGAGGACCCTGCCCTTGCGGGGTTACATTCTACAGGATGGTGGGGAAGGAGACAGTAGGTTGGGGAGTTGCAGCAGCTCCAGTGATGGTGAGGCGGTAGCTCCAGTAGTGGTGAGGAGGCAGCGGGGATCATTGCAGGCTTTCCTGAAGAGATGGGTTTTCAGGTTCCGTCTGAAGGATCCGAGTGTGATTGATAGCCGGACGTGTTGGGGCAAAGAATTCCAGAGGATGGGGATAGTCGGGAAAAGTCTTGGAGACGGTTGGGTGAGGAGCGAATAAGTGTGGAGGAGAGAAGGAGGTCTTGGGAGGATCGGAGATTACGTCAGGGAAGATATCGGGAGATTAGTTCAGAGATATATGGAGGAGACAGGTTATAGATGGCCTTGTAGGTCAGTATTAGTAATTTGAATTGGATACGCTGAGGGAGTGGGAGCCAGTGGAGAGATTTGCAGAGAGGAGAAGCGGAGGAGTAGCGAGGAGAGAGATGAATTAGTCGGCGAAGATTAAGGAGACTGAAAGGTGAGGATGTTAGCATGGAGCAAGAAACATCCTCAATTTATACAAAGGATGATGCTGTACAATGAACATTTTTATCTCATAAAAATATGCTGCAATTGACAAATGTTATTATTTGATGTTTTCATCCAATGATTGAGATTGAACATATGCACAATTGATCATGTAAATTATACTTCAGTCAGTTATATAGGACTTTGCACACGATTAGAATTGCTATGTCTTTTTTTTACATTTCTTAATGTTTTGATACTTAGTAAATATAAGTATAAGGTATTTGACTAAATAAATCACATCAGTTATATTCTTCACATATGTCGTACATGGAGTTCAGAAAATCCAAAAAAGTATTGCACAAGACCATAAGGAACATGCCAACATCTAGACATGATCCTTTCTAAATACAATGTCCTAATTCATCACAGAGTTAAATCAAAAAAAGTCACAGAATTGGAAAAAAAAAACCCAAAAGGGAGAAACCATTCATCTCAGAATGTGGAAATGTTTTAAATAAATGTCGTCTTTACACATAAGAATTCACACAGAGAGAAGCATTTAAGTCAAATGCGGAAAATGTTTTACACAGAAATCTGCTCTGTTACATGAAAGAAATCACACAGGAAGAACCATTTTCATGTTCAGAATGTGGAAATGTTTTAAGACAAATATCTCTTTTTCACATGAGAGAAGTCACACAGGAGAGAATCCATTTTCATGCTCAGAATGTGGAAAATGTTTTAGAACAAAATCACATCTTGTAATACATGAAGAAATCACACAGGAGAGAAGCCATTTTCATGCTCAGAATGCGGAAAATGTTTTAACAAAATCATCTCTTGTTTTACATGAAAGAAATCACACAGGAGAGAAGCCATTTTCATGCTCAGAATGTGGAAAATGTTTTAAAGACAAATCATCTCTTTTTACATGAGAGAATTCACACAGGAGAGAATCCATTTTCATGCTCAGAATGTGGAAAATGTTTTAGAAGCAAATCACATCTTGTAATACATGAGAGAATTCACACAGGAGAGAAGCCATTTTCATGTTCAGAATGCGGAACATGTTTTACACAGAAATCATATCTTGTAATACATGAGAGAATTCACACAGGAGAGAAGCCATTTTCATGCTCAGAATGTGGAAAATGTTTTAAAGACAAATCATCTCTTGTTTCACATGAGAGAATTCACACAGGAGAGAAGCCATTTTCATGCTCAGAATGTGGAAAATATTTTACAGACAAATCAGCTCTTGTTAAACATGAGAGTATTCACAAGGAGTGAAGCCATTTTCATGTTCAGAATGCGGAACATGTTTTACACAGAAATCATATCTTGTAATACATGAGAGAATTCACACAGGAGAGAAGCCATTTTCATGCTCAGAATGTGGAAAATGTTTTAAAGACAAATCATCTCTTGTTTCACATGAGAGAATTCACACAGGAGAGAGGCCATTTTCATGCTCAGAATGTGGAAAATGTTTTAAATATAACTCAAATCTTGTTACACATGAAAGAATTCACACAGGAGAGAAGCCATTTTCATGTTCAGAATGTGGAAAATGTTTTAAACAGAAACCTGCTCTTGTTTCACATGAAAGAATTCACACAGGAGAGAGGCCATTTTCATGTTCAGAATGTGGAAAATGTTTTAAACAGAAATCTGCTCTTGTTTCGCATGAAAGAATTCACACAGGAGAGAAGCCATTTTCATGCTCAGATTGTGGAAAATGTTTTAAACAGAAATCTGCTCTTGTTTCACATGAAAGAAATCACACAGGAGAGAAGCCATTTTCATGCTCAGAATGTGGAAAATGTTTTAAACAGAAATCTGCTCTTGTTTCACATGAAAGAAATCACACAGGAGAGAAGCCATTTTCATGCTCAGAATGTGGAAAATGTTTTAAAGACAAATTGTCTCTTGTTAGACATGAGAGAATTCACACAGGAGAGAAGCCATTTTCATGTCATTGAATGTGGGATATTTTTTTTTATTTAAGGCTCAACTTGTTAGACATCAGAGAACTCACATTGGGAATTAGGCATTTTAACCTTTTAGTGCCCAAACCCAATTTTTCAAATCTGACATGTATTACTTTATGTGGTTAAAAACGATGGAATGTCCCATATCCCAGTTATTCTGAAAATATTTTTTTCCTTATATGTTGTGATTTATTTTCATAATAAATGAAAATATGCAATATTCAAACTTAGAATTTTTATACCTGTAAACCGTATAGTTATACTACATGAAAAAAAAATGCCAAAACATTTACTTTGTCTTCTATGTCCGGAATTGTTCAAACATCCTGTTATTTTGTTAGAAGCGTTATAAGTTTAGTAGTTTAGTAATTTTTCATTATTTTAGGGCAATGTGCAGAACTGTTTTTTTTAGGGACCTATTCAGTTTTGAAGTGACTTTGAAGGGCTAATATATGGGGGATTCCCCTAAAGGAATGCTATTTTAACCCTTTCACCCACATGCCTGCTTTCACCTTCCTGACCACAACAATTTTTTTCAATTCTGACCAGTGTCACTTTATGAGGTAATAACTCTGGAATGCGTCAATGGATCCCACTGATTCTGAGACATACTGACATACAGTAGGGAACATACGTATTTGATACATTTCCGATTCTTCAAGTTTTCCCTCCGACAAAGAATGGAGAGGTCTGTAATTATCATAGGTAAACTTCAACTGTGAGAGACAGATTCTAAAAATAAAAACCAGAAACTCACATTGTATGATTTTTAAATAAATTGCATTTTATTGCATAAATAAGCATTTGATCATCTACCATCCAGCTTCTCTCACAAATCCGTTCACTCTTCTATAAGACTCAATCCTACTCTGCACTCATTACCTTATCATTGTTTAATTATAAAGTGCAGCAAAATATGTTCACGTTATTATTATTATTACTTGCAAAGATTTCTCCATTCTTTGTAGGTGGGAAAACTTGCCAAATCGGCAGTGTATCAAATAAGTATTTTCCCCACTGTATTGTACTTCATTATAGAGGTATAGTTTCTTCAATATGTCTTGTGTTTACTTGTGAAAAAAAATGGAAAAAAATGTAGAATATTCTTCAATTTTCAAACTTTTATTTTTTAATTCCCTTAAATCAGAGAGTCATGTTACACAAAATAGTTAAAACGGTAACATTTCCGACATGTCTACTTTACATTAGCACAATTTTTGGAAACAATTTTTTTTAAGTTAGAAAGTTAGAAGGGTTAAAAGTTGACCAGCGATTTCTGATTTTTACAATAAAATATACAAAACCTTTTTTTATGGACCACAACACATTTCAAGTGATTTTGAGGAGTCTATGACAGAAATTGCTCAAAAGTGATACCATTCTAAAAATGGCACCCCTCAATGTGCTCAAAACTACATTCAAGTAGTATATTAACCTTTCAGGAGCTACGCAAGAATTAATAGAATGTGGAAGGAAACAAAGATTTACCTTTTTTTCACAAAAATGTTACTTTGGATCCACATTTTATTTTCACAAGGGTACCAGAGAAATAATGCACTCCAAAATTCATTGTGCAATTTCTTCTGAGCACGTACCCCATATGTGACTGAATACTACTGTTTGGGCACATGGCAGGGCTCGCAAGGGAAGGAGCGCTATTTTCCTTTTTGAATGCAAAATTTGCTGGAATCATTAGCGGATGTCACACCACGTTCTGCGAGCCCCTGATGTGCCTAAACAGTGGACCCCCCCACAATTGACCCCATTTTGGAAACTACAACCCTTAAGGACCTTATCTAGATGTGTAGTGAGCACCTTGAACCCCCAGGTGCTTCACAAAAGTTTATAACGTACCATATTTTTCGGACCATAAGACGCACTTTTTTTCCTCCGAATTTGGGAGGAAAGTGTGGGTGCGTCTTATGGTCGGAATGTAATATGTGGGGAGGGGGGCAGGGGGCAGCGGTGGAGTGGGATCGCAGGAGGCAGGAAAATATCCACTCCGCTGCAGGAATCCAGCACTGGGGAACCACTGGTCCCGATACTTAAGTGCAGTGAATATTCATTAGCCGCTTCCCCACCCACCTATCAGCTGAGCAGTGAGCGGGGAGCAGCAAATGACAGAGCCACATGGTTCCCCAGCGCCTGATTCCTGCAGCAGCTGGGGATCTGTGTGGGAAGTAGAAGGAGGCAGCAGGAGGCATCGCATACCTGATAGCCTGGGGGCTGTGCTGATGCGATGCTGAATGCTCCTGTGGACGACCTGTGATGAGGTCATGAAGAGGGCGGGCTGGAGCATCACATGACCACACAAAGCCCTGCCTCTTCATGATGTCATCACAGGCCCTACAGACACACTGTACAAGAAAAAAATAATTAAAAGGTTAGTAAATGCAGCACATTAAAAAGCACTCTGCCATCCTGTGGTGGACTATAACCCCCAGCATGCCATAGGATCTGCAGGACATGCTGGGAGTTATAGTTCTCCCATGGGATCTTAAAGCAGCACTCCAGTATTATCAGTGCTGGAGTGTGGCTTTAAATATAAGCCCTATGCCCCCATTCTTAGGCCGTGGTCACACATGCGAGAAATTTGCACGATTTTTGTGCGACTCTCTCGCATGAACACCCAGCACTTCCGCCGGCACTGGGACCGGAGCGTGCGGCTGCATGTTTTTCTATGCAGCTGCACGCTCCAGTCTGAGTGCCAGCGGCAGTGCCGGGTGTTCACGAGATTGTTAAATATTAATTATTGGTTAAGGATTTATTCTTTTATACACTCAATTCTGTACTGAGTATACTGAATTTCAGCTGACATTACACATGCTATTTCTGTATGGTAAAGTGACAACTCCATATATAGAGACCACGTGATCTAAGGAACATATATATAATGACTTCACGAAGGGAGGGGTCGCTCTCTTGCTCGCTCACTCTCTCCACAGACACATGGAACACTATGATGAATGAACAGCTGCAACCACGTGTTGTTTCCCTGCTATGCTGCTGACAAGGCCAGAATGTCATTTTACCATTCAGGACACCAAGGAAAGATGTGTACAAGTTTTGCTATGGACAATCTCTTCGTAACTATTTCACTCATTTTATGTTTTCCTGTAATGATGTTTTTTTGATGAACAGTCCAATAAACCACTATAATTTTTTTTATAAGAAACGTGACATTTTCTTTAGAAGTATCGCATCTGGTAACAAGTCCTTGAAAAATATACAAAATTAAGCATTTTTAACATTTTGGAGAGCCAGCCAGTCACACTTGATTTTTAGAGTGTGAATTTTTGATAACTTGCAAGGGGAGGAATAGAAGCAAAATTACGTCAGATGTGCAAGTCGTCAAAGAAATCACACTACGATATTTCAGGATCAGAAAAGAACCTATGAATGAGGACTAAGAGTTGCCAGACGTACTACAGGAATCAGACGTGCTGATGACAAGAGCATTGTCCAAGAAAGGAGCTACAAGCTGAGATATTCCAAGGTAAGAAATATGGATGTTATTACTTCTTTTTCTAAGCAAAGTAGACTGAAATTTATGTCTGTAGATCAGTCTAATTTAGAAGTTTTATGGCTCAGCTTATATGCAGAATGTGAAATGGAAAATCTAAAGCTAGAATCTAAGCTGGTGTCCTTTAATAGAGAAAGAGAGAAATTGAAAAATATTTTACAGTTGGTTCATGTATTTCACAAGTTTGTATTAGAGAAATCTAAAGATGACTGTGTAGAAATAGTGTCAGAAGATACTAGTGATGTTCCCGATATTGACTGTAAAGAGGAAATTGAGCAAGATGTGGGACATGTGTCTGTAATGGCTACTCAAGGTGACCTTGTCTCTGATGACGTAAAAAAAGATGGAGGAAACATGGGAGGAGACTTGAGAACTGATGTAGGAGGAAACATGGGAGGAGACTTGAGAACTGATGTAGCAGGAAGCATGGGAGGAGACTTGAGAACTGATGTAGGAGGAAACATGGGAGGAGACTTGAGAACTGATGTAGGAGGAAACATGGGAGGAGACTTGAGAACTGATGTAGGAGGGAACATGGGAGGAGACTTGAGAACTGATGCAGATGACGTACGAGAGACGGATGTACAAAGGCCACCAAAAATAGAAGACAATTCACAGGCCCAACTCCAAATTAAAGTTAGGAAAAATTTGTTAAAATTATGCAAAATCATTCCTGCATATGATAAAAAATCCATGTATGCAGAAATTCTGAAATTTTTGAATGCTTTGTTGAAAAGCTTGATTTAAGTAATGACGAGAAAAATCAATTATTTAAATTGTGGCTTCCTGCAACCTTTTCCAGACGTTTAAAATTAAAGTTGAGTTTTGATAATGAATTACATGGAGATCTAGATGATAAAGACAGATTGAAAATTCTGATTTTCTGTGCATTAAATGAAAATTGTCCAGATATTGATATTCTTCAAAAATTAAGGATTGGTCGGAAAGAATGTACTTTTACATTCATGTCCATATTTGAAAGGTTGTACAAAACTCTAATTACCAATGTCAAAACAATCAATGATAAAGTATTTTGTGGACAAATTTGGATTCCTAAATTCTGTATCTCGTGTTATTGCGTCACAAAAAGATACTTTATTTGAATGTGCGCAATTCCTTGATTTTGCTAGAAAACATGAGAATCGTGATAGGAAAATAAATCAAACAAACAGAGTAAGATCTTTTCAAAAACCAGTGTCAAAATCTCCTAAACTGAGTCATCCCCGTAATCAAATCTATGACATACGGAGAAAATTACATATTTGTTATAAACCCTATAAAAAAATCCAAGAGTCCGCTTTGCAGAAAGAGTTAATAATTCAAAGTTCAGACCGCTCTGTAAAGAGACAAATGGCGGACATTGAAAGACAGGAACAGATGATTCTTCAGAGAGACATAGTTGAGTCTTCAGTTTACAGCTCATTATCGGAGCTGCTCAAACAATCATTAAAAAAAGAATCATAAAAAGAGCTTTCCAGAACATTTTTGACAAAGAAATAAGATTTGGTTTAGGAATTGACTGAAAATGAAATTATATGTTGTGTAAAAGTATTATACAATATATTATTCAGTTATTTGTAATTATTTTATAAATATAATTCTGTAGTTCACAGCTTTTGTAGATAGTGATATAATTAAAATAAACTACAGAAAATATTTAGAATTACATTAAAGCCAATATATATATATTTGTATAAGACATTGCAATTGTTTTGTTATGATATTTAATCTTATCTCTTATTTATCCTTAGAATTTTCACTTCAAAGTAGGACTTAATCGGGAAAAACTCTTTTACATGGATTTATTCCTTTATTTACACAGGAATTTGTAATAAGTGCATGTTTTTATATATTTAACACTTAAAAGGAAATAATATATAACTAACTGAATCTAAATTTAGTTTTTGTGTGTTGCTAACATTTTGAAGTTATTTATTTGCATGGGAATATGTTCTTGCTGCATGACAGTCACACATGTGACATTTAAACTGTTCTAATAATAAGGCTACCATATACCCCTATTTCAGTGGTTGCAACTTAAAGCGTTTGTAGCTTCAGTGAGCTCAGCCTTTGCAAGTCAAAGAATTTTTCTTTAGGCCTCTTAAGTTCTAGGGTTCAATTTCAGTTGCAAACCCTTACACCAAAAATAGAAACAGCTCATAACTAATTTTCTTATGAGTCCTTTTATCTATAGAATGGTTTACAAAGTTTGTTATGTGTATTTGGGGAATATTCAAAGAAATATTAAAATATTAAATTTAGTAGTTTACAATGCGCATTGATAATTAGGATACAATTATTTGGGTTAATATTTCATGTATTCCTATTTTTTTTGTATGAGAAATCTGTGGTGTGAACTTATCCGTGTCACAGTCTGAGTGACAGATGACAGATGCGTGTATGAGCAGCTGCTAAGAGTGAATATAAGCTAAGTGTATGTGTGACGTATGAAAGGAGAGGTTTCAAAATTCATGGTATGCGAGAAAAACAACAACTTGTTTTTAAGAGAAATAATACAAATCAGTTCAATTATTAGAATATTAAGATACATAATGAATATTATCTACTCAACATATATTCCTTTAGTAATTATTATTTTTTAGTTAATAGTAGATAAGTATAATCACACATCAAAATGGTTTATCAAGAAAATCTACATTTAGATTATTTTTTTTTTTTCTTTTTTCCCAAAGATAATTTTATGATATTCAATGTTATTTTTAATGGTTACATAGATGGTACACATCTTCAGACAAATATATGGTATTAAGCTAAAACAGAAGTTACATATATAATTTATAAAACAATTATTTTTTTTTCATTTTGGTTTTGATAAATCAATTATTTCACAAAATAATATTTTTTGGTATTAAGGGGGAAATGTGTTTTTGATCTTGAATACATCATCACATTTCATCAACACCTCTTCTTCACACATTTTAAAGAATATAGAAAGGTACAATGGTATAACTACTAGAGATAATAACATTAAGTATTATAAAGAGTCATTTCTTTACACTAAGAAGGGGATTACATGCAAAGTTGCATAATATGAATATTTTGGTAACACAAGGTCATGACAAATATGAAATTATCCAGATAATGGAAATATTAAGGGTATGTATTACTGAGAACATAACTACTCAACATTTGTCATAAACATATAAAGGCCTTATTTTTGTTTTTATTCTTATTTTTCATTTTTTAATTTTTATTCTTCCTTTATCTCTATTTTTGATTCTTAATTTTTATTTTTATCTCAATCAAGAAACATCAATATTTAATAATGTAATGTATAGTACAAGAATATTGCTTCATTAAATATAGTGAAGATATCGGTTCATTAGAAGAAAATGTTCTAATTCTGAGTAAATGCAATAATTCTTTCATTCATTCATTCACTCATATTCACATTTTGGTTCATGGCTATACATTCTTACCTATTATTGGTCTAATAAATATATTCCATTAATAAAGTTTTAGTAATAAAGATGGAAACACTTGTTACATAAAAAACACACTGACACCTATGGGTTTAAAAGGTAATTACACCAATGACATAAAAATGTTCTATCTCATGAAGAATATGGTTAATAATGCATTATCATTTATTATTGTTTTACTACACAAACATGAATTCCATATTACTATTCTGATAATTCTATGGATATTACTGATTGCTATGGTACGCTGTGATATTATAGGTTAGGAAAATTACCAGATTTGGTATAGAATAGGGAATGAAGACTTCAAGCAAGATACTGGAATTATGTTAATAAAGACTTTTTCATATTTCTAAATTCAAGTAAATTTAAAAAGTTGCAAGAAGGAAAAGCCGAAGTCCCAGAAGGTAAAAAGGCTCTATGATGTCTGAGTAATAATAGACTGTGTCAATTACAATTCATTTCATCACTGACAACTGCAGTATCCACCACTGACAGCCACAACTGCAGTATCCACCACGGACAGCCACAACTGCAGTATCCTCCACTGACAGCCACAACTGCAGTATCCACCACTGACAGCCACGATCGCAGTATCTAACTTGACAACCACAATGGCAGAGGACGATGATCCTATGATGCTAATATGAACTGTGTTTTCATGCTTTTATCACGTTCCAGTGGTTTCCTATCACCTATGAAGCTTCAATGAAAGCTGGTGAACAATAAGTTGTCAGGAAACTACAACCCTGACATGAGTCCTGTGTATTAGGACTAAGGACTGGTTATGGTGCTATTTTTAGCAAGGAAGAGTCATTTTAACCCTTGCTTTGCTGACCAAAGACGTCACACCTGTTCCAAGACCAGTGCGGATGGCTGGAGGATTCCAGAAATATCCAAGGTGAGCCAATGTAAGTCCAGGTCTTTAAAGGTGACACTGCTCAGATATTAAAGCTTCATTTCATCAATGGACTTTGTTTTCTTATCAACATTTGAATTTATGGACTTTGATGGACACATGACACACGGTCTCCACAATATCTACATGTTATTTCAAAGGAATTATCGTATAAAGACTGTTTTCAAAGAATCAAGAACAAGACGTCAAGATGAAGACCAGATGACATCAGATGATGATGACTGGACCGGAGATGTTTCGATTTAGGTTTAGGAAAGTATAATATATATATTTTATATTAATATTGGTCACGGCTTACCATAACATGAATTCACATAATTATGTTATTGAGTGCATGTAACAATAATCTGAAATTATTATTATTATGGAAATTAAATTATTTTGCCAAAAAAGAAGAAAGAAGATCTGATTATCCTAAAGATGAACTTCTCTACTTTGAGGGTTCCAATTAATGTCTGTCACCCTCAAAAGGGGGAATTGTTAAATATTAATTATTGGTTAAGGATTTATTCTTTATACACTCAATTCTGTACTGAGTATACTGAATTTCAGCTGACATTACACATGCTATTTCTGTATGGTAAAGTGACAACTCCATATATAGAGACCACGTGATCTAAGGGACATATATATAATGACTTCATGAAGGGAGGGTTGCTCTCTTGCTCGCTCACTCTCTCCACAGACACATGGAGCACTATGATGAATGAACAGCTGCAACCACGTGTTGTTTCCCTGCTATGCTGCTGACAAGGCCAGAATGTCATTTTACCATTCAGGACACCAAGGAAAGATGTGTACAAGTTTTGCTATGGACAAATGGACAATCTCTTCGTAACTATTTCACTCATTTTATGTTTTCCTGTAATGATGTTTTTTTGATGAACAGTCCAATAAACCACTATAATTTTTTTATAAGAAACGTGACATTTTCTTTAGAAGTATCGCATCTGGTAACAAGTCCTTGAAAAATATACAAAATTAAGCATTTTTAACAGAGATTCGTACAAAAATCGTGCAAATTTCTCGCATGTGTGACCCCGACCTTATACTCACCCTCCAGCGTCTTCACATAGTACTTTACAGACACCACACTGGTCCCGCAGCACCATCTCCTACCCGTAGCTTTCTACATAATAACATGCTATTATATATAATAACACCACATATAATAGTATGTTATTTATGTTATTAAATATTTTACTACATTTTTTGCTTCAAATATATTTTTCACCTCTAAAACCTGGGTGCGTCTTATAGTCCGGTGCGTCTTATAGTCCGAAAAATACGGTAGATCTGTGAAAATAAAAACTCACATTTTAACCGCAAAAATATACTTTTAGTCCACTTTTTTTTATTTTCATAAGGGTAACATGAGAAAATGGACCTAAAAAATACCCAATATGTGGGGGAATACTACTATTTGGGTGCACAGCAGGGTTTGGAAGGGAAGGAGCACTGTTTGATTTTTTGAATGCAAAAATGGCTGGAATAGAGAACGGATGCCATGTCGTGTTTGGAGAGCCCCTAATGTGCCTAAACAGTGGAAACCCCCCCACAAATGACCCCATTTTTTAAACTAGACCCCTCAAGGGACTTATCTAGATGTGGCATGAGCACTTTGAACCCCCAGGTTCTTCACAAAAGTTTATAACATAGCGCTGTGAAAATATAAAATCATATTTTACCCACAAAAATGTATTTTAGCCCCAAATTATTTTCACAAGGTTAACGGAAGAAAATGGACCCAAAAATGTGTTGTGCAATTTCTTTTGAGTATGCCGATACCCCAATGTGTGGGGGAATACTACTATTTGGGTGCAGGGCTTGGAAAGGAAAGAGTTTGTTTTGAAACGTAGACTTTGATGGAACGGTCTGCGGGCGTCATGTCGCATTTGGAGAGTCCCTTATGTGCCTAAACAGTGAAAATTCTCCATAATTGATGCCATTTTGAAAACTACAGCCCCTCAAGGATTTAATCCAGGGGAATAGTGAGCATTTTGAACCCAAAGGTAGTACACAGAATTTGATAACATTAGGTCATCATATTGAAAAGTTTCATTTTCACGAAAATGTTTTTGCCCCAAATTTATATTCACAATGGATAATGGAAGAAAATGGACCCCATAATTTGTTGCACAATGTGACCCGAATGCAATTATACCCCATATGTGGTCAAAAACTTCTGCTTGGGCATATGGCAGGGCTAGGAAAGGAAAACGCTTTTTTGCCTTTGTTAGATTGTAAATGCCATTTGAAGAGCCCCTGACATGTGAAAACAGTAGAAATACCCTATAAGTGACCACATTTTGGAAATGACCCCTCAAGGAATTCTTCTAGGGGTGTAGTATTTTTAACCCATAGGTTCCTCACAGAATTGTATACCATTGAGATGTGGAAATATGATATTTTAGTGGTATAATGTATTTGTTGAATTTGCTGCAAATTTGGCAGGTACACAAGGGCTAATAGGTGAAACTAGACAATACATTTTATTGTGCAATTTCCCCCAAATGCGGTGATGCCTCATATATCAGAAATTACTGTTTGGCCACACGTCATGGCTGAGAAAGAAGGAGCGCTATTTGGCTTTTGGAGCACTGATTTTGCTGGAATAGTTTACGGGTAACATTTGTGAAGCCCTGAAGGTGCCAGAGAAGCATAAAAACCCCAAAAGTGACCTAATTGTAGAAACTGCATCTCTCAATCAATTCATCTACAGTTGCAATGACTATTTTGCAACATTCAGTGCCTACTCTCCATTTCAATAATGCCAAACATGTGGCCGCATACTGTGGTTTAGGCACAGTGGGGCTCAGAAGGAGGGAGGCATTTGGATTTGGAAGCGCATAATTCACTGGATTTTACTCGATGGTGCGGGACCCATGTCGCTTTTTCAGAGTCTTTGTTTTAGCAGTAACGTGGGAACCCCTATAGTTCCAGTGACAGATATTCTGTCCCACATGAGGTGAATGGAGGTGTAGTTGATTGGGGCTGGTAGAGATTCCTACCTTCTATTTCCTCAGTGCAGAGCAGACAGGACCAATGCTGTTCAGCATCCGGAGAGATGATGCACACCAGGGATTGTGAAGTCCTGACTTGTTTATTTGGAAATCTGGACATACAGCATATGATTGGTAATGCAGTAACTTCTCCAGAAATGCAGGTGAAACGAGGTGCAGCAAGACGTAGCGCCAAGTATGGCTACAAGTGTGAGCAGCAAGTAGTCGAAAACTGATGCCTTTCACAGCTCGGTACAAGCATGTCTCTCCTACAGAAAATGAAACTAAAAATGAAATGGCTGCTAGGAGGAAGAAGACGTGACCCCTGAACCGGAAGTGAAAGGCATAACATAAAAATTAATTAGTTACAGGCTGCTATACAGAAAAGGCTATTAGGTGGCAGCAGAGCAGCATGAAAGAACAGTACATTGTAAAACATGTCAAATACAATACATAGAAACATAACATAGCTTACACGGAATAGCACAACAGATGACGGACCTGAGTGGGGGCTGGTTTTGTTTGGAATAATTTAGGATTTTTATTAATAATATATTGGGGTACATAATATTTTTTGATCGCTTCCAAAATAAGGCTGGATCACATTCTTGCCGTCTACACTGAGCTCTTACATCGGGTGCGGAGACACGGGATTGGCAGGTGCCTCTGTCCGCTAGCCAAAACCGCATGGACCAGGGATCGTCCCACCGAATACCCGCTCTCTTTTTAACATGGGCGTAACTCTACTCAACAACACAGGGTGAGGGGAAAACTTTGTGGCAATGCTTTATTGAACCACAAAACATGCAGATAACAAGTAGAACAGTCCCAGCAAAATATCCCAAGATGGTGCACATTACAGAGTCTCGCCCTTCTGCTGACTCACCAGGATAATGGTAGCTGTTACTTCAGAGCTTTCAGGGTTGTCTACCTCACCTGTAGCATGCACACAGAGAAAAGATAATGACAAGCTTAGGAAAATGACAGTCCATTGAGGTACAAGGCCAGTTGACCGAGGGTCACAACTTTGATTCATCTTCCAGGGTTGATTACCCCACCTGTAGCATGCACACAGAGTAAAGGTAATGACAAGCTTACGAAAATGATTGTCCATTTAGGTACAAGTCCAGTTGACCCGAGGGTCACAACCTGGCTTCTCCAAACATCTCCATAAAGCCAGGCGACAGGCAAGTCCCAATCCTGGCTTTCTCCAAATGTATCCATGGATTCGCGATGATCAACGGAGCAGATCTGTATTCTTCCAGCTGGGGCCGAAGTCCCCTTAGCGGGCATCCTGTAGAATAATAAATCTGTGTCCTTGTGATAGACCCATGATGTATTGGCTGCAGTCCTGTAGAGTCCCTGGATTTTTCGATGTCTTGACTAAATCTCTGGCTCTCTCTCTGTCTCATAGAGGCATATCACCTCTTTTATGTTTAATAAGTGTTATTCAATCCAGCATGATAGATAAGAGGAAGAATGGTGATGACCAAGTACATTGTTTGATTATGTAACCTATGTACAGGGGTGGATTAAGGTAGCCAGGGCCCTGGGCTGTTCATACTCTGTGGGCCCCCCTGGTCATGTGACGGGGTCATCATATACCTGAAACAGATTATTCATGCGCCTCCACCCCTGAACTGTCCACAGTCCCACCGCCCTCTCTGGAAAAACTCCACTTCTCACCTATCACACATTAACAGTTCCCATCACCAGATCACATACATAGCAGCAGCTTTTGTTTTGGCCAAAAGGTTTTTTTAAGCGCCACCACAACACGGTAGACACTTTTGGCCGGGCCCTACTCTACTGTAACCTATTAAATATTTGTTAAAATATCCAATACAATTTAGGTAATTTTTATTTATTTTTCAATTTTTAAAATGACCAATAATATCACATACAAGGAACAAATACCACTACACCATGTCAAGATCACCTCTTCCCACCACAGTGATCGAATAATATCACATACAAGGAACAAATACCGCAACACCATGTCCAGACCACATATTACCACCAATAGTGACTGAATACTACAATACTGATCAGTAATTAAAAAAAAACAATACTATCACCATAAGTGCCATTATACACAGGAGATCTGTACTTAGTATGCAGTGTCTGTGTACAGGTAATACAGTGATCACTGGTGATATACACAGGAGCTCTGTATGTAATGTATAGGTAATACAGTTATCACTGGTGACATTATACACAGGACTTGTGTATATAGTATACAGTGTATAGTGTCAGTGTACATGTAACACTGACTCACCAGTGACATCTCTAGTTGAAGTCCTTCATCTTGTTTTTCATTTTTCATCCAGCACAGACCGCCATCACTTCTTCCAGCCAGGGCTCATCTCTGCAGGAAATAACACAGTTATCTCGAGCTCCGTTGCAGAACACATTACTTAATTTTTCCCAACTTCTACATTACACCACATGAAGAAAAAAAGGCGACATAGTATCACTCTACACAGTAACAGGACCTCCCCCCCATTTAAAACAGTATCCTCAAAAAATAAAATAAATACATCACTGCAGTAATAATATCCCTTAATTAGCCCCTATGGTAATAATATTATTCCCCCATGTGTCTCATTCCTGGCTTCAGCCATATGTTCTCCCATCCTGCCCTCTTGAGTATCCATTCTGCCCCATATGATCTCCCCATCTGTCTCCATCGTATCCATCCTGCCCCATGATCCTGCACGATCTGTCTCCAACCCTGCCCCATCTGTCTCCAATCCTGCCCCCAGTGTGTCCAATCATGCCCATATCTCCATTCTGCCCCCTATGTCTCCAATCATGCCCCCATGTCTGCAATCCTGCCCATTCTCCAATCATGCCCCGTGGCTGCATTCTGCCCCATCTGTCTCCATCCTGCCCCTGTCTCCAGTCATGCCCCCAGTGTCTCCATCATGCCCCCATGTCTTTCATCCTGCCCCTGTGTCTCCAATCATGCCCGTGTCTCCATTCTGCCCCATCTGTCTCCAATCCTGCACTATCTGCTCCAATCCTGCCCATCTGTCTCCAATCCTGCCCTCAGTGGCTCCAGTCATGCCCATGTCTTCATCCTGCCCCCTGTGTCTCCAATCATGCCCCATATCTCCATTCTGCCCCCTGTGTCTCACATTCTGCCCCGTGTCTCGCATTCTGCCCCATGTCCAGCATTCTGCCCAATGTTCAGCATTCTGCCCCTATGTTCAGCATTCTGCCCAATGTCAGATTCTGCCCCCGTGTCCAGCATTCTGCCCCCGTGTCAGCATTCTGCCCTCCGTGTCCAGCATTCTGTCCCCCGTGTCCAGCATTCTGTTCCCCGTGTCCAGCATTCTGCCCCGTGTCCAGCATTCTGCCCCGTGTCCAGCATTCTGCCCCCCGTGTCCAGCATTCTGTCCTCCGTGTCCAGCATTCTGTCCCGTGTCCAGCATTCTGTCCCCCCGTGTCCAGCATTCTATCCCCCGTGCCAGCATTCTGCTCCCGTGACCAGCATTCGTCCCCGTGTCCAGCATTCTGTCCCCCGTGTCCAGCATTCTGTCCCCCGTGTCCAGCATTCTGTCCCCCCGTGTCCAGCATTCTATCCCCCATGTCCAGCATTCTGCTCCCGTGACCAGCATTCTGTCCCCGTGTCCAGCATTCTGCCCCGTGTCCAGCATTCTGCCCCCCGTGTCCAGCATTCTGCCCCCCGTGTCCAGCATTCTGTCCTCCGTGTCCAGCATTCTGTCCTCCGCGTCCAGCATTCTGTCCTCCGCGTCTAGCATTCTGTCCTCCGCGTCCAGCATTCTGCCCCGTGTCCAGCATTCTGCCCCGTGTCCAAGATTCTGTCTCCCGTGTCCAGCATTCTGTCCCCGTGTCTCAATCTGCCCTCCTGTCCAGCATTCTGCCCCGTGTCCCAGTTTGCCCCATGTCCAGCATTCTGCCCCGTTTCTCACAGTCTGCCCCATATCCAGTATTCTGCCCCCATGTCTCACAGTCCGCCCCCCGTGTCCAGCTTTCTGTCCCCCGTGTCCATTCTATCCCCCAGTCTCACAGGCTGCCCCGGGCCGGGCCCCCTGAATCGCCGCTCAATAACAATTATGTCAGACGCCGGCGACGTGCGCGCTGCGGCTGCCGTCAGCTGCCAGCCTCCGATTGGCTGGTGGCTGGTAACTATTGACGTGCGGGCACGGGCCCGCACGTCAATAGCTTTAAACTGCCACAGCACCGCTAAGGGCCCGATTCAGCCTGCCGGCTGCTGGTAGGGGCCCGGTGAGCAGAAGAGACGGGATCCGATGTGGGCCCCCTCTGCCCACCGGGCCCCATACGCCAGTCAGGGCAGTAATGCCCTGATGGCGGCCCTGGGCTACCGCCCAGATTGACCCTCTGATAATCCGCCCCTGCCTATTTGCATAGATTGTCCTCTGTTTTAAAAATCAACAAACTATCTGGCCTAAACAATGTATAGTTAGCATATCAGTAAATATTACTAGTCATCAAGGATAAGAGAACAATATGCTGTATCAAATGTCAACTTGCAAGTCAATATTGAAGACTTACACAAGCCAAAGTCTATTTTCTTGATCAACCAGAAAGAAATACATTCAAAAGTCAACATATAGACAACAGTCTATTCTTCCTGGCTTGCTAAAAATAGTTGTCTGGTTAATTAAGATACAATACTGTGTCTCCACATCGGGGTCTCCGTGTCAATCCCACAAAAATGTGATTCTGATGAAACCCCCAACAGAACCTCCCACCATAAGGCAGATGGAGACACTTCGTACTCCGTTGGGTATCTGCTCCGGTGGTATCCATTTTTTTAGGTGTGCACAGAGCTGTGGTCACCCACTTATTCGCTAAAAAGACGTCTAAAATGATGGGACACGTCTGGAACACAGACCAGTCCAACCTGACGCCATCTGCCTCATACGTGAGTGGTACCGTCGGGGTTTTGCCTGAATTGCGGTTTTGGGGAATTTACATGGAAACCCAGACGTAAGCGCTCAGCGCAGAGTGCAAGATAAATGTGAGCCTTACTCTGATTTTTGAGAGGTAGAATGAACAAAAAGACAGCAGTACTGTAATGCTGCTCCAGTGCAGTATCGCGCAACCTCCACCAGGGGGTGCTGGGGAGGGATGAGATGTTTTAAGGTTCTTGTCTTCACAAATAGTTGTTATGAAAAAGGATGGGGGGATTCTAACCCGAAAACCATCAATAGACGTCAGATTGTAACAGCCACAAACAGCAGTCAATCATTTTTTTCCATGGTGAGTATACCTAAAGTCATCTGTAACTGAGAGGGAAAGGTTTAAATATATGACCTGGCTAACATGGTACAAAGATATATATCTTCCCTGTATCAACAATACATATAAATTAAAATGAATAAAAAAAATATGCAATATATATATATATATATATATATATATATTTATATATACACATATAAAATGCATTACTTTATTCACAGGAAAGGGGCAAAGCTAATTACTTCATTAAGACCATTTGGTTGGACCGTCCCCAGTTTGAAGATCCATCTGGCTTCCAATTGGGCTAAATTTTTCCTCCAGTTGCCACCCCATGATAGTGGCGTGTGCTTCCCCCGGGATTCCAGTTTCAGTTTGCCGTATCTGACCCATCTGTAGCTCCGCACCAGATCACTCCCTCTTCTGATGCATTGGAGGGGGTGTGGCGATGTTGAGTGTGACGCTGGCTCGTGATGACCTGGCTTCCGGTGTCCCGGTAGAAGCGTCGCGTGTGCCGCTGCCATCAATGAATGTAAAGCTCTATAAATATACCAACGTAAATTCACCCCACTGCACTGACCCCCCAGGAAGGAGCTTAAACGCGAAACGTGCGTCGGGGCCCAGACTACACCTACAGGTTATGACTTCACCTTCTTTGTAGATGTTCACTCATGCTCTGTCTCCACACTCTGTCCATTGTCCTATCTCTATATTAAGCACTATGCACTTTGGCATTGTATAAAGCACTTTTTCACTAGGCTTCTGGCCAGTTCAAACAAATATTTGTTACCATACATAAAGTAATGCACTTTACCATTACACAAAGCACTTTGGCACTAGGCTTTAAGCCAGTTTAAACAAAGGCCTATTTCATTTAGGGTTTCACATGAACCAAATGAATAGGCAATGGTTTGTGCATTTAGGCTATATTTGGGCTAAATGCCACTATGTGGGGATAATGTGATTTGGGAGTATGGATTGACCTACTTAATTGTCCCTTATACTGTTACCTTAACCTACGGGTATTTGAATGTACATAGAAATGTACCAGTAATTTTTCATAAATAACTAGTATACTTAGAGGTGTAGACATGTCCTGAAGGTGTTGTTTCTGCACTTTCCCCATGTGTTTTTTGAGATTTTTTTGATTGGTTTTTAAAGAATTTTTCTTAATGATTTTTTCTCAATAAAGTTGTATAATTTTAAACATATGTATAAACATATATATATATATCTATAGTATGGATCAGTGGCGTAACTAGAAATGGCGGGGCCCCACAGCAAAATTTTGAACGGGGCCCCCTCTCCCAAACGGGCGGCGGGGTTCTGATAGTGGGCGGAGCCAATAGCAGTGGGCGGAGCAAATCACAGCAATTCTCTAGGCCCAAAAAATACTCTTCAGTCTCATAACGGCCAGCTTTTTGCCCAAATCAGAGCTGTATTTAAAGCAGACATTATGGAAACACAATATAATATAATGGACTGGTAGCAATGCAGCCCCCTTATGCTACCATTACTAGTAACCATGTCCCGCATAACTATTAATGCAGGCACATTATGCCCCCATAACTAGTAATAAGCCCTCTTACTCTCCCATCAGTAGTAATGTGCCCCTCAAGTAGTAATGCAGCCAAGAATGCAGAGTTATCACTCACACAGTATGTGCCCCCGTTAATCTTCGGTGGTATCTTCAGCTCCACAGTGGAGCACACTCACCACCAGTCTTCACCCTTCTGGGCGCCGCCGACGAGTGACGTCAGCAGCGTGATCACATGACATGATCACGCTGCAGACGTCGCTCTGACCCGGCGGTCAGAGCTTCAATTGTACTGGCGTCTGTATAGACACCAGTGCAATTGATTCCTGGGAGACGGCACGCAGCAGCTTCTCTGCGCCGGCTGTCAGCATGACAGCCAGCACAGGGAACCACCGACTCTCAGGCCATGGGCGGCGGAACACAGCCGCAGGGGAGACAGCTGCAGCAGGGACGGGCCCCCTGCTAGCCCGGGCCCTATGGCAGCTGCTTCCCCTGCTTCCACGATAGTTCCGCCCCTGGTATGGATTTAAGAATAGACTGGGATGATAGATCATCAAAGACGTATGACACCTCATGAGCAAAGTATCTGGTTTAGTGTTAAGCTTAAAAACAACCTGGTTTTAAGGTAATTGTCTCATAGTCACAGCCGGGAGTAGATTATAAAAGAAAGCAGAGAATTTCCTGGGCTTATCCAGCTTTATATTTATAGCTTTATATTTCTCCATTGCTATGACTTCCTAATACACGACCATACGGCTCCTCTGTTCTGCATGGAGCGGTCAGCGATTGTGTGAGACGGACACCACCTAGTAGTACTGACATCTGAGCATTTCTCTACGCACAGGTGACACAATATGATCAAGTCCTCACTCTGTCACATGGAAGATGGGGTGCCAGTGGCCGATGTGAAGTGTTCACTGAAGAATAGACATAATTTCCACAGCACACACCACAGGATGCAATATGGATGCAATATGGAAACCATTTACCGTATATACTCGAGTATAAGCCGAGAATTTCAGCCCATTTTTTAGGGCTGAAAGTCCCCCTCTCGGCTTATACTCGAGTCATACACAGGGGGGAGGCGAAGCGCAGCTGTTCTATATACTCACCCCTCCGCCGGCGCGGTCTCTGCAGCCCCTGCTCTTCTCCCACGGTCTCCGGCGCCAGTGTTCAGCGGTCAGGTGGTACCGCTCATTAAAGTCATGAATATGCACATATTCATGACTTTAATGAGCGGTACCACCTGACCGCTGAACACTGGCGCCGGAGACTGCGGGAGAAGAGCAGGGCAGAGACGTGCCGGCAGAAGGGTGATTATAAGCGATATTTACCTGTCCCGTTCCACCGCTGCTCGCCGCTGTGTCCTCGGGTCCTCTTGCTACGATGTTCAGGCAGAGTGCACGATGACGTGGTTACTGCGCGCCACGCCCTCTGCCTGATCATTCACTGCTGGAGGACCCGGAAGACAGCGGCGGAATGGGTGACAGGTAAATATTGCAGGTGCCGGGGCCCTGAGCGAGCGGTGACACCGGCACCTGTCCCCGCCTGTTCAGAACACCGGCACCTGGCCCCCAGTGACGAGAGGTGAGTATGTCTTTTTTTGCCTGAGCAGCAGCTGCGGCAGCATAAGGGGCCTATTCAATGCAGCATCTATGGGGGAATAATCTATGGGGGCACAATCTATGGAGCATCTATGGGGGCATAATCTATGTTGGCACAATCTATGGAGCATCTATAGGGGCATAATACATGGGGCATCTATGGGGGCATAATCTAAGGAGCATCTATGGGGGCATAATCTATGGAGCATCTATGGGGCACAATACATTGGCAGCATGTGGGGCATAATATATGGGGCACAATACATGGAGCATCTTGTGGGGCATAATACATGGGGCAGCATATGGGGCATAATCTCATTTTCCACCCTAGGCTTATACTCGAGTCGATAAGTTTTCCCAGTTTTTTGTGGCAAAATTAAGGGGGTCGGCTTATACTCGGGTCGGCTTATACTCGAATATATACGGTATTCTTTCTTATTAAACAGTTCAGACATAGACATGTAATTAGGCTGCTTTCACATTAGTGTCTGTGTGCGCAGCATTGCATGCGCAACCAAAAACGCATGAAAACGCACCTTTTTCCCGACGCATGCGCTTAACGTATGCGCCTAAAAACGCAGCGTTTTTGTATGCGTTTGCGTTTTTCAGCGCATGATTTCGAAACGGAAAAAAAGGGGAAAGATGGCATTCCAAGATAACTACACCACCAATGGCACTAAAGTGGGCGTGTCTCATAGGATTTCTGTATATATACCCTTGCAGAGATGAAATCCTCCCATTTTGCTCCTGTATCCTGCCTCAAGATGGATCTTAAAATGGACAGCTTGTACCGCAATCTTGATTTGGATCTTGGCTTGTTTCTTGATTTTGTTGTTGCTTGTGATGACGAACGAAAGAGAGAAAGACAGAGAAGACGGCGTCGGCGATTTTGGGAACACCCTATTGTGGAAGTCCGGGAGAGCTTTGGAGCTTACCACTGTTTATTCACGGAGCTAAATGACAATCCGGACAAGTATTACGAGTATTTGAGGATGTGTCAAGACAGTTTCCGGTATTTGCTTCGACGAGTTGAAGGAGCCATCACCAGGCAGGATACCCAGCTCCAGAGAGCGATTCCTGCAGAGGAACGTCTGCTGGTGACACTAAGGTACGTAATATTTCAAACTATATTTCAAATAATTTTTTTGTTTTTTATTTATCTGTTTATTAGATTCCTTGCTACCGGAGAGTCCTTAACATCGCTCCATTTTCAGTTCCGTATTGGTATTTCAACACTTTCTGGTATTGTTGCGGACACCTGCCGGGCTTTATGGGACGTTCTTCGGGAAGAATTTTTACCCCTACCCACCACGGAATTATGGAAGGCCAAAGCAGTAAAATTCCAGGAACTTTGTGATTTTCCCAACTGTATTGGAGCTGTGGATGGCAAACATATCCGTATTACCAAACCGGCTAAAACTGGTTCTCAGTACTTCAATTATAAGGCACGTTCAGGAATGTGTGCAGAATTTTCCTGAGCAAAACCGGATTTTTTTCGCGGGAAAAATGCACGCGTTTTTGTCGCGTTTTCTGCGCGGATTTTCAGTGTTTTTGGTGCTTTTTGCGCGTTTTTACCGTGAAATTTTCCTGAACATTCTAGCTCAATAATAGTTTTCCGCGAAATTAATGAACATGCTTTTTTTTCCGCAATCCATTTTTTTCGCGGAAAAAAACGCACCATGTGCACAAAAATTGCAGAATTCATTCTAAATAATAGGATGCAATAGACTTAATTCAAGCGTTTTTTGCACATTTTTTGCCGCGAAAAAACGCGAATAATCCTGAACGTGTGCACTTAGCCTAAGAAATATTTTTCAACAGTACTCATGGCCATTGCAGGTGCGGACTGCAGCTTTGTGGCCGTGGACATTGGATCATTTGGACGTCTAATGATTCAAGAACATTTAAAGACTCTGACATGGGCCAACGCTTATATCTTAATAATTTCAATTTCCCTCAGCCACAACTCTTCCCAACACTGACGGACCTGCAATGCCGTTTGTTGTGGTTGGGGATGAGGCATTTCAGATGTGTGCCAACCTCCTTAAACCTTACTCTAGTCGGGACTTGGACCATACTAAAAGGATCTTTATTAGACTGTCCAGGGCCCGAAGAACTGTGGAGTGCGCCTTTGGTATCCTTGTCTCAAAATGGCGCATTTTGCAAACATCAATTAATCTTAAAATCGAGACATTGGATGAGGTTGTCAAGGCGTGTGTGATTCTCCACAACTATATCAAGGCTAAAGAGCGACCCAACGTTGAACTTGACGAAGCGGTTTCTAACCCATTGTCATAGAACTGTGACTGATCATGCAATTGCATGTGCCTTGTATGAGGACAAGTCAGTGTGTATAATATACTTTCGGTTTCACACACAGTTGTAAAAACAGGGATTGATGTGGTCTTGGGCCTATTTTGTTTCCGATGTTGGCCGTTTGTCATGGCAGGATCAAATAGTTCAGTGTTTTTGTAATGTGATGTAATATTAATCCTATATTTTCCTGTTTCAATGACCTTACTCCCGGTGCTGTTAATAAAACACCTAGTCCTTTATTTCTAGAATTATGTTATGTGGTTTCTTTATGTATGGCTCCCCCACCTGCCATCCTTGTTTTAAATGGCTACCGAACTCCCATCCTCCCCCCTCTCCACTCCTTGTTTAAAATGGCTACCCCCCTCCCATCCTTGTTTAAAATGACTCCCCCCTGCCATCCTTGTTAAATGGCTACCCCTCCATCTTGTTTAAATGCTACCCCTCCCATCTTGTATGCATGGTCCCTCCTCCCAACCTTTTGTGTATAAGGCGCACGGTGTGTTGCCGGCGACGAAAGACTCAAAAACAGTCATTGATTGATGAAACAAAAGGACATTTATTAATATTTATGACATATGATTAAAAAGAGAAAAATTAGGCAAAGGGGATGGTAAAGTTGAGATTGTTTGGGTTGGGCGAAGGGAGAGTAAGCTTGATGGTAGATCCGGCATACTGCAGGTAGAGACATTGGAGGTGAAACATGGAAGGGAAAGACAAAGGGGAAGTGATGTTGGAAAGGTGATGGTGGAGACACAGGGACAGTTCTCCTTTTATGTTTTTTGGTCCGGTGGCTCCGCTCTCTGTTGCTTCTTGTCTGTGACCTGATGTGGATGTCGTCACTGTACCCGCGTCTGCTTGGTGTGGTGGGCCGGCGTGTGGTGGTGGATGTCCTCGCACGACCAGGACCCAGCATCTGCTTGTGTGGTGGGACACTGGTGGACGTCCTCGCAGGATCAGGAACCGGTGTCTGCTCGGTGTGGTGGGCCGGCCTGGAGGTGGTGGACGTACTCACAGGAGCAGGAATCGGCGGCGCAGTGTATTGGCGGTCCTCTGCACCCGGCATGGTGTAGTGGTGTTGGGCGGCTGTGGACAAGGTTGTGGCCGCACAATGAAATGCAAAAGAACTTGGTATGGTTAGACTTGACAGCTGTGGTACTGTTGGAAAGGCAGCCGCTGGTGGTGGCTGCATGAACCGAGTCTGCTGCATAGCATTGACATATGCAGCATTGCAGGCCTGCAATCACAGCAAGCTGGAGTTCCGGCGTTAGGTTTTCCGACATGCCCTTCTCTATGGCACTAAAAAATGTTGCTTGTCTCTGGAGCTCGGCTGCCATTGCGTCAAGGCTTCGGGTGACATTGGCCAAACCATTTTCCACTGTGTCACCCAGCGTCATGTAGCAATTCTGGAATACCGTGCTCAAATGTAAAAACTCGGGCATGAGTGGCCTGTCCCAAACCCGCTGCCGCTGGTGGGAAGAGCCAAAAAAAGGAGCGGCAGAGGACTGGGACAGGGGAATACCGGATGGACCGGCTGCCGGTTCTCCAGACTGTGTTGCAGGCATACTTACCGCATCGCTGTGGGATGGCTGGGATCGGGTACGATGGCGTGGCATGAGGACTGCTATGGGTTCTGTGAAAGAGGAAAATGAAAACATTAGTATCCAAAGTTCAATTTGTACATTCGGCAACTCCTGTGGAAAATAAATTCAGATAAGGTTACACAACACAACGGATACAATCATCAAATACTTACACTCGGCGTGCAAGGACCATCTCAGGAGCTGAGGAGACCATGGTACTTATACTTCCTTGTCTTTGCACCAGCACGCTTCTAACCTGGACTTCGCCTCAGTCCCTATTAAAGCGGTCTTCATGAACGCCATTAGTTTTGACTTTCTTCACGTGAAAGGAAAAAAACTTGTAAAAATTTCGCACTTTTGGCGGATCACACAAGCATGTGTGTGATGCAAGAACTCACAGGAGTTCATCAATCAACACGGTTATGTGATCCGGCCTACTGTTTCAGCGGCTGCGTTGGTTGCAGTACTTACGAAAGTCCTTTTGACCCTAGCTGAGGCATTGTCCATCCATCCACAGCAATTTGGCCACCCGTTCCACACGACGCCGGGTAGCCACTGCGTCGGAATGCAGTGGGATCAGGGTGTCCCCAATGAACGGCTCATGGACAGATGTGATGAGGAGCGTTATTGACGCCCTCCTCTCGTCCGTTGTGGAACTAGTATTGAAAGAAAGACATTAATGTTTAAAGATAAGGTATAAACAAATAAAAATACTTACACGCCGTGTTGCCACCGTGCTTGGCCCGAGTTGCCTGCTCCTGCATTCATCAACACTCGAAGAGCTCTGTGAAGGAAAACAAAATTTGACACGTGTACAAGTGACAGTGAATATTTAAAGAACAGTAGATAATATACTCACTTCACGGGCTGTCCATCTGGGAATTCTCAATGCTTGATGGCATGTATGAAGTTTGCAAGAAGAATCCAATAAAAAAAATTACACACTGATAGGATAATAAAAATTAAATCCATTAGCTGGTATACTTACATGTCCAAAGGTGTTCTGTCCTCTCAGAGTCTGTAGAATAGTGATGGAGCAATGCCAACCCCTATATTTATTTATCTTGGTTTGGGGGTGGTCAGAAACATGTCTAGTCAGTCGGAGCTTGTTACCTCTTAAGCGCATGCGCACGGTTAAAGCTGTAATGCGCATGTAGGTGCGCCGATATGCGCCCCCATAGAAATGCGTTTTTTTCGGCGAATTCCGTTGCGCTGGCGGGCGCCGTAATTTCTGAAATTTTGACGCGAGAAATGCAACATGTTGCGTTTTGGGGGACACGTCGCACGCCACGAGCATGTTCAGCATTAAATATTGCGATATAATACCAGCACATAGACCAAAAGGGCTTGATTAGGCTGGGCAATTATAAGATCTATGTGTGCTGGATGGCTACAGGTTTGGTCAGCTTAGACTTGCTGGCAATATACGACTGGCTAATGAGTTTTGATGTTGCGTATATTGTTCTTTAGTGGTTGTTTTTAGTTTATTTGCTGTTGAAGAAAGTATTTCGCTTATTTGCTTTTTTCATGTTCCTAGGATCAGCATCTGGGCCCTCCAAGCATTTGACCTTCATTCTTATTTGTTCTGTTCGTGTGTCCGATGCATTACTTTCTTATTTTCTAACCGCACTCATTCTATTGTTTGGGGGCTTCTTTTTTCTTATGGGGGATTCTGGCTGCCGGGGCAGATAGCTTTCATCTTTCTGCTTTAGGTGTAGTTATCTCTCAGGCTGTGACGAGGCGTCTAGGATCAACGTAGGAACGCTCCATGGCTACCTCTAGTTGTGTGGTTAGTTCAGGTTACTGCAATCCAATAGGTTCCAGCCTCTCTAGTGTATTGCCATTTTTGCTTATTCTCCTCAGCTACCAAAACATAACACCGTGCATGTTTTCAAGATTTCCTTAGCATTGCACTAGGTGCTGGAATCATTATCTGTGCGGGTGATTAAATTATCACCTGTGCAATACAAGGAAATCCTGAAAACATGACCTGTTTGCGGCCCTTGAGGAATGCAGTTTGAGACCTCTGGTATAGACCGTACGTATACCTGAGTCTGCTGACTGCTGTCTCTTCGAAATCGCCATAGACATGAAGGTTCGGCCAAGCTTTCATCAGCTCTCTATGGAGAAAGAGAAGAAAGATGCTCGCATATCACAAATCTGTGCTTCTTACAGGCAATATCTGCCTGTGTAAATTAACCCTTAAAGGGGTATTCCCATCTTGATGGTTGCTTGATGGTTTTTGCAACTGCACTTGGGGACACTTTCAAAGTTTTCGCAATTTTTCGGACTGACTGACCTTCATTTCTTAAAGTAATGATGGCCACTCGTTTTTCTTTACTTAGCTGCTTTTTTCTTGCCATAATACACATTCTAACAGTCTATTCAGTAGGACTATCAGCTGTGTATCCACCAGACTTCTGCACAACACAACTGATGGTCCCAACCCATTTATAAGGCAAGCAATCACACTTATTAAACCTGACAGGGCACACCTGTGAAGTGAAAACCATTTCCGGTGACTACCTCTTGAAGCTCATCAAGAGAATGCCAAGAGTGTGCAAAGCACTCATCAAAGCAAAAGGTGGCTACTTTGAAGAACCTAGAATATAAGACATAATTTCAGTTGTTTCACACTTTTTTGTTAAGTATATAATTCCATATGTGTTAATTCATAGTTTTGATGCCTTCAGTGTGAATGTACAATTTTCATGAAAATACAAAAAAATCTTAATAAGGTGTGTCCAAACTTTTGGTCTGTACTGTACATACACACAGACACGCACACATATACCACACATGCATAATCACACATTCATACACAGACAAACACACACACACACATGCATAAACACATATGTATAAACATACACACACATGCACAAACTTTTGTGGGCCCCTTTAACACATACCACGATTCATGAAGCACAGATACGGCAGAGAAATATAGGTATAGTACATTGCCAAATATTTCACTTACTTCTTACATAACAAGAGTGATATCTATTGTAAATTCTACAATACCATACAAGAGAGGGGATTCAGGGGAGCCACAGGTTTCAGGGTTTCAGTACCTGTAGTATTAGAGCTAAAAGGAATATTGATGAATGTACCCTATTGTCCTCAGCAGTGTACCCTTTACAAAAGTCAATTTCCTCCTATATAGTTCTCCTTACAGTATTATGGGTACAACATAGTGCTCAATACAGTTTAAGACATCCAAATATCCAGGGGACTGCTGTCAATACATCATGGCTTCATCACGAGGGACACAGATCTATCATTCTACAGGAAACAACCTAGAAGACCTCAGCCCTGGTTGGAAGAATACAGATCTGCTCCATTGACCATCGCTGAACCATGGATACGTTTGGAGAAAGGCCATGATTGGGACACACTGGACGCCTGGCTCCATGGAGATCTTCAGAGAAGCGAGGATGTGACCCTCCGGTCAACTGGCCTTTTAACTGAATGGACTGTCATCTTCCTACACTTGTCATTACCTCCTCTCTGTGTGTGCCACAGATGGGGTAGTTGACATTGAAAGCTCTGAATGAACAGCTGCCATTATCCCGGCGAGTCAGCGGAAGTGTGAGACTCTGTAATGTGCACCATCATGGGGTATTTTGCTGGAACTGTTCTACATGTTATCTGCCTGTTTTGTGGTTCAATAAAGCATTGCCACACTGTTTTACCTTCACCCTGTGTTGTCTGAGTAGCGTTATGCCCACCTTAAAATGAGGGTGGGCATTTGGCGGGACGAATCCTGATCCATACGCTTTCAGTTAGCGGACTGGTGCGCCTGCCGACCCCCCAGTGTCTTCACAGGCCCCATATAGTGTTCTATGCCGAAGCCACCTGTTTACTGTCAGTCAAGATGTGCATAGACCTATAACAGAGAGAGGTGACTGCTACAGCCCTCTAGTTCCGCTGAAGACAGAAATCGAGCGGCTGCAAGGAGAATATAATTTCATTATTGAGCATTGACTGATGATATAGGAAGTTGATTGGGGCTTAATTGTCACGCTGTTACTGCATACAGGAGGTCCGGGGTCTATGCTGACCCTAAGCTGGGGCCCTGACTAATCCCTCTACCTGGAGGTACTGTTGATGGTACAGAGGTCCAGGCCGCCAGCGTAACCCTATCTCCTGCAAATCCCTGACCCTCAGTAATCTAGTCCTGAGAAGGACCCCGATCACAACACAGGGGACTGGAAGGTATATGCCTAAACACAGTAATAGACGAACGAGACAGTACAAGGGGTAAACTAAAATCCACCTTGCATACAAAACTCACTCCACAAAAACAGAGGGAACACCAACGGGTACGGAGAAAAATGATAAAGCGAGGAGGGGAAAAAACCACACCAGGTACTCTTCACTTCAGACTTCACAATACCACGATCCGCTCTGCTGGTCTGCATGAATGCTTTCACCGACACATTCCTAGCAGACTGGCAGGTATTTGAAGGAATCTCATTACTGCAGCATTAACTGCAGCTGGGCGAGGCCGGGCCTCGTCTAGCACAGAGAGAGAATTAACTCTCTCACTGCCAAAAAACACCAAGCACCAAAAACTCAGCTGCGCGAAGTCAGGTTGTGTAATCGCGACGATCTTCGTGGCGACACACCCGTGACATTAATGGCTTTAATTTTGATGCAGCAAGGGCGAAACTGTCCTCAGTAGTGTACACTTTACAAAAGTCAATTTCCTCCTATATAGTCCTCCATACAGTATTATGGGCATGACATAGTTCTCCATACTGTGTAATGTACCAAATATAATGCTCCATACAGTATAATGAGCCCCATAAATTGCTCCATTCAAATGAAAAATGGGCGCCATATAGTGCTTCATACAGTATAATGCACACCATATATTGCTCTATACAGTATGAGCCCCATATTTTTCTCCATACAATATGAGCCCATATAATGCTGCATATGGTATAATGGGCCCCATATATTTCTCCATACAGTGTAATGAGCCCAATATGAGCCTAGCTATGTGCCCCTATGTGATCTCTGTGCCCCTATGATCTCTGTGGCCACAGCTGTGCCCCCACATGATCTCTGTGCATCATAGCTATATGTCCCCCTGTGATCCCTGTGCCCCCTAAGATCTCTGTGCCCCTGTGATCTCTGAGCCTCCTCAGCTACCAATATGATCTCTGTGCCCCCCAACTATATGCCCCCTGTGATCTCTGTGCCTCCCAGCTATGTGCCCCATGTGATCTGTGCCCCCCTGTGATCTCTGTGGCCCTAGTTATGTCCCCCCTGTTATCTCTGTGCCCCAAAGCTATATGTCCCCCTGTGATCCATGTGCCCCCAGCTATGTGCCCCCTGTAATTTCTGTGCCCCAGGTATATGCCCCACTGTGATCTCTGTTCCCCCTGTGATCTCTCTGCCCACCCAGCTATATGACCCACCTGTGATTTCTGTGCCCCCAGCTATATGCCCGCCTGTGATGTACAGTGGGTTCGGAAAGTATTCAGACCCCTTTAAATTTTTCACTCTTTGTTTCATTGCAGCTATTTGGTAAATCCAAAAAAGTTCATTTTTTTCTCATTAATGTACACTCTGCCCCCATCTTGACTGATAAAAAACAGAAATGTAGAAATTTTTGCAAATTATTAAAAAGAAAAACTGAAATATCACATGGTCATAAGTATTCAGACCCTTTGCTCAGACACTCATATTTACATCACATGCTGTCAATATCCTTATGATCCTCCTTGAGATGGTTCTACTCCTTCATTGGAGTCCAGCTGTGTTTAATTAAACTGATAGGACTTGATTTGGAAAGGCACACACCTTTCTATATAAGACCTCACAGCTCACAGTGCATATCAGACCAAATGAGAATCATAAGGTCAAAGGAACTGGCCAAGGAGCTCAGAGACAGAATTGTGGCAAGGCACACATCTGGCCAAGGTTACAAAAGAATCTGCAGTACTCAAGGTTCCTAAGAGCACAGTGGCCTCCATAATCCTTAAATGGAAGAAGTTTGGGACTACCAGAAGTCTTCCTCGACCTGGCCATCCAGCCAATCTGAGCAATCGTGGGAGAAGAGCCTTGGTGAAAGAGGTAAAGAAGAACCCCAAGATCACTGTGGTGAGCTCCACAGATGCAGTAGGGAGATGGGAGAAAGTTCCACAAAGTCAACTATCACTGCAGCCTCCACCAGTTGGGCCTTTATGGCAGAGTGGCCTGACGGAAGCCTCTCCTCAGTACAAGACATATGAAAGCCTGCATAGAGTTTGCTAAAAAAAAAAAAAACACATGAAGGACTCCCAGACAATGAGAAATAAGATTCTCTTGTCTGATGAGAAGAAGATAGAACTTTTTGGTGATTATTGTAAGCGGTATGTGTGGAGAAAACCAGGCACTGCTCATCTCCTGCCCAATTCAATGTCAACAGTGAAACATGGTGGTGGCAGCATCATGCTATGGGGGTGCTTTTCAGCTGCAGGGACAGGACAAACTAGTTGCAATTGAAGGAAACATGAATGCAGCCCAGTACAGAGATATCTTGGAAGAAAACCTCTTCCAGAGTGTTCTGGACCTCAGACTTGGCCGAAGGTTCACCTTCCAACTAGACAATGACCCCAAGCACACAGCTAAAATAACAAAGGAGTGGCTTCAGAAAAACTCTGTGACCATTCTTAACTGGCCCAGCCAAAGCCCTGACCTAAACCCAATTGAGCATCTCTGGAGAGACCTGAAAATGGCTGTCCACCAAAGCTCACCATCCAACCTGACGGACCTGGAGAGAATCTGCAAGGATGAATGGCAGAGGATACCCAAATCCAGGTGTGAAAAACTTGTTGCATCATTCCCAAGAAGACTCATGGCTGTACTAGCTCCAAAGTGTGCTTCTACTCAATACTGAGAAAAAGGTTTGAATACTTATGACCATGTGATATTTCAGTTTTTCTTTTTTAATAAATTTGCAATGGGGTGCAGAGTGTACATTAATGAGAAAAAAAATGACTTTTTGCTTTTACCAAATGGCTCCAATGAAACAGAGTGAAAAAGGGGTATACTGAATACTTTATGAACCTTCTGTATGTGCCCCCCCGCTATGTGCACCCCTGTGATCTCTGTGGCTCCCTGTTGTGAATGTGCTAGAAATGAATTCTGAGCAGAAGCTCCCTCTGGTGGTTACAAACAGTACTGAACTATCCAATGAAGATTGTGAAGATTGGCGATCAGGTGTTACTGACTGGTCTTATATAAGGGAGGTTCCCTCCCATCAGGGTTGGCAATTGTTCTGGTCTCATCTTTGATTCCTGTTCACTTTGTAGCTTGCTGTTTCGTGCCTGCATCTTCTGCTAACAGATAAGACATTTTCTTCTTTTAGTTTTTTGTGCTTGCTTTTTGCATTTTGTCCTGCATTTCTGTGGGGTCTGCCGGGTCCCCTCCGGGGGCTTGTGCCCTCTCAGTTTAGTTCAGCCACTGTTGTTTGTTCATTTGCCTTTTCCAGTTTTTTCAGTGGCTGCTGTTTAGTTTTGTTACACCAGAGAACTAATTTAGGTGGTAGAGGTCGTGTGATCTCAGGTGATTTTGTAATTAGTAGAGTTGGTACTTTTCAGGGTTTTTTGGGATTGCTGTAAGTGTCCTTCCTTTCCTTTTCTATTTAGGAAGTTTGGGCCCCAACGTTTGCTCATACTATTTTCTGTCTGTGTCTGTATTTCCTCTTGACTAACCTCCATTACATGTTTGGGGGCTTTCTATGTTCTTTGGGGATCTGCTCCAGGGCAAATAGTTTTCCTCTTTCTGTCTTTAGGTGTAATTAGCTTCTCAGGCTGTGACGAGGCGTCTAGGACCAACGTAGGTACGCTCCACGGCTGCCTTTAGTTGTGGTGGTTAGTCAGGGTACTGCAATCCCATAGATTCCAACCTCTCTGGTGTATTTCCTTTTTTTGCCTGCTCTCCTCAGCTACCAAATCATAACAGTATCACTGGCCTAAAAACTGATATTTGTATGGTACTCACAGAAGGAAAAAAAAAAGTGTTAAAAAAGAAGATTGTCAGAGTTGTCAGAGATTTTTTTTTTCTGTTTGTTGCATTTTTTTTTTCCTCTGTTTCTCTGATTGCTGAGGAGGATTTTTTTTTTCTCTCAATGGAGTTTGCACAGCTGTCTGGCCATGTGGATCAGCTTGCCACTGAAGTTCGGAGTATTGCTACCTATCTTGCAGGGTTGCCTGTTGTGGAACCTAGGATTCCCATGCTAGATTTGTTTTTAGGGGATCAAGCTAAATTTCTGAATTTCAAAAATAACTGTAAGTTGTTTCTTGCCTTGAAATCTAAGTCCTCAGGGAACGCAGCACAGCAGGTTCAAATTGTCATCTCTCTCCTGCGCGGCGATCCTCAGGATTGGGCTTTTTCCCTGACACCTGGGGATCCTGTTTTGAGTAATGTTGATGCATTTTTTCAGGCTCTGGGGTTATTGTACGATGAGCCTAATGTCACTGATCAAGCTGAAAAAGCCTTGTTGGCATTAAATCAGGGGCTTGAGGACGCTGAGTTATACTGTCAGAGATTCCGAAGGTGGGCAGTCCTGACCAAATGGAATGACGATGCTTTGGCAGCCCTTTTTCGGAGGGGTCTGTCAGAGAATGTAAAGGATGTTATGGTGGGATTCCCTGTCCCCTCTGGTCTCAATGATTCTATGTCATTAGCGATTCAAATTGACAGACGTTTGCGTGAGCGTAGAGGTATGCGTGGAATAGTGTTGCCTTGTGAACCAGCTTCTGAACCCATGCAGTGTGATGGAGTGGCTTCTGCGGCACAGCGTCATGGGTTTCGAAGACGCAATGGGTTGTGTTTCTACTGTGGTGATGCCTCTCATGCTATTTCAGTCTGCCCTAAGCGGGGAAGACGTTTTGCACGCTCAGTTGTCTTGGGTAGTGTTCAGACTAAATTTTTGTTGACTGTTACCCTGATTTGCTCCCTGTCCACATTTTCTGCTCAGGCTTTCGTTGATTCGGGAGCAGCTATTAACCTGATGGATTTTGATTTTGCTAAACGTTGTGGGTTTCCCTTGATACCCCTACGGAAGTCTATTCCCCTACTGGGGATCGATTCTACCCCTTTGGCTGAGAATAAACCTCAGTTCTCTACTCAGGTGATAATGAGGGTTGAACCTGATATCAAGAGTGCTGCAAATTTTTGGTTCTGTATAATCTGCATGACATTATCGTACTGGGTTTCCCTTGGTTACAGTCTCATAATCCTGTTTTGGATTGGAAATCTGTGTCTGTAACCAGTTGGGGCTGCCAATGTGTTAATACCAACACTCCTGTTTTTTCTGCCTCCCCCAGGCTCAGGATGTTCCTGACTTTTTGATTGATTTTTCTGATGTATTTAGCGAAAGTAAATCTGCATCCTTGCCTCCCCATAGGAGCTATGACTGCGCTATTGAATTAGTGCCTGGTAGTAAATTCCCTAAAGGTCGCCTTTTTAACTTGTCTGTACCTGAACATGACGCTATGTGGTCTTATATCAAGGAGTCAATGGAGAAGGGTCATATCAGACCATCCTCTTCACCCTTAGGTGCCGGTTTTTTCTTTGTGGCCAAAAAGGATGGTTCATTAAGGCCGTGTATTGATTATCGTCTTTTGAACAATATTACTGTGAAATATCAATACCCGTTACCCTTGATTTCTGACCTGTTTTCCAGGGTGAAAAACGCTACTTGGTTTACCAAGCTTGACCTCAGGGGGGCATATAACCTTATTCGCATTAAGCACGGGGATGAATGGTAGACGGCATTCAATACCCCGGAGGGGCATTTTGAGTACCTTGTGATGCCCTTTGGGCTCACTAATGCTCCTTTTGTCTTCCAGTCCTTCATGAATGACATTTTCAGGGATTTTGTGGATAAATTTCTGATTGTTTATTTGGATGATATCTTGATTTTTTCTAGTGACTGGGACTCTCATGTGAAACATGTTCGAACTGTATTCCAGATTTTGAGAGAGAATGCTCTGTATGTGAAGGGATCAAAGTGTCTTTTTGGCGTACAGAGGATCTCATTTCTGGGATTCATTTTGTCCCCATCTGTTATTGAAATGGACCCGGTCAAGGTTCAGGCCATCTGTGATTGGGTCCAACCTACTTCATTAAAGGCTCTTCAAAGATTTTTGGGTTTTGCCAATTTTTATCGTAAATTTATTGGTAATTTCTCGGTTATTGTTAAACCATTAACTGATTTGACCAAAAAGGGTTCTGATGTGGTGAATTGGCCTCCTGAGGCAGTCTCTGCATTTCAGGAACTTAAGCAGAGATTCACTTCTGCTCCTGTTCTACGGCAGCCTGATGTTTCTCTGCCATTTCAGGTGGAGGTTGATGCCTCTGAAATTGGGGCAGGTGCCGTTTTGTCCCAAAAAGATCCAGAGACCTCTAAAAGTAACCCTTGTGCCTTTTTCTCTCGAAAATTTTCTCTACTGAACGTAATTATGACGTGGGTAATCGGGAGTTATTGGCCATGAAGTGGGCTTTTGAAGAGTGGAGACATTGGCTGGAGGGAGCCAAACATCAGGTGGTGGTCCTTACTGACCATAAGAATCTGGTTTATCTGGAATCTGCCAAGCGACTCAATCCTAGACAGGCCAGGTGGGCCTTGTTTTTCACACGTTTTAATTTTGTGGTTTCCTTTCTTCCAGGCACTAAGAATGTTAAGGCGGATGCCCTCTCGAGGAGCTTCCTTGCGGACTTTCCTGAGTTATCTGATCTTTCTGTTATTTTGAAAGAGGGTGTAGTTCTTTCCGCCATCTCACCTAATTTGAGACTTGCTCTGGAAGGGTGTCAGGAGGATAGGCCCGAGCGCTGCCCTGTTGGAAAATTGTTTGTCCCGGACCAGTGGAAAAAGAGTGTGATGTCTGAGATTCATTGTTCCGCGTTGGCTGGGCATTCCGGAATTTTTGGTACCAGAGACTTGGTTAGTCGGTCCTTTTGGTGGCCTACCTTGTCTCGTGATGTCAGGGAATTTGTGCAGTCCTGCGGGACTTGCTCTCGCTCCAAGCCTTGCTCTCGCTCTAGTGGTTTGTTGATGCCATTGCCTGTGCCCAAGAGACCATGGACCCATATCTCTATGGATTTCATTTCCGACCTTCCTGTTTCTAGAGAATGACCGCCATCTGGGTGATTTGTGATAGGTTTTCTAAGATGATACATCTTGTGCCATTACCTAAGTTGCCTTCCTCCTCTGAATTGGTGCCGTTGTTCCTTCAGCACGTGGTTCGTTTACACGGCATTCCTGAGAACATAGTGTCTGACAGAGGAGTCCAGTTTGTTTCCAGATTTTGGAGGACTTTTTGTTCTAAACTGGGTGTTCAATTGTCTTTCTCCTCGGCATTTCATCCTCAGACCAATGGTCAAACTGAGAGAACAAACCAGACATTGGAGACTTATCTAAGATGCTTTGTGTCTGCTGATCAGGATGACTGGGTCTCTTTTTTGCCTTTGGCTGAGTTTGCTCTTAATAATAGGGCTAGCTCTGCCACTTTGATGTCTCCGTTTTTCTGTAATTCTGGGTTTCACCCTCGATTTTCTTCAGGACAGACGGAGGCTTCTGTCTGTCCAGGTGTTGACTCTGTTGTGGAGCGTATGCAACAGATTTGGGACCAGGTAGTGGAGAGGTTGTCCCTCTCTCAGGAGAGGGCCCAGCGGTTTGCTAACCGGCATAGGACTGATGGTCCTCAGTTTAAAGTAGGTGACTTGGTCTGGTTGTCCTCAAAAAATATTCCTATGAGAGTAGCATCTCCTAAATTTAAGCCTAGGTTCATTGGACCTTATAAGATCATAGAGATTCTTAATCCTGTTTCTTTTCGTTTGCTTCTTCCAGGGACATTTAAGATCCATAACGTGTTCCACAAGTCCTTGTTGAAGAGGTTTGTTGAGCCAGTGGTTCCTGCTGCTGTGCCTCCTGACCCTGTTTTGGTTGAGGGCAATCTGGAGTATGTGGCTGAGAAAATATTAGATTCTCGTTTTTCTAGACGGAAACTCCAGTATTTGGTTAAGTGGAGAGGTTACAGTCAGGAAGACAATTCTTGGGTGTTTGCTTCGGACATCCATGCTAGGAGACTCATCCGTGCGTACCATAGAACTCATCCTGACCGACCTGGTTGCTCAAATGAGGGTTCGGTGACCCCTCCTCAAGGGGGGGGTACTGTTGTGAGTGGGCTTGGGATGAGTTCTGAGCAGAGGCTCCCTCTGGTGGTTACAAGCGGTGCTGGTCTGTCCAGTGAAGATTGTGAAGATTGTGAGGATTGGGAATCAGGTGTTACTGACTGGTCTTATATAAGGGAGTCACCTTCCCATCAGGGTTGCCGGTGATCAATTGTTCTGGTCTGAATCCTTGATTCCTGTTTCCTTTGTAGCCTGCTGTGTCCTGTCTGCATCTCCTGCTAACAGATAAGACATTTTCTTCTTTTTGTTTTTGTGCTTGATTTTTGCATTTTGTCCTGCACTTCTGTGGGGGCCTTCAGGGTCCCCTCCGGGGGCTTTTGCCCTCTCAGTTTAGTTCAGCCACTGATGTTTGTACCTTTGCTTTTTCCAGTTTTTTCAGTGGCTGCTGTTTTGATTTTGTTACACCAGAGAACTAATTTAGGTGGTAGAGGTCGTGTGATCTCAGGTGTTTTTGAAATTAGTAGAGTTGGTGCTTTTCAGGGTTTTCTGGGATTGCAGTAAGTACCCTTCCTATCCTTTTCTATTTAGTTAGTTTGGGCCCCAACGTTTGCTCATACTATTTTCTGTCTGTGTCTGTATTTCTTCTTGTCTAACCGCCATTACATGTTTGGGGGCTTTCTATTATCTTTGGGGTTCTGCTCCGGGGCAGATAGCTTTCCTATTTCTATCTTTAGGTGTAGTTAGTTTCTCAGGCTGTGACGAGGCGTCTAGGACCAACGTAGGAACGCTCCACGGCTGCCTCTAGTTGTTGTGGTTAGTCAGGGTACTGCAATCTCATAGATTCCAACTGCTCTGGTGTATTGCCTTTTTTGCCTGCACTCCTCAGCTACCGAAACATAACAGCTCCCACCCCTACCTCGGAAGCGTCCACCTCAACAATGAACGGCTGTGACGCATCAGGCTGAATAAGTATGGGTGCTGAAGCAAAACATTTTTTCAAGGAAGAAAACGCTTGACAAGCCTTGTCAGACCACTTTGAAAAATCCGTCCCTTTTTTAGTCATGTCTGTGAGAGGTTTAACTATGGACGAAAAATTACGAATGAATTTCCGGTAGTAGTTAGCAAACCCCAAGAAACGTTGTAATGCCTTAAGATCCTCTGGCAGATCCCACTCAAGAACTGCCCGCACTTTCCCAGGGTCCATACGAAAACCGGATGCTGACACCAGGAATCCTAAAAACTGAAGTTCCTGTACGGCGAACACACACTTCTCCCATTTGGCGTACAGTTTATTATCCCGCAAGATCTGTAACATTTGCCTAACATGCTCCTGATGAGACACAAGATCCGGCGAGTAAATTAAGATATCATCCAGATATATGACCACAAACTGTCCCATTAGGTGGCGAAAGATGTCATTTACAAAGTGTTGAAACACCGCCGGGCAATACTCAAACCAAATGGCATGACAAGGTTCTCATAATGCCCTTCCGGAGTGTTAAACGCCGTCTTCCACTCATCCCCCTCCTTCATCCTAATCAGATTGTACGCCCCCCTGAGATCCAACTTAGAGAACCATTTGGCACCCACGATCTGATTGAAGAGATCGGGAATAAGTGGGAGCGGATACGGATCTCGGACCGTAATCCGATTAAGCTCACGGAAATCCAGGCAAGGGCGTAGGCCTCCATCTTTTTTCTTCACAATGAAGAACCCCGCGGCCACCGGGGAAGATGAAGGTCTAATATGCCCCTTAGCCAGACTCTCTGAAATATAATCCTTCATGGCCTGTCTCTCAGGACCAGAAAGGTTATACAACCTAGATTTCGGTAATTTGGCCCCAGGGAGCAAGTTAACAGCACAGTCATATTCGCGATGAGGAGGTAGTTCTTGACACCCTTTCTCTGAGAATACATCCTCAAAGTCCACCAGAAATGGAGTAAGGCCCTAGGAGCGACCGCACCAATGACAGTTTTCATGCAGTTTTTATTACAGAATTCACTCCATTGGCTTATCTCTCTGGATTGCCAATTAATAACCGGGTTATGCTTAGTTAACCAAGGAAGGCCCAGCACTATAGGAGTAGGAAGACCCTCCAACACATAACAAGACAACAGTTCTTTATGTAACGCCCCCACTTGAAGATCTATGTTATGCACTGCTTGCAAAAAACTTCCCTGACCGAGAGGTCTGGCGTCGATCGAGAATATGGGGACGGGTTTAGCCAACACACTCAATCGCATACCTTGAACCCGGGCAAAGCGAGCATCCACCAGATTAGCCCCGGCCCCACTATCCAGAAGAACAGATATCCTCTCAGTTCTCGCACCCACCACCACCTCCGCCGGTACGAGAAACTGAGACGAATTTAGGGACGAAATACTTACTCCCAGATTGCCGTCCACCACACAATCTGGGATCAATAGTTTTCCGGCGACCTCTCACTCTGCAAAGGACGGGATGGACACCCCCCAATAAAATGTCCCTTTTTCCCACAGAAGAAACAACTTTGTTTTGTGGCGCCCCACCGATCCCCTCCCCCGGAATGATGTCCCTCCAAATTGCATAGGCTCCTCTGGACTGACCAGGGGAACCTCCGTATAAGGGACCCTTGAGGAAGGTGGAGTCATCACAGGGGACGAAGTTACCCCGCACCTCTCCCGAAGCCGTCTGTCAATACGAATAGCAAGGGCCATAGCGGCTTCCAGTGACGTGGGAGGGTCATACTGTGCCAGCACATCCTTTAATTTGTCAGATAACCCTTGACAAAACTGGCTCCTAAGAGCCGGGTCATTCCACTGGGTGTCCGTGGCCCACCTACGGAACTCCGAACAGAATTCCTCCGCCGGACGATCTCCCTGCTGTATCCTACGTAACTTAGATTCAGCAAGGGAGACCCGATCCAGGTCATCATATACAAGACCCAGAGCTGCAAAAAACCTATCCACTGACTGGAGAGCTGGGGCGCCCGGGGGGAGAGCGAACGCCCAGGATTGGGGGTCTCCTTGTAGGAGCGAGATGACAATCCCCACCCTATGTTCTTCACTCCCAGATGACCGAGGTCGCAGCCGAAAGTACAAGTTACATGCCTCCCGGAAAGCAAAAAACTTGTCCCGGCCCCCAGTGAATCTGTCAGGGAGAGCTACTTTAGGTTCAGGTCCGGCCTGCTCCGGGGGGTACAAAACCTTGGACTTAACGTCCGCCAGCTCCATGGACAAACTCTGCAACTGCCGAGCTAGACTGACTACTGGATCCATGGTGACTGGAGAAAATCTTTAGTGGTCGGTGAAAATGTCACGCTGTCTCTGCATACAGGAGGACCGGGTCTATGCTGACCCTAAGCTGGGGTCCTGACTAATCCCTCCACCTGGAGGTACTGTTGATGGTACAGAGGTCCAGGCCGCCAGCGTAACCCTATCTCCTGTGAATCCCTGACCACTGTAATCTAGTCCTGAGAAGGACCCTGATTACCACCACAGGGAACGGGAAGGTAACTGCCTACACACAGTATAAGACGAACGAGACAGTACAAGGGGTAAAATAAAAGACACCTTGCATACAAAACTACCACTACAGAGGGAACACCAACGGGTAAGGAGATAAATAATAAAGCGAGGAGAGGAGAAAACCACAACAGGTACTCTTAGCTTTAGACTTCTCAATATGATCCGCTCTGCTGGTCTGCATGAATGCTTTCACCGACACTTCCCTAGCAGACAGGCAGGTATTTGAAGGAATCCAATTATCGCAACATTAATTGCAGCTGAGCGAGGCTGGTCTTGTCCAGCACAGAGAGAGGGAGAATTAACTCTCTCACTGCCGAAAAACACCCAGCAGCAGAAACTCAGCTGTGAGAAGTCAGGGTGTGCAATCGCGACGATCTTCACAGCGACACACCCGTGACACCGTCACAGTATGTCTCCTCAGATTGAGGAGGAAGAAATCAGTGCATGTAACAGCAAGGGTCCCAGAAAAGCCCATGTGTAATGGAGACGTGTTCATACTTTCTCAGGAGAATGTTGTGACCGATATCCTGCTGCTTTATAATCTCATGATTTTAGTACAAAGAAGGACGCGAACAACAAAAAGAGGACGTGCAAACGGGTGACGGAAAATCTAATGCACCAGATGATGTGACTCCATGAAACTAATGTCTGATACATTCCTTAGTGATTGACATGGGCATGCTATGTCAGTGGCTGGGTGCAGTAGTCCTACACTAAATGTTTGAACTGAGGTTGAACTGAAATTGTTAAACCATTCACACCTTCTTCCATTAAGTGGGGAGAAGACACTGGTTCTAGGCCTCCTGCAGCCCAAAGCCATAGACCCCCTAGGCCGTGTCTCCCTATCACCGCCATCATCTCTCCACAGCGGCCGCACACAGGACACACACACAAACACACACCACAGCGGCAGCACTCACCACACACACACACCACATCAGCTTCAGTGGCCTAAGGCCACACTCACCTCTCCGCGTGCCAGCAGCTTCCTTCCTCTCACACATTGAGCGCCGCGCTGCCGGCCACGGCTGGATGACGTCATCTTTCAGCACCGCGGCCGCGCCGCTCAATGTGTGAGAGGAAGTTGCAGTCCGGAATAATGATGAGGCGAGGCTACGTGCCAGCTGAGAGGGCTCTGCGTGCCATAGGTTCGCCATCAGTGCCCTAAGGTATCCCAGGACAAACCTGACAATAGTACTCATACATGTGGGATTGCTCTGAGGGATAGGGGATAATCCATGGGCTTTTGATACATTACTGGAAGGAACACTGGAAGGAACACCAAAGAGTTATGCCTGGGTCTCACATAGCGATACACCAGCGATCCCGACAACGATATGCACTTGTCAGGTTCGCTGGTGTATCGCTACATGATCGCTGCTGAGCTGCCAAACAGGCAGCTCAGGGCAGCGATCAGCACAGCGACACTGGGGTAACATTGCTTAGTTACCCGCAGTGTACCTTGGATACCAGCGCCCTGATGCAGGGCGCTGGTATCCAAGGTACACAGCGGGTTTCTAGGCACAGCCCCGCGCCTGGAAATCCGCTGTGTACCTTAGTTACCAGCAGATCGCTGGTCTCCCGCCTGTCACACGCAGCATTGCGTGCCTGTCAGCGGGAGACCAGCGATGCGTGCCTGTCAGCGGGAGACCAGCGATCAAAAAAATGTCCAGGACATTCAGCAACGATCAGCGATACCCAGCAGGGGGGCTGATCGTCGCTGATTGTCACACATAGCAATATCGCTGGGGAGATCGCTGTGTGAGACGGGGGCTTTAATGTGTAACAGTCCCTATTTTAAGTGAGGAGAAGACACAGGTTTCTAGGCCTCCTGAAGCACAAAGCCATAAACCCACCAAGGTGTCCCAGCACAACTATTGTGGAGGATTCCTCTGTGGACTGGTTGTTATTTGCACATTTTATCTGGGAATTAGTTTTCTTTGACAATAGTACTTATACATGTGGTCTTGGGAATATTCCATGGGTTTTTGACATGTTAATAGATAGAAAACCAAAGAGTTATTGTGTAACAGCCCCTATTGTAAGTGGGGAGAAAACACTGAAGGTACTGCCACACTAAACGTTCCCGCTAACGATCACGATAACGACGCTATCGTTGGTGTGATCGTTTTAAGGTCGCTAGTAGCTGCCATACTTGACGATCTCATTAACGACGCATCAGCGGTTAGCGATTTCTTTAACGACTTTGGCGGTCGTTGGGACGTGCCACACTGCATGTACTGTGAAAGATCACGACCTCGATAGGCGTGACTGAGCGCAACCTTTTGCACGCCCCTCATCACAGATTGGTGGTCACTATTTATCTCATAGATATTTATCACAGCTCTCCCGCTTTGTGATTGGATGACCGCGTCATAAAAGACGACGTATCAGCACTCCTCTCCATTGCTCTCGAGCAGAAGCGGTTCTTTCAAATCTCCAGCATCGTTCCAGTGTGTCCTGCTAGCCTTTGTAGCTACTGCGATCCACTTTGCGCCACTATTGAGGTTGCTGCGTTCCTGTCTACGGCGTTGGGTTTTTTGCGATCCAGTCTGTGGCGTTATATCCTCTGCGATCCAGTTTGTGACGCTATTTTGTTTCCCTATTTTCTTTTTTTTTTTCAAAATCACAAACAAGTTTTGTAAGGTAGGTATTTTTTTTTGTCACATTTAATTTTTATTTTTTCTTTAATTTTACAGATCCATTTTTAGATCTCTGCTGTTGTTAACCATTGTCATCCATCAATTTTTTTTTGCCATTGTTTTGTTCTGGCATTTTGTGATCCCTGCTGTTTTTTGCGTAATTGTTCATCTATGATTTTTTATTTTTTTTGCCATTGTTTTGTTCTGGCATTTTGTGATCCCTGCTGTTTTTTGCGTAATTGTTCATCAATGATTTTTAATTTTTTTGCCATTGTTTTGTTCTGGCACGCCCACCACCACCATTTTATGATCCCAGCTCTATCTATGTTTACTCCTGTGTCGCCCACAACCACCATTTTATGTTCCCTGCTGTGTTCTATGTTGTAGGCTATGTAAGCATTTTATTTAACCATTCTGGCGTTCTCACATAATCATTTTTTTATTACAGATGGCTGATAAGCAGGAATTTTTGCGGGAGTTTATCGAGCTGTACCGCTCAATGCCGTGCCTGTGGAAAATAAAGTCGGCTGATTACTGTAACAGGTTGAAAAAGAAGGACGCATACCAAAAACTGGTGGAGCTCTGCAAGAACCGTTACCCAGATGAACCGGCGGATGAGTCATCGGTGAAAAAACGTATTCAGGCCCTCCGCACAGTGTACAAAAAAGAGCTCAATAAAGTTATAAATTCTACCAAATCTGGAGCGGGGGCCGAAGATGTTTATGTCCCCCAACTGTGGTACTTTGATCTGTTCGCTTTTACAAGGGACCAAGAAGTACCCAGACAAGGAACATCCATGTCGGATCTAGACCCAGTGATCCAGCCGGACACCCCTGTCATACATGTAAGTACCTTTGTATTACAACACATTTTAATGTACATGCCAAAGTGGACTTAAATTTAAAAACTATTATTGTGAAATGTAGATAAAATGGCTGAATTTATCCCTTTATTTACTGATAATTTATGTAGCTCAACGGTTGAGGCCTATCCATTTACAAGTGTCGTTTTCACATTTTTGCTGTATATGGGTGTTATAGTGTGAAGATAAATTTCTTTGTCTTTACAAGTGTCGTTTTCACATTTTTGCTGAATATGGGTGTTATAGTGTGAAGATTAATTTCTTTGTCTTTGTGATTTACCATTTGTTTTTTGTTCATGCAGGACACAGAAGAGGCCGTCTCCACACCTCCAACTGAACAAGACAGCATGGCGTTGATCCAAGATGAAGTAGTCGAGCCACCATCCTCATCTGTGCGGCGCCGGCTTTCACTTTCAGGAAGGAAAAGGAAGGCTCCCACCTCGGCTACTCCTGAATTGGTGGAAATTGCGAAAAAAGTGCTTACGGCAGAAAAAGACCAAACTAAAATAACAGGGTTTGCATACTTCGCTAATGAGAAGCTCCCTACACTGGATCCTGTTCAGCGGCTTCATGCAGAGAGACTCATGTTTGAGGTACTGACTCAAGCGTCTTTTGGAAACCTGGATAACAGATATGTCGTCATGCCAAGACCGCAGTACCCGGACTACTCATGGCCCAACAATCCTGTGCCGAACCCAATTGGGCAAAATCCTGCAAACCCAAACGTTGGTGCTCCCCTTATTTTTATTCACCGCAGAGGCAGCGTGGTAATGGCAACGATCCATCTTACCAGCAGTTTTAGTTTTTAAAATGTTTTACAAAAGTTTTTTTTGTTGTTTATATTTTTTTTACATTGATACCTTTTTTAATAAAAATCTTATTTATCTAATGAATTGTGGTCTTTTCTTATGTGATGTCAACTATTAAAATGTTGTATTTTTATTACATCTACTTGTCACACACGGGGTCATGGGAGTACTAGCTATCATAGGTGTTCCATCATAGGGCAAAAATGAATTGAAAAAATTTCAAAAATTAACATGTCTTTTAAAGGCCCCTGGTCACACTAGCGCTAAAACCTTATACTAAAAAATAATACACCACACCTGCGTAGATTAGCGTAAAATAGAAAATATATATTTTTTTCATATATATATATTTTTTTTTAAAGAAATCAAATTTAAATAAAAACAAAAAACAGTAACATAATAAAATAAAAAATTATATACAAAATATTAACAAAATAAAAATAATTAACAAAAAAAAAATTAATGAGGGCCCCGGAGTCCAGAAAATACCTTCTCCAGCATCACCCCGTGGTGATGCAGAGCTCCCATGGCACGTTGCAGCTCTGCCACCGCTGTTTGCATGCCTGCCACTGCGCTGCTCATTGCCGCCATCAGCCGGCGGTGTGACAGGAACAGGTCCTGGGCAGTTGGGATTTCTGTGGAGGTAAAGGTAACAGTTAACCAGGGAATTCTGTTGCAACATCAACATGTACATGTTATGTTTGTTAACACTTACGGTTTTCCTCAGAGGAACCGCTGACCGCCCACCAGAACCTGTTGCTCCGCCGGCTAGGGAAAAAAAAGAAAAAAAAATTATATCACAACAGTCATTACACATAAGACCTTACAAAGTTCTCAAACTTGTCTGAAGCTTATTTAATGTGCGTTAATTACCTGATGGGGAGCCTGCATCCGTGTCACGGGATGATGCTGGAGAGAAGGCATTTCCTGGGGTAGGGCTGGAACCCACAGAATCAGGAGGGGGGGTTGCTGCCGGAGAAGGGGTTGAAGGGTTGGAGAGGTGTGGTGATGATGGTGGTGGAGGGGTAGCCGGGGAAGGAGATGGAGGTGGAGGGGTAGCTGGGGACGGTGGAGCCGCTGGTGCTGGTGATGGTGAAGGTGGTGCTGTAAATAAAATATACAATTCAGTCAAATAATCCTTCTACTAACCCCGTTACTGCCAGTACTTCCATCTATGCCTGTAAACCCCTCACGACTGGTACTCCCTTCACTGCCTGCCCTATCACTGCTGGTACTCCCATCACTACTGGTCCTCCCGTTACTGCCAGTACTTCCATCTATGCCTGTAAACCCCCTCACGACTGGTACTCCCATCACTGCCTTGCCCCATCACTGCCGGTACTCCCATCACTGCGGGTGCATTGATATAGGTAGATAAGGCTACTTTCACACTTGCGTCTTTTTTTGCGCAGCGCAACTTGCGCTATCGGATGCATGCGCAATGTTCCCCTATCTTTAACATGGCGGGCGCAGGGTCTAGCGCTTGCACGCGTTTATGTGCGTTTGTTGTGCGCTGCGCATTTTCCCGGTGTGCGCCCATACGCGCTAGACGCTACATGTTGCATTTTTTTTTCCGGTCAAAAAAGACAGAGATGATTGAGACAGAGATGATGGAGACAGATGATAGAGCCAGAGATGATGGAGACAGAGATGATAGAGCCAGAGATGATGGAGACAGAGATGATAGAAATGTGACACAAAGACAACGCATGCGCCAAAAAAACGCAAACGCATGCAAAAACGCATGAAATCACAGAAAAACGCTGCGTTTTTTTGTCGAAATGCGCATGCTGATGCGACTAAATATCGCAGCGTTTATAAGCGTTTGCATGCGTTTTTTTAATGCGCTTCATGTGCGCTCGAAACGCAGCGCAAAAAAACGCAAGTGTGAAAGTAGCCTAAAACATAACCTCTCCAGATACCCTCATCAATACTCACTCAGAGGCCTGCGTAGCTGGGCCCGGATGCTGGCGACCCTATCGCGTGAGCGGTATTGCAGGTCCGCCAGCTTCTTTCGGATCTGTGCTCTGGTCCGCCGCACATGAAAGCGCCTCTCCAGGCCCCGCCGGATTCTCTGCAGGCATACCCTTTTGTGGCGCATTGGATGCGCCACAGGTAGCCTGCAGTGGTAATCCCATTTGTCCATTTTTTTGATTAAATAACGGACCTCCTCGTCCATCCATTTAGGCCCGCGCTGTCTCGCCGCCGCCATTGCCGCCATTACAAACACCGCATTGGGCGACGCCAGCGCCATGACGTCACAGCGTGCGCACGTTACGTGCGGCCGCACTCGCGATGCAAAACGGTATTGCGATTGAAAAGTGACCGCAGCAGCCATGCGCCCAGCCAAGCACAGATATGAGATGCTGTTGCGATCGCAAAACAACGGTTCCAAGCTAGGCGATCACAATGGCGTCTCATATCTTTATGGCTGGGGCTCGAGAATCTTCACCTTTGCAATCACAATGGCATTGTGTAACGGGTCTGGTAGGTGAAACCACTGAGCTTTATTATACAAGACAGTATACTTGTAAGAGAGCAGGTGGCGCCCGGGGAATACGGACAGGAATTCACGGGAAGTGACCAGGGCAGTCTCTGGGTAGGCAGGTTGTCACGGCAAGTGACCAGGGCAGTCTCTGGGTAGGCAGGTTGTCACGGCAAGTGACCAGGGCAGTCTCTGGGTAGGCAGGTTGTCACAGCAAGTGACCAGGGCAGTCTCTGGGCAGGCAGGTTGTCACAGCAAGTGACCGGGGAAGTCTCTGGGCAGGCAGGTTGTCACAGCAAGTGACCAGGGCAGTCTCTGGGCAGGCAGGTTGTCACAGCAAGTGACCAGGGCAGTCTCTGGACAGGCAGGTTGTCACAGTAAGTGACCAGGACAGTTTCTGAATAGACAGGCTTATACGACCGGAGATGTTGGAGCCTCCTGGTAGGCTGCAGTCTGATGGCAGATGATCGCTCCCAAGCGAGCAGGCAGGAGTCTCTGGAGTAGCCGGTGATCACTGCTGGAGATGTCCGAACCTTCGGATAAAGCTGCAGTCGGATGGCAGATGATCGCTCCCAAGTGAGCAGGCAAGAGTCTCTGAAGTAGCCGGTGATCACTGCTGATGAAGTCCGAACCTTCGGATAGAGCTGCAGTCGGATGGCAGATGATCGCTCCCAAGTGAGCAGGCAAGAGTCTCTGTAATCGCCGGGGATCACTGCAGGTGATGTCCGAACCTCCGGGGAGGGCTGCAGTCAGATGGCAGACAGCAAACAGACGGGTAACAGGCAGGCAACTGGAAACAGGAGCTGAGGGCTGAAGCAGAGTTATACAGTGCAACAACAACATTGCTCGGGCACCTCCATTAAATGGAGGAAGCCCTTAATATAGGGTGGAGTCCTCCGGCATTGGCCGGAGACTAATTTGGAAAATGTGCGCGGCTCCTTTAAGAGCGGGGGAGGGCGCGGGCGCGCGCGCCCTAAGTCCAGCAGCAGGGAAGGAGCGCGCGGGCCCAGCAGGGCGGAATGAGGACGCCGAGGATGCTGGGGGTGCTGAGGACGCTGGGGGCGCTGAGGACGCTGGGGGCGCTGAGGACGCAGAGCGCTGGTAAAGGGAACGGCGTCCCTGCCTGGCAGAGGGCCGGGACGCCGATGCTACAGTACCCCCCCTCTAGGCCCCCCCCTCTTAGGCCAGAAAGAAATTTAGCTAGGATGAGAGGGGCATGGATGTTCTCCCGAGGCTCCCACGTTCTCTCCTCAGGACCAAACCCCTTCCAATCCACCAAAAAATAAGTCTTTCTTCCTACCCTTTTTGTGGCCAGAATGTTCTCTACCTCAAATTCATCATCAGCAGACACTGGAGCAGGAGGTGTACCTGTAGACTTGAAAAAAGAGTTAAGTACCACAGGTTTGAGGAGAGACACATGAAAAGAGTTAGGAATTCGCAAATTGGCCGGGAGTTTCAGTTTATAGGACACTGGGTTGATCTGCCTGATGACCTCAAAAGGACCGATAAACCGAGGACCTAACTTGTAGGAAGGAATTTTGAGCCGAACATATTTGGACGAAAGCCAGACTTTGTCCCCAGGACGGAATTGAGGAGGATCCAGACGTTTCTTGTCAGCATGTCTTTTCATGCGCTCGGATGACTGAATGAGTGCGGATCGGGTACTCTCCCAGATGGAGGAGAATTCTCTAACCAGAGATTCCGCAGCTGGATTGTCCACAGAGATGGAAACGGGGACAGGAATCCGAGGGTGCTGACCGAAGACTATAAAAAACGGAGACTTGGTGGACGATTCGCTCTCGTGATTATTGTAAGAGAATTCGGCCCAAGGCAGGAGCTCCACCCAATCAGAATGATGAGCATTAACGAAGTGTCAGAGATAGCTGGTCAGATTCTGATTTATTCGCTCAACTTGTCCATTGGACTGTGGGTGGTAAGCGGAGGAGAAATCCAAGGTGACGTCTAGTAACTTACAAGTAGCTCTCCAGAAACGTGAAGTGAACTGTACCCCACGATCCGACACAATGTGACGAGGCAAACCATGGAGACGGAAGATGTGGCGGATAAAGTCTTTAGCCAACTCGGGTGCAGACGGAAGACCTGGCAGAGGAATGAAGTGAGCCATCTTGGAAAAGCGGTCAGCGACCACCCAAATGACCGTACAACCGGCAGAGACGGGCAGATCCGTAATGAAGTCCATGGCTATATGTTGCCAGGGAGCAGCGGGTACAGGAAGCGGAAGAAGACGGCCGGCAGGCAGGTGTCTCGGAACTTTGTTGCGGGCACAGGAGACACAGGCAGAAACAAAGTCTATTACGTCTTTGTGCAGGGTAGGCCACCAATAATGCCGGGTAATGAGTTGGAGGGTCTTTTTCTGACCAGCGTGGCCAGCGAGTTTAGACGAATGACCCCAATGTAGAATTATCTTCCGATCAGTCTCTGATACGAACGTCTTACCAGGAGGGAGACGGTTTAGACTCACGGGAGCCACCTGCATCACTCTGGCGGGATCGATGATATGTTTAGGCTCATCTTCGAGATCCGACACCAGGAAGGACCGGGACAAGGCATCCGCCTTGATGTTTTTGTCAGCCGGGCGAAAATGCAAGAGAAAATCAAAACGGGCAAAAAACAAGGACCACCGGGCTTGGCGAGGGTTAAGTCTCTGAGCATGCTGAAGGTAAGACAGATTTTTGTGGTCCGTGTAGATGATTACCGGATGAAGAGCCCCTCGAGTAGGTAACGCCACTCCTCCAATGCCAATTTAATGGCCAATAACTCTCGATCTCCTATGGAGTAGTTGCGCTCGGAGGAGGAGAAGAGTTTGGAGAAGAAACCACAGGAAACCATCTTCCCGGATGAAGATTTTTGAGTAAGTACCGCTCCGGCTCCAGCAGAGGAAGCGTCCACCTCCAGGAAGAACTGCTTGTTGCCGTCCGGGCGATGCAGCACTGGAGCGGAAGAGAAGGCTTGTTTCAAGGAAAGAAAGGCCTCCTCTGCTTCGGGCGTCCACTGTTTGGGGTTAGCATCCTTGCGGGTGAGCACTGAGATTGGAGCAGTCCTGGAAGAGAAGTGCGGTATGAAGAGACGGTAATAGTTAGCGAATCCCAGGAACCGCTGAATGGCCTTCAACCCCTCTGGTCGGGGCCACTTCTCGATGGCAGACAGTTTCTCCGGATCCATTCGTAGGCCTGTCTGAGAGATAATGTAGCCCAGAAACGGAAGCGAGGTCTGCTCAAAGAGGCACTTCTCATATTTGGCGAAGAGGTGATTCTGCCTGAGCCTGAGCAGAACCTGACGAACATCCCTCCGGTGAGACTGGAGATCCGGAGAGAAGACCAAGATGTCGTCAAGGTACACCACAACGCAGGAGTAGAGGAGGTCCCGGAAGATGTCATTGACCAACTCCTGAAAGACTGCTGGAGCATTACAGAGACCAAAGGGCATAACCAGATACTCGTAGTGGCCATCCGGGTGTTGAATGCCGTCTTCCATTCATCTCCTCGACGGATACGAACCAGGTTGTATGCTCCACGAAGATCCAGTTTAGTGAAGACTCTAGCCCCTCTAAGACGATCAAACAACTCCGGAATGAGCGGAAGAGGGTACTTATTCTTCACTGTGATCAAATTTAGGCCTCTGTAGTCAATACAGGGACGGAGAGATCCGTCTTTCTTTTTTACAAAAAAGAAACCTGCTCCCGCGGGGGAGGTAGATTTACGGATGAATCCTTTCGCTAAATTCTCCTCGATATATTCTGACATCGACCTGGTCTCTGCAGCGGACAATGGGTAAATACGCCCACGGGAGGCGTAGTACCGGGTAGCAGGTCGATCGGGCAATCATATGGTCTATGCGGGGGTAATGTCTCTGCTTCCTTTTTATTAAAGACATCCGCGAATGACCAATATGGAATCGGGAGTCCAGGTAGATTAGCAGGTGTAGGAGAAGAACGGACGGGATGGACAGGCACCAGACACGTTTTATGACAGTCCTGTCCCCAGCGAAGAATCTCTCCATTCTGCCAGTCGAGCACGGGTGCATGTTTTTGGAGCCAAGGCAGACCTAGTAAGAAAGCATGAGAGAGTCCAGGTAAAACATGAAACGAGATGCTCTCAGAATGCAACATTCCCACCTGCAGGGTTATGGCTTCGGTGATAAGTTGGATGGGACGAGGTAGGAGACCCCCATCCACAGCAGCAACAGATACTGGTTCAACCAGAGGTTTGGTGGGAATGCGATACTTCTCTACTAGAGCCTGTGAAACTAGATTCCCAGCTGCTCCAGAATCAAGTTGGGCCAGTTCGAAGTAACGGTTCTTACCGATGAGAATAGAGACAGACAGTAGCAGAGATGAAGAGGATTTATTCTGGTCTAGGTGGACCTCTCCGAGCGAACCTAGACACAGGCGTTTCCCGACCTCTCCGGACAGGTACGGATCCAGTGCTCCTTACTGCCACAGTAGAAGCAACTCCTCTCGGCACGGCGTGAGTCCTGACGGGCTTTGACCATCTTGGTCTGGTCGACCTGCATAGGCTCAGCAGTGTGCATCTGGGGAGAAACGGAAGGGGTTATAGGTCTCTGAAACGAGGATGCAAGACGAGGAAACCCTCTCTCACGGGTGACCTCTTTGGCACGTTCCTGGAACCGTAGATCAATTCGATTGGCAAGATTTATTAAATCATCAAGGGATGTTGGAATGTCCCGACCGGCAAGTTCATCTTTAATACGGCCGGACAGACCCTCCCAGAAGACCGAAATCAGGGCGTTATTGTCCCAAGCCAACTCTGAGGCTAGAGTACGGAACCGTATGGCATATTGACCAACGGTGAGACTCTCCTGACGGAGACGCAACAGAGATGATGCAGAGGAGGTCTTCCGTCCAGGTTCGTCGAATACCTTCCGGAAGGCCGAGAGAAAAGCAGGCAGGTCAGATACCAGAGGATCTTCTCTCTCCCAGAGAGGATTAAGCCAGGCCAGAGCCTCTCCGGTGAGATGGGACATGATGAAGGCAATTTTGGCCCGGTCAGAGTTAAACTGGTGTGCCAGGAGTTCGAAATGCAGGGTGCACTGGTTAATAAAACCACGAGCCAGAGCAGGGTCGCCTCCAAACCTAGGAGGAGCTGAAAGTCGGGGTCCGGTAATGGAAACCACGGAATTGGGAAGCAGCGAGGCTGCCGGATTATGAGTCATGGCTCCAGCGGTGGTTGCTGGTGATGAATTCAGAGTGTCCAGGCGGGAATTGACGTTCCGCAGGTGACCCAGGATGGCCTCCTGTTGCGACCTCTGGCGAGATAGTTCATGACACAATTCCGGGAGTGAAGGGGTTTGGGTGCCACCGGGTTCCATGGCCCGAGCAAACTGTAACGGGTCTGGTAGGTGAAACCACTGAGCTTTATTATACAAGACAGTATACTTGTAAGAGAGCAGGTGGCGCCCGGGGAATACGGACAGGAATTCACGGGAAGTGACCAGGGCAGTCTCTGGGTAGGCAGGTTGTAACGGCAAGTGACCAGGGCAGTCTCTGGGTAGGCAGGTTGTCACGGCAAGTGACCAGGGCAGTCTCTGGGTAGGCAGGTTGTCACAGCAAGTGACCAGGGCAGTCTCTGGGCAGGCAGGTTGTCACAGCAAGTGACCGGGGCAGTCTCTGGGCAGGCAGGTTGTCACAGCAAGTGACCAGGGCAGTCTCTGGGCAGGCAGGTTGTCACAGCAAGTGACCAGGGCAGTCTCTGGACAGGCAGGTTGTCACAGTAAGTGACCAGGACAGTTTCTGAATAGACAGGCTTATACGACCTGAGATGTTGGAGCCTCCTGGTAGGCTGCAGTCTGATGGCAGACAGCAAACAGACGGGTAACAGGCAGGCAACTGGAAACAGGAGCTGAGGGCTGAAGCAGAGTTATACAGTGCAACAACAACATTGCTCGGGCACCTCCATTAAGGAGGAAGCCCTTAATATAGGGTGGAGTCCTCCGGCATTGGCCGGAGACTAATTTGGAAAATGCGCGCGGCTCCTTTAAGAGCGGGGGAGGGCGCGGGGCGCGCCCTAAGTCCAGCAGCAGGGAAGGAGCGCGCGGGCCCAGCAGGGCGGAATGAGGACGCCGAGGATGCTGGGGGTGCTGAGGACGCTGGGGGCGCTGAGGACGCTGGGGGCGCTGAGGACGCAGAGCGCTGGTAAGGGGAACGGCGTCCCTGCCTGGCAGAGGGCCGGGACGCCGATGCTACACATTGCATATCTGTATGCATATCTGTATAGCTGGAGCTCGTGACAATAGTCACATTGCGATCACAATGGCGTCGCATATCTGTATGCATATCTGTATAACTGGAGCTCGTGACAATAGTCACATTGCGATCACAATAGTGTCGCATATCTGTATGGCTGGGGCTCGAGAATCTTCACCTTGCAATCACAATGGCTTTGCATATCTGTATGCATATCTGTATAGCTGGAGCTGTGACAAGTCACATTGCGATCACAATGGCATCGCATATCTGTGAATAGCTGTGATTCCCTGGTGAATGTTGACCTTTACCTCCCAAGAATTTTCAAATATATTTATAACAGTTTTTTAACCTTTCATATATGACTATAATATATATATATTATATATTTAAACTTTATATATGCAGCTGTGGTGTATTATCTGTTATATATAATTATAATGTTTGAACGCTAGTGAGACCATAGGCCCTTAAAATAATTTTAAATATTTGAAACTTTTTTCTTTATTTTTTTAACAATTAACTCCTATGACTGATGGTATTCCCATGACCCCGTGTGTGACAAGTAGATACAATGTAAAACAAAAAATAGACCACAAAAAAGCCTTTGAAAAGATTTTAAAAACTGCAGCTGCTGGTAACATGTCTCTTTGCCATCCCCATTACTCCCTCCCCACATCTCACCCATCATTATCCCTTCTCCCATATAGGTAAAATAATTGAATAAAAACACGAATGCATTTTTAAAATAAAAATTTTTTATTATAAAAACATTGTTAAAAAAAGGCAAAAGTCAAACATTATCAAAATCAAACTAGACCTGATGCTGCCAACTCACTGCACCAGGCCCATTAAAGTAATGGCAGTACTTGTCTCGGCCGGCCTTCGCATTGTCCTTGCTCCTGCCTTGATTGACAGGTTGAAGGCCTGCAATAGCGGGATCATTGTCACGCCATTCTCCGAGCACCACGTCACCATTGCTGTCCGAGTCCATGAAGCCTGGTGGACTGTAAGTACCAGCATCGCGTTTGCATAGAAAATTGTGCAGCACACAACAGGCCAACACCACAGAGTCTATGGATTCCAGCTTCATGTTGATTGGAGTGTGGAAAACCCTGAAGCGGTTGGCCATTATGCCGAAGGCATTCTCCACAACGAGCCGTGCCCTAGACAGTCTGTAGTTAAAAATCCGCCTTTCCCCTGTCAAAGTCTTTTGTGGGTACGGTTTCACAAGATGCGCATGAAGGGGGAAGGCTTCATCGCCCACAAAAACAAAGTTTAGGTTGGCGGTGGTGTCCATGTTGGTTGGCAAGTTAAGTTTATTATTAAACAACCGTTCACCAAAAGTAGTGTGCTCCAAAACGCCACCGTCAGAAACCCTTCCGTTCATGCCAACATTAACGTCAATAAATTCATAATTGGCATTAACAAGGGCCATGAGGATCATGCTGAAGTAGCCCTTGTAGTTATGAAAAAAGGATCCGCTGTTGGCTGGTTGCGTGATCCGCACATGTTTGCCATCCAAGGCACCACCACAGTTTGGGAACTGCCAAATCCTTTCAAAATCACAGGCAATAATTTGCCATTCCGCCACTGATTTGGGAAAAGGCATGTAGCTCCGTAAACTGCGGACGATGGCGTTGCATGTCTCCGGAATTAGTTCTCCAAGCAGCGACCGAGAAATTGCAGCAGAAAATTGCAAATCCTTCATTGAACGTCCGGTTGCCAGAAATCGCAGCGTTACTGCCAAACGTTCCTCTGCTGAAACAGCTGCACGCATCCGGGTATCCTGCCGTTCAATGAGTGGCCTCACAGCTTCCAGTAGGAGCTTGAATGAATCCTCCGACATCCGTAGATAATTCCGGAAATCCTGCGGATTCTTCTCCTGCAACTCCCTCACTAGATGCATGTGGGAGAATTTGGACCTCTGCTCCAGCCATTCTCTGGTCCACATGCGACGCTTTCGCTTGGAGCGCCTCTCTTCCACACGCGCCTTTTCTTGACGATCTGCCTCCATTGATAGTGCAACAGCCACAATCATACGCTCCGCGGTGGTCAGGTTCATTATGTGCAACCTGTATGGTAAAGAAGAGAAAAGTTAATTACTAATTAATTACTATTAATAAAGTGTTTAAACAAAATAAAATAAAGAATAGAATAAAATATATATATAAAAAAGAAAATTTTACTTTTCAGTTAACATATTTAATATACAGCTTACAAATGTCTAAAATGGTGGGGGGTGTAAAATATATAAAGCAGACGAAAAAAAAAAAAAAATAAGGTCAGGGGTGTAAAATAAATAAAGCAGACGAACAACAACAAAAATAAGGTCAGGGATGTAAAATAAATAAAGCAGACAAAAAAAAAAAATAAGGTTAAAAAACATTATCAAAACACATCAAAACAATATGTACCTTGAATCCAAATATCCCGAAGATCCAAATCCAAATGGGGATGGATGGTGCTCTAGCGACTCAGACAGGATCGCAAAAACCCACCACTGCGCCACAAACAGGATCGCAAAACTCCGACACACGATACTATCCTCGCAACAACGCAAAAAGAGACCCATAAAGTGCTCTGGAAACAATGGATGGGGGCGCAGTTATTAAAGCTGAGGTGATGTTGTGTGGTCACCAATCGGAGCTGTAGGGCATTAACGAAAGAAAACAAAGTCCCGCCTGCGCCGCTGATTAATGCGTCGTCAACGAGGTCGCACATCGTTCACAAAAGGTGCCTAACACAGCAATTCAGGCTCACCAGCGGGACGCCAACGATCAAAATACGGTCCAGAACTCTAGTGAACGATCAACGAGATCACAGCAGGGGCCACGTCGTTGCTACATGCCACACACAACGAGGTCGCTAACGAGATTGCTAAATAGTGACGTATTTTAGCGATCTCGTTAGCGATCTTGTTTAGTGTGGCATACCCTTGACTGTAGGCCTCCTGCAGCACAAAGCCATAGACCCCAGGGGGTCCCAGCACAGACCTGATAATAGTATTTATACATGTGGGACCACTCTGGGGGATATTCCAGAGGCTTTGGATATGTTAATGGAATGGACACCAAAGAGTAAAGGTACTGCCACACTAAACTATCCCGCTAGCGATCACGATAACGACGCATACTAATGCGATCGCTAGCGGGATAGTTTCAATATCGCTAGTAGCGGCTTAATTTAGCGATGTCGTTAAGGACGCTATCGCGGTTAGCGATCTCCTTAACGACTTTAGCGGTACAAAAATACCGCTAAATCGCTAAAAAAAGGTGCCACACTCAGCGATATATACTTACCAGCGGGACGCCGACGATAAAAATAGGGTCCGGACCGATGTCAGCGACGAACAAGATCACAGCAGGATCTCAGCAGGGGCCACGTCGTTGCTACATGCCACACTGAACAACGTCACTAACGAGATCGCTAAATAGTGAAGTTTTTTAGCGATCTCGTTAGCGACGCTGTTTAGTGTGGCATACCCTTTAATGTGTACCAGCTCTTATTGTAAGTGGAATATAGTGGACCTCAGCTCTTCTTTCACACTGGTCTGTGAACATTTAATATGCCATGAAGTTTCATGGAAAAGGCCATCTAATTATAGGAACAGGGTTTATTGTGGAGGATTCCTGTGTGGACTGGTTGTTATTCACATTGGGTCTGGGAATTGCTTTTATTTGACCTTACACATCACAACCCACAGGTGGGGGGATACATCTACATAAAGAGCCATAGAATGCAAATATCCTGACCCTGCCTGGAGGTGACATCACAGGATGGGGGATGGGCATCAACAGACCAGGTCTTAAAAATGTGTGAGACTTTCAAATGTTGGTCATTTCTTGGAGTTGAATTGAAGACTTGTCGCAGTTTCTTCCTTCCCTGAATCCTAAACACAAAATGTAAGTGATCGGTTTCTGGTTCATTTTATTTTAAAGAAATTTGTATGCAGCTTTTTACTGTATGTCATTTATTATCTTCTTGTATTCATTAATACCTTACCGACTGGGAAATTTTACTGCTGTTTACACTTCAGTTTTTTCTTCCCATTTTTTTCAAGAACCATAACTTTTTTTGTATTTTTCCTTCGATATAGCAGATTACACTGAGTCAATCTTTTAATATATTTTGGATTAAATACAATGTTTTGATCATCATTTATTACATTTTATTGCTGTGGCCAGGAAACGCTGCATTTAGATTTTTTTTTCTTGTTGCGTTATTTACTGATCAAGTTACTTCGTTTTATATTTTGATAAATCGGACATTTGCGAATGTAGCAACACCACATATCTGTAATTTTTTTTATGGCAAAAAGGGTATGATGTGAACGTTTATATATACAGTACAGACCAAAAGTTTGGACACACTTTCTCATTCAAAGATTTTTCTGTATTTTCATGGCTATGAAAATTGTACATTCACACTGAAGGCATCAAAACTATGAATTAATACATGTGGAATTAATTATACATTACACTTTACAAAAAAGTGTGAAACAACTGAAAATATGTCTTATACTAGCTGTTTCCAGCCAGCTAACGCTCGGCACGCTCATTGCTATCTAATTAACGCTGCTGGTGATTAAACTAGAGTAAATAATGACAACATTCAATAGCGCTTACGCAGGTGGTAAATTAAATTAAAATGAAATTAATAACAATAATAATCATCAAAAATCTGAATAATACTAATGATACATTTTATTCACAGTGTGGTAATGTGTGGGACGGAACCTCGTGGTAATGGGGGGAGGAGCCTCGTGTGGTAATGTGGGGGACGGAGCCTCGTGTGGTAATGTGTGGGGACGGAACCTCGTGTGGTAATGTGTGGGGACGGAGCCTCGTGTGGTAATTGTGGAGGCTCGTGTGTAATGTGGGGACAGAGCCTCATGTGGTAATGTATGGGGACGGAGCCTGGTGTGGTAATGTGGGGGAACAGAGCCTCGTGTGGTAATGTGGTGGGGGCGGGATTATGTGAGGTGATGTGGTGGGGGGCCGGGATTATGTGTGGTGATGTGGTGGGGGCCAAGATTATTGTGGTGATGTGGTGGGGGGCGGGATTGTGTGTGGTAATGTGGTGGGGGAGGCAGGATTATGAGCGGTAATGTGGTGGGGGGGCGGGATTATGAGCGGTTATGTGGTGGGGCAGGATTATGAGCAGTAATGTGGTGGGGGGGCGGGATTATGTGTGGTAATGTGGCGGGCAGGATTATGTGTGGTAATGTGGTGGCGGGCGGGATTATGTGTGGTAATGTAGTGGGGAGGCGGGATTATTTGTGGTAATGTGGTGGAGGGTGGGATTATGTGTGGTAATGTGGTGTGGGGGCGGGATTATGAGCTGTAATGTGGTGAGGGGCGGGATTATGTGTGGTAATGTGGAAGGGCGGGATTATGAGCAGTAATGTGTTGGGGGCGGGATTATGAGCAGCAATGTGGTGGGGGGGCAGGATTATGTGTGGTAATGTGGTGGGAGGGCTTGATTATGAGCAGTAATGTGGTGGGGGTGCGGGATTATGAGTGGTAATTTGGTGGGGGGGCGGGATTATGAGCAGTAATGTTGTGGGGGGGCAGGATTATGTGTGGTGGTGTGGGGACGGGATTATGAGCGGTAATGTGGTGGAGGGGCGGGATTATGTGTGGTAATGTGGGAGGGCGGAATTATGAGCAGTAATGTGTTGGGGCGGGATAATGAGCAGTAATGTGGTGGGGGGCGGGATTATGTGTGGTAATTTGGTGGGAGGGCGGGATTATGAGCAGTAATGTGGTGCGAGTGCGGGATTATGAGTGGTAATGTGGTGTGGGAGGCGGGATTATGAGCAGTAATGTTGTGGGGGGCAGGATTATGTGTGGTGATGTGGTGGGGGGCTGGATTATAAGTGGTAATGTGGGGGGGGCGGGATTGTGAGCAGTAATGTGGTAGGGGTGCGGGATTATGAGCGGTAATGTGGTGTGGGGGCGGGATTGTGGTAATGTGGTGGGGGGCGAGATCATGAGAAGCAATGTGGTGGGGGGTGGGATTATGAGCAATAATGTGGTGGGGGCAGGATTATGAGCAGTAATGTGGTGGGGGGGCGGGATTATGTGTGGTAATGTGGTGGCGGGCAGGATTGTGTGTGGTGATGTGGTGGGGGTGCGGGATTGTGTGTGGTCATATGGAGGGTGGAATTGTGTTGGTGATGTGGTGGGGGTGCGGGATTGTGTGTGGTGATATGGGGGGTGGAATTGTGTGTGGTGATGTGGTGGGGGCGGGATTATGAGCGGTAATGTGGTGAGGGGCGGGATTATGAGCAGTAATGTGGTGGAGGTGCGGGATTATGAGCGGTAATGTGGTGGGGGGCAGGATTATGAGCGGTAATGTGGTGGGGGTGCGGGATTATGAGCGGTAATGTGGTGGGGGCGGGATTATGTGTGGTAATGTGGTGAGGGTGCGGAATTATGAGTGGTATTGTGGTGGGGGGTGGGATTATGAGCAGTAATGTGGTGGGGGCGGGATTATGTGTGGTAATGTGGTGGTTGGCAGGATTATGTGTGGTAAAGTGGTGGCGGGCAGGATTGTGTGTGGTGATGTGGTGGGGTGCGGGATTGTGTGTGGTGATATGGGAGGTGGAATTGTGTGTGGTGATGTGGTGGGGGGCAGTATTATGTGTGGTGATGCGGTGTGGGGACGGGATTATGAGCGGTAATGTGGTGGAGGGGCGGATTATGTGTGGTAATGTGGGAGGGTGGGATTATGAGCAGTAATGTGTTGGGGCGGGGTAATGAGCAGTAATGTGGTGGGGGCGGGATTATGTGTGGTAATTTGGTGGGAGGGCAGGATTATGAGCAGTAATGTGGTGCGAGTGCGGGATTATGAGTGGTAATGTGGTGGGGAGGCGGGATTATGAGCAGTAATGTTGTGGGGGGCAGGATTATGTGTGGTGATGTGGTGGGGGGCGGGATTATAAGTGGTAATGTGGTGGGGGGGCGGGATTGTGAGCAGTAATGTGGTAGGGGTGCGGGATTATGAGCGGTAATGTGGTGTGGGGGCGGGATTGTGTGGTAATGTGGTGGGGGGCGGGATCATGAGGCAATGTGGTGGGGGGCGGGATTATGAGCAAAATGTGGTGGGGCAGGATTATGAGCAGTAATGTGGTGGGGGGCGGGATTATGTGTGGTAATGTGGTGGCGGGCAGGATTGTGTGTGGTGATGTGGTGGGGGTGCGGGATTGTGTGTGGTGATATGGAGGGTGGAATTGTGTGTGGTGGGGGTGCGGATTGTGTGTGGTGATATGGGGGGTGGAAATGTGTGTGGTGATGTGGTGGGGGCGGGATTATGAGCGGTAATGTGGTGGGGGGCGGGATTATGAGCAGTAATGTGGTGGAGGTGCGGGATTATGAGCGGTAATGTGGTGGGGGGGGCAGGATTAATGAGCGGTAATGTGGTGGGGGTGCGGTATTATGAGCGGTAATGTGGTGGGGGTGAGGGATTATGAGCGGTAATGTGGTGGGGGCGGGATTATGTGTGGTAATGTGGTGAGGGTGCGGAATTATGAGTGGTATTGTGGTGGGGGGTGGGATTATGAGCAGTAATGTGGTGGGGGGCGGGATTATGGTGGTAATGTGGTGGTTGGCAGGATTATGTGTGGTAAAGTGTTGGCGGGCAGGATTGTGTGTGGTGATGTGTGGGGGTGAATGTGTTGAGTATGTGGTGGGGGGCGGGATTATGAGGGTAATGTGGTGGGGGCGGGATTATGAGGTAATGTGGTGGGGGGCGGGATTATGAGCAGTAATGTGTGGGGTGCGGATTATAGGTAGTGGTGGGGGGGCAGGATTATGAGGGGTAATGTGGTGGGGGGCGGGATTATGAGCGGTAATGTGGTGGGGGCGGGATTATGTGTGGTAATGTGGTGAGGGTGCGGATTATGGGGTATGTGGTGGGGGTGCGGGATTATGAGCGTAATGTGGTGGGGCGGGATTATGTGTGGTAATGTGGTGGTGGCGGATTATGTGTGGTAAGTGTGGGGGCAGGATTTGTGTGGTATGTTGTGGGGTGCGGATTGTGTGTGGTGATATGGGGGGGATTGTGTGTGGTGATATGTGGGGGGCGGGTTATGAGCGGTAATGTGGTGGGGGGCGGATTATGAGCGGTAATGTGGTGGAGGTGGGGATTATGAGCGGTAATGTGGTGGGGGGCAGGATTATGAGGGTAATGTGGTGGGGGGCGGGATTATGTGTGGTAATGTGGTGGGGGGGGATTATGTTGTGGTAAGTGTGTGGGGGGGCGGGATTATGTGTGGTAATGTGTGGGGGGACGGGATTATGTGTGGTAATGTGGTGGGGGTGGAGCTACTGAGCAGGGGCGGTGATTAGCGAGTAATCACAATGCCTCATATATATAGATATTCTAGGTTCTTCAAAGTAGCCACCTTTTGCTTTGATTACTGCTTTGCACGCAGAAAAGGTGAACGGATGGACTCTACACGCCTGGTTCCCACCGTGAAGCATGGAGGGGGTGTGTATGGTGTGGGGGTGCTTTGTTGGTGACACTGTTGGGGATTTATTCAAAATTGAAGTGGTGAGCGGTCCAGCTCACCCCAAGCCATCTCGATTGGGTTCAGGTCTGGTGACTGTGGAGGCCAGGTCATCTGCGTAGCACCCCAACACTCTCCTTCTTGGTCAAATAGCCCTTACACAGCCTGGAGGTATGTTTGGGGTCATTGTCCTGTTGAAAAATAAATGATGGTCCAACTAAACGCAAACTGGATGGAATAGCATGCTGCTGCAAGATGCTGTGGTAGCCATGCTGGTTCACTATGCCTTCAATTTTGAATAAATCCCCTACAGTGTCACCAGCAAAGCACCCCCACACCATCACACCACCTCCTCCATGCTTCACGGTGGGAACCAGGCATGTAGAGTCCATCCGTTCACCTTTTCTGCGTGCAAAGCAGTAATCAAAGCAAAAGGTGGCTACTTTGAAGAACCTAGAATATAAGACATATTTTCAGTTGTTTCACACTTTTTTGTAAAGTGTAATGTATAATTCCACATGTGTTAATTCATAGTTTTGATGCCTTCAGTGTGATTCTACAATTTTCATAGTCATGAAAATACAGAAAAATCTTTGAATGAGAAGGTGTGTCCAAACTTTTGGTCTGTACTGTATATTTTTTTAAATAAGATTTTTTTTTTTACTGTATTTGTTAGTCCCCATTGGGGACTTGAACCTGGGATTGTCTGATCGCTTGTACTATATACTGTACAGCAATATCACAATATTGTAAATACATCCTGGATCCAGAGATGTATAATGTGTATAATAAAAATCACAGTCTTCTATGAACTCCATCCATGGGCTGGCTTTTACTGGAGTGCCATCATGGCAGGCATGGGGCTTCAGCAGATCCCTGGTTGTCACGGCAAACCATTGGCGCCCTGCGATCATGTCACGAAGGCGCCGATTGACAGATGAAGCAGCTCGCCCTCTGCCAGCGCACTTTAAATGCCTCTGTCACAGATTGATAGCGCCACTTAACAGGTTAACAGATGTGTGCGGAACGTCACTTTACACGGGTCTGTTAGAGGCAGATGATCTAATCAACAAAGCTAGGTATGGCAGATATATTATGGTATACAGTATCTGCCATACCTAACATTGATTAGATCAACAATAATTCCTTCAATTTACATTTTTTGTAATTCAAATAATATCACCTTCTTGGATTTGGTGGTAGAGGGCATTGCTGGACAGACTATTATTACTACACCTCATTGTAGAAAACCTGCTGGTAATAATATCCTCAAACTTAATGGTGCTCATCCCTCCCATGTCATCGAGGGAATAGCTGTACATGAATTAACACATATTAAAAGAAATTGCAGCCGATCTGAAGATTTTTTTAATTACATACTAATTATTGTTGAGTGAACGGGCTCAGATAAGGTGTTATCTGAGGATGTTCATGTGCTAACCGAGTCTCTTCGGCGTGCTGGCAAAATATGTTCGCTTCACCGCTGCTGCATGTCTCGTGGCTGTTAGCCAAAACAAATACAGGATTTCCTGTCAGAGACATGATTTTCTATTTGCACTTCCCTCCATAACCACGTGTAATAGCAAAAATAAACCAACTCTGGTTTTCAAATATAGTAATCAATTTTCACAAATTAAAAATAGTTTTAAAATACTTACCTGTCTTATTTAAGAACCAAAGGTTTTGTCAAATACTTGATCAGGGTTGTAGGGTAGTGTCCCCCCAGGCTTCTGGCATTGAAAAATTATGTAAACCGGGCAGGAGAGGAGATTATCAGCAGTTTTTATTAATTCCTTCGCGATATTTGATGTACACTTACATCATGGTTGGGAAGAGGTTCCCGCAAAATTACGTACATGTATATCATGGTGATTATTCTAGAGCTTTGCCGGGTTCTTCCCATTTGCCCTGTAGAGGTGGCAAGTGGGGTTAATAAAGGGTTAATGTCACCTTTCTATTGTAAGGTGACATTAAGCCAGCTAGTAATGAATAGGTGTCAATAAGTCACCTATTCATTAGTAATCCTATAGTAAATAAAGGGTTAAATAAGCACACACACAGTAAAGACCCAGTCTCACATAGCGAGATCACTAGAGAGATCGCTGCTGAGTCACAAGTTTTGTGACGCAACAGCGATCTCAGCAGCCAGCGATCTCGCTATATCTGACACGTACCAGCGATCAGCCCTGCTGTGAATCGCTGGTCGTGTCAAAAATACCTGGACTTTTTTTTGATCGTTGGTCTCCTGCTGGCCAGCACGCATCGCTGCGTGTGGCAGGCAGGAGACCAGCGATCAGCTGGTAACCAAGATACACATCGGGTTTCCAGGTGCGGGGCTGTGCCTGGAAACCCGATGTGTACGTTGGATACCATCGCGCTGCTGCAGGGGAGCTTATAACCAAGGTACACATTGGGTTTCCAGGCGCCGCGCCTGGAACCCGATGTGTACCTTGGTTACCAGCTTACTGCATCAGCGGGCTGGTATCCAACGTACACTGCGGGTAACTAAGCGACGTTACCTGCAGTGTCGCTGTCCTGATCGCTGCCTGTTTGGCAGCTCAGCAGCGATCATGTAGCGACACACCAGCGAACATGACAAGTTCATATCGTTGTCGGGATCGCTGGTGCGTCACTATGTGAGACGGGGCCCTGAGAATAAAGTCTTTTAATGAAAGAATACACTACACAGTTTTTAAACCTTTATTATACTCCCATTCCATTATCGAAGCCCACGATCTCCTGTAAAAAAATATAAAATAAAAAAGCAACAATATCCCATACCGGTCCGCTGTACAGTCAAGTCCCACGGCGAAATCCATCTCGGGGGGTTAATCAGTTTACAGCCGGAGCGCTGCTAATGCAGCCGCTCCGACTGCAAACTACTGGGGAATGAATGGGAGCAGCACGCACAGGCTCAGTGACTGGGGTGACGTCACTGACTCTGTGCTCGCTGACAGCTGAACTCCTGTGACCTCAGCACCATGGGAAAATTACGGTGCTGAAGTTACAGAAGTTCAGCTGTCAGCGAGCACAGAGTCAGTGACGTCACCTGACAATTGATTTAGCGGCTATTATGCTATGTAGAACTCTATGAATATATATATATATATATATATATATATTTGTCACAATGCTATGTGTGTGTATATATATATATATATATATATATAACACTGCGTGCAGAATTATTCTTGTATTTGAGAGGATTCTTTTTATTATTGAACAACAACTATGTTCTCAATCAACCCAAAAGATTCATAAATATCAAAGCTTAATATTTTTGGAAGTTGGAGAGGGTTTTTTTTAGATTTGGATATCTTAGGAGGATATCTGTTTGTGCAGGTAACTATTACTGTGCAGAATCATTAGGCAACTTAATAAAAACCAAATATATACCTATCTTACTTGTTTATTTTTACCAGGTAAACCAATATAACAACACAAAATTTAGAAATAAACATTTCTGACATTCAAAAACAAAAATTCAGTGACCATTATAGCCACCTTTCTTTACGATGACACTCAGACGCCTCCATCCATAGATTCTGTCAGTTGCTTGATCTGTTTACGATCCACATTGCGTGCAGCAGCCACCACAGCCTCCAGACACTGCTCCGAGAGGTGGACTGTTCTCCCTCCCTGTAGATCCCACCACAGCCTCCAGACACTGCTCCGAGAGGTGGACTGTTTTTCCTCCCTGTAGATCTCACATTTTATGAGGGACCACAGGTTCTCTATGGGGTTCAGATCAAGTGAACAAGGGGGCCATGTCATTATTTTTTCTTCTTTTAGACCTTTACTGGGCAGCCATGCTGTGGAGTATTTGGATGCATGTGATGGAGCATTGTCCTGCATGAAAATCATGTTTTTCTTGAACGATACCGACGTCTTCCTGTACCACTGCTTGAAGAAGGTGTCTTCCAGAAACTGGCAGTAGGTCTGGGAGTTGAGCTTCACTCCATCCTCAACCCGAAAAGGTCCCACAAGTTCATCTTTGATGATACCAGCCCATACCAGTACCCCAGCTCACCTTGCTGGCGTCTGAGTCGGCAGCTCTCTGCCCTTAACTGATCCAGCCACGAGCCATCCATCTGGCCCATCAAGAGTCACTCTCATTTCATCAGTCCATAAAACCTTAGAAAAATCAGTCTTAAGATATTTCTTGGCCCAGTCTTGACGTTTTATCTTATGTTTCTTGTTCAAAGGTCGTCGTTTTCCAGCCTTCCTTACCTTGGCCATGTCCCTGAGTATGGCACACCTTGTGCTTTTTGATACTCCAGTAACGTTGCAGCTCTGAAATATGGCAAAACTGGTGGCAAATGGCATCTTGTCAGCTTCACGCTTGGTTTTCCTCAATTCATGGGCAGTTATTTTGCACCTTTTTTATCAACACGCTTCTTGCGACCCTGTTGGCTATTTGCCATGAAACGCTTGATTGTTTTGTGTTCACGCTTCAAAAGTTTGGCAATTTCAAGACTGCTGCATCCCTCTGCAAGACATCTCACAATTTTTGACTTTTCATAGTCCGTCAAATCTCTGTTCTGACCCATTTTGCCAAAGGAAAGGAAGTTGCCTAATAATGAAGCACACCTTATATAGTGTGATGTCATTAGACCACACCGCTCCTCATTACAGAGATGCAAATCACCTGATTTACATAATTGACAGTTGGCTTTTAAGCCTATACAGCTTGGAGTAGGACAACATGTATAAAAAGGATGATGTGATCAAAATACTCATTTGCCTAATAATTCTGCATACAGTGTATAAATATATATATGTGTATTCTATCTGTATATATATATTCTTTCCATTCTTTATTAAAATGTCAGTGTGATTTTTCAGTATACCGCACTGAATTGCCGGCTTTTCTAAAGGACACCGGTGCGTATTTCTTGCAAGTCACATGTGTGGTCCGTGTGTAATCCGTATTTTTCTCGCCCCCATAGACTTGCATTGACGTATTACGGACGTAATAGGGTGACAATCGCAGCATGCTGCGATTTTCTCAGCCCGTATATTATGGCCGAGAAAAAATCGTCTGCTGGGAGCTGCCCATAGATTAACATTGGTCCGAGTGCAATGCGATTTTTTCTCACATAGCACTCGTCCGTATTTCTCGCTAGTGTGAATCCTGCCTAATACATATACTGTGTGAAGGAGAGATATCATTACTCTGGATTTTCATATTTATTATATATATGTTTATATATGAACCCATTTATGTTTCTTCATGGATATTTTGTCACTATATAGTTCTTTTGAGTGGCGGTTTACATTTCATTATTCCATAACACATAAAGTTACACATACGTTTTCCTTCACATTACTTGTGCTAATCATTCTAAGTATTTTTTATTCATGTACTTTATTTTTATCTACTTTTTCTCCACTTTATATGTAAATTCTTTGTTTTTTATAAGTTTAAGGAAATCACTTTGCCGTAATGCAGTATACTTACTGGACCCTGCTCCAGTGATGCCTACTTCTACCACTACACACCGTCGTACTGACTGAGGGCAGCCCCAGTGATATAGGAGGTGGAGATGTCAGCATCTTTTGGCGGCTCAGGTGCCCCATGAGCTTATAGTAAAAGCCTCCATCTAGAACATTCAACATGTGTTTTCCTTCTGTCTGTGACTTTTACATTATTACTTTCACAGCTTTGACATCCAGGCAAATATCTGAAGAATATCAATCCTGAAGAAATAATGGAGAAAGGAGAACACAATGTCCAGGATGATGAGTGGTGCAAAGAGGACGTTCCTACAGGTAAGTGCCCCAGTGAGGAGTCACCACTATATAAAGCAGAGAAGAATCACATTATCCTCATTCACCAGTCTGGACAATTTTAAGGCACTGTCACACTTAGCGATCACGACAACAACACGACCTGGAGAGATTGTTGGTGCGATCGCTATGTGGTCGCTAGTAGCTTCCAAACACAAAGATCTCATCAGCGATCTGTATAACGACCTCTGCGGTCGTTGGGAAAACCTAGTCCCACCTGCGACGCTGGTAAAGTCGTTCATAAAGGGTGTCACACTCAGCGATTCAGGCTCACCAGCGGGACACCAACGACCAAAAAACGGCTCAGAACGTTCATGAGCGATCAGCGACATCTCAGCAGGGGCCACATCGCTGCTACATGTCACACACAGCTAAGTCGCTAACGAGATCGCTGCTGTGTCATAAAATCGCTGACGCTTAAGCGATCTCGCTAGCGATCTCGCTTAGTGTGACAGTACCTTTAGGCTTAAAGCAGGGGTCTCAAACTCGCGGCCCGCGGGCCAACTGCGGCCCTCGGGACACAAGTTTGCGGCCCCCACCTCATGGGCCCTTGGTACGGTATTTTGCGGCCCCCGGCTGGGATCTCACATGCGAGAAACACCGCATGTGAAATCCCAGTCACTGGTAGTACCGGTCATTAAGGTCATGAATATGGTCGCCACTCCTCTCATAGGCGTGCCGCCCATATTCATAAGCTTAATGAGCGATACCACAGAAAGATGTCGCCGGGCATACTCACCTCATCTCCTGCTGCTGCCTGCGCTTCCTGTCTCTGACACAGAGAGCAGCGCCGCTGAATGACGTCATCATTCAGCGGCCTGCTCTGTCAGAGTGAGGTGATGCTGCGGACAGGTGAGATGTGGTGTGTGTGTGTACAGGTGAGAGGTGGTGTGTGTGTGCATGTGTATGTACAGGTGAGAGGTGGTGTGTGTGTGTGCAGGAGAGTGATGGGGAAAAAGCAGTGATGGGGAAAAGCAATGGGGAAAAGCAATGTGGGAGTAATGGGGAAAAGCAATGTGGAGTAATGGGGAAAAGAAATGATGGGGAAAAGCAATGTGGGAGTAATGGAGAAAAGCAATGTGGGAGTAATGGGGAAAAGCAATGATGGGGAAAAGCAATGTGGGAGTAATGGGAAAAAGCAATGTGGGAATAATGGGGAAAAGCAATGTGAGAGTAATGGGGAAAAGCAATGTGGGAGTAATGGAGAAAAGCAATGTGGGAGTAATGGGGAAAAGCAATGTGGGAGTAATGGGGAAAAGCAATGTGGGAGTAATGGGGAAAAACAGTGATGGGGAAAAGCAATGTGGGAGTAATGGGGAAAAGCAATGTGGGAGTAATGTGGAAAAACAGTGATGGGAAAAGCAATGTGGGAGTAATGCGGAAAAGCAATGATGGGGAAAAGCAATGTGGGAGTAATGGGGAAAAGCAATGTGAGAGTAATGGGGAAAAGCAATGTGGGAGTAATGGGGAAAAACAGTGATGGGGAAAAGCAATGTGGGAGTAATGGGGAAAAGCAATGTGGGAGTAATGTGGAAAAACAGTGATGGGAAAAGCAATGTGGGAGTAATGGGGAAAAGCAATGTGGGAGTAATGCGGAAAAGCAATGATGGGGAAAAGCAATGTGGGAGTAATGGGGAAAAGCAATGTGGGAGTAATGGGGAAAAGCAATGTGGGAGTAATGGAGAAAAGCAATGTGGGAGTAATGGGGAAAAGCAATGATGGGGAAAAGCAATGTGGGAGTAATGGAGAAAAGCAATGTGGGAGTAATGGGGAAAAGCAATGATGGGGAAAAGCAATGTGGGAGTAATGGGAAAAAGCAATGTGGGAATAATGGGGAAAAGCAATGTGGGAGTAATGAGGAAAAACAGTGATGGGGAAAAGCAATGTGGGAGTAATGGGGAAAAGCAATGTGGGAGTAATGTGGAAAAACAGTGATGGGAAAAGCAATGTGGGAGTAATGGGGAAAAGCAATGTGGGAGTAATGCGGAAAAGCAATGATGGGGAAAAGCAATGTGGGAGTAATGGAGAAAAGCAATGATGGGGAAAAGCAATGTGGGAGTAATGGGGAAAAGCAATGATGGGAGTAATGGGGAAAAGCAATGTGGAAAAACAGTGATGGGGAAAAGCAATGATGGGAGTGATGGGGGAAAAACAATGATGGGGAAAAGCAGATAAGCATGATGGGAGTGATGGGGAAAAGCAATGATGCGGAAAAAGCAATGATGGGTGTGATGGGGAAAAAGCAATGCTGGGGAAAAAGCAATGATGGGAGTGATGGGGAAAAGCAACGATAGGGTGATGGGGAAAAAGCAATGGGGGAGAATGAGCGCTGGGGGGGAATGACTTCTTGCTGTTAACCAGTTAATGTTTTCTTGTCCACCACACTGCAGTGTCAAAAGAGGAAGGAAGCGAGACAGGCAGCAACATCGCATCAGAGAGCTCTTGACCTCAAAACAGAAAATCCTCAGATCCTGGTATTGTAACATATTAAGAATAATTCATTTAGTCGTGATAGCCTATTTCCACCTGTTTTGTAAGAGCTTTTCTTGTGGAAAACCTGATGCGGCCCAGCCTCACCCAGATTCTACCTCCAGCGGCCCCCGGGTAAATTGAGTTTGAGACCCCTGGCTTAAAGTTTTATGTTATGTGTTTTCATAGAATCATAGAATGGTAGAGTTGGAAGGGACCTTCTGGTCCAACCCCCTGCTCAAAGCAGGATTCTCTAAATCATCCCAGACAGATGTCTATCCAGCCTCTGTTTGAAGACTTCCATTGAAGGAGAACTCACCACCTCTTGTGGCAGCCTGTTCCACTCATTGATCACCCTAACTGTCAAAAAGTTTTTTCTAATATCTAATCTGTGTCTCCTCCCATTCAGTTTCATCCCATTGCTTCTAGTCTTTCCTTGTGCAAATGAGAATAAAGATGATCCTTCTACAATGTGACAGCCCTTGAGATATTTGTAGACAGCTATTAAGTCTCCTCTCAGTCTTCTTTTTTGCAAGCTAAACATTCCCAAATCCTGCAACCGTTCCTCATAGGACATGGTTTGCAGACCGGTCACCATTCTGGTGGCTCTTCTCTGAACTTGCTCCAGTTTGTTGATGTCTTTTTTAAAATGTGGTGCCCAAAACTGGACACAGTATTCCAGATGAGGTCTGACCAAAGAGGAGTAGAGGGCAATAATGACCTCACGTGATCTAGACTGTATGCTTCTGTTGATAAATCCTAGAATTGCATTTGCCTTTTTTGCTGCTGCATCACACTGTTGACTCATGTTAAGTCTGTGATCAATTAGTATACCCAAGTCTTTTTCACATGTGCTGTTACTTAGCCCTATTCCTCCCATTTTGTATATGCTTTTTTCATTTTTATTGCCCAGATGTAGTACTTTGCATTTTTCCCTGTTAAAATCCATTCTGTTAGTTGCTGCCCACTGCTCCAGTTTATGTATATCTTTTTGAATCCTCTCTCTCTCTTCTCTAGTATTAGCTACCCCTCCTAGCTTTGTGTCATCAGCAAATTTGATCAGTTTACCCTCAATTCCTTCATCTAAATCATTGATAAAGATGTTGAACAATACAGGGCCCAAAACAGAGCCTTGTGGTACCCCACTTGAGACATTCTTCCAACTGGATGTGCAGCCATTTACAACCACTCTTTGTGTCCGATCACTAAGCCAGTTATGAATCCACCTAACAGTTGCCTTGTCCATTCCATACTTAGTCATTTTTTCAATAAGGATTGTGTGAGATACTTTGTCAAATGCTTTGCTGAAGTCAAGATATACTATATCTACAGCATTTCCCTGATCCACCCAGTCAGTGATTCTGTCATAGAAGGAAATTAAGTTAGTCTGACATGACTTATTAGTTACAAACCCATGCTGACTCTGTTTAATCACTTCATTCTTATCCAGGTACTTGCATACATGTTCTTTAATAATTTGTTCAAAGATCTTTCCTTGTATAGAAGTCAGACTCACCGGCCTGTAGTTCCCTGGGTCCACCTTCTTCCCCTTTTTGAAGATAGGAACAACATTTGCTCTTCTCCAGTCTTCTGGGACTTCTCCTGTTCTCCAAGAATTTTCAAAGATTATGGACAGTGGTTCAAAAATTTCTTCTGCTATCTCCTTCAGTACCCTGGGGTGTAATTCATCTGGACCTGGAGACTTGAATTCATTTATGTTAGCTAAGTGTTTCCTCACTGTCTTTCTGTTTATAGATATCCTGGATTCTTCTATTCCTTTAATAGGACAGTGAAGATCAGTTGATGTTACATTTCCTTTCTGAGAGAAAACAGATGCAAAATAGGAATTTAAAAGTTCAGCCTTCTCAACATCCTGACTTACAATTTCATCATTTTCATCCTGTAAAAATCCTATAGCTTCTTTGACTTTTCTTTTACTTTTGACGTATCCCCAAAATCCTTTTTTGTTGCTTTTGACGTCACTTGCAAGCCTTAATTCATTGTCAGCTTTAGATAATCTGATTTGTGCCCTGCAGGTTCTGCAGACGGCATTATATTCTTCTTTAGATATGCCTCCCTCTTTCCATTTGATAAACATTTCTTTCTTCCTTTTTAGCATGTGTTTAAGTTCTATGCTCATCCATCCTGGTTTCCTTAAATGCTTCCCATTCTTCCCTCTTTTCGGAATTGTTAACGATTGTGCTTTGAGAATCTCATTTTTCAAGATTTTCCATCCTTCCTGGACATTTTTGTCCTTAAGGATATCCAGCCATTGGATCCCTCCAATTCTCTTTCTGAGTTCCTTAAAATCTGCCTTTCTGAAATCTAACCTTGACGTCTGAGTCTTCACAGGTCTTCCTCCTCTTGTTATCCAAAATTCTAAAATAGCATGGTCACTACCTCCTAGAGTCCCAGCCACTCTTACCTCCTCCACCATTTCCTCCCTGTTTATGAGGATTAGATCCAAGGTAGCAGATCCCCTTGTTTTCTCCATTACCTTTTGGAAGATAAAGTTGTCAGCAAGAGAGGATAAGAATTTCCTGGACCTGTTAGTTTTGCCTGAGAATTCCCAACAAATGTCTGGATAGTTGAAATCTCCCATGACCACTATGTCATATTTTTTGGAGAACTTGGCCATTGATGCATAAAGAGTTCATCCATATCTTCAGCTTGCAAAGGCGGCCTGTAGTAAATGCCTACAATGGTGTCCTTTCCATTGTTCTGTCCTTGTATTCTTACCCAAACAGTTTCCACAGAACTCCCAGTCTTTGAAGCGTCAATCTCTGTGCAGATATACGCTTTTCTAACATACAATGCAACACCTCCTCCTCGTTTATCAAGTCTGTTTCTTGCAAATAAGTTGTATCCTTCTAGCCTTGTATTCCAATCATGTGTATCGTCCCACCAAGTCTCAGTGATTCCAATGACATCATATTTCTTCTCCTGCGTTAGTAGCTCCAGTTCTCCTTGTTTGTTGCCCATGCTTTGTGCATTCGTATAGAAACAGCTTCAGCTAAAATACAGATTATATAGGGCTGACAATGTAATGACGCAATATGTATTAAGACCGGTTGTGTATCTATAATATGGATTTTAGAATAGACTGGGATGATAGATCATCAGAGACACGTGACAAACTTCATTGGCAAAGTATCTACTGTAGTTCAGTGTTTTACATCATATCCATCAGAGTTCTGGTTCCAGGATTAATATATAACCTAAGTAAACTATTTGATATACTGAACAAGCTGGAGATGAAAAAAAAACCCTGTTTTAAGACAGTTTTCTCATATTCACAACCAAGAGTAGATTATAAGAGAAAGCAGAGAATTGCCTGGGCTTATCCAGCTTTATATTTCTCCATGGCCATGACTTCCTAATACACGACCATACGGCTCCTCTGTTCTGCATGGAGCGGTCAGCGATTGTGTGAGACGGACACCACCTAGTAGTACTGACATCTGAGCATTTCTCTAGACATAAGTGACACAATATGAGAAAGTCCTGCACTCTGTCACATGGATGATGGGGCGCCAGTGGTCGATGTGAAGTGTTCACTTAAGAATAGACATAATTTCCACAGCACACACCACAGGATGCAATATGGAAACCAATTATGCTTTATTATTCTAAAACAGTCCAGACCACAGACATAGACATGTAATTAGAGATGTCAGTATAGAGAATACTTACCTGAGTCTGCTGACCGCACTGTCTCCGAAATCCACCATAGCCATGACGGTTCGGCCAAGCATTCCTCTACTTTCTATGGGAGAGAGAACAAAGCTGCTTCCATATCATGAATCAGTGCTTGTTACAGGTCAATACTGTGTAAATCAACCCCTAAAGATAACCTGTCAGTTACAAAAATTCTATTTACCTCCAGATATATTGGTAATCTGTAGGTAAATAGTATTTAAAGCATATTAGGCTGTTTTACTGGAAAAGCGGCTACCAGGAGAAATTGAAGTTATATTTTCCCTGCAGCTGCTCACTTCCAATCATTGAAGTGTTGCATGGAGCTCTAAGGGCCCCGTCACATATAGCGACTCGCCAGTGATCCCGACAACGATATAAGCTTGTCAGGATCACTGGTGTGTCGCTACATGATCGCTGATGAGCTACCAAACAGGCAGCAATCAGGACAGCGACACTGTGGGTAACAAGCGATGCACGTTGCTTAGTTACCCGCAGTGTACGTAAGATACCAGCGCGCTGGTGCAGGGAGCTGGTGACCAAGGTAAACATCGGGTTTCCAAGCGCCGGAAACCCGATGTGTACCTTGGTTACCAGCTCCCCTGCACCAGCGCACTGGTATCTAACGTACACATCGGGTTTCCAGGCGCCGTGCGGCACCTGGAAACCCGATGTGTACGTTGGTTACGAACTCCAGCTCGCTGATCGCTGGTCTCTCGCCTGTCACACGCAGCAATGCATGCTGGCCAGCGGGAGACCAACGATCAAAAAAATGTCCAGGACATTCAACGACGACCAGCGATACCCAGCAGAAGGGCTGGTCGTCGCTGAATGTCACACATAGTGAGATCACTGGGGAGATCGCTGTTGCGTCACAAAACTTGTGACTCAGCAGCGATCTCGCTATGTGAGACGGGGGCTTAACACAAGAGAGGTGACTGCTACAGCCCTCTACTTCTCTTGAAGAATAAAATTGAATGGCTGCAAAGAGAATATAATTTCATCAATGAACACTGATAATAATGGAAGTTGATTTGAGCTTACTAGCCTTCATTGAGCTGTAGCAATGATGATTTCTTTCCTTATCTCATGGCTTTTTTATTAATGCAGAGCATTCTTAATTTACACATAGGGGAATGATGCGCTGTCAACAGCGATCACTTTTATTCTCATATAAAATATGCAACCAATGATATATGTTTTATTATTTGATGTTTGCACTGGCCAATGATTGAGAATGAACAATAGTACAATTGATTCTTTGTGAAATCATCACATCATGTAAATTACACCTTAGTCAGTTAATAGTAGAACTTGGCTACACACCTTGCAATTTGTATGTAATTTATTTTCATATTTATTTTATTATTCTTAATATTTTTCTATTTAAATACATTTAAGTATTAAGGTTATTTAGCTCAAAAATCAAATCAGTTCTTTTCTTGGCAGATGGCCGTACCAGGAGCTCCAAAAGACATCTCATATCTTCAGATTTTAAAGCAGACGATTGCAGCATTGTACAAGACCCATATGAAGAACATTGCAACACCTCAGACATGGATCGTTTTAAAGTACAATGTCCAAATTCATCACAGACTGTTAAGCAAAATAAAAGACACAATATAAGTGTGGAAAATAAAAGCGCTCCAGCAAGGAAGAAGCCATTTCCATGTTCAGAATGTGGGAAATGTTTTACTACAAAATATCTTGTTATACATGAGAGAATTCACACAGGAGTGAGGCCATTTCCATGTTCAGAATGTGGGAAATGTTTTACTACAAAATATCTTGTTACACATGAGAGAATTCACACAGGAGAGAAGCCATTTTCATGTTCAGAATGTGGGAAATGTTTTACAGATAAATCACAGCTTGCTAAACATGAGAGAATTCACACAGGAGAGAAGCCATTTTCATGTTCAGAATGTGGGAAATGTTTTACTACAAAATCTCATCTTGTTACACATGAGAGAATTCACACAGGAGAGAAGCCATTTTCATGTTCAGAATGTGGGAAATGTTTTACTACAAAATCACATCTTGCTGCACATGAGAGAATTCACACAGGAGAGAAGCCATTTTCATGTTCAGAATGTGGGAAATGTTTTACAAAGAAATCATCTCTTCTTACACATGAAAGAATTCACACAGGAGAAGCCATTTCATGTTCAGAATGTGGGAAATGTTTTACAGATAAATCACAGTTTGTTAAACATGAGAGAATTCACACAGGAGTGAAGCCATTTTCATGTTCAGAATGTGGAAAATGTTTTACAGATATATCAACTCTTCTTACACATGAGAGAATTCACACAGGAGAAAAGCCATTTTCATGTTCAGAATGTGGGAAATGTTTTACAGACAAATCAACTCTTCTTACACATCAGAGAATTCACACAGGAGTGAGGCCATTTTCATGCTCAGAATGTGGAAAATGTTTTACAGATAAAACACAGCTTGTTAAACATGAGAGAATTCACACAGGAGAGAAACCATTTTCATGTTCAAAATGTGGGAAATGTTTTACTACAAAATCTCATCTTGTTACACATGAGAGAACTCACACAGGAGAGAGGCCATTTTCATGTTCAGATTGTGGAAAATGTTTTACACAAAAATCACATCTTGTTAAACATAAGAGAATTCACACAGGAGAGAAGATATTTTCATGTTCAGAATGTGGAAAATGTTTTGCAGAGAAATGTAATCTTGTTAGACATGAGAGAATTCACACAGGAGAGAAGCAATTTTCATGTCCTGAATGTAAGATGTTTTTTTCATTTAAATCTCAACTTGATAGACATCAGAGAACTCACATTAGGAAGAATGCATTTTAACCTTTTAGTTACAAAGCCCAATTTTTCAAATCTGACATGTCACTTTATGGGGTAATAACAATGAAATGTCCCATATCCCAGTTATTCTGAGAATATTTTTTTCCTGACATGTTATACTTTATTTTAGTAATAAAATTAGTACATAAAAATGTGCAATATTTCAATACTTAAACTTTGAATGTTTAAGCCTATAATCCATATAGTTATACTACTGTACATAAAAAGTTAATAAAACATTTACCTTGTGTTATCTATGTCAACATCATTTTCAAATGTCCTTTTATTTTTGTAGAACTGTTAAAAGTTTAGCAGCAATTTTTCATTATTTTAGGGAAATGTACAAAACTTAGTTTTATAAAGACCTATTCAGTTTTGAAGTGACTTTGAGAGGACTATTCATTGTAGATTCCCCTAAAGAGATACCGTTTTAAAAAATAGCAACCCTCAAAGTATACAACACTGGTGTCATTAAGTTTGTGAACTCTTCAGGAGCTTAATGAGAAATGATGCAAAACCAAGTTAATGGAGAGAAACATGCTGTTGATCTCATACCATTTGTGTGAGGAGAGGGGGGCGCTGTGTGCGGCTGTGAGCAGACTGTGGGATGCAGTAACGGACAGGAGACAAAGCAAGAGTTAACGTAAATTTCTTTATTTGAACAGGTGTATACTCCATGCAGGGAGGGGTTAAGGCAAACAGGGGATAAAACAGTTGGTATGTGGGATAGGATAAAGAATATAATGGAGATGACACAGTTCTCAAGGGTTAATTTATCAATCCGACGGCTTCCTGGCTGAAGAGTCCATGGAGTGAGGAATGGCGCCAACACGGTCTGCGCATGGCTTATCCAGTGTTGTCCTGAAGGCGTCATTGAGCCGAATTCCGACGGCAGCGGTTTGTCCTCTGTCTTTAACGGGTTCCTTGGTCCAGGGTTTGCTGGTTAAGATGAGGTGCAGTCCACAACACTAAAGCCCCCATCACACTAAGCGAGATCGCTGAAGCGTCACCGATTTTGTGACGTAACAGCGACCTAGCCAGCAATCTCGCTTAGTGTGACATGCAGCGATGACCTGCCCCCCTGCTGGGTATCGCTGATCGTCGTCGAATGGCCTGGACCATTTTTTCATCATTGGTCTCCCGCTGGCCAGCGCGCATCGCTGTGTGTGACAGCGGGAGAGCAACGATCAGCGAGCTGGTATCCAATGTACACATCGGGTAACTAAGGGCTGCGCGGCGCCTAGTTACCCGATATGTACCCTGGTTACCGGCTTCCAGCTTCTGCTGTAGAGCGCTGAGAGCCGGTATCTAGGGTACATATCGGGTAACTAAGCGCCGCGCAGCGCTTAGTTACCTGATGTGTACATTGGATACCAGCTCTAAGCGCTCTACAGCAGAAGCTGGGAGCCAGTAACCAGGGTACATATCGGGTAACTAGGCGCCGCGCAGCCCTTAGTTACCCGATGTGTACATTGGATACCAGCGTGCTCGCTGGTCCTGATTGCTGGTGAGTCTGCCCATGTGACAGCTCACCAGAGATCAGCTAACGATGTCCCAGCGATCCCATCCATGTCGGATCGTTGGTGGGATCGCTGGGACATTGAAGAGTGTGACGGGACCCTAACGGGGCCCAACAGGACCCGACAAATGTACACTGGAGAGTCAACATAGTTCAAGGTGAGTCACCTGGTCCTTCTCAAGCAGTATGCACACGTCACTCACGGGCCCTGAGCACCTGGCACCTCACGTTGCAGGTACCAGTGGGCACACAGCACGATACTGGTCACAGTCTTTGTGAAGTGTCACAGGGGAGCTCGAGCGAGGACCTGTGCTATGCTGGTGCTCAATAGACGGAGCACTCACCTTCCCCTGCTGCGCGCTGCTTGTTCCAGCCAAGTCTGCTTCCGTGCGCTATGTGTTATTTAGCTTAGCCACACCCTCCGCTGTACAGTGCAAAGGTCAGGCTGGGTGTTATGAATGTTATAGAAATGAATTCTGAGCAGAAGCTCCCTCTGGTGGTTACAAACGGTACTGAACCATTCAATGAGGATTGGCAATCAGGAATCACAGACTGGCTGGATATAAGGGAGGTTTCCCCCATCATGGTTGCCGGTGATCAATTGTTCTTGTCTCAACGTTGTTTCCTGGTTCACTTGGAAGCTTGCTGAGTCTTGCCTCTTCTCCTGCTCTCAGATAAGATATTTTCTGTTTTTTGTTTTTGTGCTTGCCATTTGCAATTTTCTTTGCATTTCTGTGAGGTTGGCCAGGTTCCCCTCCTCGGGGGGGCTTGGGCGCCTCTCGGTTCCTCTGAAGCCACTGTTGTTTGTTCATTTGCCTTTTCCAGTTTTTTCTGTGGCTGCGGCTTAGTTTTGTTACACCAGAGAACTAATTTAGGTGATAGAGGTCATGTGATCTCAGGTGTCTTTGCAATTAGTAGCGTTGGCTTTTTTTAGGGTTTTTTTGGATTGCAGTAAGTATCCTTCCTATCCTTTTCTGTCCAGGCAGATTGGGCCCCAGCATTTGCTCATACTATTTTCTGTCTGTGTCTCTATTTCCTCTTGTCTAACCGCCATTACATGTTTGGGGGCTTCCTATGTTCTTTGGGGATCTGCTCCGGGGCAGATAGGTTTCCTCTTTCTATCTTTAGGTGTAGTTAGCCTCTCAGGCTGTGACGAGGCGTCTAGGACCAACGTAGGAACGCTCCACGGCTGCCTTTAGTTGTGGTGGTTAGTCAGGGTACTGCAATCCAGTAGATCCCAACCTCTCTGGTATATTGCCTTTTTTGCCTGCTCTCCTCAGCTACCAAAACATAACAGCCGGGTTTCTAAGCTTTCCTCCGGACAACAGTGGAGACAGGCTTGATAGTTCCGGACCCGGCGCAAGACAGGTACCCCCGGTCCAGTCATTCTTCTTATACTCCCCCTCTCCTTTTGCTCGCCATTCCACGGGCGAGATTTCTTGTAGTAAGCGACATTTTCCAATTTCTTGAATGATTCATTGCCAAATAAATTGATCTTGATTGTATCTGTTGGGGGGTACTCCAGTTGTTGTTCGTTCAGTGCACCATAAATCAGGAGGAATAGTCGGTCAGTGGTAGTCGAGTCAGTTGAACAGGCGAGGGCAGGGCCATGCCCAAATCCAATGGAACTACTAATTCAGGAACTTTAGGCACTTGCCCTTCTTCTGGGACTACCTGTGGTAGATCAGGAAATCTTCCTCACAATCAGCAGCTGCGGGATGGGATATCTCGGGAACACTTTGCATCTACTTCACTTGATCAGGATCTCTTGACAAGCAAGGACGTAGCATATTCCGATAAACTACCCGGGTAGGGGCGCCTTCTTCCCCCTCTGTTATGTTTTGGTAGCTGAGGAGGCAGAAGCAACAAACCGCAAAGGCAGGCAAACACCAGAGAGGCTGGGAACTAATAGGTTGCAGACCCCTAAACTAACCGCACAACTAGAAGCAGCCGTGGGACGTTCCTACGGTGCCCTAGACGCCTTGTCACAGCCAGAGAGATTAGCTACCCCTGAAGATGGAAATAGGAAAGCTAACTGCCCCGGAGTAGAGCCCCAAAAGGATAGGAAGCCCCCAAACATATAATGGCGGTTAGACAAGATGAAAACACGAACAGAGACAGAAAATAGAATGAGCAAACGCTGGGGCCCAAAACTGTCTAGATAGGACAGCACAGGAGAGAATACTGTCTGCAACCCAGAAAAACCCTAGGAAAAACTCCAGCACTTCTGAATCCAAAAATGCTGAGACCACACGTCTCGACCACCTATATCAGATCTCTGGTGAGAACACGCAGCTACCCAGCAGTACAAAAATCACAAGGACTAAGCAAAAGAACAAATACAACAAGAGAACAGAGGCCAGCACAAGCCCCCAAAGGGGACCCGGCTGAACTCAAAAGCAAGGCAGCAAAAGCAAGGAAAATCAAATCACAGTAAAAAAAACTGAAAGTAACTTATCTGAAAACTAGCAGGAGACAGCAGAAAGGCAAGCTGAATTCCAACCAAGACCAGGAAGTAACAATTGATCACCGACGAGGATCATGGGAGGTCAGCTCACTTAAACCACGTCAGTCCGTCCCACCTGATAACCATTCATCCATAGCAGGTGGTGGACTTTCGCTGTTCAACATAGTTTCAATACCCTCAGCAACCACCAGAGGGAGCTTCAGCTCCGAAGTCATCTCCAACACGTTCACAACACCCCTCAGGTTGAATGTCATAGACGGGACCTTCAGAGCCAATTCTTTGTTTCACTCGACACGGAGTCTTTTCCCATCAGTACTCCAGCTTGTCTCGAGGGCACTTGTCTCGGACCAACACACGGTCCCCAGCTTGAAGAGGTGTCCCTTGCAGAGGAGCTGTCTCTGAATGCTCAACTTCCTCAAACTTAGTCTGCACAAGATGGTGTAGTGTTTGCAGCCGGTGTCGGTGTTCTCGAACCCAGGTGGACACCACCATCCATGGGTAGTCCTCTGGATCCAATTCCAGATCAGTGATTTCTCTTCCCAGTCAGCCGAATAGCAGAGTATATGGCGCGTAATGTACCCAGTTGTGCGATGTACTCCATTGTTGTACATCCAAACTGGTTCAGCTACAAATTCAGGCCAACATACTTTTCTGTCTTCCTCTAGTGTCCTCAACATCTGAATCAAAGTTTGACTGAACCGCTCACAGGCTCCATTTCTCTGAGGGTGATAAGGCGTTGTCCCAGACTTTTCAAACTGGTTTATACAATGTAGTTCTTCCATTACTCGCCCCTGGAAACATGCTCCTTGAGTAGAGTAGATTCTCTTCGGGCAGTCGTACACTTGAATGAAGTTGTTGCAGATGGCTTGTGCTGCAGATTCAGCAGTTTGATCCCGAGTTGGAGTCGCAACAGAAAATTTGGTGAAGAGGTCAGTCATCACCAGACAATGTTCATATCCAAGGTGAGCCAGTCCTATTGTCCGGTAACCTATCATCAGCACTTCAAGGGGAGTAGAAGTCACGATGGTCTGTGTGGGTGCTCAATGTTCCGAAGGTTTATGTTATGTTTCGGTAGCTGAGGAGTGCAGGCAAAAAAGGCAATACACCAGAGCAGTTGGAATCTATGAGATTGCAGTACCCTGACTAACCACCACAACTAGAGGCAGCCGTGGAGCGTTCCTACGTTGGTCCTAGCACTTCGCATTTATAATTATAATAATTATTAAAACATTACTTGCACTTTCTATTTGCACCGTCTTTTATTATCACTTTTCAGTCCTCTTTAGTTTATCTTGCACTTCGGCACCTTTCTATATCTATGACTCACAGGTCTGCAGTACGATTGCGCTGGTTTCCCTGACCCAGGCAGAGTCACGGAAGCGCTCACAATGATGACATGCGGTCCATATGCGTGTCATTGAGCGATTTCCTGGACTCTAGCTGTACCAGGTGCCGTGGCATCAGCGCACATGCGTCAACACGCCTACTGCTTGTCATAGTTTCGTTACAACATCCCATTGGGTACTTTGGTATTTAAATATTCCTCCTCCTGTCTCACTTAACCAGCCCCCGGAAGAAGCATCGGGCGAAACGCGCGTCGGGGTGAGCGAACGCCACTTTGCACTGCTGCACATAGCACTCGGCCAGGTAATATGCTGATCTTTCACTACCTACATTAATGTTGTTATTTCTATACAGCGCTGATTTCTGTCCGTGCACTGCCCCTAACGGTATCCATGCAATTTGGAGCGCTGTAATTGAGCGCCCATTGATATAAATGCTGAACATTACCATCTAGGGCTGAATTCAGTTTATTTACCGTCTTTTTTGATTACCGCCTTGATTGTGGACTTTATCATGTTCTCCTCTCTTTTTGTTGATCCAGTATCAATTATAATATTATTATTGACTATTTAGTAATACTCTGGCAAATTTATAAAATAGAGCGGTCTGAACATATATTGACAATATTGCTATATCAGTAATCTATAATATTGTTTTTTGCTGCATATCATAGTAATTTCCTGGCTTTATGCATATTATGATTATTATCTGAACAGTGCATTATCCTTTTTTCACTTGATCTCAATTTTAATAGTGGTGTTCCTTCTGTTGAGACATATCTGTTTTTTACTGTTGTCTTATTTTAAACTATTGAAATAAAAATGTATTTTATCGTGGATCTCTTCGTGTTGGTGTGAATTATACTCCAATATGATATCTGCAAGAGAAGTATGCTGCCTCCCAGGTGCAAAGATCTAGGATGTGACCGATAGGATACCAAAGGTCATCAGTTCTAAGGAGGAACCTTCCGACAATCTGCAAAGATTTTGAAGATTTGGGGAAAAAAGTTAAGGAACTGGATGTACAGGTAGTTTTCTCTTCTTCCCGTGGACGGGCATGGCACCAGGAGATGGAACAGGATCCTTGATGTGAACAATTGGCTAAGACGATGATGCAGACAACAAGGATTCGGATTCCTGGACCACAGTGTGAATTACCTGTAAGACAGACTCCTCGCCAGTGACCGACTACACCTCAACAAACGTGGGAAACACACATTCGCCAGAAGACTCGCCACACTCATCAGGAGGGCGTTAAACTAGAAGAAGAGGGGACGGGAAGAAAAACATTAGACTCGAACATGAAAACAGACAATATACTGATGAAGGATATGAGGTGTGGCAAAGAAGACCCAAGACAACATACTTGGAAGGGAGGTAAGAAAATTTCTAAAAAAATCCACAGGGAGGAGATTGGAACAAAACAAAATACTCTAAACTGCATGTTTGCAAACGACCAGAACCCTGACAAACAAGATGGATGAACTAGAAGCAGAAACTATGACATAATGGGAATAACTGAGACATGGTTGGATGAAAGCTATGACTGGGCAGTTAACTTACAGGGTTACAGTCTGTTTAGTAAGGATCGTAAAAATCGTAGAGGAGGAAGGGATAGTCTTTATGTAAAGTCTTGTCTAAAGTCCACTTTAAGGGAGGATATTAGCGAAGGGAATGAGAATGTCGAGTCCATATGGGTCGAAATACATGGAGGGAAAAATAGTAGCAAAATTCTCATTGGAGTCTGTTGCAAACCCCCAAATATATCAGAAATCATGGAAAGTCTACTACTAAGGCAGACCCATATCCTATAATGAGGTCCTTGTTATGGGGGACTTTATGGGGGACTTTAACGACCCGGATATTAACTGAGAAACAGAGACCTGTGAAACCCATAAAGGCAACAGGTTTTTGTTAATAACCAAGAAAAATTATTTTTAAAAATTGGTGCAGAATCCAACCAGTGGAGCAGCACTTTTAGACCTATTACTATCTAATAGACCTGACAGAATAACAAATCTGCAGGTCGTCGGGCATCTAGGAAATAGCGACAACAATAGACGGATTTTGGTAAGAACTTACCTGTAAAATCCTTTTCAGCGAAGAAGGAAGGGAGACACAGTCATAACTAGTGGGTAGGCGGAGCCCAGATGAGATAGACACCTCAGATTAAAAAGAGTGTTGGCCGGCCCCTCCAGCTCGGGCTCCTCCTACTCAGCTCTCCAGTAGTACACAAGCTTAAGGAAGAGCAATATCACCAGCGTAGCAACATAACCCCTTCTGAAGAAATTCAGAGAAGAAAACACAAAAAGATGGATTTTGGTAAGAACTTACCTGTAAAATCCTTTTCAGCGAAGAAGGAAGGGAGACACACTCATTACTAGTGGGTAGGCAGAGCCCCAGATAGGATCAATACCTCAGATTAGAAAGCGTGTTGACCGGCCCCTCCAGCTCGGGCTCCTCCTACTCAGGTCTTCAGTTGTACCAAAGCTTAAGGAAGAACAATATCACCAGCGAAGCAACATAACCCCTTCTGAAGGACTTCACAGAAAAATACAAAAGTACAGGTTATGCATGCATTTGCAACGAAAAACCACACAGTCCCAGGTACTACTCACTGAACCTGACTACTGCGATAAGCTGGCAATGCTGGAACAGAGCCGTAGCGCGTCGACCTCAGCCCAGAAAATCGCTATCAGAGAAGGGCCACGCTGCTTCTGTAAATACAACAACACACTTCTGCCATGGGAGGGATGTGTGTCTCCCTTCCTTCTTCGCTGAAAAGGATTTTACAGGTAAGTTCTTACCAAAATCCGTCTTTCAGCTGCAGATGAAGGAAGGGAGACACACTCATTACTAGTGGGACGTCCCAAAGCAGTCCAAAAAATAGGGTGGGAAAAAAACCAGAAGAGGCAGAAACCCAACAACCTAGATAAATGCGTAACAGGCGCCAAATACAAGTTAACTAAAACTTAGATTACCGCTGCCTGCAGGACCCTACGTCCTAAGGCCGCATCAGCGGAAGCACTGACGTCCACCTTATAAAACTTTGTAAATGTGTGGACGAAACGCCAGGTCGCCGCTCGGCAGAGCTGAGCTGCCGAAGCCCCTTGATGAAAGACCCACGATGAAGCCACAGCCCTCGTGGAGTGAGCTCGAACCTTAATCGGGCAAGGTTCGCCTTTAAGACGGTAAGCCTCAAAAAAAGGCTGACCGAATCCAACGAGCTATAGAGTCCCTGGAAGCTCGTTGATCACGTCTACGACCTGCTGGAATCCCAAAAAGAGAATCTGACTTCCTAAAAACCTTGAGTAACAGACAAATAGAACTTCAAGGCCCGCACTAAATCCAATTTGTGCAAATCTCGTTCCTTTGCATTCCTCGGGCCCGGGCAAAGCGAGGGCAACACAATATCCTGGTTGACATGAAATTGCGACACCACCTTAGGTAGAGAGTCGCCCCGTGTGCGAAGCACTACTCGATCCGGGTAAAACTCCAGGAAAGGCGGCGAGCAAGAAAGAGCTGCCAACTCAGAAACCCTTCTTAAAGAGGTTACCGCCACTAAGAATGCAACTTTCCAAGAAAGTAACGAAAGGCTAGTAAAACCCATAGGCTCAAAGGGCACATGCTGAAGAGCCTCCAAGACAAGGTTGAGCCGCCAAGGAGACACAGGTGACTTCCGCGGTGGAAACTGACGAGTTACTCCTTGAAAAAAAGGGACGCACGTCTCTACGCGAGGCGATAGCCTTCCGAAAAAACACGGACAGGGCAGAAACCTGACCCTTCAGAGTGCTAACTGCTAAACCTTTGTCCAACCCGTACTGTTAAAAAGCCAACAGATTGGGAATGGAAAAAATCCTCGGATTCCTTGAAGAACCCGAACACCACGAAAAGAAGGCTACCCAAGTTCTGTGATAAATCTTAGTAGTGGCCGGACCTCTAGCAGCTCGCAGAGTGGCAATGACTGCAGCTGAGAAACCTCTACGGTTCAATATTTTGGACTCAAGAGCCACGTCGTCAAACGCAAGACTTCAAGTCCGGATGACGAACGGGCCCCTGGTTAACAGGTCCCGCCGGGGAGGAAAGTGGGAATGGCGGTGCCGCCAAAAGCGACACCAGTGTCGCGAACCACGTCCTCCTTGGCCAATCCGGGGCTATCAACATAGCCAGAATTCTCTCCAGTCTGATCCGACGCAGCACCAGAGGAAGTAAAGATATTGGCGGAAACACATAGACTAGCTCGAAATGTACCACGGAGCCACCAGAGCAACCACCGCCACAGCCTTCGGGTCCTTGTACCTGGACATGAAGGACGGTAGTTTGGAATTGAACCTTGATGCCATCAAATCCACTTGGGGAGTTCCCCAACGGGAACACAGTAGTGCAAAAATTTTCGGATAAAAACTCCATTCTCCAGGATCCATCTTCTCGCGACTGAGGAAGTCCGCTGTGGTATTCTGGACTCCTGGAAAGTGAATCGCAGAGATGTCTGGAATCTTGGTCTCGGCCCATAGCAGGATCCGAGACACCTCCATCATGAGCCTGGAGCTCCTTGTCCCGCCTTGGTGGTTGATATACGCAATCGCCGTCGCGTTGTCTGTCTGCACTCGGACTGGTAGACCGCTTAAAGGGACCGTCCAGTGTTGGAGGCAAAGGAAAATTGCCCTCAATTCCAGGATGTTGATCGGTAGAACAGACTCTCCCGATGACCATACTCCCTGGATCCAAAAGATTTCCAGGCACCCCCCCCAGCCCGTCAGGCTGGCATCTGTGGTTATGACCGACCACCTCGGAGGGAGGAAAGATTTCCCCAAGGATAACGCTCCTGGACGTAACCACCATCCTAGGGATTCTCGCACTCTGTGAGAGATGATGACGCTGCAATACAGAGAAGCTTGCGATCGATCCCAAAGACTCAGAATGAGCCTTTGGAATGAAACTGGGCAAACGGAAGTGCCTCCATGGACGCCACCATCAAACCCAGAAGGCGCATACCTTCCGAAGGGACATTGCTGTCGCAGACTTCATAATCTGTACATGTCGGAGAAGACATGCCTGCTTGTCTGGAGGTAGGGACACCACCGCCCGTACCGTATCGAAATGCATCCCCAAAAAACAGGATTGACTGCGACGGTTCCAGAAACGACTTCCCCCAAGTGACCAGTCACCCGAAATCCTCCAGGAGCTGAAGGGATAGATTGCGAGCCGTCACTGCCTCCTCCTTTGAGGACGCCACAATCGAAAGGTCGTCCAGGTAGGGAAGAATCGTAAGTCCCCGTCTTTGAAGAATTGCCATGAGATTTAGGCGCCAGAATCGTTGTAAAAATTCTGGGCGTTAAGGCCAAGCCGAATGGCCGAGCCACAACCTGGTAGTGGTTGACCTATGGCAAAAACGAAGGAAGCGCTGGTGAGCTCTTCCGACGGGAACATGCAAATAAGCGTCGCGAATGTCGATTGACCAAAAAGTCGTTCTGCGACAGGGCCGTAAGTCCCCTGCCATAACGGAGCGAAGCGACTCCATGCGGAATTTTCGGGTGTGGACAAGCCGATTCAATCTTTCCAGAATAGGGCGAAATTTGTCCTCCTTTTTGGGGACTACAAAGAGGTTGAATAAAAAATCCTCTTCCCCGGTCCTCTGCGGAACCGGTATCACCACACCCTTCTGAAGAAGGGAATCGACCTCTCGCAGTAGAGTGGCAAACAGTTCGGCTCTGACGGAATGGGAGATTGGCAAAAAAACTGTCCGGGGGTCGAGAAGAAAACTCTATGAAGTAGCCTGCCAACACAACCTGTGTCACCCAAGCGTCCGACACACGGGAAACCCAAATCGGTTTGAATTGGAGTAAACGACCCCCCACTCGAGCGCTCGAGTGAGATTCAGATGTCAGTCCGCCTTAGCGGATTTTTTGCCAGCTTCTGTCTTAACAGAAGTTCTGTTTCCAGGGTATGCGGAATTTCTGAGAATTCCCCATTTTTTTTTTTTTTTAAAAAAGAGAGAGACGACCCAAACCCCCAGAGGGTTGGCCGGATCATCCCTTGAACCGAAAGGACCGCCGACAACTATCGGCACTAGTCCTGCCAGACGCAGAAGTCACAGCTCTGCGCTGCGGTAAAGCTGTTTCTTTTGCCTTTGCCTTGGCAATCAGCTCCGTGAGGTCAGATTCAAATAGCTGACCACTTTGTAAGCTAAAGATAGCAAACCCTGCTTGGAAAACCGCGTTCCACCGTCCAAGTCACAGTGCTCTTCTGACTGTGACTGCCGAGGATTGCGCCCTGGATAGCAGTGACGCATTATCCTTCAACTTGAAAAGCCCATCTACCTCGATAGAGGGAATCCATCTTGTCACGCCGTCCTTAGACGGTCCAACTGGCTCAGGGAACTTAACAAGTACACCTAGATCCTTAATACCGAATCTATGATCCACGGCCTCGCAGATGGATATTGTTGCCATCTCCGTTTTTCTGTCCAGCGTGTCCTGTAGACTCGCCTTCCCTTTACCAGGAAGATTTGCTAAGCTGGGATAAAGGGACATTCACTTCAGGAGAAGGGGTCCAATTAACAAACTCTGTAGAAAAACGGATACAGTTTGTAAAGCCGTCGCGACCCATGCTACTCCTGAAACATCCGGGCCGACTTACCAGGACGTCTAGTTACCTCCTCCGGTAACTGTAACGCCCTCATGGTCTTCATTAGTACGGCCCATGAGAGAGGCAGAGTGTCCCTGCCGATCCTCCTTATCCGAATCGGACATCTTCGCTATGCGAGAAGGAAGGCACCGATTTGTGTCGCTTCCTTGAGAGGATCTAGCTGACACCCAATAACCTAGAAGGTCAGACAGGCCATCAATAGAAACTAGTGAGGACCTCCATTTTGCCACTGGAACCTCCAACCGCTGCGCATGAATCGAGGTCTGCGTGTGCGAGACTGATCCTGTAGCGGGTCTGGGAGATGGACTGCACAGTATACGGCAGGTTAAACCTGTCAGTAACTAGAACAGTGTGTTTCTTAAAGAAGAAACAAAAGCTGAAGGGTTAAAGCTCTTTAAGAGAGAGCTACCCCAGCTGTTCCATCAAGAGTTAACCGCCTAAGAAGGGGTTAAAGTAGCAGACTCCCCACAACCTTGATAATGAAAAAAAGGTGTGCGAGCCCCAAGCGTCTCTTATAAGGCCGCAGCTGCAGGACAGCTATGCCACACCATACAGAAAAAAAAACGTTCCACAAGGTCGCTAAAAAATTGCGCTGTTTTGAATAACGCAATGACCGCCAAAGTCATGATCACTAACCGCTTATGCGATGTTAATGAGATCGCTCAGATTGGCAGCTACTAGCGACATTAAAAAAGATCACACAAATGATCGCATTAGTATGCGTCGTTATCAGGATCGTTAGCGGAAACGTATAGTGGTAATAATAATAATATTAATAATAATATTAATATCGCAGGCTCCACACAACCTCTTTATTAATATTGAAAAGAGTGTGTGAGCCCCATATGCGATAACAGCCGCAGGACCGCGCTATCTGCCACTCATTAGTGCCCGAGACGGCGTCCGCGCTGTGGGGGTGAAGGGGTTAAGCTTCTGCCCGCGGGCTAGAAGCGACTTACCCAGCTGGTAACGGTTCTTGCCGGGAGGGGAGGGGAGCGATGTCCGGAGAGCTTTTCCTGTCAGCAATGGCCGCCGCGCTCTGTCTCCGATGTGCTCCATGTACAGGAGCCAGAAAAGGAGACTGCCATAAAGCGCGCGCTCAGCGGCGGGAAATTCAAAAATAAAAAGTGCGCACTCCTCTCTCCCTTCTCCTCAGAGTCACCGGCATGTAAAATGTACAGCGGCTGCCGCAGCAGCCGTTAAATCACTCACACACATCTTTAATAAAAATGTGGAGTACTCACCAGCCGAGCGCCACAGGGACCCCCAGGGGTTTCTGGCGCTTGCCCATGCTTCCCCCCAGGGCGGGGGACGCAGTGACCCCTGTGCGCGGTTTGCGCCCCCGCCAGGGAAGCCATCCTCATCCCCCCGGGCCGGCAGGGTTCTGCAGGGACCACCATTAGGGTAATTACAGATCCGCCAAGGGAGAGGTTGGAGTCCAGCAGCGCTGAGACCCCTGAGACCTCTAGACCACTCTGGTGATCCAAGTCTCTTGTCCGATAAAAAATAATAAAATCTTCTGAGGAGCTGCTTCCAGCAGCGACCATCCTCTGAGACCTCAAATTTTAGACTGAAGACCTGAGTAGGAGGAGCCCGAGCTGGAGGGGCCGGTCAACACGCTTTCTAATCTGAGGTATTGATCCTATCTGGGGCTCCGCCTACCCACTAGTAATGAGTGTGTCTCCCTTCCTTCATCTGCCGCTGAAATACAGGTTATGCATGCATGTAGGCAAAAACCACACAGTTCCAGGTACTACTCACTGAACCTGACCACTGCGATGAGCTGGCGATGCTGGAACAGAGCCTTAGCGCGTCAACCTCAGCCCAGATAATTGCTACCAGAGGAGGGTCACGCCGTATCTGAAAACAACAACACACTTCTGCCATGGGCGGGATCTGTGTCTCCCTTCCTTCTTCGCTGAAAAGGATTTTACAGGTAAGTTCTTACCAAAATCCATCTTTCAGCTTCAGATGAAGGAAGGGAGACACAGTCATAACTAGTGGGACGTCCCAAAGCAGTCCAAAAATTAAGGGTGGGAAAAAACCATAAAAGGCAGAACCCAACAACCTAAGAAAATGCGCAACTAGCGCTAAACACAAGTTTACGAAAACTTTAAACCACAGCCGCCTGCAGGACCCTACGTCCCAAGGCTGCATCCGCGGAAGCACTAACGTCCACCTTATAAAATTTTGTAAAGGTGTGGACGGAGCGCCAGGTCGCCGCCCGGCAAAGCTGAGCTGCCGAGGCCCCTTGATGGAAAGCCCACGATGAGCCCACAGCTCTCGTGGAATGGGCTTGAACCTTAATCGGGCAAGGTTCGCCCTTTAGTCGGTAAGCCTCCAAAATGGCCGACCGAATCCAACGAGCTATAGCATTCCTTGGAAGCTCGATGACCACGTCGACGACCTGCTGGAACCACAAACAGGGAGTCCGACTTCCGAAAACTTTGAGTAACGGACAAATAGAACTTCAAAGCCCGCACCAAATCCAATGTGTGCAAGGCCCGTTCCCTCGCGTTACTCGGCCCCGGACAAAGAGAGGGCAAAACAATATCTTGGTTAACATGAAATTGCGACACCACCTTAGGTAGGAAGTCGCCCCGTGTGCGAAGCACCACGCGATCCGGGTGAAACTCCAGAAAAGGAGGCGAGCAAGAAAGAGCCGCCAACTCAGAAACCCTTCTCAAAGAAGTGACCGCCACTAGGAAGGCAACCTTCCAAGAGAGCAAAGAGAGACTAACAGAGTCCATAGGCTCAAAAGGTCTGTGTTGAAGAGCCTCCAAAACAAGGTTAAGCCGCCAAGGAGACACAGGTGCCTTCCGCGGCGGAAACTGACGGGTTACACCGCAAAAAAAGGAACGTACGTCCCTACGCGAGGCGATAACCTTCCGGAACAGCAAGGACAGAGCAGAAACCTGACCCCTCAGGGTGCTCACTGCCAAACCTTTGTCCAGCCCAAATTGCAGGAAGGCCAACAAATTGGGAATGGAAAAAATCCTCGGATTCCTTGAAGAACCCGAACACCACGAAAAAAAGGATTCCCAAGTCTTGTGGTAAATCCTAGTAGTAGCCGGACTTCTGGCAGCTCGCAAAGTGGCAATGACTTCGGCTGAAAACCCTTGACGGGTCAAAATTTCGGTCTCAAGAGCCACGCCGTCAAACGCAGAGACTTCAGGTCCGGATGACGAACGGGCCCTTGGGTTAACAGGTCCGAGCAAAGAGGAAGTGGAAATGGTGGCGCTGCCAGGAGCGACATCAGAATCGAGAACCACGTCCTCCGTGGCCAATCTGGGGCTATCAACATAGCCGGGATTCTCTCTAGTCTGATCCGACATAGCACCAGAGGCAGCAAGGAAATCGGCGGAAACACATAGATTAGCTCGAATTGGCCCCACGGAGCCACTAGAGCGTCCACCGCCACAGCCTTCGGATCCTTGTACCTGGTCATGAAAGACGGTAACTTGGCATTGACCCTGGATGCTATCAGATCCACTTGGAGAGTCCCCCAACGGGAGCACAGCAGTGCAAAAACTTCCGGATGAAGACTCCATTCTCCGGGATCCATCTTCTCGCGACTGAGAAAGTCCGCCGTGATATTCTGAACTCCCGGAATGTGAATCGCAGAGATGGTTGGTACTCTGGTCTCTGCCCATACCAGGATACGAGATACCTCCACCATGAGCTTGGAACTCCTTGTCCCGCCTTGGTGGTTGATATATGCGACCGCCGTCGCATTGTCCGTCTGCACTCGCACTGGCAGACCGCTTAAAAGGGCCGTCCAGTGTTGGAGGCAAAGAAAAATCGCCCTCAATTCCAGGATGTTGATCGGCAAGACCGACTCTTCCGACGACCAAACTCCCTGAGTCCAAAGATCGTTCCAGACACCCCCCCAGCCTGTCAGGCTGGCATCGGTGGTTATGACCGACCACTTTGGAGGGAGGAAGGATTTCCCCAGGGACAACTCTTTCGGACGTATCCACCATCCTAGAGACTCTCATACCCTGCAGGAGATGATGACACTGCAGTCCAGTGAAGCCTGTGATCGATCCCAACGGCTCAGAATGAACCTTTGGAGGGCCCTGGAATGAAACTGGGCAAACGGAAGTGCTTCCATGGAAGCCACCATCAACCCCAGAAGGCGCATACAACTTCGCAGGGACATTGCTGTCGAAGACTTCATAATCTGTGCATGTCGAAGGAGACATGCTTGCTTGTCTGGAGGCAGAGACACCACTGCTCGTACCGTGTCGAAATGCATCCCCAAAAACAGGATCGACTGCGACGGTTCCAGAGACGACTTCTCCCAATTGACCAGCCACCCGAAGTCCTCCAGGAGCTGAAGGGATAAATTGCGAGCAGTTACCGCCTCCTCCTTCGAAGACACCACAATCAGAAGGTCGTCCAGATAGGGAAGAATCGTAACCCTCTCGAAGAATCGCCAGAAGGTGCCAGAATTTTTGTAAAAACTCTGGGCGCTGAGGCCAACCAGAATGGCAGAGCCACAAACTGGTAATGGTCCTGACCTATGGCAAAACGAAGGAAGCGTTGGTGAGCCCTTCCGATTGGCACGTGCAAATAAGCGTCGCGAATGTCGATTGATACCAAAAAATCGTTCTGCGACAAGGCTGCCACCACGGATCGAAGTGATTCCATACGAAACTTTCAGGTGTGGACATGCCGATTCAACCTTTTGAGATCTAGGATGGGGCGAAATTTGTCCTCCTTTTAGGGAACCACAAAGAGGCTGGAATAAAATCCTCTTCCCCTGTCCTCTGGTGGAACCGGTACCACCACACCCTTCTGCAGAAGGGAGTCGACTTCTCGTAGTAGAGCGGCACATAGCTCGGACTCTGGCGGAATGCGGGATTGACAAAAACGGTTCGGGGGTCGAGAAGAAAACTCTATGAAGTAACCTGCCGACACAACCCGCGTCACCCAAGTGTCCTGGACGCGGGAAACCCATGTCAACTGGAATTGAAGCAGGCGACCCCCCACTCGAGAGCCCTCGAGTGGAAGCCTGGCGTCAATCCGCCTTAGTGGATTTTTTGTCAGATTCCCGCTTGTCTTGACAGAAACTTTGTTTCCAGGGAGTGCGGGATTTCTGGGAGGTCTTTTTACCTGAAAAAGAGGGACGGCCCGATCCCCAAGAGGACTGACCGAACCGTCCCCTAGACCGAAAGGACCGCCGGCCACTACCGGTACCCGGTCTGCCAGACGTAGAGGCCACAGTTCTTCGCTGTGGTAAAGCAGCTTCTTTTGCCTTTGCCTTGGCAATCAGCTCCGTGAGGTCAGATCCAAATAACTGACCACCTTTGTAAGCCAAAGATAGCAAACCTTGCTTGGAAACCGCATCACCGGTCCACTGTCTAAGCCAAAGTGCTCTCCTGACTGTGACCGCCGAGGATTGTGTCCTGGACAATATTGACGCAGTATCCAGGCCTGCATCATAACCATATTGAATTGCACTCTCTAACAATTCGAAAAGACCATCATCGTCGGTTAACTGACATTTCTCTCGTAAACGGTCCAACCAGACCAGAGAAGCTTTATAAGCACACATGGATCCCAGCACTGCTCTGAAACCATGACCCGCGGCCTCGTAAATGGACTTTGCTGCCATTTCCGTTTTCCTGTCCAGCGGGTCCTGCAGACTCGCCTTCCCTTTAACAGGGAGCAATGAAGATTTGCTAAGCTGAGATAACGAAACATCCACTTCAGGGGAAGGGATCCAATTATCAATCAAATCCGTAGTACACGGATATAGTGACTCCAAAAGCCGTGTCCCCTGAAAACGCTTGTCTGGACACAGGCGCTCCTTCTCCACAGCTTCATTAAGCTCAGGTAGGGATGGGTAAGGTCGAAAGTGACCTATGCGCTTCCTGAAACATCCGGGTCGACTTACCAGGGCGTGTAGTTACCTCCTCAGGTAACTGCAATGCCTCCCTCATAGCTTCAATAAAAGCTTCTACACGGCCCGAAAAAGAAGCAGAGTGCCTTTGCCGACCTTCTTTATCCGAATCGGATTCAGAACTGGAAAGGGAACCCTCTATACCAGAATTCTCTGAGTCGCTACATGGGAAAGAAGGCAACGGCCTGCGTCGCTTCCTGCCATGAGATGGTCTGGCTGACACCCAATAGCCTATAAGATTAGACAGGCCATCAATCGAACGAGTGAGGGCCTCCATTTTGACATCACTGGGGCCTCCGACTGCTGCGCTTGACGCAGCCGAGGTCTGCGTGTCAGATACGAGAGACTGATCTTGTAGCAGAACTGGATGAAGGTCCGCACCTGTGTCCTGATCTGACATGCTCACACAGTACAATGGCAGGTTAAACCTGTCAGTAACCAGAAAAGTGTGGTTTCTCAAGAAAGAAAAACAAACGCTGAAGGGTTAAGCTCCTAAAGAGAGAGCTACCCCAGCCACCCAGTTAAGGGTTAACCGCCTAAGAAGGGGTTAATGTCTCAGGCTCCCACAACCTGTATTAATGTAACGGGTGTGCGAGTCCCAGGCGCCTCTTATGAGGCAGCAGATACAGACAGAACAATCCTGAAAATTATGCCACACTAAACAAAATCTCTAAAATATTGCGCTATTTTGCGCATTGCAAAGAAAGCTGTATGCTATCTTAACGGCGTTCAGTGTGCCAGAAAAACTCAGGACCGTGTCTGTGCTGCGGGGGTGAAGAGCTCGTAAGCTTCTGCCCTGATAGGCAGAAGCGACTCACTGTGCGCCGCGGTGCTGCTTCTTGGTACGGGAGGAGCGGAGAATGAGGAGCCCGAAGTGCTGCAATGGCCGCCACGCTGAGAATGAAGCCGGAAGAGAAGGGCAGAGGCGCTTAGGAGCGCTTCCTGCCCGGGAAACGCGAAGCCACGCCCCCGCCGACTTCAAAAAAAGCGTGGGACTCCCCCGTTCTCCGGTCCCGTCCTGCAGGCGTCCACCTGCGGACAGACAAAAAACACAGTCACCACATGTAATGCACTCATGTACTGTAACAGCGGCTGCCGCAGCAGCCGCTGAAAACACTCAACACATATAAAAAATGTGGAGTACTCACCCAGCCGAGCGCCACAGGGACCCCCAGGGGTTTCTGGCGCTATGCCCATTGCTTCCCCCCAGGGCGGGGGACGCAGTGACCCCTGCAGCGCGGTTTGCGCCCCCGCCAGGGAAGCCATCCTCATCCTCCCGGGCCGGCAGGGTTCTGCAGGGACCACCATATAGGGTAATACAGATCCGCCAAGGGAGAGGTTGGGGTCCAGCAGCGCTGAGACCCCTGAGACCTCTAGACCACATTTGGTGATCCAAGTCTCTTGTCCGATAAAAAATAATAAAATCTTCTGAGGAGCTGCTTCCAGCAGCGACTATCCTCTGAGACCTCAAATTGTAACTGGAGAGCTGAGTAGGAGGAGCCCGAGCTGGAGGGGCCGGTCAACACTCTTTATAATCTGAGGTGTCTATCTCATCTGGGCTCCGCCTACCCACTAGTTATGACTGTGTCTCCCTTCCTTCATCTGAAGCTGAAATTGTACAGTTTCACTTGTCTTTCGCTAGGGGGACTTGTCAGGGAGTCACAAAAACACTGATCTTTAGGAAGGCAAAGTTTGACCAGCTTAGAGATGCCCTTAATCTGGTTGACTGGGACAATGTCCTCAGAAATAACAATACATATAATAAATGGGAAATGTTTAAGAACATCCTAAATAGGCACTGTAAGTGGTTTATACCTTGTGGGAATAAAAGGACAAGAAATAGGAAAAAACCAATGTGGCTACAAAGAAGTAAAATGAGCAATTAACAGTAAAAAGAAATAATTTAAACTACTAAAGCGGATGGCACCATTGAAGCTCAAAAAACTATAGGGAGAAAAATACTTTATCTAAAAAACTAATTAAAGCTGCCAAAAAGGAAACAGAGAAGCACATTGCTAAGGAGAGTAAAGCTAATCCCAAACTGTTCTTCAACTGTTTCAATAGTAAAAGAATCAAATGTGAAAGTATAGGCCCCTTAAAAAACTGTGATGGAATGGTTGTAGATGACGATGAAAAAGCTAATATATAAAACACCTTCTCCACGGTATTCATGGTGGAAAATGAAATGGTAGGTGAAATGCCGAGAGAGTTTACTCACAAACTATAATATCTAGGGTGAAAAAGGAGGGCTCACTGAAAAAAACCTAGACTAAAAATTAACTTTTAGGCTAAGTGCACACGTTCAGGAATATTTGCGTTTTTTTCGCGGGAAAAAACGCGTCAAAAACGCATGTATTAAGCATCCTATCATTTAGAATGAATTCCGCAATTTTTGTGCACATGGTGCGTTTTCTTCCGCGAAAAAAACGCATCGCGGAAAATCTAGCAACATGTCCATTAATTTTGCGGAATTCTAGCGGTTTTCCCGCTATATTATTGACCTAGAAAGTTCAGGAAAAAAATCGTGGTAAAAACGCGTCAAATCCGCGCAAAAAAAAAAACGCACCAAAAACGCGCAAAATCCGCGTAAAAAAAATCGTGCATTCCTGAGCAAAACCGGACTTTTTTCGCGGCAAAAACGCAGGAATATTCTGCAAACGTGTGCACTTAGCCTTAATGATATTTACTAAAACTTCCATAGAAAAGTTGCTAAAAACAGAATTTAATTGGGACTATTGGGTTAATATATTGTTTCTTACCATTAACCCAAAGCTAAAGCCTGGTCGCTTAATAGTAGTCCTACCCTGATATGCTCATGATACTAAATATCAGAAAACCTCATCAAAAATATAGTGACTAAATAAGGTGCAACACAATATCATACACAAACAGCCGTATAGTGCAGAAGGGTGAACTGCCCCTATCACAAAAAAGTGCCTGACTGAACTCCTACCTAGATGCGGAGGTTGGCACCCTAAGATACAACGAGAATGGCGCCCCTGCTCGTGCGATGGCTCTCCCTCCTCTCCTATTTAACCCTATAAGGTAGATAGTTAGAAATAGAAAGCCAGATGGCCTGTTCTTGTTGCATATAAATTGTCAGTTCTTCATGCATAGGAGTAGGAAGGTATACAAAAATGTCAGAGAAGGGATAGTCCAGTCACCACATGTCATGTTAATAACAAACACCAGCTGAGGTTTTGAAGCATCCACAGTAAATAGTCAGTCACATAGCAATGGTTAAATAACCCATGCCGTGCTATTATCACTGATTGTAAACATTAGACACCACCACAAAAATAAATAAACAAGATGTGCAGTGCTCTCACATCATAACATAAGTAATTGGCCAGCAGCAATGAAGATATATAACAGTGAACATTCGTTCTGATATATGGCCACTATACTTATCTGAGAGTTCACTGCATTCCTGACCGAGACACCATCATGGCTTCATCCCACAGGTCAGATATCTCATACTCTCAACGCGTTTCCCCTCAACTTAGATCGGGTTCCTCAGGAGAGACAAATGATGCCGTGGCAGAAATGATAAGGCTGAGAGACAAAGAAAACCCTATATGAAGGGTCACAAATCTAACCCAAGAAGAGGTGCAAAACCGGCTAAATAAGATTAAAATAGATAAATCTCTGGGTCTGGATGGCATACACCCATGAGTACTAAGAGAACTAAGTAATGTAATAGGAAAACCGTTATTTCTCATATTTAGGGACTCTATAGCGACGGGGTCTGTTCCACAGTACTGGCGACTAGCAAATGTGGCACCAATATTCAAAAAGGGTTCTAAAAGTGAACCTGGAAATTATAGGCCAGTAAGTCTAACTTGTATAGTTGGTAAAATATTTGAAGTGTTTCTGAGGAATATTATTCTGGATTATCTCAATGAGAATAACTGTTTAACCCCATATCAGCATGAGTTTATGAGGAATCACTCCTGTCAAACCAATCTACCATATATACTCGTGTATAAGCCGAGATTTTCAGCCCATTTTTTAGGGCTGAAAGTCCCCCTCTCGGCTTATACGCGGGTCATATGCGGGGGAGGGGGAGCGGGGGTGTCGGATCATACCCCTCCGCCGGTGCGTCTCTGCAGCCCCTCTGCTTCTCCCAGGATCTCCGGCTCCTTCCTGCAGCGGTCACATGGTACCCGCTCATTAAAGTCATGAATATGCATATATTCAAGACTTTAATGAGCGGTGCCATGTGACCACTGTAGGAAGGAAGCGCTGCGGAGAGCGCCGGGAGAAGAGGAGAGGCTGCAGAGACCGCGCCGGCGGAGGGGTGAGTATAGCGATATTTACCTTTCCCGTTCAACCGCTGCACGCTGCATCCTCGTCTGACTCCTCTGGCTGTGAATGATCAGGCAGAGGGCGCGATGACGTTGTTAGTGCGTGCCGCGCCCCCTGCCAGATCATTCACTGCCAGAGGAGTCAGACAGGACGCAGCGTGCAGCGGTGCAGAGAGGACAGGTAAATATCTCAGGTGCCGGGGTCCTGAGCGAGCGGTGACACCGGCACCTGTCCCCCATAGCGCGCCGGTGTCACCGCCTGCTCAGGACACCGGCACCTGGCCCCCAGCGACGAGAGGTGAGTATGTCATTTTTTTTTGTTTTTTTGCAGCAGCATATGGGGGCATAATCTTAAGCATATGGGGGCATAATATGGAGCATATGGGGCATAAGCTGTGGAACATATGGGGGCATAATCTGGAGCATATGGGGGCATAATATGGAGCATATGGGGCATAATATGGAGCATATGGGCATAATCTGGAGCATATGGGGCATAATATTGAGCATATGGGGGCATAATATGGAGCATATGGGGGCATAATATGGAGCATATTGGGGCATAATCTGGAGCATATGGGGGCATAAGCTGTGGAACATATGGGGCATAATCTGGAGCATATGGGGGCATAATCTGGAACATATGGGGCATAATCTGGAACATATGGAGGCATAATCTGTGGAACATATGGGGGCATAATATGGAGCATATGGGGGCATAATCTGGAGCATATGGGGGCATAATCTGTGGATCATACAGGGGCATAATCTGTGCAATATATGGGGGCATAATCTGGAGCATATGGGGGCATAATCTCAAGCATATTGGGCATAATATGGAGCATGTGGGGCATAATCTCTGAAGCATATTGGGCATAATGTGGAGCATATGGGGGCATAATCTGGAGCATATGGGGCATAATCTGTGGAGCATATTGGGCATAATCTGTGCAGCATATGGGGGCATAATCTGTGGAGCATCATAAGGGGGCTTAATCATTTTTCACCCTAGGCTTATACGCGAGTCAATAAGTTTTCCCAGTTTTTTGTGGCAAAATTAGGGGGTCGGCTTATACACGGGTCGGCTTATACATGAGTATAAACGGTAATCAGTTTTTATGAAGAGGTAAGCTATAGACTTGACCAAGGTAATTGGACGTGGTATATCTTGATTTTTCCAAAGCGTTTGATACCGTGCCACACAAGAGGTTGGTACACGAAATGAGAATGCTGTGTCTGGGGGACAATGTGCGTAAATGGTTAAGTAACTGGCTTAGTGATAAAAAGCAGAGGGTGGTTATAAATTGTATATTCTCTAACTGGGTCGCTGTGACCAGTGGGGTACCACAGGGGTCGGTGTTGGGACCTATTCTCTTCAACATATTTATTATCTGGTAGAAGGTTTACACAGTAGAATATCGATATTTGCAGATGATACAAAACTATGTAAAGCAGTCAATACAAGAGAAGATAGTATTCTGCTACAGATGGATCTGGATAAGTTGGAAACTTGGGCCGAAAGGTGGCAAATGCGGTTTAACAATGATAAATGTAAGGTTATACACATGGGAAGAAGGAATCAATATCACCATTACACACTGAATGGGAAACCACTGGGTAAATCTGACATTGAGAAAGACTTGGGGATCCTACTTAATGATAAACTTACCTGGAGCAGCCAGTGCCAGGCAGCTGCTGCCAAAGAAAACAGGATCATGTGGTGCATTAAAAGAGGTTTGGCCACACATGATGAGAGCATTATACTACCTCTGTATAAATTACTGGATAGACCGCACATGGAGTACTACAGTGCCTTGCGAAAGTATTCGGCTCCCTGGAGCTTTTCAACCTGTTCCCACATATCATGCTTCAAACATAAAGATACCAAATGTAAATTTTTGGTGAAGAATCAACAAGTGGGACACAATTGTGAAGTTGAACGAAATTTATTATTTAAAATTTTTGGAAATTTTGGGATTTTGGAAATTGCAGATCTATGGGCCTTGTGTATAAAGCCACCTGCACTTGTTCCATGGAATATGTTGGAAAGACCATTAGGGAACTGAGGGTGAGGGTGGGCCAACATTTATGTGATATTAGAATATACGAGACACACCGGTGGCCCGCCACATGAATGAGACACATGGCGGATGCTTAACCCCTTCACCCCCAAGGGTGGTTTGCACGTTAATGACCGGGCCAATTTTTACAATTCTGACCACTGTCTCTTTATGAGGTTATAACTCTGGAACACTTCAACGGATCTTCGCGATTCTGAGACTGTTTTCTCGTGACATATTGTACTTCACGTTAGCGGTAAAATTTCTTCGATATACCTTGCGTTTATTTTTGAAAAAAACGCAAATATGGCGAAAATTTTGCAATTTTCAAACTTTGAATTTTTTTTTCCCTTAACGACCGCCGATACGCCTTTTAACGGCGGTCATTAAGGGTACTTAAACCACAGCGCCGTTAATTAACGGCGCTGTGGAAAAAGTGAATAGCGCCCCCCAGAGGCGCATTTTCTCCGGGGTCTCGGCTACCGGGGGTAGCCGAGACCCCAGAGAACATGAATCGGGTCGGTTTTTACCGACACCGATGTTGCGATCGCCGTTATTAACCCTATAACGGCGACCGCAACAAAAAAAAAAAAAAAAGTTGTGCCATTTAATTTCTCTGTCCTCTGATGTCATCGGACATCAGAGGACAGAGAAAAAGGGTCCCCGGGACCCCCATGTGGCCCCCGATCCCCTCCATGTGTCCCCAGGGCCCTCCGGTGTCCCCCGGTGCCGGCGCCGTTAAGACAATGGCGGGCGCATGCCCAGTGCGCCCGCCGCTATGTGCCGCTGTGCTGGTGGGGGGATGGGCAAATATTCTCTGGGGTCTCGGCTACCGGGGGTAGCCGAGACCCCAGAGAACATGATCCGGGTCGGTATTCACCGATCCCGGTGTTGCGATCGCGGCTATGCAAGCATAGCCGCGATCGCAAAAAAAAAAAAAAAAAAAAAATGATTTCTCTCCCCTCTGATGTGATCGCACATCAGAGGGGAGAAAATGAGGGTCCCCCGGTCCCCCGATCGCCCCCCCATATACTTACCGGTGTCCTCCGTCCTCCCGCAGGCCCCAGGATCCCGGCTTCTTCTCCCTGCAAATAAAAATGGCGGGCGCATGCGCAGTGAGCCCGCCCATCTGCTTTGGCGGCAGATTCAAATTTTTTTTCATTCATTCTCATAAAAGTACATTTTGATCACTGTGATAAACTATCACAGTGATCAAAATAAAAAAAACAGTACATAACCCCCCCATTTATCACCCCCTTAGTTAGGGACATATAATAAAAAGTAGAAATTATATTTATTTTCATTTTTCTGTTAGGGTTAGGGTTATAATTAGGGTTAGGGTTATAATTAGGGTTAAGGTTATAATTAGGGTTAGGGTTAGCATTAGGCTGGTTTCACACATCCGGTGTGCGCCTAACGGCGCCCCCGGCATTTAGCCGCAGCGCCGCATCAGAAAATCTGATGCGCCGCATGCGTTTTTTTTGCATTGACTTGCATTAGCGCCGGATGGCGCCGCATGTCAATGCGTTGCATGCGGTTTTGTCCGGATGCGGCGCAAATGTACATTGCGGCGGCCGGACAAAACGCTGCATGTAACGTTTTTTGTTTTTGCCGGATGGTTTCTGATGTCTCCGGGCATCAGAAACCATCCGGCAAAAAACCGCATGCGGCCGCCGGCGGCGCATCAGGTTTTCTGATGCGGCGCTGCGGCAAAATGCCGGGGCGCCGACAGGCGCCCGCCGGAAGTGTGAAAGCAGCCTTAGTGTAAGGGTTATAATTAGGGTTAGGGTTAGGCTGGGTTCATACTGCGTTATGGCAGTCCGTTAGACGGACTGCGTTACACCGCGGTATAACGCGGTGTAACGCAGTCCGTTAACGCTGCCATTCACCCCCATTTGAGGGCGCATCGCGACGCATGCCGTAAAGCGGCATGCGTTTGCGACGTGCCATCATTCAGTGACGGAGCCTCGGACGCGGGCTGCAGCGTTTGGGCTCCGTCACCGCTAGCGCAGATGAATCATCTGCTGATTCCTCTGCGCTAGCGGGTATAGCATAACGCGATCGCGTTATGCTATACCATTACCAGCCCGTCAACGCTATGTGTTGAACGGGCTGGAAAAACGCAAAATGAACCTAGCCTTAGGGTTAGGGTTATAATTAGGGTTAGAATTAGGGTTAGGGTTACAATTAGGGTTAGGGTTATAATTAAGGTTATAATTAAGGTTAGGGTTACAATTAGGGTTGGAATTAGGGTTGGGATTTAGGTTAGGATTAGGGTTAGGGTTGGGATTAGGGTTAGGGGTGTGTTGGGATTAGGGTTGGAGCTAGAATTGAGGGATTTCCACTATTTAGGCACATCAGGGGGTCTCCAAACACGATGTGGCGTTCAAAAAGTCAAATGGCGCTCCCTCCCTTCCGAGCCCTGCCGTGCGCCCAAACAGTGGTTTACCCCAACATATGGGGTATCAGCGTACTCAGGACAAATTGCACACCAATTTTGGGGTTCTAATTTCTCCGATTACCCTTGGGAAAATAAAAAATAGCTGGCTAAAAAAATCATTTTTGAGAAAAAAAAATGATTTTTCATTTTCACGGCTCTGCGTTTATAAATTTCTGTGAAGCACTAGGGGGTTCAAAGTGCTCACCACACATCTAGATAAGCTCCTTAAGGGGTCTAGTTTCCAAAATGGGGTCACTTGTGGGGGGTTTCCACTGTTTAGGCTCATCTGGGACACTGCAAACGGAACATGACCCCCACCAACGTCTGCATTCCAAAATGTTATTACTTCCTTTCCAAGCCCTGCTGTGCGCCAAAACAGTTCCCCCCCCCACATATTTGGTATCAGCGTACTCAGGGCAAATTGGACAACAACTTTTGGGGTCCAATTTCCTTGTGAAAAATCAAAAATTTGGGACTAAAAATCATTTTTGTGGAAAATTGATTTTTTTTTCACACCCAGGCATTATAAACTTTTGTGAAACACTTGGAGGTTCAAAGTGCTCACCACAGATCTAGATAAGTTCCTTATGGGGTCTAGTTTCCAAAATGGGGTCACTTGTGGGGGTTTTCCACTGTTTAGGCTCATCTGGGGCACTGCAAACGGAACATGACCCCCACCAACGTCTGCATTCCAAAACGTTATTACTTCCTTTCCAAGCCCTGCTGTGCGCCAAAACAGTTTCCCCCCCCCCACATATTTGGTATCAGCGTACTCAGGACAAATTGGACAACAACTTTTGGGGTCCAATTTCCTTGTGAAAAATCAAAAATTTGGGATTAAAAAATCATTTTTGTGGAAAATTGTTTTTTTTTTTTTTTTCACACCCAGGCATTATAAACTTTTGTGAAACACTTGGAGGTTCAAAGTGCTCACAGCGGATCTAGATAAGTTCCATAGGTGGTCTAGTTTCCAAAATGGTGTTACTTGTGGGGGTTTCCACTGTTTAGGCGCATCAGGGGCTCTCCAAACGCGACATGGTGTCCAATCTCAATTCCAGCCAATTTTGGTTTGAAAAAGTCAAACGGTGCTGCTTCCATTCCAAGCCCTGCCGTGCGCCCAAACAGTGGTCCCCCCCATATATGGGGTATCAGCATACTCAGGACAAATTGTACAACAACTTTTGTTGTCCAATTTCTCCTGTTACCCTTGTGAAAATAAAAAATTGGGGACTAAACGATCAGGTTTGTGGAAAAAATATGATTTTTTATTTTCACGCCCGGGCGTTATAAACTTCTGTGAAGCACTTGGGGCTTCAAAGTGCTCACCACACATCTAGATAAGTTCCTTAGGGGGTTTAGTTTCCAAAATGGGGTCACTTGTGGGGGTTTCCACTGTTTAGACACATCAGGGCCTCTACAAATGCGACATGGCGTCCAGCCAATTCCGCATTGAAAAAGTCAAACGGAGCTCCTTCCCTTGCGACCTCTGCCGTGCGCCCAAAAAGTGGTTTACCCCAACATATGGGGTATCGGCATGCTCAGGACAAATTGCACAAAAACTTTTGGGGTCTTGTTACCCTTGGGAAAATAAAAATTGGGGTGAAAAGATCATTTTTGTGGAAAAAATATGATTTTTTATTTTCACGGCTCTACGTTATAAACTTGTGTGAATCACTTGGAGGTTCAAAGTGCTCACCACACATCTAGATAAGTTCCTTAGGGGGTCTAGTTTCCAAAATGGGGTCACTTGTTGGGGGTTTCCACTGTTTAGGCACATCAGGGGCTCTCTAAACGCGACATGGCATCCAGCCAATTCTGCGTTGAAAAAGTCAAACAGCGCTCCTTCCCTTGCGACCTCTGCCGTGCGCCCAAAAAGTGGTTTACCCCCACATATGGGGTATCAGCATGCTCAGGACAAATTGCACAAAAACTTTTGCGGTCTTATTACCCTTGGGAAATTAAAAATTGGGGTGAAAAGATCATTTTTGTGAAAAAAAATTTTTTTTTTTTTTTCACGGCTCTAGGTTATAAACTTGTGTGAAGCACTTGGAGGTTCAAAGTTCTCACCACACATCTAGATAAGTTCCTTAAGGGGTCTTGTATCCAAAATGGGGTCACTTGTGGGGTGTTTCCACTGTTTAGGCACATCAGGGGCTATCTAAACTCGACATGGCATTCAGCCAATTCTGCGTTGAAAAAGTCAAACGGCGCTCCTTCCCTTGCGACCTCTGCCACGCGCCCAAAAAGTGGTTTACCCCCACATATGGGGTATCGAAGTATTCAGAAGAAATTGCACAACAAATTTTGTGGTTCATTTTTTCTTTTAACACTTGTGAAAATAAAAAAACTTGGTTCCGAAGTAAAGCTTTTGCAAAAAAAGTTAAATGTCAATTTTTTCCTTCCACATTGCTTCAGCTCCTGTGAAGCACTTGAAGGGTTAATAAACTTCTTGAATGTGGTTTTGAGCACCTTGAGGGGTGCAGTTTTTAGAATGGTGTCACTTTTGGGTATTTTCTATCATATAGACCCCTCAAAGTGACTTCAAATGTGATGTGGTCCCTAAAAAAAAATGGTGTTGTAAAAATGAGAAATCGCTGGTCAACTTTTAACCCTTATAACTTCGTAACAAAAAAAAATTTTGGTCCCAAAATTGTGCTGATGTAAAGTAGACATGTGGGAAATGTTATTTATTAAGAAATTTGTGTGACATATCTCTCTGATTTAAGGGCATAAAAATTTAAAGTTTGAAAATTGTTAAATTTTCAAAATTTTCGCCATATTTCCGTTTTTTTCATAAATAAACACAAGTCATATCAAAGAAATTTTACCACTAACGTGAAGTACAATATGTCACGAAAAAACAATCTCAGAATCAGCGGGATTCGTTAAAGCGTTCCAGAGTTATAACCTCATAAAGTGACAGTGGTCAGAATTGTAAAAATTGGCCCGGTCATTAAGCTGCAAAATGGCTCTGTCCTTAAGGGGTTAAAACAGAAATATGTCACACAAAATAGTTAAGAAATAACATTTCCCACATCTCTACTTTACATCAGCACAATTTTGGAACCAAAATTTTTTTTGTTAGGAAATTATAAGGGTTAAAAGTTGACCAGTGATTTCTCATTTTTACAACAAAATTTACAAAGCCATTTTTTTAGGGACCACCTCACGTTTGAAGTCACTTTGACGGGTCTATATAGCAGAAAATACCCAAAAGTGACACCATTCTAAAAACTGCACCCCTCAAGGTACTCAAAACCACATTCAAGAATTTTATTAACCCTTCAGGTGCTTCACAGGAGCTGAAGCAACGTGGAACGAAAAAATGAATATTTAACTTTTTAGCCACAAAAATGATCTTTTACAAACTTTTTTTTATTTTCACAAGGGTAAAAGGAGAAAATGGACAGATAAAGTTGTTGTGCAATTTCTCCTCAGTACGCCAATACCCCATATGTGGGGGAAAACCACTGTTTGGGCACACGGCAGAGCTCGTAAGGGAAGGAGCGCCGTTTGACTTTTTCAAACTAAAGTTGGCTGGAGTTGAGATTGGACGCCATGTCGTGTTTGGAGAGCCCCTGATGCGCCTAAACAGTGGAAACCCCCCACAAGTGACACCATTTTGGAAACTAGACCCCCTAAGGAACTTATCTAGATCTGTTGTGAGCTTTTTGAACCCCAAAGTGTTTCACAAAAGTTTATAATGCCTGGGTGTGAAAAAAAAAACAATTTTCCACAAAAATGATTTTTTAGTCCCAAATTTTTGATTTTTCCCAAGGAAATTGGACCCCAAAAGTTGTTGTCCAATTTGTCCTGAGTACGCTGATACCCCATATGTGGGGGGGTAAACTGTTTGGGCGCATGGCAGGGCTTGGAAAGGAAGCAGTAACGTTTTGGAATGCAAATATTGATAGGGGTCATGTTCCGCTTGTAGTGCCCCAGATGAGCCTAAACAGTGGAAACCCCCCACAAGTGACCCCATTTTGGAAGCTAGACCCCCTAAGGAACTTATCTAGATCTTTGGTGAGCACTTTGAACCCCCAAGTGCTTCACACAAGTTTATAATGCCCGGGCATGAAAATAAAAAATCCTATTTTTTTTCCCACAAAAATTATCTCTTAGTCACTAATTTTTTATTTTCCCATAGGTAACTGTTGTGAATGGGCTGGAAATGAGTTCTGAGCAGAAGCTCCCTCTGGTGGTTACAAATGGTACTGGACTGTCCAGTGAAGATTGTGAGGATTGGGAATCAGGTGTTACTGACTGGTCTTATATAAGGGAGTCGCCTTCCCATCAGGGTTGCCGGTGATCAATTGTTCTGGTCTCAATCCTTGATTCCTGTTTCCTTGGTAGCCTGCTGTGTCGTGTCTGAATCTCCTGCTTACAGATAAGACATTTTCTTCTTTTAGTTTTTGTGCTTGATTTTTGCATTTTGTCCTGCACTTCTGTGGGGGCCTTCAGGGTCCCCTCTGGGGCTTTTGCCCTCTCAGTTCAGTTCAGCCACTGATGTTTGTACATTTGCTTTTTCCAGTTTTTTCAGTGGCTGCTGTTTTGATTTTGTTACACCAGAGAACTAATTTAGGTGGTAGAGGTCGTGTGATCTCAGGTGTTTTTGAAATTAGTAGAGTTGGTGCTTTTCAGGGTTTTTTGGGATTGCAGTAAGTGCACTTCCTATCCTTTTCTATTTAGTAAGTTTGGGCCCCAACGTTTGCTCATACTATTTTCTGTCTGTGTCAGTATTTCTTCTTGTCTAACCGCCATTACATGTTTGGGGGCTTTCTATGTTCTTTGGGGATCTGCTCCGGGGCAGATAGCTTTCCTCTTTCTATCTTTAGGTGTAGTTAGTTTCTCAGGCTGTGACGAGGCGTCTAGGACCAACGTAGGAACGCTCCACGGCTGCCTCTAGTTGTGGTGGTTAGTCAGGGTACTGCAATCTCATAGATTCCAACTGCTCTGGTGTATTGCCTTTTTTACCTGCACTCCTCAGCTACCGAAACATAACAGGTAACAAGAGAAATTGGACCTCAAAAGTTGTTGTCCAATTTGTCCTGAGTACGCTGATACCCCATATGTGGGGGGGGAAATCACTGTTTGGGCGCACGGCAGAGCTCGGAAGGGAAGGAGCACCATTTGACTTTTTCCAACCAAAATTGGCTGGAATTGAGATTAGAAGCCATGTTGCATTTGGAGAGTCCCTGATGTGCCTAAACAGTGGAAACCCCCCACAAGTGACCCCATTTGGGAAACTAAACCCCCTAAGGAACTTATCTAGATCTTTGGTGAGCAATTTGAACCCCCAAGTGCTTCACACAAGTTTATAACGTAGAGCCGTAAAATTAAAAAATCATATTTTTTCCACAAAATTGATCTTTTCACCCAATTTTTATTTTCCCAAGGGTAACAAGACTCCAAAAGTTATTGTGCAATTTGTCCTGAGTACGCTGATACCCCATATGTGGGGGTAAACCACTGTTTGGGTGCATGGCAGAGTTTGGAAGGGAAGGAGCGCCGTTTGACTTTTTCAAAGCAGAATTGGCTGGATGCCATGTCGTGTTTGGAGAGCTCCTGATCAAACTAAACAGTGGAAACCCCCCACAAATGACACCATTTTGGAAACTAGACCCCTCAAGGAACTTATCTAGATGTGTGGTGAGCACTTTGAACCCCCAAGTGCTTCACAGAAGTTTATAACGTACAGCCGTAAAATAAAAAATCTTTTTTTTTTTTTTTTATACAAAAATGATTTTTTTGCCCCCAATATTTTATTTTCACAAGGGTAACAGGAGAAATTGGACCCCAAAAGTTGTTGTCCAATTTGTCCTGAGTACGCTGATACCCAATATGTGGGAGTAAACTACTGTATGGGCGCACGTCGGGGCTCGGAAGGGAAGTAGTGACGTTTTGGATTGCAGACTTTGATGGATTGGTCTGGGGGCGTCATGTTGCATTTGGAGAGCCCCTGATGCGCCTAAACAGTGGAAACCCCCCACAAGTGACCCCATTTTGGAAAATAGACCCCACAAGGAACTTATCTAGATTTGTGGTGAGCACTTTGAACCCGAAAGTGCTTCACAGAAGTTTATAACGTACAGCTGTAAAATAAAAAATCTTTTTTTTTTTTACAAAAATGATTTTTTTTGCCCCCAATATTTTATTTTCACAAGGGTGACAGGAGAAATTGGACCCAAAAAGTTGTTTTCCAATTTGTCCTGAGTACGCTGATACCCAATATGTGGGAGTAAACTACTGTATGGGCGCACGTCGGGGCTCGGAAGGGAAGTAGTGACGTTTTGGATTGCAGACTTTGATGGATTGGTCTGGGGGCGTCATGTTGCATTTGGAGAGCCCCTGATACGCCTAAACAGTGGAAACCCCCCACAAGTGACCCCATTTTGGAAAATAGACCCCACAAGGAACTTATCTAGATGTGTGGTGAGCACTTTGAACCCGAAAGTGCTTCACAGAAGTTTATAACGTACAGCCGTAAAATAAAAAAATCTTTTTTTTTACAAAAATGATTTTTTTGCCCCCAATATTTTATTTTCACAAGGGTAACAGGAGAAATTGGACCCAAAAAGTTGTTTTCCAATTTGTCCTGAGTACGCTGATACCCAATATGTGGGAGTAAACTACTGTATGGGCGCACGTCGGGGCTCGGAAGGGAAGTAGTGACGTTTTGGATTGCAGACTTTGATGGATTGGTCTGGGGGCGTCATGTTGCATTTGGAGAGCCCCTGATGCGCCTAAACAGTGGAAACCCCCCACAAGTGACCCCATTTTGGAAAATAGTCCCCACAAGGAACTTATCTAGATTTGTGGGTGAGCACTTTGAACCCGAAAGTGCTTCACAGAAGTTTATAACGTACAGCCGTAAAATAAAAAAATCTTTTTTTTTTTACAAAAATGATTTTTTTGCCCCCAATATTTTATTTTCACAAGGGTAACATGAGAAATTGGACCCAAAAAGTTGTTTTCCAATTTGTCCTGAGTACGCTGATACCCAATATGTGGGAGTAAACTACTGTATGGGCGCACGTCGGGGCTCGGAAGGGAAGTAGTGACGTTTTGGATTGCAGACTTTGATGGATTGGTCTGGGGGCGTCATGTCGCATTTGGAGAGCCCCTGATGCGCTAAACAGTGGAAACCCCCCACAAGTGACCCCATTTTGGAAAATAGACCCCACAAGGAACTTATCTAGATGTGTGGTGAGCGCTATGAAGCCCCAAGTGCGTCACAGAAGTTTATAACATACAGCCGTAAAAACAAAAAAATCATTTTTTTTTATACAAAAATATTTTTCGCCCCCAGTTTTTTATTTTCCCAAGGGTAACAGAAGAAATAGGACAAATTTCACAATAACTCTTGGGGTACAGAGTACGCTGATACCCCATATGTGGGGGTAAACTACTGTTTGGGCGCATGGCAGAGCTCAGAAGTGAAGGAGCACCGTTTGACTTTTTCAACGCAGAATTGGCTGGAATTGAGATCAGACGCCATGTCACATTTGGAGAGCCCTGATGTGCCTAAACAGCAGAAACCCCCCAATTCTAACTCCAACCCTAACCCCAACACACCCCTAACCCTAGTCCCAACCCTAACCACAAACCTAACCCTAACACACCCCTAACCCTAATCCCAACCCAACCCTAACTTTAGCGCCAACCCTAACCCTAATGGGAAAATGGAAAAAAAATACTTTTTTTTAAATTTTATTATTTTTCCCTAACTAAGGGGGTGATAAAGGGGGGTTTGATTTACTATTTATAGCGGGTTTTTGTGATTGGCAGCTGTCACGCTAAAAGACGCTTTTTACTGCAAAAAGTAGTTTTTTGCATCACCACATTTTGAGAGCTATAATTTTTGCATATTTTGGCCCAGAGTCATGTGAGGTCTTATTTTTTGCGGGACGAGGTGACGTTTTTATTGGTACCATTTTTGAGTACGTGACATTTTTTGATTGCTTTTTATTTCGATTTTTGGGAGGTTAGAATGAACAAAAATCAGCAATTCATGAATTTCTTTTGGGGGAGGCGTTTATACCGTTTCGCGTGTGGTAAAATTGATAAAGCAGTTTTATTCTTCGGGTCAGTACGATTACGGTGATACCTCATTTATATCCTTTTTTTATGTTTTGAGGCTTTTATAGAATAAAAGCAATTTTATCTAAAAAATTATTTTTGCATCGCTTTATTCTGCGAGCTATAACTTTTTTATTTTTTCGCTGATGATGCTGTATGACGGCTCGTTTTTTGCGGGACAAGATGTCGTTTTCAGCGGTACCATGTTTATTTATATCGGTCTTTTTGATCGCGTGTTATTCCACTTTTTGTTCGGCGGTATGATGATAAAGCATTGATTTTTTGCTTAGTTTTTTTTTTAATTTTCATCACAGTATTTTAGCAGATCGCTGGTGTGACAGTGTGCACAGCACTCTGTCACACCAGCGATCGCTCTGGCATCGCTGCAGGCTTCCTCTGCGCCTGCTCTCAGCAGGCACTGAGGAAGCCGCCTCCCTGCAGGACCCCGGCGCCATCTTGGATCCGGGTACCTGGAGGGAGGACGGACCCTCGGAACAGCGCGACACATCGCGCTGCTCTGAGGGTCTCAGGGGAGCGCGCAGGGAGCCCCCTGCCTGCGCGATCCTCCCCTGTGCCCCCAGTACAGCGCGATCATGTTTGATCACGGTGTGCCAGGGGTTAATGTGCCGGGAGCGGTCCGTGACCGCTCCTGACACACAGTCACGGGTGTCAGCTGTGATAATCAGCTGACACCGGCCGCGATCGGCTGCGTTCCCCCCGGGAGCCCGTCCGATCGCACGGGACGTACTATCCCGTCCATGGTCATACGGGCCCAGGTACCATGGACGTGATAGTACGTCTGATGGCAGTAAGGGGTTAAAGGAAATCACCTTCAGCATGATAGAATTGGTCAGACCAAAAATTAGAGGGGAGATCTGGATAGGACTGTACAGAGACACGAGGCAGAATGGATATTTAGACTACAGTCCCTCACCACGGAAAGGTTAAATGAGTGCCTATCATATGCTGCACAGATTATGCCCCCGTATGATCCAGATTATTCCCCCATATGCTGCACAGATTATGCCCCATAGTATACGTCCCTTATGCTGCCGCGCTGCTGCAAAAAAAATGACACTCACCTCTCGTCGCTGGGGGCCAGGTGCCGGTGTCCTGAGCAGGCGGTGACACTGGCGCGCTATGGGGGCCAGGTGCCGGTGTCACCGCTCGCTCAAGACCCAGGCACCTGAGATATTTACCTGTCAACAGACCGGTCCACCGCTGCGCACTGCTCCCTCTTCCGGGTCCTTGGCAGTGAATGATCAGACAGAGGGCGCAGCGCTCACTAACGACGTCATCAAGCCCTCTGCCTGAACATTCACAGCCAGAGGAGTCGGACGAGGGAGCAGTGCGCAGCGGTGGTCCGGGGACAAGTAAATATCGCTATACTCACCCCTCCGCCGGTGCGTCATTCTCTGCAGCGCATTATTCATTCATGACTTTAATGAACGGTACCATGTGACCACTTCAGGAAGGAGCTGGAGATCGTGGGAGCAGGGGGGCTGCAGAGAACGCGCCGGCGGATGGGTGAGTATGATCCGACCCCCGTATATGACCCGCGTATAAGCCGAGAGGGGGACTTTCAGCCCTAAAAAATAGGCTGAAAATCTCGGCTTATACACGAGTATATACGGTACATAAAATATTAATAAATTGTGATACAATACATATATAAATATGCAAATCGTGCACAAATAGAATAAATATAAAAGCTTAGTAAAGGCTATATACACTATAGCAAAACATACGTAATAAAGTGCAAAATTACAACGAATGTTGCATTCGAAAAATGTGTGACTCCACCACAACTTGGGACTCCATCTTCAGCAAACCAATATGTATGATCTCCACCTTCCCCACACAGCTCCACATTATAATCCTCTGCAAAGCTCCTCATCATCCCCTATTCTCCACACAGCCCCTCATCATCCCCCATTCTCCACACAGCCCATCATCATCATCCCCCATTCTCCACACAGCTCATCATCATCCCCCATTCTCCACACAGCCCATCATCATCCCTCATTCTCCACACAGCCCATCATCATCCCCCATTCTCCACACAGCCCATCATCATTCCTCATTCTCCACACAGCCCATCATCATCCCCCATTCTCCACAGCCCATCATCATCCCCCATTCTCCACACAGCCCCTCATAATCCCCCATTCTCCACACAGCCCATCATCATCCCCATTCTCCACAAAGCCCATCATCATCCCCCATTCTCCACACAGCCCATCATCATCCCCATTCTCCGCACAGCCCCTCATCATCCCCCATTCATCACACAGCCCATCATCATCCCCCATTCTCCGCACAGCCCCTAATCATCCCCCATTCTCCACACAGCCCCTCATAATCCTCCATTCTCCACACAGCCCATCATCATCCCCCATTCTCTACACAGCCCATCATCATCCCCCATTCTCTGCACAGCCCCTCATCATCCCCCATTCTCCACACAGCCCATCATCATCCCCCATTCTCCGCACAGCCCCTCATCATCATACCCCATTCTCCGCACAGCCCATCATCATCCCCCATTCTACACACAGCCCCTCCATTCTCCGCAGAGCCCCTCATCATCCCCCATTCTCCGCACAGCCCCTCATCATCATACCCCATTCTCCGCACAGCCCATCATCATCCCCCATTCTACACACAGCCCCTCCATTCTCCGCAGAGCTCCTCATCATCCCCTATTCTCCACAGTCCATCATCATCCCCCATTCTCCACACAGCCCATCATCATCCCCCATTCTCTACACAGCCCATCATCATCCCCCATGCTCCACACAGCCCCTCATCATCCCCCATTCTCCACAGCCCATCATCATCCCCCATTCTCCACAAAGCCCATCATCATCCCCCATTCTCCACACAGCCCATCATCATCCCCATTCTCCGCACAGCCCCTCATCATCCCCATTCATCACACAGCCCATCATCATCCCCCATTCTCCGCACAGCCCCTAATCATCCCCCATTCTCCACACAGCCCCTCATAATCCTCCATTCTCCACACAGCCCATCATCATCCCCCATTCTCTACACAGCCCATCATCATCCCCCATTCTCTGCACAGCCCATCATTCATCCCCACATTCCCGCACAGCCCCTCATCATCATACCCCATTCTCCGCACAGCCCATCATCATCCCCCATTCTACACACAGCCCCTCCATTCTCCGCAGAGCCCCTCATCATCCCCCATTCTCCGCACAGCCCCTCATCATCATACCCCATTCTCCGCACAGCCCATCATCATCCCCCATTCTACACACAGCCCCTCCATTCTCCGCAGAGCTCCTCATCATCCCCTATTCTCCACACAGTCCACATCATCCCCCATTCTCCACACAGCCCATCATCATCCCCCATTCTCTACACAGCCCATCATCATCCCCCATGCTTCACACAGCCCCTCATCATCCCCCATTCTCCACACAGCCCATCATCATCCCCCATTCTCCGCACAGCCCCTCATCATCATACCCCATTCTCCGCACAGCCCATCATCATCCCCCATTCTACACACAGCCCCTCCATTCTCCGCAGAGCCCCTCATCATCATCCCCCCCCATTCTCCACACAGCCCCACTCAAGTAACATCAAGATATTGCAAACTACATCCTCGAGCCCTCACACTCATCCTGATTCCCATCTGTACACGGATCCATAGTATTTCCCTCATCTCCTTTCCAGCAGCCTCAGCACAAAGCTGCTTCCCGCCATAGTGACTTCCCTGGAGTGAAGGATGCTCCGCCCCTTCCGGTGACGTCATTACCTCATGAAATCACCTCCGCTCTAGTCGTTTCCATGCGGTGATCGCCAAGGTGACATTTGTGAGTGGCGCCTTCTGGGGGTGACGGGGATCGGGGCTCCGGGGTTTTCTGTTTCTCGTCACCATATGATGTGATAATGCTGAGCGGGCGGGCGTGAGGCCGGAGCTCTCCCCTGGGGGCGGCAGCACACTCCTGCCCGGCTGTAGAGGGGACGTGCCGGTGCCCGGGCCTCCTGGCTGGCCTGGATCTCCCCACTGCACAGCGCTGCTCACACTAGATTGCCGCCGGTATTGAGCATAGTGTGAATGTCGCCCGAGAAAAAGGAAATGCTGCGGTAATAAGCGCCATCTAACGGAATGTGAAGCCCTTTCCTCACATCTGTGGTCGGATATTAGCAGGGATTTGTTATGTTTCTATTGCTATAGTCTGTTATGTGCCCCATATACTGCGGCCATCTGCTAGTAATGGATCCTCCATATGGAGGGCGAGAGACTGATTATAGGGGGATTCCGTCTCCAGGATCCTGCCCCAATATGGAATAATATTAGCTAACTAGATGGTGGCCTGATTCTAATGCATCGGGTATTCTAGAATATGTATGTACTTTATTTATACATGGCTCCCCCCTCCCTTCCTTGTATTCATGGCTCCGCTCCACCCTCCCATCCTTGTATGCATGGCTCCGCTCCCACCCTCCCATCCTTGTATACATGGCTACGCTCCACCCTCCCATCCTTGTATGCATGGCTCCGCTCCACCCTCCCATCCTTGTATGCATGGCTCCGCTCCCACCCTCCCATCCTTGTATACATGGCTCCGCTCCACCCTCCCATCCTTGTATACATGGCTCCGCTCCACCTCCCATCCTTGTATACATGGCTCCGCTCCACCCTCCCATCCTTGTATACATGGCTCCGCTCCACCCTCCCATCCTTGTATGCATGGCTCCGCTCCACCCTCCCATCCTTGTATGCATGGCTCTGCTCCACCCTCCCATCCTTGTATGCATGGCTCTGCTCCACCCTCCCATCCTTGTATGCATGGCTCCGCTCCACCTCTCCATCCTTGTATACATGGCTCTCGCTCCCCCCTCCCATCCTTGTATGCATGGCTCCGCTCCACCCTCCATCCTTGTATGCATGGCTCCCCCCTCCCTCCTTGTATACATGGCTCCATCCTCCCTTGTATACATGGCTCCGCTCCCCCTCCCATCCTTGTATACACAGCTCCGCTGTCCCATCCTTGTATACATGGCTCTGCTCCACCCTCCCATCTGTATACATGGCTCCATTCCACCCTCCCATCCTTGTATGCATGGCTCCACTCCCCCTTCCTTGTATGCATGGCTCCGCTCCCCCCTCCCTTCCTTGTATGCATGGCTCCGCTCCCCCTCCCTTCCTTGTATGCATGGCTCCGCTCCCTCTCCCTTCTTTGTATGCATGGCTCCGCTCCCCCTCCCTTCTTGTATACATGGCTCCGCTCCACCTCCCATCCTTGTATGCATGGCTCGCTCCCCACTCCCTTCCTTGTATACATGGCTCCGCTCCACCCTCCCATCCTTGTATGCATGGCTCGCTCCCCCTCCCTTCCTTGTATACATGGCACGCTCCTCCACCCTCCCATCCTTGTATGCATGGCTCCGCTCCCCCTCCTCCTGTATGCATGGCTCCATCCACCCTCCCATCCTTGTATGCATGGTCCCTCCTCCCCTTCCCTTGTATGCATGGCTCCGCTCCCCCCTCCCTTCCTTGTATGCATGGCTCCACTCCCCCCTCCCTACCTTGTATGCATGGCTCTGCTCCACCCTCACATCCTTATATGCATGGCTTCCCCCCACCCATCCTTATATGCATGCCTCCCCCCTCCCATGCTTGTATACATGGCTCTGCTCCACCATCCCATCCTGTATACATGGCTCCGCTCCACCCTCCCATCCTTGTATACATGGCTACGCTCCACCCTACCATCCTGTATACATGGCTCCATTCCACCCTCCCATCCTTGTATGCATGGCTCCACTCCCCCTTCCTTGTATGCATGGCTCCGCCCACTCTCCATCCTTGTATACATGGCTCACTCTCCCCTTCCATCCTTGTATGCATGGCTCCCTCCCTCCTCTGTATACATGGCTACGCTCCCAACCCTCCCATCCTTGTATAAATGGCTTCTTTGACGCTCCCCTACCCCCTCCCCATCCTTGTATACATGGCTACGCTCCCACCCTCCCATCCTTGTATACATGGCTTAATGTTCCCACCCTCCCATCCTTGTATCATGGCCTCCCGTCACCCTCCCATCCTTTATACATGGCTCCGCTCACACCCTCTCATCCATCCTGTATCCATGGCTCCGCTCCCCCTCCAATCCTTGTATGCATGGCACGCTCCACCCTCCCATCCTTGTATGCATGGCTATCCCCCTCCCATCCTTGTATGCATGGGCTCCATCCTCCCATCCTTGTATACATGGCTCCGCTCCCCCCTCCATCCTGTATACACAGGCTCCGCTGTCCATCCTTGTATCATGGCTCGCTCCACCCTCCCATCCTGTATCATGGCTCCATCTCCACCTCCATCCCATCCTTGTATGCATGGCTCCACTCCCCCTTCCTTGTATCGCCCTCCCCATCCTGGTTCCACTCCCTCCTTCCCTCTTGTATACATGGCTCCACTCCACCCTCCATCTTGTATACATGGCTCACCACCACTACATCTCCCATCCTGTATACATGGCTCCACTCTCACCCTTCCATCCTTGTATCCATGGCTCCGCTCCCATGCTGTATACATGGCTCCGCTCCATCCTGTATACATGACTCCGCTCCACCCTCCCATCCTTGTATACATGGCTACGCTCCCACCCTCCCATCCTTGTATAAATGGCTATGCTCCCACCCTCCCATCCTTGTATACATGGCTACGCTCCCACCCTCCTATCCTTGTATACATGGCTACGCTCCCACCCTCCCATCCTTGTATACATGGCTCCGCTCCACCCTCCCATCCTTATATACATGGCTCCGCTCCACCCTCCCATCCTGTATACATGGCTCCACTCCCATCCTTGTATCATGGCTCCGCTCCCACCCTCCCATTCATATACATGGCTCCGCTCCCACCCTCCCATCTCTTGTATGCATGGCTCTGCTCCCCCTCCCTTCCTTGTATGCATAGCTCCGCTTCCACCCTCCATCCTTGTATGCATGGCTCCCCCCTCCTATCCTTGTATGCATGGCTCCCCCTCCCATCCTTGTATACATGGCTCCGCTGTCCCATCCTTGTATACATGCTCTGCTCCCCCTCCCATCCTGTATACATGGCTCCACTCCACCCTCCCATCCTTGTATACATGGCTCCAATCCACCCTCCATCCTTTATACATGGCTCCACTCCACCCTCCATCCTTGTATACATGGCTCTGCTCCCACCCTCCCATCCTGTATCCATGGCTCCCTCCCACCCTCCCATCCTTAACATGGCTCCGCCCCCCCTCCCTACTTGTATGCATTGCTCCCCCCTCCCTCCTTGTATCATGGTCTCGCTCCCCCCTCCCATCTTATGACATGGCTCCTCTCCCACCCTCCCTTCCTGTATACATGGCTCCGCTCCACCCTCCCATCCTTGTATGCATGGCTCCGCTCCCCCTCCCATCCTTGTATGCATGGCTCCGCTCCACCCTCCCATCCTTGTAGACATGGCTCGCTCCACCCTCCATCCTGTATACATGGCTCGCTCCCCCTCCCATCCTTGTATGCATGCTCCGCTCCACCCTCCCATCCTTGTATGCATGGCTCCGCTCCACCCTCCCATCCTTGTATGCATGGCTCCGCTCCACCCTCCCATCCTTGTATAATGGCTCCGCTCCCCCCTCCCATCCTTGTATGCATGGCTCCGCTCCCCCTCCCTCCTTGTATGCATGGCTCCGCTCCACCCTCCCATCCTTGTATACATGGCTCGCCCCCCCTCCCATCCTTGTATGCATGGCTCCCCCCTCCCATCCTTGTATGCATGGCTCCCCCCTCCCATCCTTGTATGCATGCTCCCCCTCCATCCTTGTATGCATGTGCTCCCCTCCATCCTTGTATGCATGGCTCCCCCCTCCCATCCTTGTATACATGGCTCTGCTCCCATCCTTGTATACATGGCTCTGCTCCCACCCTCCCACCCTTGTATACATGGCTCGCTCCCCCCTTGTATACATGGCTCCGCCACCCCCATCCTTGTATGCATGGCTCCGCTCCCTTCCCTTGTATCATGGCTCTGCTCCACCCTCCCACCTTGTATACATGGCTCCGCTCCCACCCTCCCATCCTTGTATGCATGGCTCGCTCCCCTTCCCTTGTATACATGGCTCTGCTCCACCCTCCCATCCTGTATACATGGCTCCATCACCCTCCCATCCTTGTATGCATGGCTCCGCTCCCCCTCCCTTGTATGCATGGCTCCGCTCCCCCCTCCCTTCCTTGTATGCATGCTCCACTCCCCCCTCCCTACCTTGTATGCATGGCTCGCTCCACCCTCACATCCTTATATGCATGGCTCCCCCACCCATCCTTATATGCATGCCTCCCCCCTCCCATCTTGTATACATGGCTCGCTCCCATCCCATCCTGTATACATGGCTCCGCTCCACCTCCCATCCTTGTATACATGGCTACGCTCCACCCTCCATCCTGTATACATGGCTCTCCACCCTCCCATCCTTGTATGCATGGCTCCACTCCCCCTTCCCTTGTATGCATGGCTCGCACCACTCTCCCATCCTGTATACATGGCTCCCTCCCCCTTCCCCTTGTATCCATGGCTCCGCTCCCATCCTGTATACATGGCTACGCTCCAACCTCCCATCCTGTATAAATGGCTACGCTCCCACCCTCCCATCCTTGTTACATGGCTACGCTCCCACCCTCCCATCCTTGTATACATGGCTATGTTCCCACCCTCCCATCCTTGTATACATGGCTCCGCTCCACCCTCCCATCCTTATATACATGGCTCCGCTCACACCCTCTCATCCTGTATCCATGGCTCCGCTCCCCTCCAATCCTTGTATGCATGGCACCGCTCCACCCTCCCATCCTTGTATGCAGGCTCCCCCTCCCATCCTTGTATGCATGGCTCCATCCTCCCTCCTTGTATCATGGCTCCGTCCCCCTCCATCCTTGTATACCAGCTCCGCTGCCTCCTTGTATACAGCTCGCTCCACCTCCCATCCTGTATAAGCTCCATTCCACCTCCATCCTTATGCATGGCTCCCTCCCCTCCCTTGTATGCATGGCTCCACTCCCCCTTCCCTTGTATACATGGCTCCACTCCACCCTCCCATTCTTGTATACATGGCTCCGCACCACTCTCCCATCCTGTATACATGGCTCCACTCTCACCCTTCCATCCTTGTATCCATGGCTCCGCTCCCATGCTGTATACATGGCTCCGCTCCATCCTGTTACATGACTCCGCTCCACCCTCCCATCCTTGTATACATGGCTACGCTCCCACCCTCCCATCCTTGTATAAATGGCTATGCTCCCACCCTCCCATCCTTGTATACATGGCTACGCTCCCACCCTCCTATCCTTGTATACATGGCTACGCTCCCACCCTCCCATCCTTGTATACATGGCTCCGCTCCACCCCCCATCCTTATATACATGGCTCCGCTCCACCCTCCCATCCTGTATACATGGCTCCACTCCCATCCTTGTATTCATGGCTCCGCTCCCACCCTCCATTCTATATACATGGCTCCGCTCCCACCCTCCATTCTGTATCATGGCTCGCTCCCCCCTCCCTCCTTGTATGCATAGCTCCGCTTCCCCCTCCTATCCTTGTATGCATGGCTCCCCCCTCCTATCCTTGTATGCATGGCTCCCCCCTCCCATCCTTGTATACATGGCTCCGCTGTCCCATCCTTGTATACATGGCTCTGCTCCACCCTCCCATCCTGTATACATGGCTCCACTCCACCCTCCCATCCTTGTATACATGGCTCCAATCCACCCTTCCATCCTTTATACATGGCTCCACTCCCACCCTCCCATCCTTGTATACATGGCTCTGCTCCCACCCTCCCATCCTGTATCCATGGCTCCTCTCCCACCCTCCCATCCTATACACATTGCTCCGCCCCCCCTCCCATACTTGTATGCATTCTCCCCCTCCATCCTGTATACATGGGTCTGCTCCCACCCTCCATCCTATATACATGGCTCATCTCCCACCCTCCCATCCTGTATACATGACTCCGCTCCACCCTCCCATCCTTGTATGCATGGCTCCGCCCCCCCTCCCATCCTTGTATGCATGCTCCGCTCCACCCTCCCATCCTGTAACATGGCTCCGCTCCCACCCTCCCATCCTTGTATACATGGCTCCGCTCCCCCCTCCCATCCTTGTATGCATGGCTCCGCTCCACCTCCCATCCTTGTATGCATGGCTCCGCTCCCCCTCCCATCCTTGTATGCATGGCTCCGCTCCACCCTCCCATCCTTGTATATATGGCTCCGCTCCCCCTCCCATCCTTGTATGCATGGCTCGCTCCCCCTCCATCCTT